>OZ021679.1:2451535-3051535 GCA_963978505.1 Listrodromus nycthemerus
CTCACTGGTAGCTGAGACATCGCTCTCCGGACTCAGAGGCATAACGAAATTTTCCCCGTTCAACAAATTCTGTTGGCTGCACAGGCTCAGGTTGGGTTTTTCCTTCCTCGGTCTGCCTATCTTTCGTTTTTTAATAATATTGTTCGAGCTACTTTCGTCGACGACGGATATCGACGCGGTTATCTTATCGGCGTCGTTATTATTGTTACGGTTATTCAGAAGGATGTCGGTCAATGGGCTCGTCGAGTATTTTCTCTTTGGCAAAGGTGGAGCCATTGATTTCGACATGGAAGACACAATATTTTTGCTCGACAAAGCTTCGTCCGCTTCGTCTTCGCTTACACTTTCGTCCTTCAGATTATCAACGATTTCCAGCGACTTCACGAATTTCGTAAAACGATCCAATCTGTTGTTGTCCACCGTGAAGTACAGACAAGGCTCGTCGTCGCTTTGGCAAGCCGCTTCTTCGTCAATCTTCGGCGAGCTTTTTTTTTCTTTGTCACACGATTTCGTTGCGTGTTCGTGGCTACGAGCCGAATCGGCAAGTGATCGTGACTGCGATGTCCCCGATAACGACGGTTCTGTCCCTTCCGTTCTGCCCTCGACGATCTCTTCGGACTTCAGAGTTTCGACTTTTTTCATCTCTTTGCCGATTTCCGGCGACGATATTTCATCGAAATTCGGCGCTCTTACCCTTTCTTTCACGATTTCTTGGATTGATTTTTCTTCGGAGTTCGCTGGTTCGATTTCTTCCACTTTTTTTACGATGCCCCACGTCGATTGTTCCCCGAGCTTCGGTAATTTTATCTTTTTATGTTCTTTAACGATTTCCGGAGACGATTTTTCTTCAGATTTCTGTGCGTCGACCTTTTCGGGCTTGTTATCGATTTCCGGCGTTAATTTTTCTTCAGATTGTCTTGCGTCGACTTTCCGTCGTTTTTCAATTATTTCTGGTGGTGAGTTTTCCTCAGATTTTCGTGCATCGTCCTTTTCTGGTTTCATATCGATTTCCGCGGTCGATCTTTTTACGGATTCACGGGCTTTGAACGTTTCTCGATTTTTCATCATTTTCGGTGTTCTATGTTCACCGGAATGTCGATCTTCGTCCTTCTCTCGCTCCATTACGATTTCGGTTGGCGATTTGTCTTCGAATTCATGTGAGTCGATTCTTCCTTCATTCTTGACGGATCCCAATGATATTTCATCGAATTCAGTTGCTTCCATTTTTTCTTCATTTTTAACTGTTTCCGTTTTTGGTTTTTCAACAGATTTCCATGATTCGATTTCTTCTTTAATTTCAACAATTTCCGACGTTGATTTCTCTTCGGATTTTTGTGATTCGATCACTTCCTGTTTTTCTACAATTTCAGGCCTTGAATTTTCCATATTTTCTCGTCTTTCAATAACGTCTAAATTTGCTTCCGAACTCGATGCTTCCCTTCCTTCGTTCGCCTTATCGATTTCCGATTCCGAATTTTCTTCAGCCTTCGGTCCTTGCACTCCCTCTTTATCCTCTACGATCACCGGTCGCGATTTTTTTTCCTCTTTCAGGCTTTCCACCTTTTCCTCTCCTTCCGATTTATCTTCCGATTTGGCTTCCTCCGTTATGTTTTTTTCAACCTCCATTTTTTCTAAACCTACGGTCTTCTCCGATTGACAACCGATTTCCGATGCGTTGATTTCTCCTTTGGGAATTTCATCCTCATTAAGCTTTCTTCCATTATCACTGACTCGTTCAGAACTCTGCGATAATTTTGACTCCGAAAAATCCTGTAAAGTCGAATCTTTCTCTGGATTTTCGACTTCATCGAAAGTTCGATTTCTACAGGAGTCTTCCTCGCCGACTTCCGTCTCCGGTTCAATGGTACTTTGCGAATTGTTTGGCTCGCAAGTTTCGTCGATCCTGTTGTCGGTGATCATTTCTTGCAGAGATTGCCTTATTGACAATTCCATTACCGATAGTGTCGATTTAGCGTTGAATTCCCTCAGCGGAAAGTCGCTGGTAAAAATCGACTCGCCACCCATGATTATCCGCGATCTTTCCTCCAGTGTAAATTCGCTCTTCATCTCCGGGTAAGGTTCGTCGTCCTCCTCGTCCCGAACCTCGATGATCTGCACGCGTTCCTCGTCTGGCATTGAATGAATGTCGTTCTCGACGCTCGCCGGTGTAACTTCCGCTGGCGACTCGGATCTCGACTCGCTCTTTACGACCTCCAGCCGATGCTCTCTCATCTTCTCTTTTTCCATCTTCCGCCTTATCTTCATGAGCTTCTTTGCCTCTTGAAAATTCTTGGCGAACTTTGGTTTCTTGATCGTAACTTCGCCCTTGCCGTTCTCGTCCTCCGGCAACGGTCTCTTCTTTATCGGTAGGCTTATCTCGCCCTGTCCCACCTCCAGGCGCTCCGCCTGAGAGTCGAAGTCCCAGTAGTCAGTATCCTTTTCCTCCCGACAATTTTTCTCATCGATCGAATTTCGAGATTTGTCGATCCGCGATTCTTCGATGCTGTCCGAAGTCTCGCTGCTCGAGTTGCTCGTGTTCGTCGATTCCTTTGAGAGGCTCGTCGCCGGCTTGTCAGACGAGGTGCCGAGGCTCGAGCCGCTCTTTTGAGAATTCTTTCCATTCGAGCCGTTAGAGCCGTCCCTGTCGGTCGATCGGCGATCGTCAGAATTCTTTCGCATGCTCGAGTGGTCGTCCTTGCTCTTGGCCTTCTTCTCATCCCTGCGCTTCTTTTCTTTATCGAGCTCGCCCTTCGAGTCCCTCTTTGTCTCGGAATTCCGTCCGCTCGAATCTCTCTTTTGGACCAGCGATTTTTGCTTCGTTTCCGATTTCTCGACTTTATCGTCCCTCTCCGATCGTGAGAGTCGCTTTGCGTCGGTCTTGTCCTCCGCGGTGCCGGACCTCGATCGGTGCTCTTTTGACGACCTCCGCTCGTCTCGCTTTCCCTTCTCCCTCGACTCGCTCTTACCCACTCTCGCCTCCTTCTCCGAAACCCTCGAATTTTTTCCCGAATTCTTTTCAGTACTCTTCGATGTCGCGATTCTGTGATCTTTTGAGTCTCTCTTGTCCCGCGACGAATCCCGCTTCTCTTTCGTCTCCTTCGGTAATTTCGTGTCCTTTTCCTTAACGATCTTATCGGAATCCTTCTTCTTTTCGCGCAACTCCCGGATCTTCTCCTTGTACATATCCTTGAGGTCTTTGACTTCCTTCGCCGCCCCGCTCTCCTTCGCTCTTGCTGTAGATTCCTTGTCCCTCGCTTTCTCCACACCGCTCCGTGAAACTTCCCTGCTCTCCTTCGGCTTCGATTTTACCGACGATCTTTCCGTTTTTGATTCGTGAGAATTTTGTTTCTTGGAAATTTCTTTCTCCCGATCTTTCCTCGGCTCTTTCTCCCTCGTTTTAGACTTCGACGTCTCGTCCCTGGACTTCTCCTTGCCGTCCCGCTGCTCTTTGCTCGAGACTTCCATGCCGTCACGCGAAGTTTCTTTCGACGAGAAACTCCTGCGTACACTTTTCGTGTCGCTCGGCAGCGCTTCCTTGCCGACGCCCTCGTAGCTCTTCGCTCGCTTCACGCTCTCGAACTCTCGAACAGCCTTGAAGTTGTCCTTCGGCCTATCATTCTTGTCCCTCTCGTCCTTTGGCTGCTCCGAGAAGGGTGTCGAGTCGTGGTTTGAGGAGCCGAAATCCGTGACTATCGACAGACGCGAGTCTGACGAAACTTTGCTGAATTCCGAGTCATGGTTGCTGAAGTTCATGTTCTCGCGTGAACCGTCATTGGAGAAGTCCACACTGTGTGAGCGATGGGACGTCAACTCAGATATTCCGGAGAGATGCGAGTCGTTCGAGACATGAGACTCATTCAAGTTCATTATGTCGATGGGCTCGAACATCGGGCTATCCTCCTCCTCCTCGTCCATTTTCTCTTCGGACTTTGACGAGCTGTTGAGGTTTGGGACAGAGGTGGGTGAAACGGTTGACGGCTTCGGCGGAAAGTCCTTGGGGGCTTCCTCGTTTGCGTGACCATTCTGGCTTTCATTTTTGTCGATCTCGTCATCATCCTTTCGAGTTTGTTCGATGGTCGTTGTCGTCACTTCTTTCGGCTTGACGTCATCAGGCTGTTCCTCAACCAGCTGCTGCGCGTCAACAGAATCGAGAGAAACGTCTCGTAGGCTGTTCTTGTCAGATTCTGGCGAGACCGGATCAAGATCTATCGGCAAGAGATCTTTGGCGCCACAAGGACCGTTTCTGCGACGGTCCTTTGGCTTCTCGAGACCGAGAAACTTGTAGACCACATCCTCGATCTGTGGCATGAAGACGGAGTAGATCTTTGGGTTTACTACCTGATCCACTATGCGTTCCACACCAGCGTCTAGGTAAGGTGCATCGTGAATGTGCTTCCGGAGAGTCTCACGAAGTTGATTTTTGTTCAGATCCGCCTTCCATGTCTGCTTGCTCAGAAAAGAGTTCACCGAACTTTCAACGCGGGTTCGTAAGTTTTGATACGCTGGCTGAAAATACATCAAAGATAGAGGCATTAGCTTGATGATTACTAAACGATTTGGCAGTTTATCTAGTTGAACTTTTATGGTTTACTATATAAAATTTTTACAACTATAGGGACAAAAAAAATCCAAATTTACCAAGCTGGAGAAGTCTTCTGTTACCTGGCAAATTAATGTCACTTCTCCTCCATGTGTATCGGTTTAAAGGTTTTAACAAATGTCATTGTATTGATAAAATAAGGAATAAAAGGTTATATTATATTTCGGAAAACTTTGAGGTGTTCAATAACCTAGCTTGCTCAGTAACCTCAAAATAACACGAATTTCGAAGACTGTCTCCAAGATTTCTACATAACATTGTAGTGAAATAAAAATCAAGGAAATGTTTTAATGGTTTGTTGAGATTTTGTTTCTCCGATAACCTCAAAGTAACACATATTTCGAAAAATTCGTGTGGAAGGTTGTTGCACGAAGATCGCCAATCATGTTTTTTTTTTAATTCCTAAATATTTTCCTTCTGCAAAGCTGTGTTTGAGAATTGTCAAGTTTCCAAAATTGTTATCCGAGAATCGACTTTTGGATTCGCGACAGATGTCAAAGATATTTGATGTACATTTTGTCGGGACAAAATAACGGAGCAAAGTGAAGAGAAAAATAATATAATTTAAACATCGAATACTGTGGGGGTGAAAAACGATTTCTTGTTATTTCGAATGAATAATAGCCTCACCTTGGTGTCAACATCGGCGATGCATTCCTTTCGGAACTGGTCGAAAATACCTTGAGACTTCACCTCACCGACAATGTGATCGACGAGCCGGGGATCGCCCGATAGAAGAGTATTTCCCAAGCCCAAATCCATGTTCATCGTAACTCTTTTTATAATTTCCGTTAATGTGGATTTCTTTACGTTTATATCTTATAAACTAATAACAACGAACGAAACATCGCTCCGCATCACGAGACAAATGATCGCATATGATGGTGCTATGCCATGTGTATTTTTCCTCGACTGGGGGCGCCCTTCAATATTAGCCGCAAGTTGCGCGTAGCTTGGACGCTATGTCAAGATGCAGATCGGTCGGTAAGATAGACTGCAACTTTGAGATTTATTATTTAAGGATATTGAAGAGGTCGTGGAACGAGTAGCTATTAAAAATAAATTTCATTATAGTGACCTATTGAAAGAAATATGAACGCGGAAAAAGTAGGTCGAGTATGCGATAAAAAATGTAGTTTGGTAAACGCCATTCCTTACCTCTATTATCGCTAATACTCTCAATACACAACAAAGTTAGAAGAATTCGAAATAAAGAGCTTTTCCGATATAAAGAATTCCATTTTGCTTCAGGCAGTTCATCAACTTCGGTTGAACAAAAAAAACTACTTCAGCATGCTCAATACAATATAACAAAATATGAAGAAAAAAAAAATTCCGTGCTGTCTCACAACAACGACGGACTAACTAAATGACCAGATAGGTATGAGCAGATTTATACAAGAAAAAATAAATATTCAAGATTGTTTTTTTTTTCTTTTATTCACACATCGTAACATTTCATTTTTATTTTCTCGTCACTTTTGCCTTGTATGACATAACATTTACGTTTACTAACTCAAATATATAACTGCTTCATCGTTGCAATGACTGTTAAAAAAAAACACACTATATCCAATCATACTCTCATATTCACTCACGTTTTCACGTATTTGTTTGATAATATACTACTACGTAACTCCCACACAATGGTTTTTCAGCTAACAACTTTTTTTTGTTCTCTGGGGCATCAGGTCATTTCGGCCATCTCTCGCAAATACATCATTCGTCTCTCCATTGTTAACGCCCTTGACATAACTTTTAGTGCTGGAACATATGTGGGTTCCCCGACCGTTTGTGTCCGTCTGACGGTATGTCAGTTATTTATTGTGTTTCGTTTCTTTATATTTTTTTTCGGAACCGCTCTACAGTGATGGCATGATGACACCTATCGATCAGGTAAGTGGGGCAAGACGGACCAGTGCCCTACATTGAAGATGAAATATTTTTTTCATGCATTGCGAAAAACTAATAAAATTGTCAATTTTTACAATTTTTTTGAATTTCCGTTTCGTATCCGTCACCACTACATAGAAAATTAAATGCTACGGGTCTAATTAGGCCTGAGCGCGTATAAATCCATAGGAGAGTGGGGCAAGACGGAACAGAAAATTGATATACATCGACGGGCCACAATTGGACGTTCTAAAATGACACTGCAAATTGAATTTTCAAATTCGTAATTTAAAAATAATTTTCTGAGTATTTCCGATAATTTTAAAATGTCCAATTTTGTTCCAATGATGCTCTTGGATTTTCTGGCCCGTCTTGCCCCACTGTCCCATCTTGTCCCGCTCTTCTCTACTCTTGACCGCTGTGAGATTAAATCAAGGAAAGGAGCGTTCGAGGGTTTACAATCGGCTCGTCGTTGACCCAAATTGTGAGATAAAAAGCAATTGTGCGGAATCGGGGCAAAACGGGTAACCGTGGCACAAGGGTGAAGTTGTAGCTTGCAGAGACAAGGAAAACGGACCAGTGTTGTCCATTTATCATAAGACGTTTTCTTTTCTGCCTAGTTGAAAAAAAAATTGTTGAAATGGTCCGTTTAGCACCGGTGTTCCATTTTGCCCCGTCCCCTCCATTTTTATTCTGCAATACCATTATTCTTAATAAAATAGTCGAAATGATTATCTACGGAGTTGTCTCGATACTGGCACAAGATAAAATAATTTCTGATTCGTCATCGGCGTTCTTGTTTGAATCTTGGGAAGCGGTTTCTCATAACGTCGAAGAGGGTGCGGTGAAAAAGGCAGTGGGACATAACGGGACAGAAAATTGGGATTTATCGATGGGGCAAAATGGGAAGCCCTAAGTATTTCAAATAATTTTGGAATTTTTTTTTGTTGACGCAACGCGATGTTCTGTCCCGTTTTGCCTAACTGTCCCATTTTGCTTTGCTCTCTTCCAATGAAGGGAAATATGTAAACGAAAAAAAAAAAAATCTTGTATGTTCACAACATGATAACAAAAGATTTGCCTATGAAATTTCATCTACGATTTACACGTATTTTCTTATACTCACATAATAATACATTGATATACATGTACATACTTTTTGTTCACATATAACTTAGAAAAAAAAAGGGCAATTGTTTTCATGATATTTTGTTTTTTTTCGTTTTCAATAATTTTCCCCATTCATCATCGTCTTCGCCTGTCTCATCTTAATAATCGTTATTATTTACAATCCATTGGATTATTATTGCTATGGTACATTTTATACAATTCTCATTAACACAGGAGTACTAATAAGAGACGAATGAGGAAATAATATTTTTATTTCGTTCCTTCTCACTGGTCGCTCCTGTGCTGTTATCAATAATTTATCAATAATTGTACACAATAATTGAGTGATTCGAGTTCCCCTCAAAAATGTTTTACCACAAAATCTCGAATTTTTCGAAATTGTGGTTTACGTACGAAACCTTCGGTGTCACAGAAAAAAAAACATAATCTTCCTTTTTCGAGGGGTCCACGATCTTCTCATTCGCGTCACGTTCTTCCATGACAGTAAAGTACGTTGCTTTTATTTCTTATTTTTTTCCCACTGTTTTTCCCGTTCATCGATTTTTTGTATCCGTCGAACGAATTGCGCTATTTTTCACAGTTGTCAGGCCACTGTCTACTTCATTGCGTTTCAGTACGCGCGTATAATATACAAGAGTTTAGGCGGTTCCTCGAAGCGACTTGCATCGTCGATATTACGACTGGTGCTCAATCAGCAGTGACAGTTTATTTATTTTTCTTTCACAATGTTTTGCATCTTCAGCAATAATTGTTGCAATAATACGAAAAATCTTCGGACGCGTTTGCCTTATTTACAAATAATAGTCCGACATTATAATTCGATTCGCAATTATCCGAAGCTCGCTGATTACACTCATCCATTCATTTTTTTTTTCTAACATCGGCTACCACATTTTTTTACACGTTAATTTATTTAAACTACTTATAGTACATTTTTAAAAATACGAAACGAACGGGTTTATTAACGACACTATTCGTTGTCATTTTCTTAACGTAAAAAAAATCTCGTCGGATATTACTTTCTACCGGGTGGAGGAGCGGGAGAAGGGATGATTCGTCATTAAGTCATTATTCTAATACGATTTTACTTGGAAACAAATACTTGGGATTTTTTTTTGGTTTACCGGGTATGCCTCATTCTCTCATGCCATCTTTCATCTAGCGTTATTAGGTACGTAGAGTTTTGCCTGGAATTAAAAAAAAATCGAATCAGCCGTCATTTTGAGTCGTAAAAAGAAATCTAATGATATGTCAAGATAAAAAATTATTCTGACATACCATTGAGCAATCTTTTTTTGTCTCTGCCGGACATTTATGATCGTAAGATCAAATTGCACTTTCAACTCGATTTCGATCGTAATTTTATATTCAAGTTTGAAGTTAAATTTGAACGTAAGTTCGTACCAATTTTAAACCTAAACTTGAATTTAAGCTGGAGCTTAATTTTGAACTCAAGTTGAAACCTAAGGTCGAACGTAAGTTTGGACATTCATGCTGACGACTACAAATTCGGCCTCCGATTCACGAAACAGATTCACATATCCGAGTCCTTTTTTCCTCCTAAAATTGTCTCTTACCATTCACTATTTCTCAGATTGTGCAGGAAGCTTCCCATCTCGACCGTATTTATTTATCAGATCACTTAAAATTGGCTCACGAAAATCTCTGATCAACGTCATTTCGCTGATCATCATCCCATCCATATGTCTGTACTTTCTTAATCATAATCGCGCCTGGATTATCTGAATTTGCTTCAAACACGTCAAATCAACCACTCTGCCGTCAACATTTCGGTATTCAACCCGGCATTGGCTCTGCTGCCACAATTCGGTGGCGAAAATTCTCAATTGACTTCTGGAATCGACTGTAAAATATCGGTTTTGTAACGTTGCCTCATCGCGATCGATCGGTAAACCGGAATTTCCGAATCTTGACTTTCATTGAATTCGCAAAGTTCTGCACGATGCAGGTTTAACCTCAGGAATTAGCATTTAATTTCCATATTAAACCACCCCCCCACCCATTTCCCCTCCCATTCAGAAACTGGTCTCCAAAATTCGCTCGGAGATGTTGGTTATCGAAGTATTGGTATTGCAAGTAATTTGAACGTGAATCTGGAGATTCTCTGACTGTCAGGTATCCTCATTTTTTTTGTCGGGCAACGTCGAACTTTCGCGTGCGATTGTCGGCGATCGATCGGACGTTGCGACAGCCGCCGATGTTTGGGGAATCGATGACGTTGACATCAGGATCGGTGCCGTCGGTATCGTCAACCCGTCGGCTCTGTTCCTCGTCGTCGTCGTCGACCTGTCCCGTCCTTTTGGCTACACGAACTGGGAAGTCTGCGTCGTTTTCCAACATGCCGAGCAACAGGGCAGGGCGCTCTTCAGGGTGTCCTTAAAAGCGTCGCGAAAGTCTCGATTGAAGTACGCGTAGATCAAGGGATTCAGAGCGCTGTTGAAGTAGCCTATCCAGAAAAGTACAGCGACGACGGCTTCCGGACATGTACAAGTGTCGCCGCACAGAGAAGTCGTCAAGTACCTGAAAACAATAATTACAACATCAACTCACCAGGCTCATAATTAATCATCCACTTATCCGAGACTTATAAACGAGACTTGGCAAAAGTCACTGAGTGGTTAGATCCATTTTGTCGAATCAATCGATTCATTGGTCGGGTCAACGAATAATTTGATTTTCCCTCATCGATTCGTTGACCTGAAAAATGACTCGGTGCGACAAATTTCTTAACCCGATAGACTGGAAAGTCGGATAAATTCGTTCGACCAACAAATTGCCTCCATCGCATCGTCAACATCGTAACTTCCTTCACTCCTTTTAGTCGAAGATTCGCGCCCTATTCTGTTCGCTCCTGACGCTCCGAAAAGCTTGTTCACGGAGCGAGCTATTGCGTTGTTGTTATCGTGGTCCGAAAGGAATTTTGGCCCAGGAGCAACGACGATATCGCCATTCTCCATCATCGAAATGACGAGGCGTCTAGAAACACCGACATCAACTACGGGAGGCTGAAGCAGAGCAGCAGCGGTCCAGCAACACCGGTGCGGAAACTTGGAACTGCGGACCACGTGTTTGCATATTAATCCGATAAGTTATAACCCGCGGGACGAGCGAGCGATGGGGCATGGGCGAGGTACCATAAAACGTTCATATATATATATAATGCACGCACAAATGTCGTATACAGGGTGGACGGGGATGGTGAACTTGTGTGTCCAGGATCTGAGCGTATAATAGGTAGCAGGCTGGACTCTGGGAGGAACCGCCGGACACGACGGGGACCAAACGTCTCCACAATTGTTCTCTGTACAGGCCGAGGCGAGCTCGCATTCAAATTCGTCGGTATACATCGCAAAGCTCGTGCGTTGACGGTTCAATCTATGCTGGGATTACGTAACATGGCGAATAGCGCTCAATGCGAATAGGCCAACAATAGTGTGAAATTGTCAGATAGTATTCTGAAGTTACAGTACACCGAATTGTAGAGAGAAAGATTGTTCGGTAGATTTTAGGGTATTAGGGACAATTTTTGGACAAGGTTAGGAGTGTTCTCCAAGGTAATATCAATACAATTATTGGAGTTCGGAAAAGGAAAGCTCGATTGGTTCTCGCTGTATTCCTCATGGAAGGATTACAGTTTGTACGGTTCGAACCTCCGGTATTTAGCAGTAAATGTGCATAATTTTACTTGACATCGCAGTCTCTGCAGAGAGCAACATCGCAGTGTCAATCGAAATAGTAGTCTGAGCTGGCCTTACCAGGTGAAGAACGGAAGCCAACACAGGAGAAACGCGCCCATTATGATACCCAGTGTCCTTGCCGCTTTGTGCTCGGCCCGACAGCTTTTAGATTGCTGTCGTATCGTCGTACCTGAAACATAAGATGTAAAGAAAAAATCAAAATTTATTTAGACACTCAGTAGTTCAAAAATTTTTGTATGCTTCTCCAAGAGCCGAGACGCTTTTAATTTTTCGTGTGACACAGCATGGAATAAAAATACAAATGTAACTTGTGGCGATTTTTAGTGAGAACTTATTAATTTTGTCACGACTGTTTCCACCATTGTTTAGACAATATATCGAAGGAAATCGGGGGTGGAAAGGGGGGGGGGGGGGAGAGGATGGAAAGCGGAAGATTAGTTGTCGAGACGAGTTGAAAGCTCGCGTGTTCGGATGCAGTAAGGTAAATTTAGGTTGGTTGCTTGGTCGTGGTCGTGGTTTTATCCCACCGCAATCCGTTGCATTCGTGCATTCGCGTAAAATCGATGGGCTCATCTATCAAGATATAAGGAAGAGTGGGGCAAAACGAAACGCCGGGGCAGAACGGACTATTATTTACGAATTTTTGGCGGGACATAAAAAAAACTGTGTACCAAATAGAAGACACGGGTAGGTCTTGCTTTATGGTTCCGTTCTGCCCTACTGGTGATATGATGGTTAACGTGCTTTACGTGTAGTTGTGCTTTCATCTGGTAACGGTCTTTTGAAATTTTTTTTTACTAGTTGTTCCTGTAATATAAATTGAAAATCACGAATATTTTGTGGAATACGTTGAGAAAAAAATTACACAGTAGAAACAGTGATTCTGACATTGTACCATAAAAAATAGGTCCCAAGTGAAACGTCTATATTTTGTAGTAACGATATAAAAAAATCGCTAATGCAGATACAACTGTAGATTAACCAACTGAATATAAACAATCAGAAACGATCCACATAGACCTTTATCCAGTGTTCGTTCTGGGAGGAAATACCATCGTTTTTCGTGGATGTTTCTATCGTTAATTCCACTTTCTTGAGCATCAGTGGCTCTTCCAATCCCCATTATGGAGCCCTTCATGTCCTTACTGTTGACTCCCTACCTATGGTTTTATCAACCCTAGTCACGTTCCTATCATTGACCGCTCCGATTTTCGTGAAAGGCGCCGGTATCGAAATTTTTTCGTAATAATTGAGACCTAGAAGAGGTTCCGAAGGGTAGACAGATAATAATTAAGTCCTGGTGAGGGTGGAAGATCCCTAGGACGGACACCAATAAATTGCAAGCACGTGATCAGCTTAAAAAAGAATTAGACAAGGCCACGAAGTGAATCCTAAAATTTTTCTCAGAGCCTTCTTACACATATACATAGCTTCTCGAATGAGGAAGCCAAAATTGGTCAACGAACTTTCTTACAAAGCTATGCCCAAAACGTTACAAAAAAAAAAGAAAGAAAAATGAGGAAAGAATTTAAAAAAAAAAAGCAATAAAACCACACATTTTCCACTCTTTCTCTATTTTGTCCCATCTGAGTGCCCGAATGAGTTCAGCAGTTTCGTTTAGTTTCTCAAAGAAAAGTATGTCGTCGAAATCGATAAAACTTCCCGAATCTCTTCGCCGGTTCATTTTCACCCACTCTTACCCTCCCCCCCTGCATGCACGTTTAAACTTCGTAGGGGAACAAGCATGCAGGTGCAGAGAGTAGGGAAGTTTATCCAAGTGCGAAATGTGGCTCCCGGGATTGCACGCACACTTGTGCATACGAAGGCGCTCTCTCTACCGACTCAGTCTCATCGGCACCGATGGGAAACCAGGCCGAATAAGACGACGACGAAGATGTATTAGTGCCGGGGGGCGAGAAAGGGATTCGACGTGTGAGAGACGTCGAGAAATACGGGGTTGACTAAGGGCGACAGAATTTCTCGTACATATCCGGGCACTTTGGAAGCTCGAGGGCAATTTCTCGCCGCAACCAATTCGCATAACCGAGACGCTACGGGGGAAATCTTGAAATTACTTCCTCGTTTATTGCGTACACAGCAGCCGGTGAGTTATATGCGCATGCGGACGGAATACGAGAGGTGAAATCTCGGCGAGCGAATAGGCGTACAGCGTCGGCGGTATTCTGGCAGATTGCTACGAATTTTTCGTCGCTGATGGGAAACTTTCGGTAAAGATTGAGACGGATTGTTTTCTGGGGTTATTAAGAGACGAAATAATTTCTCTTTATTTTTCATTCATTACTCCGCAGACCATTCTGAATACGTTTCCGAAAGGCGTTTAATGAGACTTCTAAAACTTCACGATTTATAGAAATTGTAGGGAAGCGGAGGTTTTTTTTTCACTATTTTTATTTCCTCGACGTTTTAGACTATTTCTATCCTACCAGTAAAATTTCAATCAATTTTTTTATTTTTTATTTACGAAAACATAGTTTCCCCTATGAAGCAGAGATTAATTAAAAAAAGATAACCTTAGCGATTGGCGGGAAGATCTAGGGGTGCGCGAGAAACAAATCCCGCATAGGCAAAGTTCGAATTTCCACCACTACGCGGCCAATTCTTTCCCGCCCTTCTTTCTCGCTGTTCCTGTTTCCCCGCAGTTGCCGCACTCCCGTTTCCAGATATCGAGCGAACAAGAGAGCATGCTATATAGATTACCGCCGAGAGCTTCCCGGGGTTGTTCCCGTTGGAGCGCGGCTGCTCCCGAGGCTCCAGTTCCTGGCAGAATCGTTAGATCGCGTTCACTGACCTGCCCTATCCCGGCTCCGCTTGCCTCCAACAGCGCACAAGAAACGCCATATATATATATATCTATATACATATATATCTAACAAACGAAAGCCTGGAGAAACACGATGCTTTTTGGATACCGACTAACTATTAATGTGTAACCAGGAGCAACTCGGGAGAACAAGCAACCGTTCAAAATTTTTGCCAGACACGTCATATTTTTTCTTGTACGTCATCAAGGATGACAAGCGTGTAAAAAATCAATCTTTCGTGGTATTTTTTATTCGCTTTTTTTTGGTCTTATTTTTGGATTTACTCGAATTTTTCTTCGTCTCATCAATCAATCGTAAAATGCCATTAAAAAAATATCGCCATGGTCGTGGAATATCGGGAAATTTGACTGAAAGTACTGACACGCGGCGACATCCTCGAACAGTGAACATGTAACATTCCACGTCTCCGGGCTTAACTCGAGCAAAAATCGGCACGGTACGGGCTTTAAAAAAATAAAAGGAGGAGTTTCGCGATGGGACTCCCTAGTGATAAGCTTGTCAACCGACGAGCATTCTCCTACGCGTGACAAATGGCTTATAGCGTTGCAGTCCGAAAGCTTGTAATCCTGAAACTTCGCCCTCGACGCTATTCATCGGACAGTGAATGTGTAACTTTTCTCGTTTCCGAGCTTGACTCCAGTTACAATCGTCACGGTAGATGAAAAAAAAAAAACTTTAGAGGGTTTCCGCGACAGGATTCCCCAGCGATAAACTTGTCCACTGGGGAAAACAGTCGCACGTGTAACAAATGAGTTACATCGTCGCAACGTCGAAAGCTTGTAATCCTGAAACTTTGCCCTCGACGCTATCCCTGCGTCGACGGTTTGGCAACTTTGGGTGGGTTTCTACACGAGACTGCAACACGCTCGCTGGTCACGTTGTATCATCAAACTCACAACCCTGTTCACGAACATGTGCCGTCCCATTCATGGGGTTTGCAGATTCCCAAAACTTTCCTGAACTGCGGGCTGGGAGAAGAAGAGGAAAGCGGCGACGAAGAAACACACAATTAAATTAATACGTGACCATACGATAAAAGTTTCCAGGTTGAATTTGTTAGTTAAATTATTTAGGTATCGGTATTGTTGGTATTTAAATCGGAAGTGCTTTTGTCCGTGTCCCAGGGCGAGGCAGGGAATTTGCAAACGATTTGTGTGTCAACCCCTTCAACCCTTCCCCGCTTGCTTGCCGGTCTCTCGTATGCAGAGGCGATAAGAGCCGACTCAGCACTCCCTTTGGAGGAACTCTCTTACACCCTTTCAAAGATTGGACTATAGTCATGCTGCATAGGTAACGTTGTGGGAATAAAGCTTTAACCTACAGCATACGACCTTTTAAGTTACAGGGTGATAAATCCGGATGACCATGTTAAGTCCTCGAACTCTTCTCACGATCCTGTCATAGGAATTTTTTGGACAAAACTAAGAATTTGTTTAAAAAAAAATGAGAGTAGCATGGATGAAATCTGAGATTACGTTAATGAAATACTTTGAAAAAATACTTTATCCACGTAAAAAATTTTATGAACATAATATACCAGTAATAATTTTGACACCACTAATTTAATTTTCTAGCACGAAGTGCTCATGTCCTATAAAAAATTACGGAACATTCGGCTAATAAACGAATGTATTTCAGAATGTTGGTTTGAAGTTCGGTTCGTTTTTATCATATTTGCGGTAATTTCCATCGGATCCTTTTGTGAGTGCAGACAGTAAGTCATCCAACTTATCCGGTCGCTAATTTCTTTGATACTCAAAGTTCCCACTTATCTGGCTACGAACTGTACTTCCAATAGCTCGGGTTCCAAGTGCATCTCGGCGACGTTCATCACGTTCACTCGGCACTTCAGAATGCTTCCGTCGCGGTTGGTTGAATGTATCACGACCGGCAAAAATCCTCACCTTCAACCCTCCTCGATTTCCCGTCTCGTTACCTATTTATAACGTTTCAAGCCTGAAAGTGCAGTCTGTATAATTAATGCAGCCCCAAGAAACTGCGAGAATAGACTAAGAAATAATCCTCGCTTGAAAAAAAAAAGAAAACACTCCGTTGTTAATTACTGTTTACCCTTCCGGACAACGTCCGACGGTAGCTTCCGAGCTAAATATAAATGCAGTTTTTTCTTTGCAGGCTCCTTTTCATTTTGTTCAACGCGGATTATCCGGCGACTATATCTATGAGCCGGATACTGCTGCAGCCGGTCGATGGCTTAAGGATCCGAGGCTCGAGTTCCTTCGAAAGGATATAAAAATCCAATTATCCTGCATATAAAACACGAACACGCTTTTTTTTTAGGTCTAACTCATTTTCCTTTACGAAAAAAGTGTTAAATTGCGATTTTCACGCCTTTTTTTTGTCACGCAGGCGGACAGTAATTTTCACATATTTTCATAAAGTGTTCAGTTGGAAAAAATCATTTTTATAATGTCAAAGGGGTTGGACTGTCGACGTTGGTTCAAAACGAAAATGACTGACATGCTTGAATTCGCCATTGATGCATTTTTTTTACTAATGTTTTCACGTGATGTAATTGGTTTGCAAAATTGTACCTGCAGATCTGATGTTAATGGCCGTTTCCAATTATTTTGAAAAATATCAGCGAGATGAAATTCGAATCAGGTTTCGAATTAAAAGGTGAAAATCAATGGCGAGGTGGCGAGAGCTGGGAGATTCGCTGATGGGGTATTCAGCATCGAGCAATTCAATTAGTCCGATTCAATTCATCGGCACTATTTTTTTCTATTTTTTAGCCTCGCTTTTTTTCTATGTCGTGAGACTTTTATAGCGAGAAACCTAATAGAAATTTTAGAGCATCACATCAGGACCTGAGAAAGCTCTAACGAGACCTTTTCAGGGCCTTATCGGGTGTGACTTTGACACGGTAGAATTTCTAGTAGGGAATTATTAGTAAAGTGAAGTCGATATTCCCTTCATTATCGATCACTTTCGAGATGGAATTTTTTATGGAACAACTTTGTTTTTCTTAAGAACGCGCAGTTCCGTAAAATCTATACATTCCTCGCACCGTCACAAGAAAAACACGCCTGTACCAACAGCGTGTTTTTTCTCTCTCGATTTCTCTGTATTTTCTGGATGCGAGTGAATGGAAGCTTACAGAAAACTTGCTTTTCTCGAGAAAAAATGCTTACCTTGTAGCCTCGTTCGTTTTTCTTCTGTTCTATGGCACACGCCGAAGTGAAACTTTTCCGATCGGCAGAGCAACGAGGTATTTAAAAAAAATTTCATCACCGGTAGTGTGCAGCAGCTTCGAATTCCCGTCAATATTTTTTTCCTATAAATCTCGCTCGATTTTTTGAAACAGAATTTTTTTGAAACAGAAAAAAAAAATGTTCAACCCTTCACCAGTGCTACATTTATATAAAAATATTCATTTTTAACACATCATATTCAGTTTTAACGTGATATTTAAATCAATCTTGAACGAAGTAGGCTGAGGTCTGGAAAGACCAATAGAAAAAAGTCCACATTCTGAACTTCACGGATTCAATCAAATTAACTATACAATTGTTTCCCTTTTTTTTTTTAATCAAAAGCAATACACGCGTCGTGTGGAACACTTATAAGTAACATTGTATTTCGATGTATTTACCAATTACTAGCTCGATAAATTTAGGTCGGTTGTTTGCCGTTCGATTTTATGTTTCGCACGGGATGTTCGAAACTATATTTCCCCGAGCGTTGTAACGCTCTATGATGAAGAGTGAACACGGATATCGTGGCGGCCAGCGAAGGGGGCGGCGAATATACTCTCACCTATATTTCTCAGTTTATGTATACATTCATCTACCTACAACTGCAGCAATTATTGCGAAATGTTCTTGAGCCCACATTGCCGCTGTTTCGCAGTGGGTCCACGGAAAATTTTGGCAGCTGCAGCTCTCACTGTTTGCGATGCAACGTAAATCAGCTTCCGCTGCTACAGTAAAACATCAATTCTCCAGGGGTTGTTTTCCGATCCTACAGTGAGGTGCGCTAATGAGCATTTAATAATAAAGTAAATAATTTCTTTGCAAAACAATTGTACATCGTCCCATGTAGTACGCTTCTGCCATAAAAAAATTACAGCGATTCGAATGCGATGTTAAAATGAAGAAACGAAAGGAATTTTATTACGTTAAAATATTTTCAACGAATTTATTCGAGAAAAAGTTTTCTGTACAGTCAGAGTCTCGTCGAACAAGATACGGGAGCAAGATACTGGTCAAGATATTAATCGACAAAAATAATGAAAAAAATACGGAGTAAGTACACGATATAAAACGAGTTATGGAGCACGATTTCGAGCAGAATACCTTTTTCCAATCAATATTTTACCGTACATTACAACTGTGTGCTGAAGCATCGGTGCGCACCGGATCCGCTCGCCGATGCTGATGCAGCAGTTTGGAGATATAAAGTACAAATGACCGTGAAATTTCAACGGCGTGCAATACAAAATTCGCCCACGCGTCCGCACGAGTCATGGACGTACGTACTCGCGACGCGATCTATAAACGTATTCCGACAGTCTACAAACTCCCAAGTTCTCAGTCGGGTGTCCATGTATATTGTATAACTCGTGTAATTGGCGTTGAACTTGCGAATATTCTTGGGCAACGTTAGGGCGGTGAAAGCACATTGGAATTTCGTAGGCGGAAGGGCAATTTAAGCTGTACTTGACGTTTGTTATCTTTGGACGGTTCACGTGTTCGCGCAAGCGTCTCTCTAGAGACGCCTAATTAAATTTCGTATATAGTTGGGGATTCGAGTGTTTTAGCTTAACTTTTTCGTCGGTAATCAAACGAAACGGCGAGCGGATATTGGATAAGTCGTGATTATCACAGTGAGCGATAATAAAAGATCGTCGAAAAAAAAAAAAAAATAGCGAGTTTGCTGATTGTGCGAGCGACGTGCAGAGCCGGAGGTGCCCCGGACGGAGTTGCCAAAACGTACATTATCGAGCGTGCACCGCTACTTGGCAACTCTCTCGTTAAAGCGCGAGTGTGAGTAAACGCGACGCTGAATACAGCGACTATCACTGTCCGTCCACCCCCTGCTATTGGCGAGCTCGTAAATTCACCGAGTTTAATAGTCACACCGGCGACTTTCTCGTTTCCTCTTTATCGCCGCTCCTCGACACTCGCTCTTTATACGATACCATTTTTTGTTGTTATCACAGTGCCTGTTCGTCAAGAATCGTTACATGTTTAGGGCAATACATTTAGAATGCAATTTTGATTGTCCGAACTTACAGTACGATACGTTATAATTTATTGAATATTAATATTAACTCTGAGAATACAGGACGGTGCAAGTGAAATAAATATTTGTAATTTTTTAAATTAATTAATTGTTTGTCCAATTATCTCGCAGATTTTTTTTCATTTTTTATGTCGTGATTTCGATAATGGAGAACTCACCATTTTCGGCGTTCAATTCGACCGCAGTTTGGCACGATGGTCTTCTGAAGTCGCTTGCATCGCTCGGGTGCAAGAGCAACTGATGTGACACCCTCGAATGGTGCCTCGACGATATCCTGTGAAGATGAACGTTGTTGAGGACTGTGCTGCTCGATGCCCGACTCAGGGCCTCCCTCTGTCTAACGGCTTCCTTGTATATCTTGCAGTACATGAAGATCATCACGACACCGGGAATCCAGAACGATATCGACGAGCTTATCACGGCGTAGGTGCGATTCACCACGAAGACGCATACCTGATCGATAAGTCCGACATCAGAGGGGAATGGTCAGGTGTGTTTATGGTATGAGATACAAAACGTCGTCTCCTCCGCCATGCCGAGAAACACCTCGATTGCCAACGAAAGATGCGATAATTAAAAAAAAAAAAAAAAAAAAAATTACCGAGGGTGCGCAACTGTTTTGGAGAAGGTAAATTGTCCGATCAAGGGTCGGATGAAGACACTGATGATTCGCTTTCAGCCCAAAAAATTACGAAAAACTAAAATAAATGGATTACCGTTTCCTTCATTTAGGGCCGCGAAGATAGAAAGCGCCGATCGAGAAACATGCATGAGGGAGTGAATTTCGCAGGCTCTTTCAAAGTCAGTCGCCGAGGCGACGACCGTGGATCGCAACTTTCGAGACTGATGAGCGGAGAAACGGCTCTACGCGAACCCAGTATTGTCTCAATTTCATTTTGTCCACGGCCGTCCGGTTGATATTTATTCGAGGAAAAATCGTCCATCGCACGTGTTTTCAATACCGATGGGGTCCACTTTTGTGAACGAGGAATTCGACCCGACCAGAAGTTGACCTAGTAAGGGCGCTGGTAATTTGAGTCGGTTGCCTATCACTCGCATCCACCACGGTGGAAGTCGCATGGGTTCAACGATAGTTGACCGAATCAGGGTATGGATTCGCGAGATTTATAGGATTTCATTGATCATCGGTTTCAGGTCCGTGGGTCTCGTCGTACTAACTTGGCGGCTCCCGCAATCCGAACCACGATTATTCGGTGAACTTGTTGCAGCCACGTAGGCGAACCGCTTGCGTATCAAATTTCCTGAACTCAGCTGAAGCCAAATCTGGGGCAAGTACTCCAAGTACTCGAGAAACATATTGGAGTTTCCAGTACTCATGCGTAGGAAGAGTAGAACCACGTTTATCCGAAGCCGGATTAGTCTAGTTCGGATAATCACCAAATTCGGATAATTGAAACTCAGTTTTTTTTTTTAACATTCTACCACTCATAAAGATGATATAATGCTCTACATCAGAATTTATATAATATTTTCAACAATTTTTTAACATCAGAATGTTACTTCGAGAACCTTGAATGCAAAATGTGCTTTGTCAAATTTTTTTCTTACAATTCTTACTTTTCAAACAACAGCAGGAATGTCGAGATGACATGTTATTCCATCAATTCTTATGGAATCGGAAGAATTTAAACAATTATTTTTCTTCAGCAGCCATCGATCAAATTTTACTCGGGTCATTAATGTTTTTTTTTTTTTTTTAGTTTAGCAAGCCCATCGAAATGATTTGGTATTTGGTATGATTTTGGTATGGTCTCGCCTCGCCCCTAATCCTCGAAAGCCACGATCTTCTGTGTCTCGGGACATGTCCGCGCGATATTGGAGTTTTTCTGTCGTATATTTTATAGACGTCGTTTTTGTTAAGGGTCACCAGTACGCCGTTGACGGTGATTGAAATTACGCCATTAATCTTTGGTGTTGGGACAACACGGATGCTCGAATCAATCAATTACCGCGAGGTCGAGCGACACGAGCGGCTACGTGGGCAGCAGAGGTGTCGAGGGACGGCCCGGAAAGATTCCTCGATTTAGGGGTGTCGTCAAGTTCGTACAAAGGATATGAAAAACATCAGTGAAAATAGAACCGAGGGGAGCGCGCTCGGAGACCAGTCGATGATGATTTTTACGGATATCCCAGGAGGCAACAACGCGCGAACTGATCGGGGAAAAACGAGCTGATAAATCATGCTTGCCTCTTGGGAGAAAAGGTGGAAAGAAAAACAAACGCGAAATCAGCGACTTCGAGGAATAGGTAGTTTCCTTTAGAAATATTTTATTCGTTCGCGAAAGTAAAAGTGGCAAAGTTCGACGTCCGTTCCAACTTTAATTTCCTCGCTCGGAATTCGCTGACTTTTGGCACGAAAGATTCACGACCCATTCGAGGTATCGAAGTAGCCGAACTGTTGATCGACTGTTTATGAACAAGTTTTGTGTGCAGTCGTGCGGAAATCCACCGAGAGATCATGAAGAAGACAGACAGATTACTTGTGCAATGTCTCGGGGAAAAAGCGATTCACATGAATAATCGATCCTAGTTGCGACTTCGCCGTGGTCCAGGATATCGTGCTTTGGCCAACGGAAATTTATCTGGCAACCGACTACTTGACTTCCGAAAACAATTCTTTTTTTGTGGGCAAACCTTACGACAACCTTTTGTACCACTTCTATGAAACTGGTCGCATTCACCTTCGAGCAGGAAAATTTACTAGCAGTAAAAACGTGCGTACACTTTTACGGACCTAATCCTGGTCAGGAAGGAGTGTCGAAACTGGAGCATGCGGGACCTACATTTTAAGATTCCTACTGGAAAGGCGGTCGCGTTCGCTCTTCCAGATTCCAAGCCCTTTTCCCACACCAACCCCACGACTATTAATGAAGCACAAAAAGGCATCAACCACCGCGTGTTTTTCCATCGACAAGACCCATTTACCGATTCCCTCGAGTGTCTAACATTCCGCCCGAAAGAACCTGGAATCGTGGAGGCCGACGAGACCGCGGAACTATCGATCCCATCACATCAGCAGGCAAGCGGGAAGGGCCGTCGTATATGTCGTCCCAAACCATTGCACCGCGAGGTCGAAGGTTGGTCCATCGCGAGGAGATGCGAATTATGATGAAGCGATAACGAAACGGGCAAACATCACCAGGGAGCTCGCTGACCCCTCGTAATTGTTTCAACCCTCAGCTCCGTCATTGTCCACAAAATCCCGATACTCACCTTGGGCCACGAACCTTTTGGATCTGGGCTTTGAATGTACCTGCGGATTTTCCTTGAGATAATCAAGATGTTCTGCCGTAGTGTACCAGCCCATGAAGATTGGCATGAAGCTAATGAGGGCCGGCAATATCCAAGCGCATCCAAGCATTCCGGTCACCACGACCCGCTTCATGATTGCCGGATACTCCAAGGGTCTCACTATCGCGTAATATCTGTCGACGCTTATGCAACACAGATGCAATATCGAAGCCGTAGAGAAGTAAACGTCCAGTGAACTCCACACATCGCACATGAATCTACCGAATATCCAGTGTCCCGAAAGCTCCACCGAGGCGTTGAACGTCATCGCGCACATCGCCACCAAGAGATCGGCGGCCGCGAGGCTGACGACGTAACGATTCGTCGGCACCCGAAGCTTCCGATGACGACGGACACTCGCGATGACGAGAGCGTTGCCCAACAGCGCAGTCACGATGATTCCCAGCATCAGAAATGCTTTGAGAACCAGAAGGGACACGTCAATTTCCGGGTCATCGGCGAAACCGGTTGAGAACGTCGTCGGAGCCGACAACGCGTTCCCGACAGAGTCCGACTCGATGCTGCGCACTCTCTCGATCTCGAGGACATTCGACAGTGTCGCCAGAGAGCCCTCGAGAAGCTCGGCCCTCGAAGGATCCACGCTACCGTCCACTCGCGAAGGACCATCGGCCGTTCTATCCCCTGCCAGACGTGGGCCAGCTTTGTCCGGTTGCTCAGTGCAACCTTCCATCGT
Source organism: Listrodromus nycthemerus (assembly GCA_963978505.1). Lineage (NCBI taxonomy): Eukaryota > Metazoa > Arthropoda > Insecta > Hymenoptera > Ichneumonidae > Listrodromus > Listrodromus nycthemerus. Next base: position 2,474,993 of record OZ021679.1, read on the forward strand.
TCTTTATGCTCTTCGTCATTGTCCTTGCTGCGACCGCGCAGTTCGTTGCTCGTCGGGATCCTCTCTTCGCGAGGCCACCGATACACGACTTGACTTTCCCTCTGCTCGCGGTCATCGTCGACCGGTTCATGGGAACGAGCTGGACCACAATCGGCGCGGTTTTCACCATCGCGGTCGGATTCCTTCGACCCCCAGGGACAACCACCGGTCATGAGAGGCTGGATTCCGCAAACTTTGCCAAGATTCCTGCACGCAATGAAATTCACCAGCGAATAATTGGCTCGTGTGCAACACCTGTAACGGCAAAGTAGACCCACTTCAGCATTGCAGCAAGATTTCTCCGACTTGAACCACTCTTCGGCGCGAAGTACGAGATCCTTCCTGGTATTCTTCCGGACACTCGTCGAACACAAAGCAATTCAAACACTGGGTTGGCTCGTCAACAACGACTGGACAGTCGAAGTGGCGCACTTCTCCATGTCGATAAAATTCCTGGACTTCCGGCATTCGTCACGATACACGAGGGACAATATTGAATTCATTCGTCGAGTTTACTCTTTCTCAGAGAATCTCTGAGTCGGAAACCGGGCAGCTTCGAGCCGTCGACAACGGCTCTTCGCGATGCTTCATCCCGGAAGCTCGCTCGTCGTGTTTATTGTTCTTCAGCTGCGACCAGACTTACGCTTTGAATAGGAAAATTGTTGAACGCCCGGCCGGCTTTCACATTCTGTCAAGTTACTAAGTGTCCCACGACAAATCACGGTAAGTTCGTTTGTGAACGCTTCAGGAACGGAAAATCAATTTCTCACGACAGTGAACGATCCGACGGTTATTTGTTGTTCGTTCGAATCAATCAACGCGTCGACTTCGCCAGAACTACATCAACGCAGTCGCGTCCCATCTTTCGCCCGTTCGGGGCAAAAAATCTCTCACCCAAGTCTTTGACTCCGTTGGCTCGAGGCGAAAAATCTCCGAATTGCGAGTCAACAATGTTATCCGCTACAAGACGAACTCGTGATGACTTGGCCGCCTCTTTTTGCGACGACGCTCCGGGCTATATCACGATGTATCAACGGGAACTTTGGTCCCGATGCGAACCGAGGTTTCCCGCCTCTAACCGCGAGCTCCGCGACTACGATTTTCTCGATCCTCCTTGAGTTATTTTTCTTTCACAATTTTCTCATCCCTTTGTCAACCACGGATCCTCCTTCAGCCACCACCTGGCTTGTGTTTCTCTCGCCGTCCAGCTCGAAGACGCTTCGTCCCAACATCAAACCCAACTCGATTGGTCAACGATCCTTCGAACGGTCAATCCGTCTCAAGTGTTTGTTCCTACCGTGACGGCGTTATTGACGAAAGGAATAACTCGACGCTCCGAGAACCATTCGAACAATGCTGACTACGCGTTGCCACAATAGGGATCAATTGGTATAGGTGACGGTTCAAGGTAACTTCGGCGTTAGTCAGCACTTTATCGTCAATCCCGTCTTAGCTTCAATGTCCACTTTATTGGCGATTCCAGAGTTTCCGTATGCGAATGGCACGTGCATACACCGGCGTACCCACCAATGACCGTCGAGGTCTCCGACGGTTCCTCACAGCAGGCGCAACTTTGGCCCAGAGCAGCTTCGGATCTTCCACTATCGCCAAGATGGAAGGGTCCGGACGGCAACTGTCCCGTTGACCAAGCAAATTTGCATCGACGATAGAATCTGGTTCGGTTCGGTGGCACGTTCCGATGGGCTGGAGCCGCATCCGTGTCCGTCCCTTCGTACGTGTGTCCGTCGACCCCACCGGGACGAAGCTACGCCAAACCGAGCGAACGTCGAACGTCGAACGACGTTGGATGGCGTTTCGCTGGACCGTTCACGTTAATTCCGCAACGACCGCGACTAATGGACCGGTCGCTTCTACGATCCGGCGTTTGCCGCACACTGGACGCTACTCGCTCCGACTGGATGCGCGACGGCGTTTCATCTAGCATAGCGAGCTAATGTCACCAGTGTCGCAGTTTCTCCACCCAACGGTTTCCCCGCTTTATTCGCGACGTCTCAAAGACGCGATGCACTCGCCTCATCACAGTTTTCCTACTCCTGGTTGTCGCGGCTCTCGTCGTCGTCGGTGGAATATTAATAAGACGAGTCGGGCTCCGCTTGCCAATTCCGCGGGCGCGCTCCTCTATGTCGGGAAAGCGAGCGATGCGGAACTCCCGATTTGCGGACGGGAAAATTACGAGCTATCAGAAATCTTGGTGGATCTTGATGATTTTTTTCCTGTCTTTAACTCACTTCAGGAGAATTTGACTTTGATCCGGAAAGACATTTTTCTTGGATTCACGAAATTGAGTTTTTTTGTTTTCGTTGTTGGTTTTTTTTTTCGAGGGTTTTTTTTTTTCGGTCGGCGATTCGATCGAGCGCGTTTTCGAAGTAAATTATCGTTTGATATTTTCAATAAGTCACTTCACGGTAATTTGTCTTTTATCTTGGAACACATATTTTTTAAATATTTTTTGTTACCTTGTTTCTGTTTTTTTCTGTTCACTTTACGGTTGATAATTTTTGTGGAAATGAAAAAGAGAAAATGTATCCGTGCCGTACATCGGTTTTTTTGTGATAAAAAATGAACAGGTCTTTTTTCGTTCCCACGAGTGTCGAATTAAAATTTCAACGTAATAGAAAATTAGTAACAATTACAGAAAATCTCATGAAAAATGTGGTCTGCAATGCGAGAACGGGAGTTTATACTTTTCAATTTGTGAATAAGAAATTATTGTCAAAAAATGACGGAATCTTGAGAGAATAAAAATCATGATGCGTCATGTGTGCAGAGAGATTGAAAAATATTGCTGGATCATTACAACGATATTGTCCCGTCTACACCCAGCAAAAAAGCCTCCCTTCTGGCGTTATATGAAACATTATATAAAATATATTGAGGGGTATTTTTTTGTACGGCACAGAATTGTTATTAATCTTTTTTTTCGTGCAGACGAAAACTTTCACTTCGACTAATTTCACTTTGGCTTATGAACCCTTCCCACTTCTCTTCCTCGCCCAATTCCGCACCTATTGTCGGCTTGTCTGGCAAACACCGTCATTAGTTACTTTCCGTTCAGCGCCCAGCCTCGTCCTCGGCAAAATTAATGAAAAAAACAACAACAAAAAAATAGAATAAAACCCCGACGAAATGACAGAAGCAAAAATGACCCGATATCGAGAAATACACTAGTAATAGCGAGTCGAAGGAATGGTACGCGCGGTCGAAGGAACACCAGATTAATGATGAAGCGGCAGCGGTTTACTGTTCGTTCATCGTTCGCTGTCGACCGAGCGAAAAACTGAGAAGCTTCGAGCTCGGGGCGGGTGCATACACACACTGACGCGTCCTCGGTTATATCGAGCGAGAAAGTGGCGAACGAGCGAACTCGCGATTGTGGTTCTGGTAATGCTGATGGAAAATTCGACCTCGAGTTATCGAGGAAAGGAAGAACATGGATATAGTTGCAAATTGAGTTTCTTACACTTCACTCTGAGTGTCAGCCAAAAAACAGATTGCTTTAAACGACGATAATATACTTGAAATAGAATGAGAGGGGTGAATATGGACCGATGGTTTTTTTTTAAATTTCTTCTATTGAAATTGGGTGGACCATATTAACCACCGCTCAAAAGTGGGGCATATTTTTCATTCACATGGAATAATTTATTTATGTGCTAATCGGATTGGGCCATATTAGCCAATTAAGGCGAGGCTCAAGTTGAGTCTCAATTGAAATTTGATCTACAGTCGGCTCTTTCTTTCGCCGAACTGCTCAATCCCTTGAAGGTCTTTTGGGATGAAATAGTGAAATTCTGCCATAGGAAAGACTCGCACGAAAGCCGTCAATCAGTGCGAACATGCATGGTCATCTACAGGTGTAAACATCGAAAAAGTTCAAACAGTCCTATTCGATGAAGCGACTAGAACGGGATTATATTTTTTTTTATTATCGGAGAAAGGCTTTAGACTTAAATAGTTAAAACTAAGTGACTATGAAAAATTCCTTTCAAACCTCCGACTCGTTGCCGCCCATTCGCGTGATTGCTTTTATCGCGTTATCACATTGAAAAAGTAAATCCGTCGCGCGATATTACGAAAACGTAATCGTAAAATTTAACTAACTTCGTTTGGCTTTCTAGTCGACCGAGAAATCAGATCAAGCCGAGAGAAGTCGCTCAGTTTTGCGAAAGTTAATACAATGAAGTTCGAAGAAGTCGAGATACGTCGAGTAAAAAAAAACAATTTGGAGCACAACGGAGCCGTGGGGTAAGATGGACTGCCTTTGCTATTCAAATAAAATCGGAGAGCGCTGAGAATAAATGGAGAAATCGCGAGGAAGAGAAATAAAAGAGGCGAAATACGTTTCCAGCCGTAACACCGCTGCAATAATTTCGTTTGCAAGGTGAAACCCACGTGGTGAAGTCGGCCCTGTCCGAATCCAACTTTTTATTGCTCTCTTCGCATTCGACATTTATTTGGGTCTCGAGCGTGTCCCGCTCTTGCCGCATATGTAGGGCCGCGAAATAATCATGGCCCAGAGACCGTGTGCACAGGTAAGAGGGCCCAGAATTCTTGATAATTGCAATCTGCCTCAGGGAGTTCCCGCTCAATGTCTCTCGCATGTAGTACAGCCAGCGTAAGTGTTCTCGCAGTCGCTAAACCGCGTTTATTTCGTCAACGCTCATCTCGAACTCACGCAACAAAAATCTCACCTGCATCAAAAGAACGGGGAGTGGTTGTTTTGTTGAAACGACATTTGAGGATTCATTCAAGAATTAAGACTCGAAATCGACATTCTCAATTTTCTATTATATTTTAGTAAGAGTCAATTTTTTTGCCATGCAATTACTTCGCCCACCGTTCGTCTATAGAAAATTTATTTAAAAATAAGATTTACGATATTTGAAAACTCATACCGATCCTCACAGATACTCACAAATGCTGCGCTCGCGGAACTTTCGATTCAATAAAACTGCTAGTATTATCGGAAATTTATATCCCTTTACGAGTAAAGTTTCGTCAAGTTCGAATATTATTGATTTTAATATTCAGCTATTTTTCGGAATTTGGGAAATTATTATAACCCTCTTATCTTCCATTTCTTCTCTCGCGATCCGAATCGTTCTACGAGAATTCTCGCATCTACGCGCGATTATTTCGCATCAGATGACTTCATGAAAATGGCTCATATAAAATAGTTCACCAAAGCTTCAGTGGTTCAGCTTTTGCTTTAGCACTACGAGTGCTGAGGCTCGACACGCTCCGAACGCTACCTCTCATTCCAATTTCAGCGAGGTAGCCCCTAATATCGCGCCCCTTCCATTGTGAACGTTTGCAGGCACTTGGAGCCATGAACTTTAAACCTGTGACGTCGGCATGCACATGCGATTTTTTTGAAAAATTTATTATCCTTCACCGCGAGGTCGCTTACCCATCGACAAACAGAAGTTATAGTCCACGTGTGGTACTAATGAGATATTATGGTAAAGTACAATAATTTTTACCAATTTATCGCGAGACATAAGAAGAAAAGTCAAATTTCAAATGGACACTGGTCCCTTTTGACCCGCCGTTCCGTTTTGCCACGCTCGCTTCCTACCCTTTCGAACTAAAACATCACAACAATTGTAAATCAATAATCGATAAATTTTTTATCCTCTTGATGTGTCTGCGTTTCGAGAGAATCGTTTCTTAATTTTCATATTTCAACATTCCGACACTGGGAATTTTCAATTATCTCGAGGACGCACATCAACTCGATACAAATATCAATACTTTCTTCTGGTTCAACGTTTGCTTTTTCGTCGAGTATACACAATCATTGATGAAAAAAAAAAAGAAATCGCAATAAATACGCAAACGAGACACAATGACAATACCGTAGAAAATTTTTAAAAAATTAATAAAAATCCGTATCAAAAATGACTATCGACGAAATGAAAAATTACAGCGAATCAACCGTCGGATAATTCGAATTGCGACAACCAAAGGTTTCGAGATCTATGTTTTAAGATCCACCCGTACATATAGATATACCGAAGATTTGTGTACGAGAAATTGTTTATTGAAACAATGTTGAGTTAAATAAACAATCGCGAGATTAATATTTCACATAATCGCTGACTAATTTCACTTTTTTTTATGTTTTAGTTTTTTTTTTTTCTATTAATAGAAACCGCGCTGATAGCCCGATTGGGAGGCCAATTTGCGCGAACGCGTGCTTTCGCAGTAGATACGGACCGTGCAGACACACAACGGGTACGAACGACGCCGGTAGACTGAGCGTCGCGACGTTTCGCGGCGCCTCGTCGCTATTCCGGCGGTGGTGTGGCTTTCGTAGTGCTGCCCTCGGCAGCACGCGTCAATCGAAAATCATTGACTGAGCGAAGACAGGGGAGAGGGAGAAAAAGAGACAAAGAAAAATGAACAGTGAGGGAGTTGGTTCGCGGGGGTGAATACGGATGCGGAGACGGAGTCCCGAAGCATAAAGCCGCACCGCAGTCCAATAATCCAGAAGCTCGCGCTGTCGTCCAGGAACGACCTGAAACCTTGTATTAAAGGACTAAAGCCTCAGCTTATACGTATTTGTTTTCCATCAAGTTGGTACAAAAGGTAGAGCGTCGGTGTCGTTAATGATCCAGGCGGGACTACGGCGAGTGATAGAATGTCCGAATCGAATTTCCTCGCTGATGGATTCTCTGATTCGACGTGCAGAGTAAATCGAGACCTTAGCTCCGAAAAGTATCTTTCTCGTGAAAAAAAAAAAATGTTCCGTCCAGTTCCTCAAACACCCAACCGGAATGAAACGTTTTGAAATAGTGTGAATTGTCGGAAGGATAATTTTCTATTTTCATCATTGTTTATATCCAAATAAAATTGCATTCGTGGAAATTTTCTGAAAATTGTCATATCAATCCCTATATTGTTTCTTAAATTTTTAAATAAAAGAAAAATTGGAATTCCTTGGAGATTTTTCTTGTATAGTTTATCGTAAGAACGTGGTGAATACTTGCCCATTGACCAATAAATCGAATGTAAAGTTCAGGCGCGTGTAGAATCTCCGTGTAAAACTTTTTCAGAAGTTTGGTGTTGCGAGGAATGAAAATTTTGGAAAAATATTCTTATCGAAAAATGACTGTCCCTTTTCATTTCGTTCATTTTCATTTAATCCTTGAAGCCCGCATGCGTTCGGCGGTAATCCATCCTCGGTATTTTTCTTTGCTACCTTCTTCTTCAGCTGGTCTTATTTTCCTCCAGTCGGATCGATACGCTTCGGGTGGAATAAATGCCGCGTCTCGAGTCGCGGCCTTCGCCGTGAACGGGAGAACGCGTCAGAGTCAGAGACTGGGGACCTTGTGCATTGCCAAGGGTTGGCGACTGAAAACTTTCGTCTGGATAAAGATTCCGATGGGATTGTGCGTGAGTCGAAACATAAAAAGAATCCTTTAGAAATGGGTAAGACAGATATAAGCAAGAATTGTCGGAATGTCAAAAAATAAATTGGAAAACATGACCGTTTTCAAAAGAAAGGTCTCGTCCCGATAAAAATTCAGATGAGATCGTGCGGGAGTAAAAAAAAAAACAGTCCCTTCCAAATGTGTATGGAAAATACAAGTAGCTATTGTATAGTTGACAAAAAATAATTGAAAAACGTCAGCATTTTTTTTATTCTACAATGGTAATCCGGCTTTCGAAAAATAAGTTTCGTTGTGCGCGAGCCACGACTTCGCTCTGATCTCTTAGAGCATTTTCCAGACCCCGTATTTTTTTAATTCCCCGTTTCTCGATATTGGCTTGACGCACCTTTGCGTAGACACTACGTTTCCGGTTCCCGAGAGTGTTCCTCGGCTAATAGCTCGCCGTTTGTTACCGTGCCTTGCCTCATTGAAGCTATTTTCGAGAGAGTAAAAAAATCTTTGCACAAATCTGATCAACGCATGCGTTCGATTAATTTTTGCTTCAAGTCCATTCACTTTAATTTCGTTTCGTTTGAAAATTTTGCACATGGCAACACTGTCGGTGCGACATTCCTTTGTAATGATATATAAAGAAATATGCTCGGTGAAAATAGCGAATGACCCTATTTTTAAATTTATTCTCGAGCCTCGAGCTTATAGATTGAATTATTCTCGAGCCAACAAGACAGACGAGATTCAATGGGACGAACGGTAGTGATTATTTTTCCGACCCAAATATCGACCAATAGAATTGCACCATTCGACGTCACGTGGTACAACCTACATGGTATTATACTGATAATTTTTTGATTATTTTCTCTGGTAGTTGCTATATATAAAAAACAAAACATGATCCAGTCAAATTAACCACACGTCAAACTGACAGGCACTAACCTGAATCTTAATTAAATGTTGTTTTATTCATTATGAAATTCTTATTTGTTAACTGTTCATTTCATCTCATGGTGCAATTCTATTGGCCGACATTTGGGACGGAAAAATAATCCCCCGAATACCACACGAGCTTCAAAATTATCTGGCATTTCCCTCAAGGTTCCCTGCAAACAAATAAAGTCGTCAAGTTTTTCAGCAAAAATCACTCGCGCTTCGCGCTCGTGATTTTTTAACCTGAAAAACTTGACTCCTTCATTTGTTTGCAACGAACCTATCGGGAAATACCCGATAATTTTGAAGCTCTTGTGGTATTATAAGTGAATATTCGATGGGAATAGCATTTATGGGCCAAAGCCCGAAGTCGCGAGCATACGCTATATATTCCATGGGTGGGTGGGCGTCAGGAAGGGAAGCAGACCAAATCCTCTTACCGATCGAGCCGTCATGAAGGGAAACTTACCAATGAATGAACGCTTTCACGCTTTTACCAGCTTAGCAATAGCAATCCTCGTGCATTAAGAGACTTACAAATCAATTGATAAATCAATTGCCAGGCAAACAGGTTCCAATTATAGCAACCGCTATAATAAATTCAACGACATTCGCAACTCGCAAAGACGATCGGGAGAGGAATCTGATCGAATATAAAAAAAATTCCACAAGTCGATAAGACTCAAAATTAATTGATAAATTAATTGGCAGGCAAACATCTTCGATCTCAATGAGAACGAGTACGAATTCAATGCCATGGACAACTCGCTGTTAAGTCTTCATCTGAGAAATAATGGTTGGGTGTAATGATAGAGTATGTTAGGGTGACGTGGCCACTCGTAATGTTTTTCAACGTGACGAGCAATGGTACAAAAAAATGACATTGGAAAAATGGACTTTCCGTGTACATTCGCGAATTGACCGGCAGCATCGTTAGTTATAGTGCTGAACCTTGTTGCTGCATGAGCATCCAAAGTTCCGGTTGTTTTGGCATTGACTCGGCGAGAAGCCACCCTTGGCTTGTTACGGATCCCCTTCGCACGGTGCCAGTAGCGAGAACGGGATGACTCGTCGCTGTAGACGGGACAAGCTGGCGGCGGCGGCGTCGTCGACGACGCAGCGGCGGGGGCGGTCATGCGAAGTGGGTCAAGTTCGGGAAACACTTTCTCGATCGTCTTGCTCTTGATGATGACTCGTCCGAATATTTCTGCATCCAATCTCGACGCGAACACAACTTTTTCTACCCAAAAATCAACGGAGCAAATATTTTTCCAATTTTTTTTTTTAGCATAAAATTAAACTCATTATATGGGTACTCGAATGAACTATTAAGTTTCTAGTGTGTTTTATTCTCATTTGCATTGTTGTGATGTAAATAACAATAAGAAAAATTGCTGTACCTAAATGTTCATATTTTGATTATCCGTCAATTTTTTTTGTAATTATTTATAAATAATTTTTTTCGATTTCAAGACAAACGGTTTGCCACAAAATTTATCGTACCAGTCAGCTTGACAATGTCAAGTGCATTGTTATATCGGAAGAATTGCAATCAATTTTATGAGAAGTGATATGTGTACGTAACTGTTCTAGACTAAAGGCCGAGGAGAAGGAGAAAATTCCTCCAGCGTCGGAGCTGGATCTAGGTATAAATATCATGTAACTTGAGGAAACTCAGCGATTATACAGAGACAGAAGGAAAAGCAGAAAACCAGAAAAAAAAAAACGGTTAAAAAAAATTGTACCTCGAGATGCTCACATTTTATAAAACTTGTTGTACCGCTCCGTTCTCGTAACGTTTACTCGAAGTAAGTCTTGTCTCTCGTCTTATCATGCGACACTTATCTTTGAGACTTTAAGTTACGAAGAGATTCGACTTTATTACCAACCGCGTGCTCGCAGAAAAAACCCTCGAGGCTTTCTCTCTCTCGACATTGCGTTTTATCGCGGAGCCACTTGGATGACCTGCCCCATGTTGAATCTCGGTGTCCGCCTCGGAAACTTCGTCTCCTTGGACGGATGAATTTTATCGTAAAACTTTCTCGATATGCGACTCGAGCGAGTCACTCCTTTCACTTTCGCAAATCTTGAAGATCTTGAAGATCTTCACAGGATCCGTATGGTAAAGCCTTCGAGGCTTGGAAATGTGACCGCAGTCTCTATTCATCGACATCGTCGAGTCATACGCATTCACGAACCTGATCCACCGTCTTTGCTACTTTTGTTCATTTCGTTATCCTTCCTTTTCGTCCTTTCTCATCCTTTCCTTTCGTCCTTTCTTATCTCCCCTTTCAGCCCGACAATTCGAACCGATGAGCACTGTACTATTCCCAATATCCTCTCTGTTATTATCGAACTTCGATTCAACGTCCTCGGAAGCGGAACACGAAGACGCTCAGCGAACGAGCAGTTCTAATCATAATAGTCATTCAGATCTGGCACAAAAGGATTTTCGCATCGAGATTTTTATTCTTGATCAACGTAATGAAATAGAATCACACGCTTGCGATGCATTATGTTGCTGAAATATGGAATCGATTATGCGCTTTTCAGATCGCGGATCGATCAAAAAAATTGGGTGGAACGTCACAACCGATTTCACCTCCTGAATTTTTTTACTTGCGGTAAATTCGTTGGGAGGCTTTTGGCGGCGATTTACTCGAAGCCGGTTGATTGCTCGCACGCCGTTACCATCCCAATCGTCAGGAGCGAGAATCCAGAGAGAAGCCCCCAGTTATAGCTTCCATCGTTCGATTCGGCTTCAGCGCGATTACACGGAAATGCTGGCCGAAGCAAAGATATCGAGCTCGGTCGAATATTGAACCAGCAATCGCTGAACCTCGATGAGCTTGCCGCTTCGATTTCCATTGCCGAACCAGTAATCGTCAGGATCTACGCAAAATTGGACTGGAGATACGGATCGTGATGTTGGTGAACGGAAACGACCCGCATCGCTGGAGAACGTCACGATTCCGCGGACCGCGTGAACTCAAACATGAACGTGGTTTATATCACCGATGCGAATAGCGCGAACGCATCAACGTTCCAATTAAGTTCCCTTTCCTGCTCTATCTATCTCTCTCTCTCTCGCTCTAAGTCCTATCTTTCCGTGGTCCGGATTGCCCTTCATCCTAATCCTGTTTGCCGTTCGCCAATTGGCAGTTGCCGGGTCGCCAGTGTACGTGCCTGCGGCCAGTGTTACATTTCCGTGGTTTGAACATGCTTTATGGGTTTCTAGGACTCGTCATGTCAATAGATCCATCCTGTCATGTGGATAAGCTAATAACGACCCTGATAGGACTTTGACCCGCAGCCAGTAACGAAAAAGAATTTAGTGAGCACAGTCGCGTTTGCTTGTTCAAGTTGGTATCAAAACGTTTGTGGTGGCTTCAACAACTGAAAGCTTTCATAGAAACTGATCATTCTTATTCCTCTGTCAAAGTTGCCCCAAGAGCCGTCCCAAGTCGAAACTATGCCGAGGTTTCCGGTACAATGGGACTTTTCCTACATGCGTTAAAGCAGGAATTGGGGTGTTAAAAAAATGTGTGAAAACCTCGCTTCATCTTTTCCAATGGTGCGAAATCACGAATTCCCTGCGATTTTTACACGAATAAAAAGGAAGACTTTTTGCGCGAGCGTTACAAGAAGTAAAATACTGCTGAAAGCTCGGAGATTTACATTATTTTTTGTAGTATTCCGAGTAAGGTTCGAAGTGATTCATCCCTGGTACGAATAAGATGTTAAGGGGGAACGTAAAAAAGAAAGATATATTCAGCCAATAATTCTTGAATCTGCTGGCCGGAGCAGAACTCGCGAGATCCTGAATGGAGGTTCAATGAAGGAATTACCGATTGCTGGCTACTTTTCCATCCCCGACGGTATCGATTCCCGTCTGACAATTATAATCCCACCATTTTCCGAAGACTCCATCGAGATGATAGGGAACGTACAGCGCGGGAACGAAGTTCTGACAGCGTAGTTTACCCTTGCTCTTCGGTTGTCGAGCCCTGCTAAGGGGTTGGCCAATCGAATTGGAACTTCTTACTTATGTGAAGAACTCCTTGGTAACACCCGAGACGCAACGGACTCGAACCTATTCTACCCTTGTAAGATCTTATACGCTGCGGCGTAGTCAGCTCCAAAACACCGAGATGAATGGGGAGGCAGATGGTTGGGTTAGTTAAGGTCTCGGAAGAGGAAGCGAGAAAGAAGGAGAATTGGCTGACAAGTTGCTGGTAAATGACTGTGGGATCAAAATGCTTTGTTAAGGGAGCTCTTCAAGAATATATATATATAGATATATACATGGACGTGTAATATGTAGCAAGAGGAAAAAATATCAGAACAAACAGCCGAGTTGGAAACGTTTCAATGCGAGTTTTGAAAAATTAAATGGACTTTATGTAAAATTCTGAACTGCGATCGAAAAATCATGTTGACATGAAGATTTGTACCTTGCTTTGACTCACAACTTTGGAGGAAAGTTATTCATTATTTGTTACGAATAAAAAATGTTGATAAAATACAGGCGTTTATAGTGTTATGCTTTTTACATTCTACAGATACGGTAGATTAATTATTTTGAGGACATAGAATATGAAAACTGCATCAGATGAGGATTCGCAGGGCCGAGTAAATAAAAATATACGCAAAGTGAAAACTAATTAGATACTTAAGGGAAAACTAGTGAAATACACAGTGCCTAAAAAAATGTACCGGAAGGACATTTTCCGAGGGTTTTTGGAAGGCAAGTTCTAAAATTTGTTTCAAGCAAAAACTTTGCCAAAGAAGAGTTTTTGGATTTTTGAGTACCGGTAACTCGGGTCTGTGATTGGACGAAAAAATGTTGTGCTGTCGGAGTATCCACAGTTCCCTCATAAATCGCCCAGTTCCGGTCCCTTTGGGACAATATAGAGGGGTTGTTCAACTTTGTATACGGGAATAAACTGTCCAGGTATTTCACTCGAAGCGAAAATACGACGAGCGTCATGAGACACTCCATATTTGCTCTGCATCCGCATCTCCGCTAGTTCTCTCCATCACGTATGGCCGCAGCGAAAACGAGGGTAATTTAAAATTGCAACGGGGACGAGGATGAGCTGGAAGGTTCTCCCGGAGGACTGACGATGACCACACGAGAGACGAATGGCACGGTAGAACAATGAGTGAATTTTGGACAAAGTGGCCACGGTCCTGCGGGAATATTGATTAGTACGCACACGATAATCCAACAAGGTAGAAAAGAGGAGCCACGAGCGAGCGCGATTAATTGCTCTCGCTCGTTGTCACCAGAGTGAAATGGGAGCTACTTAGAAACAAAAAAACAATTTTCTTCATATTCGTAGCGACTTGGAGTGAACTGGTTGTAAAATTTCGGATGGTCTAAAGGATTGAGGAATAAAAGGACATTTTTACGTTCTCATAAAGTGAGGCAAAAATATGGCAAAAATATGATGAGTACAAAATTCATATTTGACTAGCAGGGACACGTGACGAATTTGGCTACTTTTGACTTTTTCTGCGAAAAGCTTTACGTATTCTACCGCGTTGCGAGATAACCCGTCGTGTTATACGCCGTTACCTTCTTCTGTCTCCCGTATAAAGTTCGGTGGATCAACGGATGAGAGAGAGTAAATCTGTAAGGCAAGACGGGCTGCCGGACTCGATTAAAACTTTATAAATCCAGGAGTTAAAGGAATTCTACGACGTACGTGCTTTATTCTTGCAGGAAACTCCAGTGGCGATTTCTTGAGCCCCGTGGGAAGATGAGAGGCGGAATGACGGGAGCGAGAGAAGCGAATATAACGGGGGCGCGAGACGGTCGGAGAGAGCGAAGGTTGATGACAATAATTAAGAAGATGACCTCTCGGCGAAGTTTCAATCAATTTCGCTGCAGCATCGCAATTACCGTTTGGGCATTCGACGATCCCGCAGAGATTCAGTACTTTCCATCCCTCGTTTCAATTTCGAGTCCGAAAGATTAATTTTCCATCGTAAATATTTTTTTCCAGCACGTATCGTCGTTCATTATTACGATGACAAATCGTAAGAAAAATCATCATGAAGTACGACCTGGATATAAAAACAGAACCATTGTACAACATCGCGAGGGCGAAGCGCCGTTAGCTTTCATATTCTGCTAGGGAAAATGTAAAAATATTAGTCTCAGTAATAAACGTAAAAGAGAATGAATATTTACAAGTTTGTCATTATATTAATATTCGACTAATGGCAAACAAATCGATGCAAATTTCTGCTCCGGTGTACAAGCGATTTTCTCATTATTAAACCAACGTCAAATTAACAGAATCGTAGACGTGTCTATTTACATCACTCACGATAGTAAGTACATCGATGCGGGCGATTAGTATATCGGTTCTAGACCAATTTACAAATATAGGAGGCAACGGGTAATCCTAATGATAATTGCGATACTCATCCACGACGCGAAAGTTCGAAAGCTCTCGCAAAGGTTGCTTCCTCAAGTTGACCGATAAAACTCGTCGATCCAATTTCCGCTCGTGCCAGAGAAAGCTCCGCGGATGAAGGCAACAAGAAGCGGCGGTAACCACCACGAGAACCACGAACATAAGGATTCAAAGTCAGCCTCGAAAGTCGAGTCCACGGGGCTCTGCCTTTGGCGTCGGCCTTGGCTCGTCAGCTAAATCTGACCGGGGGCATCGAAAGCCGGCAATCATGATAGGAGGGCATAATCGTCGGGGATTCCCACATGAATTGGCCCGGTCAATCGATATTCATGAAATTTGTCCTCGGACGTATTCGAAACAAACGAGAGATGAAGCGGGAGTAAAGCAGATGGCCAGGTAAGTTGCAGCCGGATAAGTCCGACCGAGCAGGTAAGTCGCAGCCGGATGAGTCCGACTGGTCGGGTAAGCTGGAAAATGACGACTTCTCAAATTGATATTGGGTCGTTGCTTCGATGTTAGGTGCTGGACAAATCACTCTTAATCTTGCTAGATCCGAATCAAATAGGCGATGTAAGCATATTTCCAGGTGCAACTCGTAACGGTGACCGAAAGAAGAATATTTCTGGGCGGAAGAGAGCGTTGGCAGGTTCTTGGACAAGTTATATCCAAGGGTATTTAACTTAATCGATCGTGTCTTATTGGTTCAGATGGTGGGTAATTGTCCAGGGTTTCGAGTGATTCAGTTGGATGATCACGACCATATAAGTTGGGGGCGGTCTTTCCTTGAGGTCATTTTACGTGCCCTTATGTGACCTGCTGATGAAATCACCGCTGGGATCGATGAGTGTGGTTCATCATAGTTTTCCTTACCGACCGGTTGAATTCAGTAAAAATGATCAGGAAGTTCAAGAAAAACGGTCGGAAGTATCAGTTGAAAATAGCATTAAGTATTAAATTTGAAAAGATGCTCTGATGGTGGAGTTGGTGCAAAAATGTGCGGAGACCTTCCGAGTTCGTCATCATGGCAGTGCCCGTTAGTGCCACCTCCGACAAGCGTCACGCTAACTCGCCGCCCTGACTCGGTTACTCGGCTATACTAGCTGGGAAAATCGTTTTCGGAAGTGGTTCCCTCGAGGAACCTTCGTGACTTCCGAGGGTGTTGAGAACGACGGGGCTTGGTTGGCAAGGGGACGATGGAAACCTCGAGGAAGCAACGTCAAGGACAAGGACAAGGCCACGGTCATCTTGAAATCGAGATTCTGATAGAAAGGTTAAAGTAGAAGAGTTGACGATCCATGTCGTAGCCGTTGCCTATCTTCGATCCCGGAAGATTGGACGATCAGAAAAACATCATTAATAAAATTGAAGGTTATCTCGTAAAAAAAGATCAAGGGAACAAATTCACATGTCCGAGTATAAAAATGGCGGGGATTCTATAAAAAAAAAAAAAAAAAAAAAAAGAAACCAAACGTATCGAGGCATCTGTAAGGGTCGCAGCTGGCGAGTCGTTTCGCATCGCTCGTTATCCGGAGCAGCGAGAAGGGTAGCAATAGGCAACAATGTTAAACCAAACGGGGAGGTCGGGTGAAGGTTAATCGATGATCCGATTAATTTCTATATGTATCTAACCGACTTGGATTCATTGTCAGCAGAAATTCGATAAAATTTCATTCGCTCCTGGGACTTTATCGAGCAGCGACATGGTCGAGTATGTATCAAGCTTCGACAGTTAGATATTAATCGACATGCAACCACGGCACAGAGGGGCCGATGATGTACAATCGTAATAGGTGGGGTTTGATGAAAATTAAATCTCTCGCGGTTTGGCTCGAGCCCCGACCTGACCGAAAATCCCACCGAGACACGTTCAACATTTACGTCCATTCACAGAAAAGCAACAGCAAAGTGTCGCTTGCTGAAAACTCTGCGCATCGACAGTTGCGGCTTAAAAAAAATGAACAAAAAATAGAGGGAGAGAAAAATGATAAAAAGGTTTTCCATTAAAACGGTTCACTTAGTTACGTAGCATTAGGCGAGCGAAAAGCGTTCACGCATAATCTCTATTCAACCTAGACGATAAACATGGTTATTTCGAGAAGCCGAGTATCGTGCTTGATATGAATGTGTATACAAATTTTACGCTCGTTTACCGAGAGCTTAAGGACACAGGAAAGTGGGTTAACTATGTGTCCAATGTTTACAAACGAGTAACCCCGATTTTCATGATACTAACCAAACACCGTTCTTCGCAAATCATCAAGCCGAACGATAATTCGTGGACAGCAAGATGCGGGTGCTTCGGGAATTACATTCCCTCGGCAAAGAGCTTCCAGAATTTATACGGCGGATCGCGATGAATCGTCGTATAGGGAGATCATAGAATATCTATATTGGTAACGTGTACATCGGATAACGGTCGTGCCCAGTCATGCAGAACGGAATATAATCGATTAAATTGAATGGGCAATTCATACGATACTATAGTCGTGTCATGATGAAAGGGGAGTGATGAAGAATTATGTTTGACCTCGGCAAGTCCCGTAATACCTGAGTATTATCCGATCAAAAGACAGTAATTGAATAATTAAAAAATGACAACCGTCATCGAACAATTCATCAAACTGTGTAAAGATATCGAATCTCTGACAACTTCCGAAGACACCGGTTTATATGTTTGACCTCATGAGGACCTTAATAATAAGAACGTACGAAAATAATAACGATGACTCAATTTCATAAGTCATGAAGTCGCGACTCATTCAGACCATTGTTAGGTCCTCGACTGGTTTTAATATTCTCCATCCGTTGCAATGTGACATGGGTGGGACATTCGCTGCATTGCAGAGGAAGTTTTTATAAAAAATTCCGAAAATATTTGACGGTCGGCAATGCTTTGAAAAACTTGAGGAACTTTTTCGGTCGGAATTTAATAAAAACAATTTTTGTGGGTTGCAGAGTCGAATCGTAAAATATGTTGATTTGCGTTGAAAACAGTATTGTTTTTCTGGCGCGCTCCTGTGATAACTCCTGATTGCCTTAAAAATACCGGCCTTGCCGGATCGACCCTGACGTAGTGGCCGTATATACCCAAATACAGTAATAGCGGAATACGATAGAAGTTGTGCAGACGGCGCCGAAGCGCAGGCTCGCTCTATCCTAACGTCGTCGACACATGGAGTAGCGTGAGCAACGGCTAACGAGAACACCCCCTAGTTCGCAGTATATAACTGTAGTTATAAAGCACTGGTATATCGATTAACACCGCCAGATGCGAACTTGACACACAGCAAGCTCGTCGAATGTTACAGCCAGACGCGGGAAGTAATATCTTGAATTTGTGGATATTTGGAGGAATTTCGTAGTCCGTTTACTTTATAACACATAAAATCGGCATTTAAAATTCGCTTCCTTTCCGGTTCGTTACTAGGTCAACATTTTATTCACTTTATGGCTCGTTACTAGGACACAACTTTCTTTATAAAATTCCGCAACTGTGTCTGTGAAATTTCAACATTTTCACTTACATATTCCTTATTCGATAAGGCATCATATGAGACTTTACCTTTGGATTTTTCCTATCACAAATAAGATGCAAAACTAATTTGCACATGGCTTCCACGTTATTTCTTTTTTTTTTCTTTTTGCTCGATGGTATTTTCGTGAGAAAATTCGATAGGCGATAATGTATTCCTCTCAAGGGAAGATAGAGAAATTTTTATTAAAAAAAAAAAATTCTTTACGAGGAAGGAAAAAAATTGCCGAAAAATTTGACAAAAATTCACTTTACGGTAAAAAATGAAGCTTACTCTATGAGAAAGCGAAAGTGCGTGAAAGTAAAATACAAATCCGGTTCGCGTGTAATTATTTTGGAATGAAAATCGCGTGTGGTCACGAGTTTCAAGTGAAGCACCGCGGTAAAAGGAAAGGCGCGGTATAATTAGATGAGAAAAACTTGTGACGCGTCGCTCGCGTGAAAGGCTCGTCTTCGTCTCACAGTTTCACCCTGCGGTGGCCGCGCGTTATTTTTCGCCAGTATCCGGGAAAATATTTAAATGAATACGCGAGGTGCGAGCTGACGAAGCGACCCGCTGCGGTCGAAGTCGTCACGTTTAATTCAGCACAGTTTGGCCGTAGCTCGTCTACGATTTCTCTCGCGCCTCGCCAGATACGCTTTTCCACCATGTACCACATGCATCTATATAAATATATATGTAAGCTATAGTTTACCGTGCCCGGATATTTCTCTCCTCGCGTTTCACACTGCAGTAGCCAGGAGCTGAGAGAGATTTCGCGCAGCGAAACACCTCCGCTCGCTCGAGCTAACCCTTTGTCTCAATTCTGCGGCAACCCTTGCAGCTCCCTTCCCCTTTCCTGTTCTATCCGAATATAAACCATTCGCTTCGTTTCGTCAAGTCTTATCGTTTCGCTACAACTCGACTCTGCGTTCTTCCATATTTAATAAAATGCCAAATTTTTTTTACCTTGCCCGAGTTTACATTCAATGGCAACAGATTTGTCGACAAAAAATACTGTTACGAGAGGAATAATAATAATAAGGGCAAAGGAAATTTCACATTTTCAGCAGGCTTCCCAGTGAACCTTGAGAGAAAGTTCCTTGAACAATTTTTACTTGGTTCTAGGGAAAAACGCCTCATTCGTTTCACGTTCTAATCACGATTCGTAATTAATTTTTTTTTTAATTAAAAATTTTAATTCTTGTGAAACGGGAAGGGCTTCGAAACGTAATTAGTTTGTCCTCGATAGCTGGAAAATTCAGAATGATTCACAGTTCGAGTCATAATTATATTCTATTAATAATTGCGTTCGCATATAAAATTACATTTAAGTAATTTAACGTAAAGATCGAGCGCGTTACTGGATTGAATCGAATCAGTGTTACTCAGTACGTCAATTAAAATTTGGTACAATACGTGGGCGGTGTATTTATCGGAGCCGATCCGACGACCCCAGGAGGGGTGAGATCAATCGATTCGATTCCTATCGGCGAACCCCGAATCGCTTAATCAGGATGATCCGGGTGCGTGTCCAGCATACCGGTGTGATATATAAATAGAAATGTCGTCATGTGCCAATACCGTCGGACACACAAGCCAATGAACAAATGCTCTCTTCCATCAATCTATCCTGTTTAATTAACTGCGGTACAAATTAGAGGGAAATCTCGGCGCCATCTAGCGATACCGATACATGTCCGAAATTACAGATCTGAATTGCCAAAAAAACATTTTTTCATCAAAATACCATCGTTTTTATTGTAAAATTCAGTTCGATTACTAATTTTTTTTTTTTATTTTTGACAAATTCAATAATTTCTGTTATTTTATTTATCAAAATAAAGGAACGGCCTTGTCAACAGAGTTTTGATTTAAAAAAAATGTTATAAAAAATCGAATCACTGAGACTGGAGAATAACGTGGTACATTGGCCACGTGCGCTGTCTCCGCAAGAGGCAATCTAACGACTGGAGCGTAACGAAGTTTACTGAGCGAAACGAAGCGTGCGAAACGAATATAAAAACGAAAGACTGGAGGAAAGGCGAAAGGTAAGTACGAGGTGCTGGCTAAGTCGATGAGCAGTCAGATAAATTCGATGAGTTCAATCTGCCCGCATGGAAACCGTCAATATTAAAGTATTAAATTTTTGAATCCATCTTACTAACGGAACTTACCAATTTACTAAAGAGTTCACGGTTTTTCGAAAATATATCATTTATTTTATAAGTTGTTATTTTCCTGCAAAAGCAGCTTCATTTAAATTTACGATAAATTTATCTAATTCAAAGGGAAAAAATTGAATAAAAATTCGTTTACGTAGACCGTTTTTCATGCAAATATGCTCAGATTCGTTTCAGCTTCGAATTTTCTTTCCAGCTCAACCCAGCACGTAGAAGAGCCTCGTTGCAGGGTTGAAACTTCTAAACGCTTTAACCTCGCTTGGCGTCCAAAATTGTTTGGTTTGAACAAAAGTTTGAAAATTGTTATAAAGTGAAGTTATGTCGTTACCGAGCATCAAAGCCCAACCCGACGCGTTAGCCTAAACCCTTTACTCGTTATCAATTAATATACATAATTTTATGAACATTAAAGATTATGCAACAACGTTGCGCTCTCGTTTCGAAATAATTGTTTGCGATGGCGCAAAATTAACCGATTTAATATTTTCCTGTATATTGCTGCGCTTTATCAATTTAACGCCGTGGAGTACGTTTATCTATCTATCGTCTTTTCTATCAGACGCTTTTACGCGACACTCGCAATTTTATTGGAAATCACTTCAAGGAGATGGGACATTCCATGCCTGCGAGCATCGAGAACGATGTGTTATCTGTGTGTGCCCCGGGTGATTCTCCGCAATCTTCGCAATATCTCGTTGGATTTTACTTACCGGTGTTCGATAAAAGTTACGAGCCGCCCTTTCGCCAACCGATCGTTTGCCGTTAGTGATTTTTTTTTGTAGAGAACGACTTCTATTGACTCTATATATAAATTATTTTTTTTGCTCTACGATGGAGAATGTTAGTCAGAGTGACTCGCGATTTCGGTGGCTTGAAAAACTATCGATGAACCAAACCGTTCATCAATAATTTCAGACAAGAATTCCGAATAAATAGACAATTTTTATCAATCACTATTAATTAATTTTTGTAAATTTTACGACTTTAAATTACCAGGTTGAATATCACATAGAATCATCATAAAAGCCAATGCGAGTGAAAAAAAGTTAATCTTTTCCGCCATGCGTGAAAATTAATGTTTGATTTAAAAGGCTGCTTTGCGATTTTTTTTTCTGTGCCAATTTAGGGGTGAAAGATTTGAGGGGAAAAAAAAATTAAATATACCAGATACGACTTTCGTGCGGTATCAAAGGAACGTCGGTTTGAAGGGACGCGGCCAAAGGGACTTTAGGGAAAGGAGATAAAAAAAATTCTGGATGATATTAAAGCGGCCGGGCACGACGGTGCGGCCAACCATGTAGAAGTCGCCTTTGCGCTGAGATAGTCGGCGTTAAATAGACGAGAAATTGGGGCAAACCGGCAAATGGACGGGTTGTAGTACTCGCAGCAGCATTTAAAGCCAATTATGGCAGGCATCCGCGCAACCACTCATCTCGATAAACTACACAATTTTTTTCATCGCCATCTTGAATGTCATCGCGTTACCTACGGAAAATGATTAGTGAGTAAACTGAAAGTGATGCCAGTCAATATTGGTTGACACGTCAAGGGCAACAGACAGACCAGTAACTGTTTAATTACTGGTTGATTAATTTCTTGCATAACGTCGTTATGAGCATGTTATGTGGCAAATTACGAAGCCTGATTTAGCAACCTTAACCCTGCCCATATTTTCTAACTCCAACATTTCCAGCAGATTAGTGATGGTTGTTAGTAGTATTATAAATATGTTATGTACAATCGGACTCCAGTTACATCATCGTAATGATATTGCGTTGAACGCCATGAAAATTACCTGATTGACTTCAAAAATCAATAAATAATAATAATTATATTTTCAGGGAGTAAAATCAGACGGAGTTCGAGTACGAACGACATGGATGAAGGTCGTTAATTTCACTGCAGGTTCCGCACAGAGTTCCCACTTCGTTGACGCCTCTTTAAGTTCTAGCGCCGAGAAAAAAAAGAGTCCCTCTTTCTCTCGCTCGTCCAAGCCTTCAAAAATCGTGTAAACCTCTCGCCTCCCATTTTTCTCAGTTTTCTCTCACCCTCTTTAGTTTTCTCGGCTTTCAAGATCAGGTTGACCCAGAAACCATTATCGTCTCTTATAAAGGGACGTCGGGCGAATACACAATCGGTGGAATGAGCCTTAAAACTTTACGTGAGTACGGTTCACAACCTTTTTTGCGACGAACCGTGAATAAACAGGATATTTATGGAAATCCACGAAGACCTGTCGTATTGTACTTTAATAATTGCGCAGTTTCCGTTGTCTGAAAAATAAGTTGAGACAAAACAAAAACAAGCTTCCCCCTTAACAAAAATAAAGCGTTCAATGTTTTTTTTTAACGTCCAACTCTATCTTTCACTGTGGTTGAATAGCTGCATTTTTCAATTGTTGAATTAGCTCGTTGAATGTGAACGACAAAATTTTGTAAAAATTTGATAAACGATAATGCATTGCGCGGAAATTTCATCGGACACAATTCCTCCATTTATTTACTTATGCGCAAATGTTTGAGAAGTGAATTTTCCAAAATTGTCATCCATACGACATTTTAGCGAAAAGAATAATCATGTGGGATTTCAGATGAAATTTCTCT
Organism: Listrodromus nycthemerus; assembly: GCA_963978505.1. Taxonomy (NCBI): domain Eukaryota; kingdom Metazoa; phylum Arthropoda; class Insecta; order Hymenoptera; family Ichneumonidae; genus Listrodromus; species Listrodromus nycthemerus. The sequence continues at coordinate 2,498,100 of OZ021679.1, forward strand.
CGAAAATATTGCTGACGAGCGATTCAAAATTCAACACGAATAAAGAGGGATACAATTTAAGAGGGGAAAGAAAATTTAATTACACAGCATTATTAGAATTTTTTTTAATAAACAATTGAAAACGTGAGAGGGTGATGGATAAATAAGTCGAGAGAAAAATACAGTAGGTGCGAATAACGCGGGAACAAACCCTCAGACACGAAACAAATTTGGTTAATGCCAAGCAGGAGAGAAGGCTCATCGTGGCGAGATAAAAAAAAAAATTTCCAACGTTTGTACCTCGTTCTCACGGGCTGCTGCTGCTCGAAGTGACGGTATATAACCTGATTAAGAACCGAGTAACTGTGTTTTTTTATCTTTTAAGGGGAGCGAACTTCAGCGTTGGGAGAACCGTTCAACCAACCGCCTTCGTATTTTACATGCGGAGGCGAACGATCAGTCGACAAACGCTCGTAACAAGCTCATCAACACGACGAAAAGAATTATACGAAAGGAAAATTATTTTTATCGTAAATTGTACACAATCATCTCTTTACTATTCTCATTTATTCATTTATTTTAGTGCGATATTTCAGATTTAAGATTCATCTCATGGAAACCATAATAGATCGTAGTTTCACGCATTCAAAGAAATAAATATATATATGTATATATAGCGGAAGGAAAAAATAATAAATATACATGAATGAGTAAAAAATCGACACACCACACATATTTTCATGAATTGAAACCGTTCAAATCCGTGGAAGAAAATATGCGCTGCCTGTACTTAAAAATAAAAACGAGTAACATACCAGTTATTAGGAGAAAAACTGTGCAGTTGCATATTATTTCATAAAGTTTTACATCTCGTTTAATATGGGCTGCTGAAATGAGCTAGACGCCTCGAATAATTCGGAGTAGCGATTAATCAATTGATTTCTAGACCAAACGTCAAATACAAATTAGATGGAACTTTGGATCGTACATTAGATCGAACTTTAGATCAAACTTCAGTGAATTTCAAGCGAGCGCAAGTTTAAATAGTGAAGTACTCGTGAGATGTAACAAAGCTTCCGGCGAATTGTCGAAGCGTCCAATGTGCAAGATTTAATTTGCAGACCATTAAATCCTGTAACAATGAAGTTTCTCCAACACTTGTGGGACTAATGGTCCCATCCAGCATTCGCTTGAATTCCTATTTGATTATGAAACCGTTTAAAGGAACGCGGCAGAAAGTTCTGAGAATTCGTTTGACCTGAATAAACTGTTTTATTAATAGGAGAAAATAAAACTCAGAGCCCGCCCACGTTGACGACCCTATTGGAACTTGATGCAAGATTGATTTTGGTATGGCGAACCCGCAGCCCGCGTATCGAGTAAGTTATATTACCATACAGCCCTTCGAATGTAAACGTGACCATTGAAATTTGCATTGCTTCGGTTGAACGGATCAACGTGCTGAATCGAATATCCGAAGGTACACGAATACTTCGGTATTTGCTTATGTGCAGATATCATAAGCTCTGTAAATTTGTTGGAAAATCGATAATGGTGGTGCAGAACGATATTGTCCGTATCTCGATATTTGTTCACTTGGCACTTGTAGCATAACTAATAATTCTGGCTAACGACAATGTAGATTCTGCAATGGTCGTCACAATGATTTTTTTTTTGGTTTTTCATTGCAGTGGAAATAAATAATAAAAATTGCGGTACTTTTATCGTTAAAAAAAACTACGGTCGATGGCCAATTATCAATATTCAATATCGGTGAACACAGATAAGTTTGTCAGGTATCAGAAATTGTTACACGTTTTTTACTGGCAATAAACTCACTCCCACTACTATTTGAATTAATTTCTTTGTGAAATAAAAATAGATTCTTTTGATTCATTTTTTCTACCATCGCCCAGTTCCGTTTGGGACGGGAACTTAGAGAATCATCAAAGGGTTAGGGTCGAAGGCACAAAATGTAGGAAAAAAAATTCTCCGAATTTTTTCCCTGTCTGTGAATTTTCTCCGTGACTATCGCACCTGATACAGAGCGAGGGGAAAACCCCCTCGATTTTACACGAGCCGTGTTTGAGATTCCAGTGCGACCCATCGGTTACACGTATTCACCGCCATGGCGATGGAAAACATTGAAAAGCCGTCTACCATCCCGTTAAATTCTCGAGAGCTCGTGAGTTATTCGTACCCGTACAACAATCCGACTTCCAACAAAGAAGATGTGGTATGGAAGTGCCGCCAGCGAAGGCTGGGCTGCTGGTGTGCAAACGGGGTGAAACGGGCTCAACGGGTCTCTCTGATTGTGCACAACGGAATTGACATTTCATTTGCGAACGTTTGTTTGCACAACGAGCTCGTGACTTCTGTCTATGCCACGTAACAGTCTCCGCTGCGTCGCGGTACGCCGACACACCTCGCCCCCGTTAAGTTTCGCTCGCAATCACACTAGGTGAACAGACGAGCAAAAAAAAACAAAAGAAGAAAAAAAAAAAGAAAGCGAAAACCAACGACCGAGACCTCAATTCTGCGATTCATTGCATCGTGACTTCTCAGCGCGAAATCTGTCCGTCTGCAACGGCTTGCAATAAAAATGCTTTTTCAAAATTCCGATTTATTAAGACGACTCCCTTATGTATTTTTTTACCTTCAACTATTTTTGTTGGAATTTCGGTCTTAGAAGGCATTAGACTACATTTTCAATCGAATATATCGACGAAAATTATTTTTATTATTATTATGATTACAATAAATTATTACTGTTTTTTTTATTTCCACTGTGGTATTTTGTTTATTCTTATAACATGGCGTTTTTGTTTAACACGTGACGGAGACGAAAATATTATATCATTTTTGCTGTCAATGATCGATCAAATTTTCTGCGTATCATTTCACAAAGGGCAGAGCGGGGAAGGGGACGAATTGATATACGGGATGTAATGTTATTACAGTAACAGAGCTGTCCTTTCGAGTTACAATTCGGTTTCCACTGCGAGATATTATTGCGAAAAAATGATACCTCAATGGCAATATATCGGTTGGAACATAAAGGGTCGATTTAATCTTATTACGTCGGATAATGAACAGCCGTTATAATACGATAGGTTATATAGAGTAGGATGATTAAATGGAATATCGAACCACCTTCTGCTTTAATCGCATTAATGATATGATTTTCGAATATTACACTCGCAATGATAATGCTCAGATTATCTTTACTTGTATAGCCGTTTGCAAAATTATGTGATTTATTAGGTGGTTTACGCGTCATTTGCGAACATCGAAACGTAAGAAAAAAGAGAAATAACACAATGAACATTCGATAAATTTTCACAACAAACATTTTTTTCCATGTTATTTGTATTTTTAACGACAAATTAATGAACCTGATATTGGCTGAATTCTACCACGACAGTCGAGATCTAGAAGGAATGATAAAATGAAAAACATTTTCCAACTAGTATAAATAAAATGAATGGGGATTAAAAACGGCTCACAGCGGAAAAGATGACTCTACTCCAACTTGGGTCTTCAAATTACGAGACAAAAGGAAGTTAGCATCCGACTACGACTCTACGTCGGATGCTTCACCCCTTCGCCGCAGGAACGCTGCACCTGCATTGGGGGAAAATACAGCTGAGCCTTAAATAATAAATTCCAAAGGACGAGTGTTTCTACGTGAGTAGCCATTTTTTTATAGTCCAACGAGCGGATTTGCTACTCCCGTTGACAATTTTTTTGTTTTTTATGACGGAAAAATGCTTATTTTTCACAAATTTATTTCTTTACAACGTACAATGGCTTGGCCTCGTTTTCGTACAGCCCTTTAACCCTGAGACGTTCCTCCAGTAGCGGATCGCGGTGACTTTTTTTTTTTTACCGTCGGCACATAAAAGGTCTCGAAACGCTTAGCGAACGAAGAGACCTACAGTGGTTCCGAATGGAATTCAAAGGGCAGTAGACCAATAATTCCACCGAAAGCTTTGATGGTAACATCTACGTATAGTATGTAAATTCGTCGAACTCCGTTGTCGTCGTGCTCTTTGGCAACTCGCCAAACAACCCACCCAACTCTCCGAATTCACGTCTTTCGGAGGGGGTTGGAAAAAGCGATCGATATTTCGGTGAACCCACCCATCCTCACATGCACACACACACACACACACGACTTCCGAAATTTGGGAAGAGGGTCGGGTGGGAAACACCTCATCGAGGCTCGTGAATATCGTCGCTTCCACGTGAGCATTTGGTAGGCTGATCGACGATGCCTTTACTACTTAATCGCGGCCTATATTGGCGCGCGCACAACAACGCTTACAGAAACGATTGCGAGTGTCAAATTGGATGTTTATTAATTAATTTGTAATAAATGAGATCTGTGTAAGAGTCTCCGATGACTGGGACGCGTCCGAGCGTTTGCAACGTTATCTCACGTCCCTCTCTTTCGTGTCCTGTCTGAGCAGATGGCGCACAGTTGAACATTCTTTTTTTCGGAGTTAGATTCCGCTTTGCCTAACGACGTTTCCTCGTGTACTTTGACACCTCGTCTGATCGAAAGTGAAAAGTGATTCCAAAAACTATTTTTTTTTTCGTCAAAAGAAGGATGTTTTTTTATAACAAAAATTCTTTCGACGGTTAATGGCACTGCAGTTTGTGTATACAGAGCTTTGTATGTAATTTGCCCTCAGGACAGATTCTTCAGCTTCTCGTTAGCGTTCTTTGTCGGTCGCTGTTACCCCCCCGTTTGGAACTTGCGGTCCGCCTGTTTCAATGGCGTTTTCAATTTCAAGGGTTCCTATAATCCTGTTCCTTTGGACATATTGACAGGCTTCTTCGTTTTTCACCAAAACCGCTGCTTCGGGCTTAACGGCGGGTTTTGCTGGCGATGGCGGCTTTGCGATGCGGATTATGCAGGTTGCAGAATCTGCTAACGGCAACGATACTCTAACACCCACTAGAGCGCTCTGACGCCCGTGAACCTTTGGAATCTAGCCAACGAACTTTTTTCCCGAATTCAAAATGAAATTTTTTTCGTGACAAAAAAAAAAGAAAAAAATATTGCAAAAGCGGTGGAAAAAGTATCGAAGCTATAACGGATCTTGATATCGTACTAGGAACGAAAAAATACATGAATGCATGTGCACTAACAGAGTTGTTTGCCACGCTTTGTAATTTTGAAAATATCTTTTTTTGTTTTTCTATTTTTGAACTTTTGAGAATGTGATGGAGAGCGATCAAAAGCAATGTTTTCGTAGCAACGGTCCGTGAGAAGTTTACGGATAATAAAACGAACGAATGAAACCTTGAAAAAAAAGTTTCGTAATTCCATCTGTATCCGTATGCATTTAATTCCGAATTAATGTGAATTCGGAAAAATGCACATACTCGCCGAAACGAAAATACATATCGGTCACGAATGGAACCGAAGCTTTCAAAGGGAATCCGACAAAAGAAAAAAAGTGGCAAATATAAAAAGTCTGACATCGACTGACCTATTTTCCACGACTGACGGGGTGTGCTTTTAGGGTAACATCCATTATTTAAGGACATTAAGTGATCGAAAAGTCTCACGAGCATAGACAGAATCGAACGGAAAACTAGACGCGAAGTTGAGCGAAGCATTTCGAGGGTGAGAATTTTTCGTCGGGTATCGACGAAGCGAGTCCGACATATCTCTGACCCTCATCACTTCTGAATCTCTTGGTCTGTATTCTTCGGACACTCTCAATCGAAATGTTCCTCTGCATGTTCACAGAATACATTTTGGAGGATATTGCAAAGATCCGAGATGGACAGGGAATTCGAAATGGATGAGAAAATTTGTGAGGCCAACTTTGGATCGCAACCGCCAAGCTTTCTGGTAGACCGCAGAGTCGAGAATTTACGGCGAGCTGCGATATCGCGTAAGCCCGTGGTAGCTGACCGCAAACGTATGCATCGCAGAAGACTGAGCTTTGCTTTTGAATACCTTGTTTTTCCGTAGGACTGTGATCAGAGAATGAGAAGGACCGATGTTTTCGGTCATACGGACTAGCTGCAAATTTCCAAGCTCCAAATTAGATTTTTACCATTCGGAGGAAAAAATGAATTAACGTCTTCGGTCTCGAGACGTTGCAATTCTTTACGTTTTCCCTACGTCGATATGAAAACTCCTATAACGGATGGTCCGCGTTCACCCGTATCGATTTCACTACAAAAAAAATAAAAATAATACTTTGGAGCAAAGTCATAACCCGAACACGGGGCATCGCCAAAAAACGTGTATGTTTGATTAAGACATTATTTCTTATTTTGTAAAAATCGAGCTCCTTTCACAATTATTCATACTCGCAGCTGGATATTTTCTTCATACGATTAGAATACCTGTATAGACATTCGACCCTGTAGAATTATGAATCTCAGTTACAGCTTCTGCATTCAAAAAAAAACTTAAAAACCGTTGTTTTTCTGTCCGAGCTTAAAAAAAGCAATGATTCACAGAGTTTTTTTTCACTCCGTTCCATTAAATTTCCACCAAAAACTGAGTCTCCGCTGGATGTAACATTTCACAGTTACCTTGACGAGACTCCCGCGACATTACGCACCAAAAAATTCTCTTTCGTAGCCAGTCGTGCAATGCACGCTGCGATTCTCTATTTAGCTTCAGAAAAATACATAAAATTCCAGTGTCAAGTTCAAGCTGGAAAAATACCGAATGTGAATGGTTGCCAGAGCGGTCAGCCAAGTTGTAAAAATTGGCTCTCGTAAAACGACCTTAACCTTCCCCTGAAGTCTGTGATCCGTGGAGAAAAGCCGTGAGATCGAGCGTGTTGGGAACTGGATGAGAACCACCTTAGTTTTACCACAAGCGCATTAGCCCGCTACATCGTTGTTACGTGTCCAAGGTAGTGGTCAGATAGGTTTGCGACTGCTTCGTGGAAATTACACGTACAGAAACGAGTGAGAAACTTAGAGAGCGTGAGAGAGAGAGAGAGAGAGAGAGAGAGAGAGAACGAGAGAGAGAACGAGAGAGACTTTTGAGTCGAAAGTGCGAGGGTAAAGAGGAGAACAGAACTTCCAGCGCCGTTGCTTCGGGCAGCTCTTCCAGCTTCTCAAATTTATCGTTATTACTTCAAAACTTTCGTTATACATATATGTGTGTGTTGGGAGTGGAAGGGATAGACAGGAAAGAGAGGGGATGGGGGTTGGGGGTGAGAGAGGGAGCAAGAAGTGGAGGGTGAAAGCGTTAGAACGAAAGATAACGGCCAGCTGAAATTACCCGGGCAGATATAAATCGCCCTTCGAGTTTAAGAACTCCATACACTCGTGGCGGGACGGAGAACACCGGCTTGTATGCTTTGCTACCGACAAGAATGGCCTCTCAATTTCTTGCGACGGGGAAAAAAAAAAATCTCTGGCGGACTCTGACCGCTCGACTACCCCTGAGGATATCTTGTTCACGATACCATAACCATTCGCAACCGTGTATATTACCTTATGACCGGACCAATTTATCTTCACACTTTTTTTCCTTTTTTTTTTTGCAATAAAACAATTTTAATACAACATTCATATTCCGCTCGACGCATTTATCTTAACGGATGCTTCTTTTTCGAGCACTCGTGTGACTTCGCGATACTCATTTTTAGACTCATTTGTTACGTATAACTTCTGTGCAAGCTCGTTCGTCGCAGGACAGAGAGTTAAATAAGGACTTAAAGAAATAAAGGACTTAAAGAAAATTCCAGAAACATTTTGAGCTGCAACAGGTTTTTTCTTGTGAAATACTTTGTCCGAGGTGACCGATGAGAAATCAGGAAGAAAGTAACGAGGAAAACATGGGCGGACACCTGAGCGATTTTTAGATCTTAAGATTCATGGCAAATTAAGAAATTCACTAAGAACATGCTTCGCACGAAATACGGAGTGCACGAGCGCTCCGACACGAAGATTTATATTCGGAATTAACAGAGCTTGGCCGATAATCGCTGCCAGAAAATAATTCACCCCCCCCCCCCCCCCTTTCCCGCCGGTAGTTCTGAAGACCTTCACCAACGATGCAAAATTTATCGCTGATTGGCTCGTTGCCTGAGTCGATCCAGCCAGGGTTTGCAAGAAACCCATCAAGCTCCGGCAAGAATATGAGACGATACCGGAGCTTCCTGATGAAGTAATCTCTAAAAACGGACCATAATTAATAACTTAATAAAAAATGAGAGATGGCTCGAAAACAAGGCCAAAGATCTTCAAGTATCGGAAAAAAGTTCCCGGGACGTTTTGCCGATAACAAACGACCACACCTTCTGTCAAGCACAAAAATGATACGGATGTTAGGAATACATTTTTTTCCACGCTGTCAATAAGCTAACAGTTTAAGATTTCGGTAAATTGTTACAGATTTTCTTTAGCACGTCAAATCGTTATTTGAGGCAATATGAATCAATTGTGAAACCTGAAAAGCACGATGTTATATGAAGTGTCTCATGATTGCTCATATCTAGGTGCGAGCCAGATATTTGACGCTCGGCATACCCGTGAGTCTGGCGCAGAACCGTTAATTATCCAATATGAAGAGTTCCGCAAGATGAAATATTATTTTCGTATTATTCATTGCCCCAATTTTTTTTATGCATCGTATTCTGTTCTATAGAAATGTTCGTTGCAGACTGACAAATTAATTACAGCCCAGTCATAGAAGAAAAATTATAATGCCCTGTGGAAATTAACTGACGCACAGCCGCAGTAGTTCATAACTGATGGACGTATATATACACTATGTGAGAAAACGAGGCTGTAACGCGAGTTATATTGGGGGTGGAACAAGGTAGCATGACCAGTGATGCTCGTCAGTAATGTAACCACCCGTTGAGCGAAACTAAGTTCTACGACGAGAGTTCTATTTAAAGCTCGTGTAACCTTCGCTTGATAATTAACGAAGAAAGCTAACACGGAGTACTCGATACATGCGTTAACTTACAATTTCGGATAAACTTTTTTCGTGACAAAAAGTCGAGGCGACAATTGCTCATATTTCGCAACGACTACTTAAATTTCCAATAATTGTTCACATCTTTCCCTTTCGTGTATTCACTTTTATTGGTAAAATTTCCATAACTGATTGTGATTGTGATTTACGTGAACAACTTTTGCGAAATTGAAATAAAATTGTTTTATTAAAGAAGCAAGCATTACCGGACGATTTTTGCCATTAAATGCTCTCTCAGAGCGTCGTCATAGTATTTAATTATTGAAACAAGTAACTGGTCAGTATAAGACTTTGTAAATGGAGCCAGCATCTGGAAGCGTTGTCTTCACTAACCCAAACTTTATCTACTTACATACACGCACATATGCGGGGATGCACTAACCTACTTTGTTGCTGAGTGAGCCAAGAACGCTCTGTTAACGTTCAATAATTCACAGAATCGAGATAAAGTTTCATACCCGTTTGTTCGTTCAATTGAAGATTAAAAAAAAAAATTCTCCAGGTTCCTCGCGGCGGAATGAATGAAAATTGGAAAAGGAAGATAACGAGACGGAAAAGATGAAAGAATAGGACGGTAAGTTAATTAAAGTTCCGTGCAAACTTTTATTTTCATAGTGCACGTTATGGAAAAATGATGAGGTAACGATAAATGCAATATTTCTGTGGAGAAGAACGGAACAATTTTTTTTATGCTTTGTCTTACGAAAAAATACTACTTGCTAAGATAACATAAAAAAAAAAAGTTATTTCAAAAATGGATAGTTGAATAATCGAAGATCGTACTAAAAACGATATTGAAATTATTTAATAAATTACTTTATTCTACCTAAAAAAAAATGCGGGTTGAGAAGATGAAACTTGACTAATATGGAAGGGCACTTTTTATGACATTTAAAAAAGATTATTTCCAGAATTCATTGACGTTTCGTCAATGTATATAGGCCGTGTAACAGACATACAATGTTAACAGCTGCAGGGTTAAGTCGATTACGACGATAAAATTTTCATTTAATGTCGCTACGTCTATTGAGAAGATCCCGACGTTACGATGATAATTCCATTCATTCGTCACACAAAAAGCACGTCAGATTAAGGTCAACTGATATTGCGACGGATCTTAAAACTGACCATCTGCTTTAAAGTTGAGTGGCTGTACACTGAGAGAGCACAGAGATGTCTTAGGTAACGCAGAGAATAAAGTACCATTGTTATAATAATAATTTCTTAATAAATAATCGGTTCATTATTATTCTCAAAAATTATGTTTATTCGCGATCCCTCAATTTTTATTCCGCTGATCGTTCACCAAGCTGCTCTTGACATTATTATAATGACATAATAATGACTTCTGGATTTTCCAATTTACTAGTACAACAATTCCTACCCACCTAACGATTTTTGCTTCCTCATAACGGAAACTTTGTTGTGATAAATTTTTTTTTTTTTTTAAATAACGCAGTTTTGGCGTAGCCATTTGCTTCAGGAGACCCATTTTTACTCAAGTATGTAAAATTGGAAAGTTTTTCAAATCAAAAAATATTACCCATTTACAGAATACTAAATTCTATGTTAAATTTTGAGAAGCACCACATTTTTTTTTTTAAATTGAAATATCGAGTTAAAACTTATTTTTAACTCGTATATTTTATTCTAAGCATGGTTTTTTTCAGCTGTTGACATAATTTATAAAATTGAACGCTTTTACATTCATTCTAATTTTTATATTTTTCATTTATTGAAAAAATCAACAATAACATAATAATTATCTTGAATAAAAAAAACTACCCAGTCGGGTGCTTCATTGCTACCCATTCGCTTAAAAAAAAACTATACTCTATCCTTTTATTTTTTTTTTACCCCACGCAAAGAGGGGTAGAAGAGAGCATCGAGTGCCGAAATAGCGTTTCGCAGTGGTCTTTCCTGCCACGAAGTACGTATCGATCAGGCATGAATTTAATCCTCGTAATGTAGCATAGTATCGCAACGACCCGCTATCGCGGAGGTAATAAATAAGTTGAAGCCTCGAAGCTTCGTTCGGGAAACGCGAGAGCGAAATAGGAAGTGTGCTAGAAAAAAATGTGCTCGCTTATTCCGGCAGTTTGAGCAATAAACGGCTGTTTTCGCGGCGGCGCGTACCGGCGTAGTCATAGTGCACAATATCCTTCCTCGGCTCGTATTTCTTTTCAGTTTCGACGATGAGTAAAACAAAGTTGAAAAATCTGTCGCAGAAACTCAAAACGGAATGTTGATAAAAATTGATCGTGTCAGTTAAATTCTTTCGCCGCCTTTAATCGTTGGTTTTTAAAACGTCAATTGCGCAAATTTATTCCTTTTAGTATCTTTAAAATCCTTGATTTTTTCAGATTTTTTCACCATCCAGAAGTGCTTCCAATTCCCTCTCGTTTCTCTGAGTCTCATTCGAAGAGACCAGTATTCGCAAGAACTACCATAAATTTGTACAAGTTTGCTTCATCTTTATGTTGCGAAGTGGAAATACAACGGTTTCGAGTCCAGAGTCGACCCTTTATGATTATCCAAAATTAACGATAATTAACTGAATTATAATTATATTTAAAAAATAATTGCATCTACCAGAAAAGTTAATGCAGTGAATTATTTTTTTTTATATTAATAGTAGTACAAGTTTGAATCGAGTACATTATCCGTATTATCCGGGATTTCACTTGTCCGACGTACGCTCGCCCGACATTTGAGAAAATTTGAGCGCATCGTCCGCAATGTCGTCGACGTTGTCCTACCTTCGCCTCTCGACGGGAATTTTCCCTTTATCCCTACCATCCGTGAGCGCTCCGTTACGATGAATTATGGCCACGGGATAAAATACCGAGAATACTACGAATGGATGACGACAACACGGTTGCACATCACAGGATTACAGTACATGTATTATTCCAGCTGGAGAAACTTGGTGCAAAATTCGTGGATATTTTATTCTTCGCACGAGATAAATTCGTATCAAGGAATATATGGAAATTATGAAGAATAAAAAATTCTCCTTTCCGACGTGTCCATCAACAGCCAGAAATATAATTCATTTGATCGGCACTCGCAAATAAATATTCATTAAAATTGCATAAGTATTCGTTTCGAACAAATAAATATTCAATTTGTACGAATTTTCGTTGCTGTTCTCAAACAGTTTAAATTCGTCAGAGTCCAACATTCGGTTGAGTTTCACGTTTTCATCATCGAAAATCATTTTTCTCTTTCCAATTAAATTGTCTTTGTGCAACCATATTCGTGCACACTATTCTGGGCAATGTATTGTATATCGGCTACAGTCAATCCGACGGCTTTGCATCGATGGAACATAGATTAACGGCTAGAGGATGGTCGAAGTGCGTGATGCGTGCAGCCCGCTGCGCCTGTAATTGCTCCGCATGTTACTCCGCACGGCCGGAGCATTAACGAGATTCCATCGTAGAGAAATTTCGTCCGGCGCTTGAGCAACGCTTCAGTTATTGGGATTATAATTAAGTCATCGTAAGCTCGTAATTTCTGTTTGAAAATTCCCAACGGTGCGTCGACGTACCGATAAAATCTCAGTGTTTGCCGGACGGATTCGATCGTAACTGGGCGCGTCGGAAAGCTTGTCACTTTGCCGAGAAAATCGAGAGACAATTTAATGCAAAAAAAGCAAATTACGCTCCAACGAAGCAAAGGTTCGAGCAAGGACGTTCAAATAAACGTTTAATTGGACGAACAAAAAAATTCAAAGTCTCAAAATTTTTTTGGCGAAGCTATTCGAGAACTGTTAAGCTAATATTTTAATCGTGTCAACAAAATATTTATTTGAAGGTCCCCATCAAAATTTTTAGTTCGTTGAACCGTATTTATTTTATCAGTGAATATTCGACTTTAATATTTTGGAGTAAATACATTTTTTTGCGTATCTTTAAAAAAAGTCCCGTTTCAAAGTGCATGGCATCGAGACGCTAGAGTGTCTCCTGATTTCATTTAATTCTTGGAGTTACATTTTTTTTAGGTTTAATAGAATGGAAGAAAAAAAATAAAGTTTGATAAACGGCAGATTTTCAGTGTAGTCTCGGGACGTTGAAGTTGGGAAGCTTTTTCTACCTGACAAATGAAGCCGTTATTGTTCGTTGCATTGTGCCGTTCAATTTCCCTTAGGAAAAGAAGCTCCCAGATGGAGGAATCCTCTTTTGTCGTACACGGAAACTGGGCTATGCAGGTTATTAGAAAAGATCCCGCTGTCCCGTATCGTAGCTCGTACAAGTTTCAAGACGCGAGACAAGCGAGAGCTAGTGGCACTGGGAATACAGAGGGTTACTTGCAGCCCAAAAATGACTGCGCTTGTCACCAGTGAAGAAAATTCTCACGTATTAAGAATCTTAATGAGACATTAAACACACTGCGGCGATAACGATGAATTACAAAAATTTCATACTCCTAGTTCTTATAGTCAATTTCATAACCAATTTTATAACTAATTTTATAGAAAATTTCATACGTTATTTTCATACTCCGTTAGGAAAAAAAAATCGTGTATTTGAAATGTTGCCAGCGGCTGCGAACGTTCGCGGAGTCCAATTTTTTTTTTTTTTTTTTTTTTTTTAATTTTGCTTAGGGGGACAATGGCTCGGAGGTAAACTCAGGAATTGTGTCGAATGCAGGCATATATGAATCGAACTGCAACCACGTCGTCTTTAAATGAATTTCATCTCGGTTTAATAGTAACCCCAATTGAAGGGACTTTGGAGTGCATGCAGCTTGGCTAAACCGACGCAATATTCCATTACGTAAAGCCACGTTATCGTATGCGTGCGTATTTGTCGTCGGAGCGAAAGCCCCGCCTCGCTGTTGCTATTTCGTTTTGGAGCGCTTGAGTGTCACGTAATCGAGTAACCCAGTCAGCATGCGCTCGAAAGTTCGCTATCGTTCTATGGCGAATTGATATTGATGCGTTTCAGCGGTATAAATGAATTATCCGCTTTTTTTCGTTGAAACGATTTTCGACGATCGGGCATATTTTATAAATGAAAGATCGATGAAGTAAATTGCAACCTATGAACCATTTTTTCTCACTTTTTGTTAATCTAAAGGAATTACTTTAAGCGGGAATTTCGAAGACATTTCGATCTCGTATTTTCTCATTCAAGAGATTAATAAAACCCGCAGAAAAAAGTAATTATCAAATTAAAATCAAAGAAATTTTATCTGCATTTGTCAATAGTTTTTCAAAACCTCTAGTAGGCTGGAGGTGATGAATGTGACCGAATTCAGGAACGTAAATCAGTGATATCCGGACCACACCATAGTTGACTGAACTATCTTACGTTACAGTGGAATCCCAGATTTTCTACGAGCCAGTTTCCGGTGCTTTGGAAGGTGTCAGTAATTTCCGGCTCAGCTCAATTTGCGTCTTAGGCAGTTGGTGTGCCCATCGCGACCGTTTACAAGCAAACCCAGCGAAACACACAGAGGTCCGGTCAATCGAGCAATCCACACAAGCGTTCCGGGTTAGCTAATTCAAACTCCGCAGCCTTTACGCGATCGGCATTCCAGCTCGGCGACCTGCGCACACCATCATCCATGTGTGTGCGTATCAGCTGGACTATTTTGTGTGCAGTTAATTAGATGCGCTCAAGGCTGAAGATTCAAGACAAGCTCACGAACTATGCGGACGGACTATGCTGCATTTGGCGAGGCTCATCTAATTGTCACTGTTCGCCTCGTCACTGCGTTCAGGCTGCATCTATGAGGAAGAAGACTGAACACGTGGTTTCCCATGTCCAATGGCGAAACGTGTATTGCTTCGTGTAAATCACGCGACCGAATTCTCGTCGATGGTCTACGTAACATGCACTGTGGATGTTTCCCCGGGGTCGTTACTACACCCGCACCGGCCCGTCTGATGTACGACCGGGGTATCGGATGGATCGAACTTGGCGCTGTGCTCGCCACTGTGTTACACTGACAATGAACACGTGTGCATGCACAAATACCAACGACAGAACGTAGGCTTAAGGGCATTCGTTGAACTAGCATCTCCCCCCCGTTCAACTCGTTTCCTTGCATACCGGTCTCGGTCGGGTTGCATGCGCTCCGTAAAAACGATAGTCAAGATAGGATCTCGCAGTATAAACTCAACGGCGTCGACGTCGGCGGTGGATAAGTAGTGACAAGGTCCCCGGGGCATGGAATACACGAGACCCTGGTGGTTCCGATCGCAGACGACCGAGACCTCGTCTTCAGCACGGCCTTTACCGGGCGGTACCGCTGCCCGAAACGAAACGGCCGTTCACCAGGAATTAACGCCAACGGGCATCCACACCGCGGGCAAAAAATATTACAGGATCAGCAGAATACGGTCGAAGTCGCTTGGTGGGCACAACATATAATTTTCGATACTTCGAATATATTTTCCAATCGACCGAAGCTAACGATTGCCGGAGTTTCACTAGGTTGTGAAGTAAATTTTGATCTGGTACTGTGCTAGACCAGCGCCATTGTTAGCGTTATGTGAAATGCTCAATTCCTGAGTCCCTTCCCACTCAATGAACTTCTACCGCCATTGCCACAAAACATTCACCCGTTAAAATGTTCAAACCGTTACTGCAACCGATACTAAATTGACGCGCGCAACATCGGGGACGTCCATTCAATTTGCCAAACCCTTTTCCTTTCCCCGATGGAAATCTATCAGCGTCACCGCACGTGTCGTGTCACTCACGAATCCTATCGGCCATCCAGCCTCAAATTTTCAATTTTCCTGTACCACCCCTTGTACATTGACGCGCACCGAGGACCACTCCGATAGAATTTTAGATCTCATCCCTTGACACTCCGCTGAATCCCCTCCCTTATACCGCGCCGTTCTGTACGAAGAGCCTCTCCCGATTAAGTGGCTATAATATTGATTGTGCCACTTGTCAATTCACCTATATATATATATACACATATATATATATAAAGTTTCTGCTCTGCTCGACACGAATTGTTCCGTCGACAAATTGGACAGGGTTTCATATAACACATCACAGAGAAATATAAAGAGGGGGGAGGAGGAGGGGGGGGGGGGGAATATGGGTACACCGCTCGAAACAGATGAACCAGCAACTAACCCGATTACTCGTCACGGATATATCAACGATGCAACGTCGGGCACAATATTGCCACCGGTGTTTGTTGTATCAAACGCCGGGGAGAGAGTTTGCAGATAGAACGAGACGGAAACGGATAACACCGATCACGGCACGCATGGATAATTTCGCAAAAACCGTGGCCGTTCTCGCACTGCGCACCGTGGTCGACATCATCGCCGTCTCTGCGCCATTCTGTCCTCCGGGGAGAAAAAGTTAATTAAACTCGCCTCGTCCACTCGTGGATAAGCAGCCAGACGCTGTTTTAAATCACCGACGCACAGGAATAAATTGAGGATTTTTTCATCGTCTGTTTGTCAACGAAACACTTTGGTTTGAGGCAGGAAATAATCAAGCGACTGTCTTATTGAGTGGTGAATAATAAATTGAAAGTTTCATTAATGATAATGCATCGAATGACTCGTCCGCTGTGGTTATAAAATTAGTCTGCGAATTGGAATAAAAATAATAGATAATGAAGAAAGATGGAAGCTCGCCGTTGCTTAAGGTCGGTCGCATCCGATCTCTAATCGAACTTAATTAAGGGTCGATGATTGAGCGGAAAGTAAAGTTTACAGAAGCGAAGTTTGGAACGTAAAGTTTCATCGAACGACCACTAGCACAGCTGCAGTATCGGAAGCGCTGGTGGAAAGTGAGAGTGGTTTTCTTCAGGCGACACATACGAGATCTGAACATTTCCGTTCCGATCTCTATCGATGGCTTTTCATTTTGAGGTCTCTTCTGCCATTCGGCCACCCCGATTCTCTCATTAGATAAACAAACCGCTCAGTGGAGAAGGATAAATCCTGATACAAGTTCATCTATTCGGAGTTTCTACAACTTCCGAAACCCTTCGTTCGCACCGTCGAGTTTCTTATCGGCTTACACAGTTTCATTGCCCAATCACTCCGGAGGGAACGGGGGCTCGTCTGTACCTTGCGTGAAACTAAAGTACACAGATGTTGGATTCCCGGCACCGAGCGATTTGTAACTTTAAAGTCGAGTTCTCTAATGACTGGAAAGAATTTCTCTTTCCCTCGCTTACTGCAGGCGATGGGCAATAAAAAAAGGTTCTTACTTTTACGGAACATTTCGTCCCCGCGAATGACTAGAGTTAATTTTATTTACTGCGGTACCTAATTTAACTCCTTAAATATTTCGTACGTGATAAAAGGATTTTTTTAAATTTAACTTCCGGAGAACGCAATACATGCAATACAATGTTTATTCATAAAGTGTAGTTTGTATCTCGAATTTTTTGTTTAGTCGTCAATCCTTTCTATTATTCCATCAGCGATTGATGAGAGTATAAATTAAATTATAGAAACAAGATACGCTTTGGATACGCTTTGTACGTTCTACAACATAGAAAACCTTTTTTTTTTAACGAACGGTACATCGGATGATTGGTTATTCGCTCCCTTTAACGAGAGGACAGATCCATCAAAATCTGTCGAGCAGTAAACAAATAGCCGCGACGGGTTTTATCTACGCGGTAAAAAAATCAACTATGGTCGTCAGCAAAAAAAATATAGGCCGATGAAGGGCGAGCAAACAAAATGCTGCAAGAGACGTAAAAAAAAAAAAACTCGTTGAAAAATGTTTCTCTGTACTGCGGTGTTCAGGGAGATTCAACGAACTAATTTGCACCGCGAGTTTCACTTTTGTAACCGGACGCAGCTTTAACTCCACCGCCGACGCTTCTCGGGGCTTTTGGCCATTTAGCGCGTGTCACGTAAATACAGCCCTGTTGAAAAGCGCACCAAGCGACCTTCCGTGCGGTATTTACTGTCGCGACACAAGTGGAGAAAACAAAAAACATCACGTCCGACTGTGGGTCTGACGTGGACTTTTCACCGATTTTCTCCTACCGGCAGATCTCGAACACCTTATTTTTACCTTAATTTTTTTTGCCCCTCGAGTGTATTATGTATAACGTAGCAGAAAATTAGGGGAAATTTTTTCAAAAAGTTGGTCCCATTGTTGCCTTGACGTAGAATTTTCGACAATTTTCTTGTACCGGGAGATTCTTTATATTAAATATTTTTTTCTTGTTGCAGTTGAACTGCTACTTTTTCAATGATAAAACATGCTATAAATATAATACTTGAAGGGGTGTAAAGGTCTCTTTCCAAAAAACTTATGATGTAAAATTCACTTGCAGCTTGCCAAAGATAGATATTATTAGTTCGATCCGACATTCTGTTCTCACAATTCCATACGGTATTATAACCGGCTTTCAGTATCATACGAAAATTTATTAACTGAAAGTAGAATTGGAATGTAAAAAAATCTCTTGGCAGAATCGCAAGTGATGGGGTTTGTGTTTTTTTTTTTTTTTTTTTTGTCAAAGCAGTCACTGGACTCACCGTTGATGGCGTGAAGTTCCGTGGGTGCTTTGAACTGTGCGGTGTGAAGTGCTAGCTCACCCGTATCTGCCGCAGCCTGCAGTAGTAACTGTTGATGATGATGCTGCCTCGCTGACGACCTGTGGCGATGAACGTTGTTCAGGACAATGTTGCTCGACGTTCTGCTCAAAGCTTTTCTCTGCGTGACAGCTTCTTTGTATATTTTGCAGTACATCACTATCATTACGACGCCCGGAATCCAGAAGGACACGCACGAGCTTATTACAGCGTAGGAACGATTCACCACAAATCCACACATCTGCGAACAAATTGCATGCAAACATTTGACTAACACTTCCAATCAGTACAATTTCGTTGAAACAATTTTACTTCCGTCTCCCGAACTTCCGTCCAATTTTTACTCTACCTCTTTCACCCGACGCGTAACAATACATTTCTTCCAAAACCATAAAGTTCGTCGGCGAACGATTTGGTGACTCCAGAAATGTTGTGGTTTTAATTTTTTTTAAATATAAATAAAACAGTACATCGCGCTAGACGAGAGGAAGCAAATTTTCATCTCGTCCCATTTCCACCCTCGTTTTACTCCAGCAGCAAACTCCTTACTCGGCAAAAATCTTTATCTTTTAGCATCACGTACTATTTTGTTCCAGCGGAAAAAAGGTTCGGAAGTCGAATTGTCTCAAGCAGTCTATTCTCACAATATTGAACAGCCTGTCGAATTCCGATGAGTTCATGGCAGTTGAAACAAACATAGAAAAAAAAAACTTAAAAAAACTACTCACGTCAGGATGTTCCTCCATTTCCAGGAGATGTTCGTCAGTGGTGTACCATCCCATGAATATAGGCATGAAGCTTATGAGAGCCGGAAGCGCCCACGCTGATCCCAGTAGGCAACCGACCGTGCTCTGTTTCATGATGAGCGTGTACTTGAGTGGACTGATTATCGCGTAGTATCTGTCGACGCTTATACAGCACAGATGCAATATCGAGGCGGTGCAGAAGTAAACGTCGAGGGAGTTCCATACGTCGCACATGAATCTTCCGAAGAGCCAACGACCGGATAGTTCGACCGAGGCGTTGAACGTCATCGCGCAAGTGGCGACCAGGAGATCGGCCGCGGCGAGACTTACGACGTAACAGTTCGTCACGACCCTCAATTTACGATGTTTCCTGACGCTCGCGATTACGAGTATGTTGCCGAGCACGGCGGTCGTTATTATGCTTCCCATTACGATACCCTTGACAACCGCCGCGAACACGTTGACATTGTCCGGCACATTGGCGACCGTCGGGTTACCGGACGGTACGGCGGTCGTCGCGTTCACGCTTATCACACCGGTGGAATTCGAGGTGATCGTCGTGGTGGTCGTCGATGTCGAACCACCGCCGGTTACCACGACATCCGATGGATCAACGACTCTTACCGGCAAACTCGTCGTCACCGCCGCCATTACGTTCAGCATTTTTTCGACGAGTGCCAGTGCACGGGGCGCGACCCCCGTGGTCGTCGTCGTCCTCGGCGCCGTCGTTGTTGATCCCTTCGATCATGCGAGATCCCGAAATCTGGAAAGAGTCCTCGAACCACTCGACGCGTCGTTGATGTTCGTCAGTGAGCGTATCGTCTGCGGTTTTATCGATGCCATTTGAATTGTTTCTTCGTCGCTCGTTCGCGCGACCGGAAGCCGGTTCCTCGACGCGGCCGCTGATCCGTCCGTGGACGAGGCTCGTTCATCAACGTCGGCACTGGAGCGTGATTGCTGAGGAGTCACCGAGGGTTCTTTTAAAAATCTTCGACCTGGCCAATTGGGTAATCTTGGTCCGTTTATTTATCGGAGCTTTGAAAGAACGATCTTCGCAACCCTCCATCGACAAGGTGGCGAGTGAGAGGCGAAAATTGGATTGTGTTACCGTCAAGCTATGAATTGGCTAATACAACGAGCTGAGTGGGGTGTCCGGCTTTCGGTAAGCCGCAGGTCGACGCGGTTTTTCGAATGGTAAAATTTACCCTCCTGACCCTCACTCAAAGCCGGAATATTCAGAGTCTCGTGGGAGGGAATTCGAGCAGGGATGGCCCTGGACAGGATTCCCTTGGCATCCCGTCCAGGCGGGACGCGCGAACCATCAGAAGCCCCAGTAGATATATATATATATATATATATATATACCTGCAGAGTTAATAATTGTTACGCGCTGATCCTTCGGAGCTTTATTCATCGCAACTGGAGACCGGCACGTTCAATTAGGGAGAATCAACTGCGCCGTCTCTTTGGTTCAGTTAGCAGAATCTTTCTCCTATTCGACGGGGCGATTTTGTATTATCACCATTTCACGCTAACCGCCCCAGTTCGATCGTTCCAGCGTTCTTCGCTCATTACCGGAATTGAATAGAGACGACTAACTGCAACGAACGAATGCTGGCAATGAGTGGAGACAGCAGGAATGGAGCTCAAATATATAGAGTAAGGGCGAACCGGTCAAGTGGTCGAGGGAGTATAATGAGGGACGGTGAAATAAGAGGATTCCCCCGAAGCCTTCGAGTGTGCCGTAACCAATGACTTTTGCCCGCTACGATCAGCCCGTATCCTTCGGACCCTAAATGTTTCCCTTTCTGGAGTTAAATAAACGTACAAACCCTGCAGAGCCTCACCCTCTCGTATCCGACGTGGGGCGCGTTCAGTCGTAAGTGCATTTTCGCGCGTTCTCCCGGGCGGTAAACTTTGAGTTCACGGAAAAGTCAACATCAGATATTTATGACTGACGATTTTTTTTTTTGGGTAAAGTTGAATAACGAAACTTTAAAATACTCGAATTTATAAGACTTGTCGAGATTTAGAGAAATTATTGCTTTTACTTTTAAATCTCGTTCATATTCACGTTACGCAATATCTGGGTCGCGGGTTCTAGCTAAAAGGAAGGAATGTCAAATCTGCGGTGTGTAATGTACACACGTACAAAAGATTCTATGCGACGATACATTGTGTTCGTTATTGTTGAGAAGATTTTTTTTTTACATCAATTTTGCAACTTCACGTCAATATTTTGACGTTTCAGCGACTCGCACTCTTGGAATATCAAGAAATGTTTTGTGTCAATGTAAAAATAATTTCTCTCAGTTTTGTATTGTGGTTTCGCGTGAATTCAAATAGTGAAAATTTTAAATGCCAAATAAAAGTCTGGTATAAAAATCTCGGTCGATATTTTTGAATAAAAAGTTGCTTTTTTTTTAATCCGTTCATATTCAGATTATATGATATCCGGGTCGCGGTGTCCAGCCAGAAGCGGTAATGGTAAAATCCAAGCTATATGATACAGACACGTACAGAAGATTCGATACGAAGATATATTCCGTTCGATATCATTGAAACGAGCATCAGTTGGCGTGGACACGAATTTATCGACTCTACGGTATTTCCGGCTATCCTAGGAGTTACGGCAGTATCCGCACAGACACACGGTTAACAACACTTCCGATCGATTTCTCCGGCTCTCAACCGATACGGCTGCCGATGACACTTCAATCTGTATGAAAAATAAAAGAACGTGAAAAAAATGAGAATATAAAAAAAAGACGCCTGCTCTCGTAGTCCTCCGAACTCTTCATTTCCGAAACGCCAATTACTCGTCGGGGATTGATTGAAAAAGCGTCGGCAGTGTCGCGGCCGCTCATTCGTGAACTCTGACCCCATTTACTGACTCGTCTGAATAGACGGAGAAATGTGATAGGTGCGCTTCCGACGAGAAAAATGAAGAAGAAAAAAAAGTGACGTGAAGTATAATAAAGTCCTTGTCGGTGAAAGGTGTTTGTACGGGGGACTGCAGTCCTGTCGGCGAACGGAAGGATTGCCCTGATTTTCGAAAGCAATTAACAATGGTATTAAGAGTCAAGGAGGTTACCGAGAGACGCGATGTCGACGAGGCCGGTCCCCCATCTACGACCACAAAATAATTAATGAAGAGAATTTTAAGCTCTTCCTTGATGTGGTTGTAGTGGGGAAGGCTTGGTGAATTTTGGTTACGAAAAAATGAACAAATTTCGTATTATAACGACATGTGTATTTTTCTTTCTTTTTTATGTAACGACCTTTATCGGGAAAGAAAACGTGCTTTTAAGAAGTGCACGATTTCATTTCGATTTAGAGTAATCGTGGCTTGGTAAGAAGATTGGTGGAAGGTCTCGGATTAATGAGCGTTTTGTAGGAAAGCTCTTGGGGTGACAATCATCAATTTTATTGAACACATTCAGTTGTTCCCGCTACTTTGCTCATCCTTCCATCCTTTCTGCATTTATTCAGACTGCAAATATGAATTAAGAAGCTTTTCTATTATTTCGTGAAAAAACATTAATCTGCAAAAAAATAATAACGAAGTTTGAAGCGCGCGAAGTTTTGTGGTGCCTTGTACGTGACGTGGTCGGACGATGCAGACTCGCGTGTTGCGGAAGCTTGATGAATATAAGCTACGAAATAAAAAAAAAACTCGTGAGTCGGGAAGCACGAATTAACTGCTATTTGCATGTTCCCACGTGAGGCACATGCGCTTGGTGAATTGAATGTCGTAGTTCATGGGGACAGAATTTATTCTATAATTTAACCACCTCATCACGATCGGTGTAATAATTCTAACAAATTCATGAATATATATATATTGAAAAACTCTGAGGGTGTTTGCTCTATAAAAAGTTTCGTCCGACGTTGCGAATCAACGAAGTTCTCTGATTTTTCTGAAAATGGTCCCAATTTTATTCCGAAGATAATCAGCTAAATCATAAATTAGTTTTTTTCTCCATGGCAGAGACAAATGTCAAGGTTCGCGAGCAGACGATAAATTTTATTGGTCATCGATCGCGTGGTGTGTGACACTCAATTAACTGGCGTCAAGCTCGCGTCTGTTGCCCGGCTGGAACGGCAATACGGGCACAGTGTGTCATGTCAAGTAAGTCGTAGAGCATGTCGAACATCTTGTAGGTTTAATGCATCATAATAAAATCTATGAAATTTTAGTTTTCTGCCACCAATAAAAACCGATAGTCCGGAACACGAAGATTAACCAGCGTTTGTCGCTCACTTTTTTCTCATTCACTTTTACAAATCCCTAAGTTGAGAAACGCTTAGGTATACTTCTTTTAAAAAATTAGGAACATAACACTGTGGATATTCGTCAATAATACCCATATTTTTTTCGCACATTTCTATTCTGTGTACAAAAATGAAAAATTTATTTTCTTGCGTTTCCAGCATGCATGGAACTATCATCAGGAAAATATTAAGGCGTTTGTGTATTTTGAAAAATTATTTCCGTTAGTTAGATCGACGTTTATATCAGTTGCACCGATTTACAATGAAATTTCTATGCCGAACATCCCCTATTGAGACAGATGCAAGATTATCAGATCCACTGTAACGAATGGAATTCGTTACAAAAGCCGGAAACCAGCCGGAGAATTGAGCGGATGTGTTTTGTCATGTCGCAAACGCTTGTGGACAATACGATCGGGAATTGATAGGATGTTCTCCACTAAAAAGAAACCGATAATTGCTGCAACAAGAAGACTAATCAAATTGATGGCCATCGATAAAGTGCGCGATTTTCTATGCTTTTATTGTGTAAGCTTTTGTAATTAAAACAATTGATCATTTGAGACTTCGAGGATAGAGCGATAAACATTTCTCAATTTCTGTGAAACTCTCAAAACGAAAAAAAAAAATTAGAAAAATTGCTTCCGTGTTTGTTTCGCAGCTCCGAATGCACGGGCGCAACTAAGACATGAAATGAGGGGAGAAAACGAGATGATAAAAAGTTGATATATCGTGAACCCTGCGGGGTGGCGCGAGAGACTCCAGGAGGGCGACCGCGAACTTTTATCGACCGAACAATTTCCGGGTTACATATACCAGCTGTGCAGCAGCAGCACGAGCAGCGTCGGCAAGGGCGGCGGGGAATTTCGTATTTTAATCGCAATAGATAATATAAGACCGTAAAAAAAATGTTCCAGAGTCAGAACTGAACTATTCTTTAACGACGATAAAATCGAATCAAAGCGACATTTTATTATGTATTTTCACGAAATTTTACTAAACCTCGGTGGAATTTCGACGCGGAAAAAATTTCAGTAGTCGCGGCATAGATTGCTCAGACAGTACTTTGATGGTCATGCTCAAATTATTATTGAAGCCTTCCCATAAAAAATTAGCGCATAATTACTAGTGTATAATTTGGAGCTTAGCGAAATTATATATTAAAAAATGTTCTACAGAATGAGTTTTAAAACCTACGTTAGATACTCCACGGTATGCGAAACTATTCTCGTGAACTTTCGAAAATCCTTCACGTATCCAAAACGAATAAAAAAATTAATTTCCTGTAAAATGTTTTAAACTGTGCAGAAGATAGAAATGACAATCAGCTCGTCAGCAGACAATTCGAGGCCTAAAAAATCCACATCCCCTCACACACGGTATTAAAACAATGATCAACAATTCTTCTACTCGCAAAAAAAAAAACAACAACAATGTACGAAAAAAAATTCCGTACTTTTTTTTCGTCAATATCTTCTCCAATCCTCCAGGCTTTTTAATCCGCACACCATTTCATTTATCTTGACACGAATAGAATATAAAAAAAATATTAATATTCCACAATCTTCGATATATATATATATATTTATTTTCAGTAAAAACCACGTGACGCGTGACACCGGACACAATACCGACACACCGCACGCATGATACGGTTAACGCACGATGCTTGAAGTCTCCGTGGAGAGAAATCGCAGCACCACCTCTTACTCTCTCTCCCGTTCTTGCTCTCTCTCTCTCTCTCTCTCTCTCTCTCTCTCTCTCTTACGCTCTCGGTAGAACAGCGCGTGCCACGGACAATGTAATCTCGCGTGGCTCGGTGGGGTTTGTGCCAGTACGTTAGCCAGTGCCGCGGATCGTAGCGCACTGCCCGCTCGTCGAGCGACTGTACCGGGGTTCCGGCCAAATTCCGTCGGTGGCGCCTCGATCGCCAAAAACAACCCTCTCCCCTGTACCTGAGCGGAGAGTGCAAGGGTGGAACCCTACCGGTGCGTTGCATCGACTGTCTCCACCGTCTTTCCCGTTATTTCCAGCACTCCGCGATCGTTTCTTCATCCCTCCTGGTTGGGCGAGAGGGTTGCACTTCTCTCCCGTACGAACTTCCCGTCGGCGCTTACTCCTTCCAGCCAGCACTCACCTCGTCACTGAATGTTCTTCGCTCTGTTCCACCGTCCTTTGCCTTCTTTCTCTATTTCACGGTTTTCATTGACAGCACCACCGAAGCGACCCGACACGGCTTCCCGGAAAGCCTTAACCAAACAAGAATGGGGCTCTGAGAGCTTACTTTCGCGACGGTTCTCGCGTGCATTATTTATCGGCGACGGTCTTACTTCAACCGTTCGCATTCAGACCCCGCCAAGTTTTCCAGAATCTCGAATTGAGACGCCATCCGAGCATTGCATCGCTAAACATTTTACAAAAACATCGATCACAATAATTATAGTCATAATAATAGTTTTATTATCCACGTGTAGCAGTAATGACACCATTAGTATCCTCTTCAACGACGGGTTTGTTGTAGATTTTTTTAAAGCGCTAATCAAATTTTTTATTCACATTTATCATCGTTGTGGATATCGTTGTAAAATAAGAATTTGAACAGTGGTGTCGCGGTTTTTGTGCAACCCTCATATTGTTGAAAAAAAATATATATGAGATTTGGCTTGGAATGACCCATACTTATGCATTGACCCGAATATTCCGTATGAATGGGTTTTGGATATAATGGTAACAATATATGCTTCAGTAGTTTGCGTACGTGCCTCGGTTTCAAAATCGCTGGATACTAATATGTACAAAGAGCGCGTTTGCGGCGTCTGATCGACACAGTCATTTCTACTTGGGAGCTTTCATGATAAATCCTGGCTGGCGTTAATTCAAAACTGCGAAGCCAGAAGTACATTGGGTTTTTCACTAACGCTTACAAAAGATAATTTTATAAATAATTCATAAAAAATATGTGTATAGTCTAATGGAGATGTGTCTTTTAATTTTTTGTTTATACGTGTACATTATAAATAAAAAAATTAAAATTCAACATAACTCATGTTCGTCGAATATATTTGCGGAGAAACGTGCCGAGCCGTTGACGGAAAGGTTGAGCGATTAATTCCTAAAAAAATTGAGTAATCGCGTCATCGTACGAAATCTTTTCTTGTCGCATTCATTGTTAGACACGAAAACGAGGAACAATATTTTGCATCTTAAAGGTGACTGTTAGTGCTCGGTAACTTTTCTCAGCAAATTGGATTGTCGGCAAAGTCCGAGCTAAGAACAGAGCTGCACAGTGACGATGCACCCTATTAGACTTGCCATTTCGGGGCCGGAGGAGGGGGCGTCAGTAGAAGAAGCATGGCATGTACATAAACCTATAGAGTCTGGCTCATACATAATCGATGCCACGACATCCCTCGCGAAGCTTGGCCTTGGACATACTCAACCTAGAAAACTTGGCGTCACGATAAGCATACACGTAACCCTATAACTATACATATCTACTATGTTATCGTTGGCGGCTATGTTCGGAGCGCGATAGTTTCTAACGCGCTCGGATTCTTACAACTTTATATAACTATCTATAAATAGTATGTGTCAATAAAAATATGGAAAATATCGAAAAGCAGTAGGAAAAAATTCAGCCTTTTTTAATCTCAACGTTAATCTCAAAAGTTATGAACTTTTTATGGTATAAAAGCGGATCTTTGAACTCTAAGGTTTTGGGGATTAAAAATATTTAAAAAATTTGCGATATTTCGAATTTAATGATATTAATAGGAAAATCTAAAAATTCCCTTTATTGCTGGAACTTCATCGACGCCAGAATTCATTTCGAAGACGTTATCTCGTGATGGTAAATAACTTGGCGTAGTAAAAACGATACCTTTCGAGAGAGGGTTGGACACACAATGTCGAACTATTGGGGAGGTCGCGAGAGTTGTCCTTGCGCTGTTTTGCCGACGTGTGCCCGGGTTGGTAAACTTTATTACATACTTCACGTTGCGCTCCTTGAAACTAGGGGTAGTTTCATCGGCGGTTGATATTGCTTACCATGGGAGCAATCTACGTTACCGACGGGATTCAATAACCAGTTGGTAAGCTCTGCTTCCTTCATTCGAAAATCAATTTACTGCGCGCTGAAAACTGGAAATTGATTATTGTGGATTGAAAATAAACGACCAAGGGTAGAGACGAATTCTTTTACGCCCAGCCAAGGCAAATACTGTTGAATGGGATATTTCGTGAAAATGAATGACGGAGGCGCTTGCTGATCGTCGGTAAATCAGAAATCATTATCGACCACCCAGATAAATACATTTGCAGCTTGATGTCGACGTTTTAACTTCACTCAACATATAGGATTTGCATAAGAACGTGAAAAATGTTATAGAAAAACACCAGCAGGGGCCAAGAATATGACGATTAAAAGTGTTGGCTCTAACAATTTTATTTCAAGCTGTCGATCTCGGATAGGATAGTGATTTGTTTCAATAGTTCTCAACGTAATCAAAAGAAAATATTAAAAAGTAACAGTAGATTCCTGAGTGATGAATATTACAAAAAGAAGAGAGTTGATTAATATTACAAAAAGAAAAACACTATCAAACGTGGATAAGCTTTGCTTGGCGCATTGCATGAATATCGTCGTACTCAAGAGGTCAAACACGTGCACGCAATGTCAAATTAATTGCGCATTTTCAATGTGCATAGAAATAGCTGATCTGAAGGCGTGAATGCGAATTCATGTTCTGTGATAATCGGTTAAAATTTCAAAACGTTCACGGTAAAAGAACTGTTTCGATATTTCAAAAGCATGTAACGAGCTACTCTGCAGTTTACAGTGGTTGCTGCATTGCCCCCCGTGAAGTTGCAGCAGCATCAGCAAGGCGATAGGTGTCTACAGTGGTTGCATCGGGAATTGCTGCAATGCGCAACGCGACCGTACCACTTCACTATCCGATACACAGTTTCGGAAATCTTTTCCTCTACTTCTAAATGTCGTGAAGAAAAGCATATGGATAATATATAGAAAAAATTTATGAAATGTATTACCTTGTTAACAAATAAAAATGTACTGATATAAAATTTAGTGTACAGTTGGAATAAAAAATAAAAATGTTTAATAGGTACAACATTTATCTTCATTTTTATAACTGCTGCATATTTTTCCCTCGAGTATTTTTGTTTTGTCACAAGATAACTTCTCCGGTTAAAAGTTGAACAATACAAAGGGTTACGGTCAAGCCACACACACTAAGAGGGAAAACCCGGTGAACATCAAATGGTTAACTAGATTTCAGTCTCCCGTAATTTTTTCTTTAATTTTTTTTTCTCCGAACAAACGACTCCGAACGACTATATACTGTCACACGTTTTGTTTGAGAACAACGCGCGCTTTAATTTTAAAGTAGGTAGCCGCTGCTGTACGGCGCTCATATGTATATGCATAAGGGTGAATTTCATCTCCATTCTTGTCTTTTTTTTACGTACCTTGGACACGTACGAATAATGCTCTCATTGTTAGTGGCTGCGCCCTCGTTAGAATCTTGATTGCACGTTGAAGCTTTTTTCGTCCTGGAATTGTGTGCGGCTTGATGAAACGGACGTGTGCACATCCACGTTGACGATTGGCGATTGACGCATTTGACCAATTAGCTTGATAGACATTAACCGTCCAATCTCTACCAGTAATTATTTTTATTTTACATCCGCGATCGGAGCTGACGAAAAATTTATTTATATTTCGAAATAGAGAAACGATTGATTTATTGTCAACTAAAATTTGGATAAAATTGAGCAAAGACTTCTACAGTGTCCGAAATGCTTTCGCGAATTTTTTTAATTATTAACTTGCCTCACTTAGTAAAACAATGATGTACGGAAATAGCAACGCAATCAAGTTATCATTATTAATATTAACCCTTTAGGTACGTCGGCCTTTTTGCTGAGAGCATACGATATAACAACTATACAGATCTTCGTCATAAATTTTCTTCTGTTTTAACAAAAAAAAACATCTCTTTAATATATGTTTGCGGATTTTTACAGATTTTTTTAACCCATCCACTTTTTATCCTAATCGTGCGAAAGACTTGTCGTTAAAAGTTCTGGGTCCTCGTTTTTAACCGTCGCTCTCGTCTCGAAAAAGTTTTTGACACTGTTCATCCTAACAAGAATCCTGCAGTTGATGTTAAAATAATATGACTTTGATGCGCAGAAAAGTGGTTCTCTGACCCCAGTTAAGGAACGCCGATTTTACCATGTTCTTCATATCTGAAAATTTTTTTTTCAACGGAAGAAATGAGGAACTTCGGGAAAAGTTGATTTGGTAATACGATATTTAATAAACGTTTTTTGGTCGACGCTGTGATTTACTGACAAGAGACAAAGAATAGTATAATAAAAATAGAAAGAAGGTGTGGGACTTGAGAAGAGGGCGGGGGTGGGAATGAGGGGAAGGGAAAAGGCGATCGTTTGACAAATCATCAACGGAAAGGTCTATCATTGTGATTGCGTTGGCCGTAACTGCTAGCACTCCCTCGCTCTTGATAATATCTTCTGAAATTTTTGATTTTTTCATTCATCTTTTTCGTCTTATTATTTTGTTTTTTCTTACATTGCATTGGTCTTGGTGTATGACTAGACGAGACGCAGGAGGATTTATCATTTACGTCCTGCTTATTGGACGATCGGAGATTGTAGCCCACTTAGTCGATCGTTCCATAAATTGTAGCCTAATAAAAGTAATTTTTTTATACACTTACATTTTTATACACATATTTCATTCCTCTCTCTTTCTCTCTCTCTCTCTCTCTCTCTCCTTAATCTCATCGTGTTCATCGGCCGGTAGCGATAGTTTCGTGTTCGTGTTTTTATTTTTCTCATGTTTGCTTTGTTTTTTTTGTCCATTTTTTGTTTTTTTCTTTCTTTTTCTTTTTTTATCAGAAAAATACATACATACAGACATGAGGGCTAGATTAGTGATATAAATTGTGGTTCTCGTTCGCGTATTTATATATGCGTGTCTGTAAACATCGGTATGAGGCCTAGAGCAATGCGACGATCAACTTTTTGTTTTATCATCCCAACTACGATACATTGATTTGCAAGAATGCATTTTTAAAATGAATTTTTCATGATCATCGTGCGTCCCAGTCGTCGAAGCACGTAGCCGAATATTAGAAAGATCATAAAGACATTTCTCCTATCAATCGTCTATTATCAATTAAAAAAATAGTCATAATCCGAAGAATACGCATGGACATTTCTTATTAGTTTTGATAAAGAAATATTTTTTTTACACCAAAAAAATTCCGTTAAAAAAATTATATCTGCTATTTCGCAAAAACAAAGATTTTCAGCTTCAAAAAAATATACAAGAAACGCTTGATCAACAGTATTTTAGCAACGACCGGGAGACATGTTAATAAATTTTTTTTAAATTTATTCAGTAATCGTCGCTTTGCGGTTATGGTTGAATACAATTTTTATTTTCATATTTTCCTCGTAAATCGTAACATTCGTCAGCTAAATTACACGCATTTAATACGATCGGTAATTCGGTGTGCGTTCGGATTGATCTGTAGTGTCTAATCGATCGAATTCTTTCGTCTAAAGAATTTTTCCATTTACGAGATATATTGTCCATACTCGATACATATATGTTGCACTTGATTGTTTATACGCAGGGGATATCAATTTTTATTTTTGGGAGAATTCCACCGGGTAAAATTTGGAAATTTGGGACAACGGTTCTGGAACGAGGATGGCGGGTACAGAAGTACTCTACTGTACATTACACGAGACGTACAAGCTAACGAACACTTGGCTTTCCTCCGAGTCGAAGGAAACTTCTTATTTTGCACCACTTTCTGTGTTCTTCTCATTATTGCGCGATATCTAACAGATTTTTTTATTATTAATTTACTTTTTTTCTCTTGCAATTATTTTATTAATATCATTATTATTATGTATTTTTACGTATACTCCCGGTACACGAACTTTTTTTAAATGTATTTACAGTTTATTATTTACAACATGTTGAGCGATGGATATCTCTTAACTCGCGTGATATCCTATACGCCATCCACAGACGATCTCTCTCACGTTATCGCGATCATCCGATTTACAGGTTCGTTTGTATTTTTTTTTATGGAAGCAGCTTTGTAATTGTCGATTTTGAATTAGCAACATGCTCGAAAGATAATTCAGAAAAAAACATCTATTTAAAATTACCAGCGTTAGGTTTTTCAGTGCTTTTTTCAGAGAAATTAAAAAATGGCTCCGAATACTGAAAGTCATTTTTTTCTATAAGCTTGAAAAAAAAAAAATCGTATTTCGTTAATTTTGGGTACCCTTTTAATGACCATTTTGAAAAATTAAAAATAATTGTCCTTATTAAAAAATATTATTGAAATTCGATATCTCTCTCATAATGTAAATAACTAGAGACCCAGCAGAATAATTTCATTGAAACAAAGTTGTTAAAACAAATAATAACAACCTGTCTCTTTTTTTTCTCCAATCGACGATCACACACAGCCTTGCCTAGAAATAAAAAATGTAACAGCGTTACGCACCGTGACTAATTACAAAAAAAACACGCGCGTCAATTTACATCGACACCATTAAGCACCGATTCTGAGTGCATTTTTTGGCACGTTCAGACATACTGAATGTAATATTTCATTCGCCGTTACTTTTTCATTTTTTCGTATTTTTTTTTTTTTTGGCAATGGATTTACAAATGAATCAAAGTCGGAAGAGCGGGGTGCCTACACGAAATAAGGCAGAGCAAAAATTAAAATGATATCAGTAATTGTTACATCGCAGATTCGTTACGTTGGCGTCGAATTAATTTTCGTTTAACCAGCTAACGACGACGACGACGACAAAAAGCCTTTTTCCATCATAAATATTACTGTTGATTTTTTGTTTATCTTTTCGGATTTATTCTTTGTACACGTTAGAGGGAAGAGATCCATCGTTGCATCGAATGAATGTCTACTAAATTGCATATTTACCTACATATTATTGTTACCATTAATAATATTATCATTATTGTTTATTGCAGCGTTAGTCAGTTCCAGTTTCAACTCTTTTTTTTTTACTTCCTCACTTTCATTATCATTTCAACTTATTCGTTTTATCACGGTCGTCGGGGTGAGCGGAAAGGGGCGGCGGGGACGAAGTAGCCACACATATTAGCCTAACGACTATTACGTCTGTGCGATTTTTTTCGGGGTTGAATTCGTGGGCATTTTTTCGAACCGTTCAAAAAACGTCAGGCCAGTCTAATTGTGGCGTTCAGGGTTTTTTCTACTACCGTAATGGCGATTTCATAATTTCATTTAACGGTCATTAATATTTCCTATAGGAATGAGACACCTCGAACGGTCTCTCAGTAATGGTATATACGTACACGACGATGAAACATAAAAAAATGCAATACAGTAAAAAAATATTAATAAATGAAAATATTAATAATCAAATTCGACCCAACGACCGTCGTCACGACAATCCCGGCCCTCGTCCAATATTATTGCACGTAACTACACAATTAGAAGAAATCACGAGTCTGGTCAGCACTCTCAGACTTCAACGTCAAATTTTTCCAAAGAATTTTTTTGGAAACGGAAAAAAAAATACAATAAATTTAATTGATCAACAATTTGTGTTCGTTAATAATTACATACTAAATTTATTGCATTGAAAAGATCCTAGGTAGGCCCTGAAGAAGAGTTTAACATTCAAAAGCCAACGAGTGGCCTCAACTCTCCATCTCCTTTTTTATATAGAATTTTCTTCTTTCTTATCGATATATCGTTATTCTTTGGAAAAAAATCTCACCTTTGCATGTTTTCTTACACACACACACACGTTTACACACTAACGCATACACACACGCTCAGGCACACACACGCGCGCGCGCTGTACTTGCTGATGAGAGTATTTCCTTCACGAATTTACAAACGTGAGCCGAGAGGATTTTTTTTTGCGACCCAATGGACCCTTTTTTGCCATTTTCACCACCGTCGACAATTTAACCATCACAGAAAACAAATAAATTCTCCATAACGGTTCTCCGGAGATCGGGAGACTAATAAAAACATTTTGACTTTTCTCGAGGGAACAGGGATGGAGAGCAATGTAAATGGAAAATTGTAAAACAGCCAGAGTGCACAGAGGAGTTTCAAAAGGTTTCTCAAAAACGATATTTTTTCGTTCGATTCCCTTTCAATGCTCTCGTTGATTCCTGATCAGCAGATTTTTCTGTTCATTCCCATTATTGAAAAAATTAAAGTTAACAATGAAACATTTAAATACATAAATAAGTTATAAATGAAGAATTCCTTCAAGAAGATAGATTATTCCAGGCCAAGAGATTTACTTTTTTATCGGTACAAAAAAATTCTTTATATATTTATATATATAAATACTGGACAGAGTCATTTTGAACCTGCGTTAATTTGACCGAGGAAAATTACTCGAATAAATGACTCTTCTTATACCACTCCGAAAAATTTTAGTAAAATATACTTTCATTCCTCCGTAGTACTCTTCCGCATAATCTCTCTCTGTATTTCACTCCGACAATTAATTATTTACTAACTTTGGCAATGAGGGAGAACGGGGGTTTCCACAATAAAGTTTAAATTAATTTTTTATCTCAACTATTGATTTCACCGTGTTTTTGCCTATAAAGCCTCCTCCGAAATGTGAGATGAAAAAATCGTTAATGGCGCGCGGTGTTCATTTTCTTCTTCATATATATATATATTAATGATAGTAATGATAATGATAATGGCAATGATTATTATTTTTATTATAATATATAGTGTTGATACGCCGTTGACCGGATGCATCAGTAATTTTTGTGATATTCTTTTCCGTTAGATTTCTTGATTTTGTTCAGTTTCGAGGTTGTTTGACTTTTTTATGTTGAGAGCGGGTGACTTAAAATCTAAATTTGGTTTCCTCTCAGAGACTGCTACCAAACTCGCTCGATCTTCGTCGGTCGATGTGCGTTATGTAGGTCTCCGAGTACATACTCTTCGTTCGGTCGTCGAACCTGAAAATTAAAAAAATTAACAATTGGAAGAAAAAAAAAGCGCATTAAAGGGCACTCAAAATAATAGCAACAATTTGTAGTTTTGAACGCGCTCTACAAGTTAACGCTTCAAAACCAAATTCCGATTTCTTGAATTATTCGACATTTTTCTCAATCATGACTTGTGTAAAATGTCGCTATTGTCATTTTTCGTTTTCATGTTCACGATTCATTCGTTTAAATGAAAACGAGCCCAATTAAAAGTCATCTAAATTGAGAAATTTAAAGCGGTGAGAGTCACAAGACATCAAATAATGCATGGCGAAAGAGATAAAATACATGAATTGATTGGCGAATATCATCGAAAGCATAAAAGATAGAGAAAATATATGCTGTTTTATTAATATAGCCGTCTTATCGCCGTAAACAAAATAGTAATTTAAAATATTAAATGTTCGATCCACATTATACAAGTACAATTATTGTTCGAATATTTCGTCCGCACAAGATCGAAGTAAAAAAATTATCGACACCGATGGGTAAAAAAAAAAAAGACAAATCGAAAAAGATATCGGGCAATCTCTTGAGAAATTGAAACGGTATGGCACAAAAATAATAGTAACCAAGAAAAAAGAAATGGGGGAGTCCAGAGAGCGGGTCGGGTCCCTGAGAATCCATACATCATTTTCGACGCCCACGATTCTCGCGGGACTTGGAAAAAGTGTGAAATGTTGGAACGCCGATAGACGAGAAGTATCGGAGAACCGATAAAGCGATACAGTAAGTTACGAAATTGCAGGTAAACGATAAACTGTTCTGCAGGTCGCATAGGTTGCAAATAAAAATTAATTATCAGAAAAAGTGCACGTAGAGAAAGATCGACGACATCGCTTGACAGACATCTTAATTCCATATAATAGTAAGCAACTATTGTGTCACCTGTGTCAGGAAGTGCCGGATTTATAAAAATTTCCGAAAATTTCATGATGAAAATTCTTGGAAAATCTGAAACTTTTGCCGTACAGGCCTCACATTTTTCCTATCACTGTGTGATATGAAGAGTTTGAGAACGTATCGGATAACACAAAAAAAAGTCGACACGTAGACTGTACACCAAGAATGTTGACGCGCAACCATTCCACCATGAATGGGCTGTACACCAAGTCAAATCAACACCGAGAGAGCGTACACACCACCAACTGAAAACCCGGCATCTTAACACAAGTGCCGACCACTTCAGGCCACTGAGCCAAATGCAACATTATTGTGACAGTTTGGGTACAAATTCTCTTCAAGGGTAGTCACGCCTCTAGGTAGTGCAGTCGTAATCTATTATCGCGACATCACTCGAGAATATCCGCTCTAAACTGTACGAACATTTGTATGAAGTTGTTAAGTGTTCACTTGGTAGTCCGCTCTCTTGAGTGTACCGTTGACCTGGTGTAAAACCTATCCGTGGTCAAGTTTGAGTGCCAACATTTACGGTGTGCAGTTTTTGTTTCTACTCTGTCCGTGTCCACCTTATAAAGTGCCGTCATTTTTCGTCGGTATCGTGGCAAAAATAGTCAAAAATTCCGAAACTTTTCGTCATGAATGACGTCACAGTTCTTCATTGAAATGTTTTACGGTGATTTTAATTAAACGATCGTTACTCTTTACCGGATCTCTCTCCAAGCGTTCATAAACGAACGTACCTAAGTGACGGCCGTCGAAAGTCCAGTGCCTCAAGATCGGATGGTTCCCTCCTGCAGAGCGAGCAGAAAG
The DNA here is from genome assembly GCA_963978505.1 of Listrodromus nycthemerus. Lineage (NCBI taxonomy): Eukaryota > Metazoa > Arthropoda > Insecta > Hymenoptera > Ichneumonidae > Listrodromus > Listrodromus nycthemerus. The sequence goes on from OZ021679.1 coordinate 2,534,435, forward strand.
CGCACTGCAGGGTGTTCTTGAAGGCCTCTCGAAAGTCCCGATTGAAATAAGCGTATATGAGAGGATTGAGCGCCGAATTCGTGTAGCCGATCCAGAAGACGATGCTGACGACGACGTCGGGACAGTGGCAGCTCGTTCCGCACAGGCTCGTAGTGACGTACCAAAGGAAGAAGGGCAACCAGCAGAGTATGAAGGTACCCATTATAATGCCAAGTGTCCGTGCAGCTTTGTGTTCCCTCTTCATCTTGATCAAATTCTTGTCTTTCGTAGGTGTGTGAAGATGATCGGTGCTTATCTCGTTGAGGGTCAGCGTTTTCGAGGAGCCACCGCTGTTGAGTTCACCGTTATGATTGTTCATGTCGCGGCTCGGCCTGGGGGAGAGAAGCATCGCGTTTCCCATCCGGTTGTGCATCTGCTTCTCCTGTCTGTTCGCCTCCTTGAATATCGCGAGATACGTCAGCGTCATTATCGTGCAGGGTATCCAGAAGGATATGCTCGATGAGAGTATCGCGTAGCCCTCGTTCACTTTGAACTCGCACAGATCAGGGTGAAGATGACGGAACTTGTCGTTGTCGCTGGTCGTGTACCAACCGTTGAAGATCGGCACGAATGATATAATGGCGGGTGACAACCAGCAAGCCAGGAGCATGTAGGCGACGACTCTCTTGGTCATGTTTATCGTGTACTTCAAGGGTTTCATTATCGCGTAATACCGGTCGACCGATATGCACATCAGGTGAAGTATCGAGCTTGTGCTGAAGTAAACGTCGAGGGAGTTCCAGACGTCGCACATGAAGTAACCGAACAACCATCTTCCGGTCACCTGGACGCTGAGGTTGAAAGTCATCGCGAACATCGCGACGAGCATGTCAGCGAGCGCCAGCGAGACGACAAAGTAGTTCGTTATTATCCGTAATTTTCTGTGACGCATCACCGATACTATGACGAGAAGATTGCCAAAGACGGCGGTTATTATGATCGACCCCAGGACGCATCCCTTGGAGACCGCGAGGGGAACATCCGGCCATTCGGGCTCGGTGAAACTCGCGTTCGTAGCGTTCCCGTAAGCGTCTTTGGTCGCGCGAAGGAAATCGGCTATCGTCGCGGAGGCCCCGTCGAAGGACGTGACATCCGGCACTTCCGAGGTCGTCGCCATTCTCGGCTCGATGACCGATATGACGACGACTGTTTTGTGTTTTTTTATAAGGGTTTTTTTTATCGATTCACTCTCGAGATATGTCGAGACGAGTGTTTGATCAGCCTTGGCTCCCGACGACACGCTAATTAAGTCACCGAGGAGCCGATCAACCGACGCACCAGGATCGACTTGGTCATCATCGTCGTCGACGACATCGCTTCTGACGAGATAACTGTTATCCGACCGGCGGATTTTTCTGGGTCGAATACCTTGCTACGCGGATGGCAGGCGATTCTACTGATCCGGTTGAAGTCCTCGAAGTCTCCCGATGGAGGGTCGATCGATTTTCATTTATGCTCGCTGATTACACTGCGCTCTTCGCTGCTGGGACTCCAAAGCCTGAAAGCACACAATTGAGAATATTGGAAAGTGGATCATGTCGCTAGAAGAATCGTCCCAAGACTTTTGGAAAACAGTACCAAGTTTAAAGCCGCGCGCTCGCTGCTACATAAAAAACGTCCATAGTAATTTTAGGATTGAGTGGCCATTTTTTTGTCACCCAAATTTTAAGGGCTAAAGGCGCGCCAAGAATGAATTTGTTGTCATAACGAGGCGATCGCAACCGCAAAATATCATTATTAAACGACCGTAGCAAAATATCAAGTAGTCCGAAAGAAGAATAATAATAGAAAAAAAAAAAACTGACTGAAAAATCCAACGAATTGTTTTCAAGTCATGGCCTAATTTCCTAGCCTAGCCCGACCTACAGTTCGCTTTACACAAACTCATCTCGGTCGCTAACGAGGAAATAAATTTATGATTATAGAGACAGAATCCGCGCTGTAATAGACACAAGGCCATCGCTTACGTAACGCGATACCACAAGGCCGCTCGCCAGAATTCGCGAAACTTTTCAATGTCCATGCGCTGTATATTTTTTTGAAATTATTCCTCCGCGACTTGTGCATCGTGGAAAAAAAAGATACAGTGAATACGCGTTTTTTACGGTCGGAAAATGCGGCAACCTCGAACCGCGGCGAGGGAAAAAAAAAATTGTATGGCGTGTTGTTCTTACAGTATGGCAGGACGCGGCTTGGAGCTAAACGAAATGCAAAACTGGAAGGAGGACAGTAGGACCGAGGCGAGTGCGAAAATCGCCACAGGCGTATCATATAAACATTCAACTTCCGGCTTCGCCGCGGCTAGGTATAAGGTAGCAGTTACCAACGTAGGTACTCTCGTCACGTTCGCGAGTAACCGAGAAATAGGAAGACAGAACGACGAGAGACAGCGAGCTTTTTAAGCGGTGGAGAAAGACAGATCGAGGGCATATTGCCGGAGGGGGTCGGAAAAAAAAAAAAAAGAAAAATGTTTCCACCTCTCCCGTTAACAGTCCGGCGCCCAAGTTCGCCATCTCTCGAGGCGCTTCGAACGAAAATCTTCGCAATCCACTGTCTTCCCAGCACATATTTTATCTTCCTCGCTGTATCCGCCTTTGGTTGAATTGTTATTATTCTTCCGACCCTTGGCACAAACCCCGAAAAAACTTCTCTGCACGCCAAGAGAAATCACCTCGATTGTTAAAAGATCGAAGTTTCTGACAGAAAAAAATTGTCTTCAACCAAATTGTGATCCCTGAGCTATCGGACGATAAAAAGTTTGTATTTTTTAGTAGTAACTATCCACGAGTAGCCAATTTTTTAATTTGTTAAGAAAGGAGCGGAAAAAAAAAACTTTCTTCATACCCCAGGGTATCACGACTTGACTCAGGTGGACATCTTTAATTAAAAAAAAAATAAGTAAATAGTTGTCGAGAACCAATGCGAATGTAATTGTGCGTGACGAGCCGCGATGAGTTTCCCTTGAATTCATTCACGTTGAACGGACAACAGCGAGTAAAATTTTTGCACGTACGTCTCGCAGCGGACAAGCCAGTGAGGATTATAATGGTCAAGGACGCTCTTTGCCGCATTCAAGATCAATGCCAAGACGCGGATGACCCTGATCTCGACTCTAATGAGAATTTCTCGCATTTCTGTCTGGCCGCCTCATCTTCCGTCCCTTTCGTTCGTCCCTTTACGCAACCGTCCCGTCGGCTGTGCAAATTCTCATGAAGCCTCGCTCGGGTTTATGGAAAAGTGCCGCAATGCCATTTGCTTCACTACTTCTCGAAGAAGTCCTTTCTTCCCCATTCTTCATTGTCGTAAAACAAACGCTTTCTTGACTTATCGCTCCGCACTTAAAATTTCTTTTCAAAGGTAGAAAATCCGCCAAAGTTGCCGATGGCGACTTTTCCATCAAAGATTCTAACGATCCGTGAAATTCCTTAGGCGATAACACGAACAGAGATACGACGAAACATCCGAAGAGACGAGTCGTTCTTTTCCGGATGCGCAAAGAGACGGTTAAAATTTTTCGACCGTCAACGAGATTGCTCTGAGCTTCACCTGCGTCCGGAGACGGTGACATGGAATTTCACTTTTCCTCGATGCTTTGGCGAAGCAACGGGTATGTTTGCTCGTGAAGAGGCTCTCGACCTGGCGGGATATTTCGTCGCATTTTCTCTCCGGTCGCAAAAGCACAGCCAGCAAAAATTTGCGTCGCAGCTCGGAATAACGATGAGCCGTGTAAGTTCGGCCGGAATTTGACCGAGAAAACTGGATTGTTATGCTGAGTGGCAGAAATCCCCTAGAGAGAGCAAACCTCTCGATTGTATGATTTTTAGAAATGATTCAGCTTGGCAAGATTGAAACGGCGACGAGAACGTCACGACAGATCGATGAATCTGATTTCCGAAAAGCCACAATTTTTTCCGTTTTTCCATACAAAAAATTGCTTTAATGTCAACAAAATAACAAGTCCATTATTTTCTACCATAAAGAATATCGTCTCGGATTTCTGGTCTGGGTAAATGTGGTTTAAGAATTACCGTTACCCAATACTTTCACCCCTCGTTGATCGCGAAATTGGAAAGGTAAATTGAGCTCCGCCATCGCAATACCACGCGTAGCCCGGCTTGCCAGCTCATCCTGCCCCTAGATTGGCTCATATTGCTGATGTCGACACGTTGAACGACCGGTCGTCCCGTCCGTCATCCTCGCACAGATCCACCCTGGCGCATCTGTGTAACAATCGTGAGACGGACGACCAACACGCGAGTCTGTCTTTGCAGCTAATAGCATCTTGATTTTCTCTGTCCTCGAAGCCTCCAGCTCCAGTCTCGAAATTTACAAAAATATCCGAATGAGCGTTCCTTCTATTTTCGTCATCCACCCGCGTCCGCGATATTTGCGAGGCATCGTGTGACACCGATCCGTGTGGCCGACGACGAAGTTCCACAAAAATACGCGCTCACACATCCGATCGAGATTCCGGACCGTATGAGAAGCGCAGCTTCTAATCAATACAACTCCGAACCTGTCAGTGTTTTAGGGTCGTAGTAAAAAAATTAATGTTAAGGCTTCCGTTGATTTTTTTGGTAAGCGGCAAAAAGAACGTCCCGACTTGTGTACGAAAAGTAAGTTGATACGTCGCTGATGCGCCGGAATAACAATTGGAATGATTATTTCGAATTTTTCATTTATACTCAATTGTGTTTTTGGAGCATCGACTTTTTGCAATTCGGTCTCTTCCGAAACTTGGTCCCATATTTCGCTGCTCGGATCCACTGCGAATTTTTCTGCAAAGGATACTCTCGATGTCTCGAGACAATGATGGAAAAGCCAACGATACTCCGGCAGAACAGCGGCTGATCGTGTAGTCCAATCGGAATTTCTATCCAGTCCAATTTCTCGTTCACGTAAAAAAAAAAAAGAAATCCCACTTGGCTTCCGGGACTTTTTTTTTTTTACGACCAACGGAGGGTTTAAATAGAAATTGCACTGTCGATCCGCGGTCGCGCCCAGAGCTTGATCTCGCGTTCCACCATTGAGCGAGCGAACCATACGAATTTTTCCGTACCGGAAGAGACCCTCGACGCCTAGAGAGGCTGATGGAAGATTCAACGATGCTCTGGAAAAACTCGACAGTGCGGCGCAACCGGAAATTCTATTCCATCCAATTCCTCTATCGCGTCTTTATCTTCCGCTTCACTCGGGATCTCGGATGACGGGGAGAAAAATATCCTTGGCGGGTATCCTGTTTTTCAGGAATCTTCCCGGGGCGTACTTTGTGGCGCGACATCGAATGCATCGCTGACTTCCGTCGAAGCTTCTTCGTTGAGTGCAACGGGATTGCAGCGATGAAAAACGTTAAGAAAGCAGCCGTGCGGTAACTTTCCAGAAGCTGTTCCGCAATAACCCGGCTCTGCAATCTGCCTCGATGGCAACGAGTGCATTCGGGAAAGACAGAACCCTCGAGCCAGAAACAACACCAAAGGATTATCGACTTTTAAGCGCGTGCTCTAATATTCGACTGTCCTACGAGGTTTGCGCCTGGCTTATGGAGATTTATGGAAATAAATGCAATGCACAAACAAAGCGGGACGGTCGACGAGTCGAGGAGAATGAAGGGAAACGAGCAGGACCGCTCACTGCTGGCCGCTCGTCCTTTGGGCTCGTCAAATTGCGTGACAAAATTAAATTTAGTTGGCAAATAATAAACGATCGAGACGAAACAATTCACATTGACCGATTTTTATTTTTTTATTTTCGATCGCTGCTCGGAATTCTTTTATTTTCAATCCCTTTATATAAAGGCATTGCAGGCGAGAGCAGGAGAAGATGCAAAGTTTAACGTTAGAGATACAACTTCTTCTGAATGTCATGCAAACAATTTTTAAAAATTGGTCTCGTCCTGGAATTTCATTTATCCCGCTCTGTCATGTATGGTAAAAAATATTTCTAGACTGACCGAACAAAATAAGATTAGTAAAACTATAAACAGATATATCAGAAAATGGAAAACACACTCTAATCAGTAATGATAAAACCCTACGGATTGTAAGAAAAATCTGTAATTAATTTCTGCTCCACCTTCTTGAAAATTCAGAGCGATTAAAAATAAGCGTTGTCAACGATCATAGCCATTACAAATTCACGTTAGCCTGGTTTGATTGGGTATCATAAAAAAAATAAAAATGTTGCAGGTTCTTGCAACATCCGAAATTTATTATAGATTTTTTACCGACTAAATCCGACGATGGCGGCTGAAGAGAGCTTTCACGTCGCTCTAATGGATAACCCTGAGTGCATCATCAATTATTATGCGGGACGAGGTGATATCCTTTCTGCGGCTTTTTACTAGTTTCTGATCCCGTGCATTTTACTAGGCGCTCTACCGAGTTTTACAACGTTTATTGCGCACTAAGTGCACTACTGTGTATCCGCGAAAAAATTCACGCTACGTTTTGCGGTTTATCAATTAAAGCGTCGCAACTATGCGTATATGCTAGAATCGTCCGTGGAAACAGTTGTAGGAATTTCACGTGCGCCCAAACCGAATTGCGCGACGGCTTTGCATTTTGTAGAATATCGCGTCAACCGGTGCGGATTAAATGTGATCCAGCGAGCAAACATTGTACAGGATGAGCGTATCGTATGGTCTGCTGACGCTGAAAACGTTTCGTTTCACTTGTAAACGAAACACGAATCGTCCCCGGAGATTCGCACGTCAATCTGTCTTCAAGCGTCGCGATGAACGTGCGGAAAAAATGACAAATGATCCTTCGAACGAGCAATCAACACTCCACAATTATTTTCGAGTGACCGCTCGACCAACGTTGGGGTGAATTTCTGTTAAAATAAAAAAAACACACACAAAAAATGAAAGTTTAAAAGAGTTTTATCCGAATAAAAAAAAAAAAATTTATCGCGACGTATGGCTGAACGAGCCGCAAACAAAGATAATAATAATACTTTTGGACCAGTGGTTTGGATGTAGCTGATAAAATAACGAAAAAAAAAAACAAATATTTTTAATAAGATTGTTCTGCTTCGCAAAATTGATAGAATGAGTATCTTCAGCTCGACGAAATTTCTTCGAAAATCCGAAAATTTCTTTGGCAATTTTACGGCCGATCAGGCAGTGCCAATAAAAAAAAAAGTTTTCGCAGTAGTATCAGTGAAGTAACTTGAAATTTAACAAGCTATTATTACAATGCACGACACTGCAGAATCGTGAGAGGATAATCGAGTTGGATGAAGACCGGAATAGAACTAACGGCGAACATCATGGACGTGGCGTCGCGTAACGCAAATGCCGGCGCGTTTACGGTTTCGCGCGTCTACTCGCGATGTCCACGAGGCTGTACGAGGATGCGCCCAATGCGCGAACTATAAATAAACAATTATTCATGCGAGCCGTAGCGCTTGACGGAGGCACGATGATGACGATGACGATAACGCCGTCCACTCACAGCATGCATTGCCTATCACGAGAGAACTCACGGTACACGATCGGCTAATGGAATCGCTGATATTCCGGGTAATTGACACTGTACGATGGCGATTTGCGGAAACCCATTGAATGAAGATAACGAGAAGTCTCGAGTCGTTACTTCTTATCGCATTGTTATCAGGAAGACCGCTCAGAAGCGAGCCGGATCATAACCGATCTCTGAGGCAAACCGGTCTGCGACGAGTTTTCCGTAGGAGATACAAAAAGTCTTTTTGCTTTCGTAACACTTTTAAGTGAAATCGCATTTAGCTTAGACGATGTACAAAATGTCTGATCTCAAGTAGAACATGTCAAGTAGAAAAAGTCCTATCTCTGTGGAACATTGGTCCGTCTTGCCCCAAAATTTGGACTTTCGCCGGGCACGACGCACACGAGGCAGAATAGGATGCCTTCCCAATCAAATTGCATTCTGCGTTAATAAACATTCAATTCATAGCTTCAGACCCATCCGAACGGGCTTCGTTTATTAGCGGTCCGTTTCGACCAGCTCTACGCTCTATTCATCGGCCTAATCGGGATTGGCAACATTCACCACGTTTACCCGATATTTCCAATGACTACTCATAGACGGCTGAAACTCCTCGCAATATAAACACCGTCGACCACACATTTGATTATTCAAATATTTTGGTCGGATGCTGATTTCGTTATTCAAACAATGTTGTAATTTCAGTGATCATTATACAACTCAACCTAATCACGCTGAATCAACGTCAAGCAATGGCGTTCGGCAAATACCTAGGAGCAAATGTATTTATCTGCGTAATATATAAATACATAAATATAATTCTGTTGTCGGAAGCTCCCGTCTTTGTTCCCGTCTCGTTAAATTCGTCGACGACAATTCACGGTAATCGATGTGTCACGCACATTCGTCGACGTTTCGTTTGAATATAAAATCTATCGTTCTCGGTTGCTGGCGCGGTGAACTGACAAAGAGGGATTCGCGCTCATTAACGAGCCCGCGAGTTTGCCTCGAAAACGTTTATTCTCGACGACGGTTAACGAGGATTGTACGACGTGCCGTTCACGCTTGTCGGTTACTCTAAACTTGCGTGGAGCGCCGTCAGCGAAATGTCCTGTCGCGCGGCATTTCAAAGCTTCCAAATAGCGGCGAGTCCTGTGTCAAAAAAATTTGGTTCACGGTAGACTCGGGATGGATTCTGTACGCGAGCAGCCCGAAAGTCCAGCCTGATAGTTGTGTCGAGACTCTCACGATCCATGTTACCAAGGAGGCGAAACCTAAGATGGACCACCGCACGGTTACGGAGGGGAAAAATTCTGGAAAATAATTTATCGGGTATTTTTCAGAAAGGGTTTTTTTTTTATTATTCCTCTCGTTCGACGTTAGAATTTACCGCCGGGGGAAGCGGATGCAAGCTTCGATTTTTTAGTAGCACGTGTGGGCCATAATGCCCCGATGTACAATTCAGTCTACAAACTTTTCTCCATATATAAAACTGTATTCTGTTTAGTTTTCCGTCTATATAAATTACAGACTATTGGCTAGATAAATTTTGCAATGTCTCGAGGGTACGAAAAAGCTATTCTTTACGCTGAATCAGTTTTTTTTAAATATTTTGAGTCGTCAATTTGGATATTTTTCTTCGTAACGGAGGGGTGTCGAGGAAAAAAATATTTCATAATTTTTATCCCCCGTCATATGGCCGGGTTTTACTATCGATTCAACGGTGTACAGTCCTTCCCCTCGTGTGAATATCCAGCTTTTATGTAACAGCACTTATATAGAATGTGAGCTGCATACGTGGATCGAGCGAAAGCTCTGGAACACGCTGATACGATGGATTCACGAGTGAAAGGAGCCAAGAAAAAAAACGTAAAGGAAAAAGGGACATAAAGGAAAAAAAAAATAAATGTGATTTCAATACGAGCCGAAAACAGGAAAATAAATCTTTGAAGACTCCAGGGGAGTTTTATGGATACATCACCCTATTTTTTATTACACTCTGGAAGTAACACTTCGTACGCAATAAAATTTTCGTTATTCGATACACTTAAAAAAACATTTGAGCATCTGACAGAAAATCAACTGCAAAATAAAAAATAAATTGCGTATTAAAAAAGAGACTGAATAATGGGTAAATTGCGCAATAAAAAGATCGTTAAACTATACAGTCGAATAAGATTCGTGCGTATGGAAGAAAAAAAATTATATAAATCAAAGTGAAACTCAATAATATATCAATTTTATTCGAAGATCGATAATTCAAATTTCCATCGAGATTATGGATAGTAAATCGTTAAAAGTTACGCCTACACGTTTTGCACTACCGGCAATTGAGAAATGCTCGTTTCTCGTATGTAGCAAACGTATCGACAGTTCGAAGCCAGAAAGGCATAAGAATTACGCTTATGGACAGACTATGCGGCGTTTTGGTATTGAGCCGTTGATATATACGTTCGCGCGACGGGCCATAAAACAGATTATGTAATGATCCTAGTGGGTCCAGGGCACGAGACGATGAGCATCAAACGAGCCACGACGATGAGGGGGTTTGCCCTATATTAATTTTCATGTCCGCTACTTTTTCACCTCATGCCGCTCTTACTGACGTTTTAATGAGTCGTTACTCATGCACGATCGGACTTTGGCTAGACTAGAGCTATTATATTCAAATGCTATGAGAAATCGATATTAAACCATACCTGCCATTCACAATGTCGGCTGGCCTGTTATTTTTTTCTTTTACAGAATTTTTATGATTATTATTTATCGACAGATCAATGACGTTACTAATAAAACGGCATATTCAATAAACCATCGAATAGAATTCGAAACACCACCTTCGATGACACCCCGAGACTCATTGCTATCGATTATAAGTTTTTCGTGAATTCTATAACAACTTTTTGCTGTCAGGAGTTGGAAAAAATTAGTACAAGTACTGGTTACAAAAAATAAATAATATCGATAATTATGATTTAGTACATGACGTTTTTAACTAATGTGCAAACGTATCTTGGATAAATTGGCTAGCGAACGAATATTCGTTTTCCTTTCCGTTTGACTTCCTCTCAGCGGGACTGAGAAATGTAGGATATTGGGTGAATTTAGGGCAATATTTTTCCCGAAATCTCGGTGTATATTTTTCGAATATCTAGCTTTATATTTTTATGAATATCCCGCTTTACATCTGTCCGAATGTCTCGCTTTATGCCGTCTTGAAAATCCCCCATTATATCTTCCTGAGTATCTTGCCCAACATTTTCCCTACGGCCGATTCCAACAAGCCGACTGACCGAACCGGGTATGCACCCGGCCACATGGGCGCAACCTAAATTGAATGGCTCTAAAGCCGCTCGCGGCTTCGTACGCCAGGATGTTCTTTGTTAGCAACGAACGCGTCACCGTGACGACGCCGGCCGACGATCATTGCACATTCCGGGCGTTTCGCATCTTCCGCATGTCCGCGTGGGCCCGTTTGACTATCCGACGCTCCCGATACAGTGTTTTCCGCATTTCTGGCATCCGGAAGTAATTAACGGTGAATTTTCTTTCTGTCTCAATTAAAAATAAAATTTCTGTTTATTTTACTACTTGCGAGCACGATTCTTATCGTGCATAATCTTTGCCTTTTTTTCCGCGATAGTCGCACATTTCAGGTCTTTCGCATCATCCGGAAGCGATTTTCGATGAATTCTTCATTATATTTAATTACACGTTAGTGAAAAAATAATTTTTCGTTTCACTTTTTTCTCGCACAAATTTTCCCGAATTTCACGTAATTTTGATGGTACGTTTTTTTTTTTTTTTTTTTTTTCAATGTTTGCCACACTCGACGCTTCCGCGACGCGGTGACCGAACCGGTAGTCGGGTAGCGAACGTTCTGGGTAACCTTCGTCGCGCGCGAGGAAAACAGCGAAACACAATAACGTAATGCGATTATAGCGAGGTCGATGCAAATCTTGATATTTAAAACCGGAAGTCAATAGCTGACACGGAATGACGACGATGACTTAGATACGTTATGTTATACTCGGACGAGTCGTGGACTCTTTTTACAATGGGTTTTCTTTTGCTCCCTGTCTCTCTCGCTTGCATTACGCACGTGAGCAATGGTTAAGTGTCGTTCGTGGTTCTTTCATAAGGAAGCAATGCAATAGTGTGCGCGATTCGAAATATCGTCGGTGTGGATAACGAGCACACGAGCGCGCACTCATATTAGTTTACCCGAGTGCGAATGAGTGAACGGTCTTCTCACGACCTTGCGCGTTTCAGGAGTAATGCAACTCGCGTGCATTGTACGTACATCCCATACGTCCCGAGGTATTCTCGTACTCGTACATTGTGAGAAACTGTGTCCAACTATTTTATTAAAATACAAACAGGATCATATGATGTATCAGCTTGACAGGTGAGACACAAGTATAGGGAAGGCTGGGAAAAATGAGACAGTGGGGCAAAACGGACTAGACAGTAATTATATGTCGATGGGGCGAGATGGAGCGAAAATTATTGAAAAATTACGTTATGTTCCATTTCGCCCCGCATTCCTCTACTCGTGTCGATAATTATCATCAATTATTCGTATACTATAGAATCATGTGTGATCTATATGTGATCGTTTATGACCAGCGTGCGGGGCAAAATGGACCGTCCTTATCGATCCCTCTCATAGTAAAGGAAAGAAGGCTCGTCTCACATAGAGAAGGTTCATTTTGCCCCCGATTTCCGTTCACCTCTATTGTTTGTCCTATGTATGCGCAAGCTCGGAAACTCACGCGCAGTCCGTTTAACCCGTTTAGTTACGGCACTTAACGAGGATACTCCGACATAATATGCTTAAAATCAGCTGTACAACGTCGGCGTTAACACGATCTGTGGTGAGCGTTAACGGTGTTGTCCTTTGGCCCATAATGTGTGCCATTTGTGGTTTACTCTCAGATTTAATTGAAGCCTGAAACCTGCCAATGACTGGGTTATACGTATGCTAAAATATATTTTGAGAAAATTGATATTTGTGGAAAAAAAATAAACATATATATGTTAAAGTTTTTTCAACACTTCCGTAGATCGTACTCCTTAAGGAAGATAAAACGGTACGAATTATAAGTTAAAAAGGAAACATCGGTGCGAAACGACCCTTTAATGCCTACTTTTCGAGGGGAATAAAGTAAGACAGGATACTTGAAAAATTAATGCCGGTCCGTTTAGCCCCGTCCTCCTCGACATTCGTGTGCCAGCATTGCGAGGCATCGCTTTTCCTTGGCTCTGGTATATTTTGAGCAAATCAATATTGACCAGAATAGACCTACATTCAAGGTTTTCAACCCTTCCAAAGATAGCGTTCCTTTGGTAAGTTGAAACGGCACGAATTGGAAGATAAGAAGGAACGGAAACATGAAATTTTGCTAACCCTGGCCAAAATAGGATACCAAAAAAATTGATCGAAAACATTTATTGAAGCAGCAACGAGACGAGGGTAAAATGGTCACTCCGGGAATGACATTTTCAAAAATTACTTACAGTCTCAATCTCACAGCCAAGATTCCATCTGAAAGCAAAAATAACAAAATCCGTTACTTATTGCTGTATTTACAAATTTTGAGTATGGAATAAATTGAATAAATTGAGTCACAAATTTTTAATATCACCTGTCATAGACAATGATTGCTTTAATACTTATAATAAAATTTATTCTTATTATTATAATAACGATTATCAAGTAACTTACAAGAAAACACTGAAGAAGTTTTTCGTCATCGGTAATTGGATCGTAAAAAATAGAATGTTTATTACAGGTACTTTCATTCGATTTCATCAACTCGCTATTAAGGCACTGTTAAAATAATTTTATCAACATTACTTGCTGCTAGGGATTTTTAGAAAATTTACATTGCATGGGTAAAAAGTAAATCGAACAACTTTACGAATGTCAGTAGCCATAGCGCGGTTCAGCGGAATTCGCGTACAGTAGTCTGTCGACCTTCGAGTCTGTCTCGTTGCGCATTGCGGCTGTGCGAAGAGCCCCGTTCGCTTAGCAAGAGACATCGTATAAGATACGTCCAGCAAGTGCAGTGTGTTGCCCAAGTAATCTCCGATCATGTATTTGGTAAGCCCGGACCAAGGGAAAAAACGTCTTTGCGGCATCAACGATGATTCACTTTTTAATAATTAAAAACATTCATTTTAATTCGCAATTTCAGTTCGCTAACCAAATTTCCAGCTTGGCTAGGTCCGGTAAAATTTTTTTTTTTTGGAATATGGATCGAATGTCATAATTGGAAATTTTTAATAACGCTTGACTTATTATTTAATCACTTTATATAATAAAAATAATTTAACGTGAAGACGAGATTTATATAGGTTGCACCCGGTGTTCCAGAGAAGAAAATATGCAGTCCATAGCGGTTTAAGCATGCTTGAAGTCTTGTGTCACACCGAGTTGTCGTTTCTGCGTTAAACTAGTTGTCGCAAAACTTATACATAAATTCATACCGCTGTAGATACGACACGTACAGCGAGTACGAATGCATGAATAAATGGGCACCGAGACCGACACAGACGATCAAGAAATTACGAAGCGGTAACGAGCCTCATTCGTGGTTCAAGGATCGCTGATGGTCTCTTTATTAATTCCATCTTGGTGTAGTCGTTGGTTATAATCCGTGGGTTTAATTACGCGTAGAGATGAGCGGGGCAAAAGTGAACCTTGGGGCGAAATGTACTAATCTTGCCGATTTTTGGCTGCTTATGTAATAACACCAGACTTTCAATGGTGAAGACCGGTTCGTTTCGCCCCACTCTCCTCTAGACCGATCTTGAACACTTATGTGAAGTAGAAAATTGTATTGCTTACTGTACAGCATAATTGAGCGAGATAAACATCGATATATCCATCAATTGAATATTTATTAATCGCGATATGACCAAAGGCCACATCGACGGACATGAGGGAGGAAAAATTGAACGCCAGGGCAAAATGTAATATTCTTACCGATTTTTTGCGGATTAAAAAACGAACAGCGCATTTTTAATGGCGGAGACAGGTCCGACCGGCTGTCTACATCTGTCAGAGGCCAATAATCGTATCAATTACTGTGCAGCAATATAAATCGGATGTACGTTTATATATGTAACAATTGAATATTCATTCGTACTGAATATTAATTAATCGCGATGTAACCGAATGCTACCTCGAAGGTAAAAATAACTTCGACCTCCCGGAACAAAATGTCTCATCGATTTAGAAACGACTACCGATTTTCGACGTGGAATTAAATGACATTCCACCTTTAACGAGGACCTGGGATTAGTCAAGTCGAAACCTTCAAACACGTTGATGTACAAAAAAAAGCTAAAAAAATTCACAGACGTAATTTGGAGAATTGCTTTTTTTTATAACGCTGAAAAAAATGTCTTACCTAGTCTTTTGCTCTCGCAAAAAAAAAAAAAAAATCCCCGCTACGCGAAGGATTAATCACGGGGATCGATTCGTTTTCCCCCGCTTTTCGCCTCACCGACTGCAGTGTCTGTCGGAGGCGCAACAATCGTATCGCATTCCCTCCTGTGCCGCAATATTGAATGGGATAAGCAGATTCATTGTCTGTACTGGTCCATTGATTAATCGCGGTACAACCAAAGGCTATCGAAGGCTTATCCCGGGCTCGGTTCGCACACGCCGATCGGCAGTTAATCGCCATCTCTGTCATATACGAAGCGGTCGATGGTGATGAGGAAAATCGGCCAGGCCGCTACGAATCAATTGATCTTCATCGACAGACATTTATCCGTCTGTCGCGAGGAACGATGGTTTCGCTCCGACTATCTTTACACACGTCAATCGACTCTAATCCCACCGACCGATCGTTTTCATTGGCACTAATCATCATCGAGACCTCAGCAGCCATTCCGAAGACAGTGCCAGTCAAAGAGAGAAAGATCCTCGGACCGGTTTCATAATCTGCATTAAATAATTTATTTTCGACGTATCACTAAAAAAAATTTCCCGCGCAATCCCGAGATTTCTTCATGAAATGTTACAGACGAAGTCACCGAAAGCGCTTCCATCAATCAACACGAAAAAACAGAAGTGAGTTCTGTATATTTCATTATTACCGTACTTTTTGTAAGCGGGAATTTTTTTTTCTGGCCTTATCTCGACGAAGGGAGTTTCTTCGCAAGCTTCGTAAAAAAAAGCGATTTCGCGAGGCGGCTAAGCGCGAACGAGCCTTCGGGGTTATAAGCTTCGTGTATACCTCTAAGCTATGGGAGCGTAAAAAATTTATTCGAAAATCGTGCTACACGTGCCGGAGAATGAGCCCAAAGGGATAGGCCGCCATAATGCTCGAGATAGCGGGCTTGCGATCGGTGAGCGAAGAGGCGAAGAGAAAATACATGAAGAGGCGATTGAAGAGAAAACGAGCAGGCGCGGCGAAACTTGGAGCGTAATCGAAAATATTGGGAACCTTTCTACGTGATCGGTGGATCAGTGGGTTTGATCGTGCGGTTCGGATGTTGTGGGAATTCGGAGAAGCATGCGATTGTTCCTCTGGTCGTTTCGGTCGGTCCCTCGCCGTGAGTTTAATAAGGATCGACTTTCACTCACCGACGAGCTTCCTCGAGAAAGAGCGACCCTTCGAAACGTGTGCAAGTGGAGTTTTCAAATGATCTGTGAGAAAATTTGTTAATCCTCTCAAAACTTCTCGATGCGCCTTATCACAGGACGACCATTTGTAATTTCCACGAGTACGTTATGCGAATGATGTTTACATATTCATGTTTCAGGCGACGAATTATGCGTTGTTCTTTGGAAATTCGTATGCGAAAAAATTTAATCAACTAAAAGTCGATGTGTAAATTTAATGTGAAAATTCAATCTGCACTGCTTTGCGGCTTCCTAGCTCCCTCCCTGAGGAGGCAAAATGAGGGAGAAGATCGACAGGAGAAAATTATTAAATCGGAAATCGGAAGCTCCGGCTGGGCAGTTTCCGGCCTAGTTTCGTATAAAACGAGCATTCGCTATCTCACCTGCTGCGGATACCTGACGGATCTGGACAGGATGAGTAGGTTAGTTAGCAATAGTTCGACGAGCACTCGCAAGACCGAGCAACGCTGGAATTACTTCGGTAATGAAATTGAGCTCGAGTGTGTCGAATTGAAAACTAGGATATCGACCGCGTGTGCGCTCCGATGGTTCGGGCTTACATCGGAATCAAATACCTCCACCCGAGGATTTAAAGTCCGATATTTGAAGAATTTAGAGATCGGTATTGCGCGGTTGTTGTTCCCGGTTGACTAAAATTAACCATTATCAAAATTTCCCATTAATTCGGTAAGTAAATATTTTTACCGTTGACACCATAATTTTTACCACTTGCGTTATAGTTCGATTGAACAAAACGCGCACTGCCAATTGCCGAAACTGTAAATTGAAATTAAAAAAAAATATATTTCCCTCAAAAATGCTTAGCAAATTTTTTAATTCAACTCTTTTCATTCCGTCGCGTTCGAACCTTCTCCGGAATTAGTCAACCACTCGATTTAAATGTTCGGTTGATGGGAGAATGATTTTTTCATTAATCCACATTTGACAACACACCAGGATAACTTTAACCCCTGAAGGTTTCACCTCGGGAGTGTATTCTCTGTAACTAGTCAGCTTTTGTGCAGCCGTTAATTAAAATCGCCACTATAGGCGATTCGGTGCTAGTTGCGCTTGAATCCTGAAACCGCCAGAAATTGCGTAATTGAATGGTTGGAAATTTGAAAATGGAAACAACGAGTCGTGGGTACGTGGTGCATGAATAGAAGCATCGGAAACCCTCTATCAACCGCCATGTACGCCATCTCGTGCCGAACAGTGGACAAGTCTAATTATTGCGAACTTATTGCGACATTGGAACATCCGGTCGGAACTCAACACACCTGCGAAACTCAGACCTGTGGACTAATGTAACCCGTCGTTTTATCGTCCGCGTTGCAGCACTAATGGGAAGCGAGCAACGTGCAACGTAAATGGAGCGTGCAACGTTCATTAAGGGGTTTGCTAATGTGTCGATACTGTTCGATGTTGCATAGGCGAAAGGCCCTCTGGGTACGCGCTTTTGTCCGATTATAAGCTGTCACAGTTATTGTCTATGGGGTAAGTTGGGGTGACATTGCCATGGTTTTTTATTTAAACGATTGAAATGTAAGGTTCAACGCAATAAAAAAAATACACTTTTGTCGCAACTCTAGAAAAATCGAACTGGAGTAATTCACTCATACCACCCGGAAACTGCGGACGATAGTCGATTAGACCCGGAGAAGCATAGAGGAATCGTGGGAAAAAATATCGTAGTATATTTTATGTTGTCTACGGGAAAGTAACAATTATCACCGTACAATTTTTCGAATGTCAGAAATATTTTGTAAAAATTCGGGGAATACTAAAATGCATGGAAAACGAGTAACAAATAATTGCAAGACGTGTGACAGGATTTTTAGTGAAGATGTCTCGAGAAATGTCTCTGAAAAGTCCTCCACTGTACACCAAAAGACATTGTTTTCATTGTCGGATTGGAACGACATTTACAGCGCTGTCTTTTGATCTCGTTGTCGACCCTATCCGTTTACGAACTTCGATTAGAAAAGTTGAAAGAAAAAAATTCATCCAAAGTTTTTTTCCCTCCCAAGTTTGAATGTAATTTCGACGTGATAGTGGATTTCAGTTACAGAATTTATTTCTTCATGGACACCCTCTGAAATATACGTCCTCATTAAAAGTCTTATCTACAGAACGAGCCGGCGGATGTTTTTATACGAAGAAAGAAAAGTGGGTCAAAGTTAAAAGGTACGAGCGTGCGGTTTTCGTATAAAACAAGTAGGCGTAAGGCACATAGCCGGACAACCTTTAGGCCTCGAGGCTGATGCTCGTTTGGTATATCCATAGAATCAGCTAAACGCTGTTTCTTTTTTTAATAGCTCATCGACTATGCGTGGGTAGAATACGGCGAGGCAAAGAACGAAACTGTTTGGTTTTTTATCGTTGATAGTTGTACGTACTTTGAAAACTTCTTAAAAAAAAAACCGTCTCAATAAATATAGCACGTGCAATCAACGTCGAAACTGTAGTTTGCACCACAAATTAGTAAATCGACCCGGGGGGGTCAAAGTGATGAATACGTTCATCCTGAATTACAGCCGGTGAATCAAGGGTATATGGACCGGTCCATATTCCCCCCAGTTTCCACCATGTTCACTGAAACGGTAGGAAAAAAATCCTCAATCATTTCAGAACCGGACATTTCGAGTCGGAATTACATCACGAATGTCTTCTCAAAATTTCGAAGCGATGCCTCGTTTTCAGACAGTATCGCTTCCTACATTCCGCTTCCGCTATGTCTACGACTATAACTAGTTGGTTGCGTCGGCTCCGATATTTATTTTTGTATTTATGACTTTGAGGGCGCACCGCATCTTTTTATAGAATCTTAATTCAAGCTACAAACAAAAATCTTCAATCTTTAGAAATAAAGTCGACTGGGCGTTTAAACTTTCCTCCCGCTAGCTGGCTAACTAGGAATTGTGCTCTCGCACTGCGCTTCCGATTTTGTTTCAAGCGTTTCGGAGACTTCAGAGCGTAACACCGCTAATATTGTCGTTAACTGATTCAGAGAGAAATAATTAACGACCGGGTAGAGCAAAGGTGTTTCAGAGCCCGTAGAGAATCTTCAAGCTGTCCTCGTTACCTCGCCTATTCCACACAGGCAAGTATTGTGACTCTGTGTAGTTGCTCCATCGCAATTTTCGACCTATATATTATAGCAGCATCGCTGGAGTTCCTAGGCTCTCTTGGGTTTGAATTGTGGGACGGGAAGGCCGTCATTGGCGAATGGCGGGGAAGGGGGGGGGGGGCAAAACGGTTGAGCATACGAGCAAGTTTTCACTAGGAAAGTTTGCCAGTAACTGACAAATTAATACTCAGCGGTAAATTTGATAAACGGTACACAGTCGTTCCACTCTGGTGCTAACTATTCGATGTACAATGCTGCGGTGTTCGCCAACACCCACGCGCGGAAGTTGGGGCGGGGGGGGGGGGGGGGGGCTGGGGGTGGGATTAAGAAAATATATGACACAAGACATGGGAGAAAAAAGAAGTCTAGAAACGTTTCCTCTCACCGTCGATGCGTTAACCATTTTTTACTGTGAGCTTCAAAGAGCTATAAATCAATAGAAAATTTACTGGCGTTTCGATGAAGCTGAAATACAGAGACGTTCGCCCACGCATAAGCGCGCGATCACTCCCGGAAAATTCCCAGAGAATATCGGACGCTCAGAGATGCTTTAAAATTGTTTTAGGGAGATCTAAATATTTCGATCTAAGAATTTCCGAGTAATTCTCAGAGATCCTTAGACGTATTAAGAAATTTAAGGAGTCTTCTACTTTGCAGACGGTTTTTGATTTTCCTCGGAATAACTCCTTTTGAAAAATTATCGTCTCGTATACAAAATGAGGCTGAAGATAGAAGTTCGTGGTCGCTCTGCCGCTGGCACCAGTTCGATAACCGAAGCAATATGTTACAATCGACTAACCCATAAATCTCTTTCGACCGGTGCAGTGCTTAAGAAACGATACTGGAAAGTATATCTTATCCTCCGCACACGAATTCACTCTTCACCGTGTTAACGAGAACGCGTCCTGGCTAACGCTGAAACAATAAATCAAGCAGGCTGCGCGAAACGGTGATTCGCGTTGACTCCAAGTGGAAAAGTCGGCTGGAGTCATACAATGGACTGCGGGGATAAAATGAAAAAAACGAGGCCCAGAAAAGAGTAGCTCGCTCGAGCAGGATAGTATATTACACTCGCTCGAGGCGATTCAGCGACCCATTCGTTTTCGTATGTAGGCCACTGTGAAACAAAAAATACAATTTTCCCTAAATTTTCGCGGCACACAAGGGTTTAAAAAAAAGTCTCATCCTCGATATGAAGACTTGGGCTTAGTTTGCTGTGATCTTCCACGTGCACGTCCAAATATACCTTAAATAACTATATCTTTAGTCACGATGTGAAGCTAAAAAAACATATTAAGATTACCGTGTGCAGTGATTAATTTTACTGAAAGTTAATAAGTTGATTGGCCATATTATAAAGCATGAAAAAAAGGACGTGGGGAAGAGGAGGAAAATATGTAGTCACTGCGGGAGCGATGTCATTCCTTTTGTAAAGTCATTAACCAAATTGACAGGCATCCATGACTAACGTAAGTCTCCTCGGTTAGTATGAGAGGTTTGAGAGGGTTTTGAAGGCGACCGAGATTTCATTCAATTCGAGCTATTCGGGCAAATTGGATGGGTCTCTCTCCCACCGCACTCTACGCGAAGCTTTGCTCGGCATCCGGAGGGAAGAAATCCGGGCTATCGGCCACAAAGGGTGAGTATGTGGAGGCTATGAGCACGACGATATAAGAGAGGCTGAGCTAGATATCGTATGTACCGGCTTGGTGAATTCCTCTCGCGCTTGTTCGTCGCTGCCTTATTTCTCTCTATCTCTATATCTCCCTATGTCTCCATCTCTCTATCCCTCTATCTCTCCATCTCTTTATCTCTCTATTTCTCCATTTTCCTATCTCTCTATCTCTCTATCTCTTAATCTTTCTCATCCTCTACGTTTAGCTAAAGATTGCTATTTACTAATTTAATTATTGATATAATCTCGACGGTAACACACAAATAAAAGTGACACTATTAATTATAGCAAATATCGTAATTAAAAATTTTATGAGTCCAGTTATGATTTTTTAATGCGAAAACGTCTCTATCAGGATTTGAGTGAAGAGTCTCCCCAAAATAGAAAAATGGTTCGCAAAACCGCATCCTAATCATTCACATTTTCGGTGTTTTTTTATCGGCATCAGAATATCACTTACTTCGATTTCAATCGGCATCGTGCAGAACCATCGGTCTCCTAGTTTCCTCGACCTTCCATCACGACACCATAGACTTTTGCAATTTATACCCTGTTCCTTTATTTTCTTTTCTCCTGGCTTTCATTTACTCTTATGTCGTCCAAGCCATGATATATCTTGATTATACAGCGACTCGCTGTTACGACATATCCGGTCTGCAGGATACGACCTATATCCTTCCCAGAGAAGCGCTTCCCATGGCTCGACCCCTCTCTTCCGCGACTCGTATCTCTCGCTATGTCGTTCGAAGACCGTCGAGAACCCCCCGGACTGTTTCCCGTTTATTCTTCTCCTACGCCAATCTGCGATCAAAGACACCCTTTTTTGTTTCTACCTTTCCGAATTCGTTTCTATTTTCTGGTTTATCGCCGTCTCTCGAGAATGACCCTCTTATCAGGAGGGATACGAGGAGCCGGAACGGGTGCAGATCCCTATCACGATTTCCTACACTGCTGTTTTCCGTTTCATCGTGTCTTGCGCCTTTCTCACATTTACTCTTCTCTCTTTATATCTTTCTCGTCTTCCTGCTCATCGTTTTTTTTTTACTCTTTTGAGCACATTATCCGAGATCAAGCCGATGGCTTACGACCACGGTCACGACCCTCCCATTATTTCGGTGAGTAGAAAAGCCCTGCTAGTGGAACTCCCTCGGCTCCGAAGTACGTACACTATGCCAAAAGACGCTCCGCTGGAATAATGAGGGTTCATGGTAATGACCTCATTATTTTTCACCTCTCGGGTTTACTCCGGTCACCATGTGTAGGCGACACATCCTTATTGTATAAATTTCGCGACGACGTACCGCGTAATTTTGCACTTGTGCACCGGTGGAAACCCATTACACAGAGCGATTCCAGGAGCAATGGATTCGCTAGGGGATGAAATGGTACGACGGTGGTTTTATCGACCATTCCGATTGTGACGCACAAACGAGCGAGGCGTATCTTTTATATCCTCATACATAGAAAACACATCCATTTGATTTCACTCACACGATACGTGAGATACAAAAAAAAAAAAGTTTTCCTTCTTCGCTCGATTTACATTCCGGTGAAACGTTCAAATTCATTGGATTCGAAGAAAAATTTGAGAAAAATTATCATCGATTTGTTCTCGAAAATTAGCGAAAATATAATAAAAGCGTATCAAATATTTTTATTTACGTTGAAAAGTCCTTTGCTCGTGGTGGCTGACACCGAGACTTCAATTATTCACGGGAATCTCGCACTTGATAATTACTGGAGTTGGGTTCGCTGCTTTAGGCGTTGTATGTGCAACTATACGGGCCCCTAGCTTTGTGTCAGGTGCGGTGAAAATTGTAACAAGATCATTAAGCAAGACAATTACGTAGGCGATTAATTCCATCCACACTTGTGTGTTCGTCTCGACTACTGTGTGGCCACGTATCTCTGTAACGGCTCCGCGAACCGCGAACGAGCTGATTATTATTCGGAGGCAGCGAACTTTGTGACGAATAGCCGTGAGCTACGCGGGAAACACCTACTGCCAAATTCGCGACGCGGTATATGATGAAAATGCAGTGAGATTCATTCGTGCTCGAATAGCCGTAGAAGACATTTGTGAAATACTACTTCACACGTCCTCTCTGCCATATATCTGCTCCGTTTTGTCTAATGTTTCGTCTCTATTTCGACCACTATTCATTCTTCGCCGACCAGCCAGATGATGAACACTCCAAATCCACTCCCAAGAACCATTCTAAATCCCCATTATTTTTAGTCCTTTAAGAGTCGTATAAGGTTTTCCTCCTCGTCCAAAAAACCTTCCCTTGTCCCGATTAGTTCAAGTATTCGCAGATCTCGATTATTTCAATTTTCCTCTGACCTCGATTATTTTATTTTCTGTCCATATCGAAGTTTCACGCATTTGCAGAGAATTTTCGAGCACGTTTTTCACACCAAAGTTATACTGGAAATTTTTTATACATGGTATATTATTTCGTTGCTTTTCCTACAGTTTTGCTCGTTAATTGTACTGAAGATCCAATTCTACGGTGAACGCTCGGGATAGTTTCGGAGTGGATATTTCCGACCGAAGTCCTATAGTAATCGTTATAGTCGGTTTATCCCCGAGAAGGAATGACAAAGCGGATTACTTTCTGTCAGAATTAGGAGCACTCAAGTATCCTTGTCTCTCCCTATGCATCTGCACGGCTAGAGTCATTGGATTATCTCGCGTAGTCGGTATTCGGGACGTTTAAGTGACATTGATGAGGTAACAAAACCCTCTGGGCTAGAGTGTTGCGGATGCACGAAGATCACGAAATCAATATGCAAACACGGGGCGAACGGTGGAACGGCAACAGAGAGGGGGAAAAAACGAGAGGTTCGTTTCACGTTTTCCTGCTCGTTTTGACGGACGCAGTCATAATTGCAGACTGGAGCGACGGGGAGGAGCGAGAAGGAGGATGACGAAGACGACGACTACGAATGCCGCGTGGTTACGTGGACAATTCCTCGCTGATACACTTGTTTCTTCCGTGCAGCACTGCGACCGGATTAAAAATGGGTAAACAAAAAAAATCATAATTATTCGGATAAAGACGGAAAAAAAAAGGATAATTAGGGAACCGACAAATCGATCCTGTGCAGTCGCGTCCGATACGGCAGAACGCTGACAGGTGCAATTACGCGCATAGAGATATATATGTATGTTTTAATTTAGCGGGCTTGATGCACATGTACTGTTTTAAACGCAGCGATATATCTATCTTGCATTTCGTGAGAATCGAGGTTGATTGGGGAGGAAAAAAAATTCGAATAATTCACGCATTATCAGCCGAGTTGGCGCGGGACTTCCCGTTAACCGAGAGATACGATTTGCATGAATTAACTGAAGTTTTGTGAATCGAATGACAGTTCGTTGAATTCATACGGTGAGAGTCACGATTTATAACAAATGCCGTATCTATCTAAAAAAAAAATCTGCATTAAGCGGATTTTTTTTTTTTTGAGAAAAAAATATTTTTTAATTAGATTGCAATTTCAGAAAGTTTGCATAGAATTTCATTTCTGCATAAAAAATGACGTAGAGTTTCTCTAGATTTTCCTCGCGCATGTGAAAGCAGGCGTCGGTCCGTTTCATCAGCCGGGTCGTTTCATCAGTGTCGTTGCTCACATGTGCACGAGCCTGTGTGATATACCGGTGTTTGTATGCGTGCACTTTTACTGATTCACCACGCATGGCTCGCTAATGATTTCGTGAGTGGATACGCATGAAATATTTGCTGATGCCTCTCTCGTCGAGCTTTGTTTCCTCGTTAAATTTGTTTCGCTCATAACTCGAACCCCTTAATACTCGATACGAGGGTTTCGTGTAATTTTGCTTTTCCGCCGTGGCCAGCCCTCATCGCTCCATTACCACAGAGAATCCGGCTGGTTCCGTTCGCTTGTACACACAAAGATCACCGCACGCAATCGGTAAACATCACTTTGTCATTGTGGTCTTCGAGCAGAGAGGGCTTTTTAATGGGGCAAAACGGACCCTCATTCTTCTCATAAGATAAAAAAAAATTAATATGATTTCTCACGGCAGTTCGTTTTACCCCGCTCGTCCGGATTATTTGGTGACGACCAATATCGTCGAATCTCTGAACGTATTTTCGCTGAATTCTGATTACTCGTGAGGTGGACATGTGGCAGACGTGTTGTCACGACAGTCATTAGTACATATCTATATGTGTGTATATGTATGTATAGGCACATACGGCGATCGAAGTAATGCTTTTATTCGGCGGGGCGCGGCAGTCCCGTGCGACTCATTTCCTCTACGACTTCGATCTTGCTGGCCCCTGTAACATCAGTCATCGTCTAACAACCCTCGCAGACGTACGTATGTTCATCCGTTACAGCCGATTAATGTATACTGAGTCGTGATTATATTCAAGCGATCAATCACATATTCCTATCACGAAATTATATTCATAGGATGAGAAACATTTTTTTTTTTTCGTTGGAATGAGTAAAGACTGTTCAGCGCACGATCAAAACGTGATCGACTTTGAATATCGGCTACGTGAGCTTGGAGCCGTCCGTAGGGGAAACAACTGGGGAAAAATGGGAAATGGTGGAGTAAATAACGAAATCTCAATTGGTGATTGTGAGATTGCGAGGTGGTCCATTATTACCAGCAATGTAATTTTCTATCGAATCCTCTGAATAATTGTGCGATGCATTTTTCTGAAAGCTCGTTTCGTTATGAAAAGAGGGAATTCTTGCCAAATGTCCCATGTTGATACATTTTATTCAGTGTTCCAATGAAATTTTTTCATAGTTTTATACAATTTTTTCATTGAAAAAAAAAATAATTCCACAAAAATTCGCTTACGGCCTACCAAAGAATTTTTTTCTTAATTTTAAGTTTACCTTAAGTTCTTACAATTCTATGCGGAATTAATATGATAACATGTAACCTTGACAATGTTGTCGTTGTTTCAATAATATATGGAATTGTAAAATTTGGAAGTGGAATTAAATAAAATGAATTTCCATTGGAATCCCGCATACGATTTTTTTCTTCACGGCAGTATTCGTGTTTGGTCAAGGGTCCTACATTACCGTAGTTTATTCAGTGTCCCAAAAAATTTTTCGAAAGCTACGACATACGTAAATTTGTCAGAAAGAATTATGTCAATGGTATGGGTGTAGAAAAGGGAATCCAGACTTGTCCTCTAAATTTCTTTCTACGCTCTTGCCATATAAATAACTATTCAGCAACTTTTTTCCATAATCTTTCCCTCGTGTCTGTAGCTTAGAGAGCCGGCATTTTTCCAGACCTCTCTATCAACGATGAAGCATACACCTAGAAAATTGAAATCATTGTAATATCAATAACGATACAAAACTTGTCTGAAATAGTTTTACCCTCGTCCTCTCGGGTTCTTCGGTGTACGAAAGTTTCTTCGACTTTTCCATAGCGGACGAAAAGCGGACGAGGAACACGATAAAAGTGGGGTGTGGTGAGCAAGGCACGTGAGGGTCGGATCTACGAGACTCGCGTGAGAACTTTTTCTTTCTTTTACCTCAACCTCGAAGACTCTAACGGCATCGACCTGATTCGAGGAGAGCGAAACGGAGAGATGAAACGAACTGAGCAAGGTCTTTTCTTTCACTCAGTCCTTCCCCGTCGGAATATACCGAAGTTTTATTCTGGTCACACCACGAGTCGGCGAAAGGATCAATGCGTGTGCGTGTGGGCGATATTAAGGTATGTTAACTTGGCGTGAAGAGCATCACCGATTTCACAATGACTTCCTGCATGACGATGCTTTTCCACTTATCGCAATACCGATGATACCAAAAAAGTTTTATCCAACTAAATTCGACTGAAAATTATTTTCACTATTTTTTTATTCACTTAAGTTTGCCGATTAATTTATTTATGTCGCACAGCAATGCATTGGGAATTTCCAGACTGCAGGACTTGTGCCATTTTAAGGCATGACAATGTGAAAAAAAATAAAAATAGAATACGCATTGCAAGGGAGTTCGATAAATATCTATAATACTACTAATACTATTAATTTATTATATATATTATTTATTTCCAATCATGCTGCTATCAAGAAAAGTTTATCTGTTACAAACGGTAAAAGTTCATTATGGTCTTTTACGACAATTCGTAAAAAAAATGTCCATTCCGAACATGGTTATTGATTAGCGCTCATGACGTAGATTGTTTTTTTTATGCACCTTCATTGACGACCTACGTGGCGTGTGATCAAACAAACTATAAAAATAAGAGGGAAAGACAGAAGAGAGTTGGTCAAAGTTGCCCGAACTTTCTGTGAGAAGCCCTCGAGGGGTTGAGCCCCGGCCGGAATTAACGGATTGAACGCGGGGGCGTGTGGGAGGTAATGGTTCGATCGTGCGTGAAACAGCCGAGGGCATTCATAGTCTCTTCCGCCTGTGTACACCTGCAGTAAAAAAACCAACGTTTCCTCGTCGCTTCGGTGCGAGGATATCCGTTCGCGACCTTTTTTTTTCCCGTTACGATTCCACCCGAATCATTTTTTTTTCGCATATAAGCTGGGAGTACAGAAGCAAAAATACGCGAGCAAAAAATCGCTGATTCCGAAAAAAAAAAAAAAAAAAAAACGATTCCGAGCTATCCAGACCGATTTATTTTTCATCCCACCGCAAATTTCCAATTTTTCGTAATAAAAACCCCGATCGAACATCGACTCGGTAAAATAATTTTTCGGAAGTGAAAAAAAAAAAGAATTCTATTGTAATCCATCAGCAACATCCCAAAGCGGTATTAGATACCCGAGGATAGTCTTGACGATGCACTTGATCGCCGGCGTCGTCCAAGAATAGCGCGCGGTCTAGGCCGGAACCGGGCCGGGGACGTAGGAGACGAGTCGGAGGTCTCAGTCTCGTCACATGGAATTAAGACGGTCGCGTTGCTGTACGAATCGCCTCTGCAGTTACTGCACAGAAGTGCGAGACCGTTCGTTCAAGTGAATAATAGACCTATCGAATGTTCTTCTGAGCGTTGATAGCCGTGCAGGGCGGATCGAGAAGGCGAAATCCAACGCCGACGACGTCGTCGACGGCGACGCTTTCGCAACAACGTATCATCGCCAGCGCCTACGCACATTGCATTGGGTTTTAAGCTTCCCCGGTTACCAAAGCACTCGGGAGATGCCCCAACCCATCGTGTATGTCTCGTGCCCGTGAAAGATGAACTATCGGACGACGGCTGAGAATTAACTTCCGCGAGACGGCTCGTCCGCACCGATTCTCCAACCGGTTACGAACACTTCCGATCGTTTAAAGCGACCGACGGCCGCAAGACTATCTGCCCGTTATCACTGATTGTCATAGCGCGCCTCGTTAACCGAGAAATCACATGGCGTCGGCGCTTCATCTGACAACCGAGCTTTATGCTCATGCGATACGAGTCAACGGTACGTCTCGTCGATTGGACGCGCCATTAAGCCGATCGATTGTGACAAATAGAAAAATAAAATTGAGGCTCGACGCTCTTTCGCGTTATCAACTGTTAAGTCTTCAAGACTGTATTGTATATCCTGATGTACTGTAAGATGATACAAAAAACGCGAAATCAAGCAACGAATTCATCAGCACCAATCGCATCAGGATTTCTCACCGGAGCGCATCGCAAACCGTTATCGTTAATTTAATCGTGAAGCATACACCGGCCGCACGAAGGAATTTAATGCATCCGACGATAATCCGCGCACTGATTGGACCGCAAGGTCGCAGTAGAATTTCTTGCAGTTTTTTATCGCCGTCGTCGTGGACGCTCGGGCACTTCACTGTCACTCGAGGCTCTTTCTAATTAAATTTGTCGAGAATTTCATAAAGACGTTGAAATTTTATTAATTTCTTTTTCTTAAATAATGTGCGACGACTCTGGATTATTATAACGACTTTTATGAATTACCCTTTCCATTGTCAAACAAAAAATGCGCACTTTGAGGAATCGTTTCAGGACATTTATTTTTGTACGTTTTAAAATTGGCAGGTTTCCTTTTTTCTGTATAATTTTTAAAGCTTGCGCTCGACTTGCATAATGTAATACCGTTGAAATTACGACACTCTAATAATAAACATGAGCGAGTCGAATGTGAAGTTCCATCGTCATTACGAGGTCAATGCACAATGCACCGGATTGCTCCGTCAAAGATTGAAACTAAGCACTCACCGGATAGTTCCCATATGAGTTTGTGCAAATGCGATCGTACGAAACGAGCGCCTCTCGTAACAACACTCGTGACTCGATGCTGGAGAGTTTCTTCTCTTCCGGCACTCGTGTTGCATCACCGAGGCATCTGCCGACTAACTTTCGATTAATCCCACGCGCCGATAGTCTCGTTGTTCATATCGGAATAATCAATTTTCAATGTCAATCGAGTTGATTAAACATTGCATAAATGCTCCTCGTACCAAATTATCCGTCGCTTCGGTGGAACTCTCTGAGATTTTACAATAATTTTTCATAACATTTTATGAAACGCTCGATTTTTTATTTAAATAAAAATTCTTTCCATAGAATGAAAAAAAAATGTTACATTATGGTGATGTACAGCGAATTTATAATGAAAATTTCGCCAGAAAATTATGGATGATATGGCCACGTGAAATATCGTACTGATCTAACAATTTTCAATGAAATCATATTGTAACCACCCACACTAAAAACCTTGCAAACGGCTGCACGATTCGTTTGTTACGTCAAAATATATTACCAGTCGCCAAATCGGCCTGACTAGCCCTAATATTTTCAGACTGATAAATAAAAAAAGGTGTATTACGCGTATGTTACAAATAATTTATGCCTAAGTATCTTCCGATAAATGCACTGACTGTAGATCGAAATAGATAAAACGGTCAAGTGCAGCATAATTGGAGATCTTATAATATAAATACACATTACGGTGCTTCGGTGACTGACTGATCGACTAAATCGAAGTCTTTGCCATAGTATATTTTGAGGTCTGCTGAACTTGACGTTCACTCTATACAGCGATGCAGGAGACGTGTGTGTGTGTGTCCGCGCATGTGTACGTATTTGTGTTGGCCGACTCCTGGCTGATGGCCACGCTTCATTTTAATGACGCGGCATCGCTCACCACCGCCGTTGCAGGCTTTTAATGCGATTTTGGCGTGAGACCCGACTGACGGCTATAGCGAAGGATTCACCAGAAGCGGCGAGCGTGCACTTGTCATGATTTATATTAAATTTGTAAATAGCGGAAGATCCACACCTACTCTTCGCTAACTTCGTGAGCGGAAAATCGTAAATACTTTTTTTTTTAATGTCTACACTGTTGAAAAATGTTCGAAAATTAATAAACGATTCTGGAAGCTTTTTTTTTACACGAACCGTTTGTGATATTTCGAACACACGTGCGTTGCAATTTTACAGCCTGATTATTATTCTGTACGAACATTTTTGTAAATTTCAGGAAGAAGATTTTTTATTTTTATTCCTGGTTTTTTTTTAATTTAAAAAAAAAATGTAATTCATTCTTAATTGATGTAATTGCTGTAAGTCAATTTCAAGTCTTAGTACATGGCATATAGAATCTATTTTTAGTCCGTTATGAACTGTTGTCGAAACAGGCGAATAAAAAATGTCATGATATATTAATGACTTCAGCGCTTCACCGATACGAGTGGAAATACACAGCGGCGAGATTCTTCGGATTTCTGACTGCGAAATAACTCGACGAACGGAAAGTGTTCGTGCAGTTATGAAAATATGTTTACCCGATGATCGAGAGTCGAGGATCGAATAAGATTATGTGTGCACGGTGGGCTATGTCGAACAGTGTATTACTGTTTACCGGCTCGTGCAGCGCGAGCGCTGCTTCGGAATACCTGAATGCGTGGAATGCTTTGCGAGGAGGAAACGAATATGGTTACAGCAGAAGGTCGAGCGAGGATAATCGCATGATACAAGGATATTACTTTTAGCACATTTTACAGCAGCTGATTTTGTCCACGATACATTTTTCCCTTTGCTAATTTTTCCAACAGCTCATCAATTCAACAGTTACATTTTTTCATTGGCCAATTTTTCGACAACTAATTTTCTACGCTAATGAAAAAATAAATTAGAAACTTAGAATTTTCTCACACTCATTGAGATGCAAGATTTTTTTGACACTGCAAAGATTGTTGATTGTCGTGTTCCAATCTCGTTAGAGAGGGAAAAATCTTCGCATTGAATGCCGACGTTGCAGCAACTTCAGATGCTTTTGTCGAGGTGTTACCGTTAACTCTATGGTAATAGAAGGTATAAGGGTTGGGTAGCAACGAAGGAAACTATTCCGCACAAGTTAGTGGATAGCGTAAGAGGAGTATGAGTTACCTAAAGCAAGTCCCGGAGAGACTCGTGTGTGGTTTCACCGCGCTTGGTTCGATATCCTGAAGGGACGACGAGGCACCGGTGAACACGCTTCCGCATTGTACTAAAACAGCGTCGGCAACAGTGTAACTCGACAAATATACGAGAGGGCTCAGGTGAGTCAGGTACTTTCCGAACTATGGGTTGCGAAGTGGTAGGTCTGTGCAGTTGCAAAAGCAGCCAACGCGCGCCTCACGTTGCACCAAATTTACGACGAGGCCTTTAGTATGACCCAAGCTAACCCCAGCATCTCCCTTCTTCTTATCCGAACTATCGTTCAAGCTCCGTCGTATTGTATCCTCGAGTTGGGAAGTTATTCCAACCTCGTAATTTCAGCTTCTGTACCCCGGAAAACTTGATACCGGCCAATATTGGCGTGATCGTAATCGGTGAATGCGAACAACCATAAATCGTAGCTAAAACGGTGGAAATATGAATCTTTATTGCTATTTTAATTTTTCTATTAATTGATATTATTGGCAGTTGACCTTTTCAACAGATCATTTTTTCAACGGTTCATTCGTGATTCACCAAAGCTTGCTATATATACGTATGAGAAAGGTGTAATTTCATCCGTCTACAGAAATTCATTACCGGCAGCTTGAAGATCGTTTAACTTTTCTTAAAAATCCACAACTTTATACCTCATATTTTATGAAGCACTCTGATACTTCCTTTTCATTTCCTCCAGAGTATAGCCGAGGAGCGATTCTCCTTATTTACATTAATCAATGGATCGAGGCAACAGCCGTCTGGGGCTTTTCTCTCTCACTCGAGTTGACCAAGCATAAAAATGCTGACGCTTCCTCCGCTCTCCCCTTGCAGAATCGGCTATCTACGTATATGCAAATATGATCAGATATAAGAAGGGAAGAACAAGGGCAAGGAGAGATGCAGTATAAGGTGGAATACATTAAGTTATCGTGCCAGAGAGATCAAACAAAACGATTATCGACCGAAGAATTTTATAAATAGATGTCAGGCCTATATAATTAAAAGCATTAAGAGATTAATCGTTTAATCGAAGGATTAATCGTTTTATCCGAAATACCTCTACAAGAACGTTTGTGAATACTGGCAATTCGTAACGAAGCAAAATGCAAGTTTGTGTCTATTTTAAAAAAATATGGCTCAACTTCGTTCGTTCACTCGATTCTAAATTAATCATAAAAAAAACTGGTAATTTCAATATTGAAGTTGCGGACGAGACGGGATATGCATTATAGTTGCGAAGTAACTCTCGGCTCTTGACCTTCTCAGGAGGTCTCGAAGAACCCGAGCCAACTCGGATTTTTATTCCCTCGAAATTTGCAAAGTAAACCGAGACGGAGAAGAATCGAGGGATCACTCGGCGACCTCTTCAACTCGAAGCGAAGAGTTTTATTTCTCATCGAAACACCTTCTCTTTGCCCATCCATTCATTGGCGGTGCGATGGGAAATGGAAATACGGCACTCGGGCTGTTAGATAAAAACAGCACGAGAAAAGAGTCCATGGCTCCAATGAATTTATGAATAATAATGAGAATAAATTGACATTTCGTTATCTCGGAGCGATGGAAATGTAGAGAAAAAAAGAATAACAGAAACAGGCAGATTTGCACTTGTCTACGATCCGTTAACTGACTCGCTCTTTCACGTAATTATTACAAAGTTTCTTCAAGGAGGCCACCCTTAATTTTCATAAAGCTTCGGTAAATCGATGATTGCGACGATTCGTTAAATGTTTTCAAGAGCCGATCTTTTCACTGTGAATTCCGAATAATTATTAGACTTCTTCGAATAGATCTTATATCTTATTGATCTTAATTGTGAGAAATCGATAATCGAGACATTCAGTAAAAAATTTTGAATAGTTGATTGTTTCGGCAATTTATTTTGCAAACTACAATGTGTTGTTACGAATGAAATTCCGAGAATCTTTAATTTTTATACACAGTCGGAATGTTATTAGCGTTATCGTGGCCGCGCTGTTGAACTTTCGAGGCGACCGCTCGCTGACGACAAACAATGGAATATAGCTCGAGAGTTACTTTTATGCTCGTTGATCGGACGACCGTCGGAAGGGTAGCGATAAGAAGTTACGCGCCTCCGCTTCCGCTAACTCCGGGTGAAACGGAGTTTCCATCGACGCACGGAGGAGAGAGACTCTCGGTCGACATGGAATATTCGCCCTTATCGCACCGCGCTAGCTACGTTACGTCATATATATAACCTATAAATTACTTTAAAGTTCAATTTATATACAGATTAAAATCTTTGCAAATATAACAGCCGGGCAAATTGTGGTCGGAAGAGTTTGTAACAGCGGGAAATTTTTCTATTCAAATTTGCAGTCTAATTATTTTTATAATTTTGTTATTATCGGCTTCGCGAAATTAATTGAAAATAAAATAACTGCGGATTTCAGTGGGGGAAAAATTGGCTATAATCCGGAAACATTTTTATTCATCCTTTAATTAAATTTTCCAAAAAAATTCAGAAATTGACTTGAACTATGTTTATCACTTCCGCATCGGCAGTCTGCGATGTCCGAAGAATTGCCCCGTTTATCGTGTCCTTAAAATTCGACCGAGCTCAATTACCATCCAATTATTATCGATTAAATACTATCGACTGTTAGTCTTTTTTTACCTATTTGAGTTTCTTTTTTAAATTTTACTCGCGTATGTCTATTAAAGTATTAATATACAAGCCTGTCCGTTCATATACGTGCCATTGATATTTTTAGTTTGTGCGTTTGTTTAAAAACGTGAACGTTTGAGTCAAGTGAACTTCATTGGGATTAAAAAGAAAATTCTTATTTCAGCTCTACTTTCAACTCCTTCGATTAACATTGCACCTTAACAATCTCGCGGCCGCTGTTAAAATATTACATGGAATTCTAAGAACAAACAGTAGAGAACATTTTTACATAAAAAAAAAAATGACGTTGCAAAAGGTTCAACATTTTTTTCACTATGTATCACAGTCGATAAAATCCATGTGGTTCATCGCATGATTTTTAGTGACCTGCGATAAAAGCTTTACAAAAATGACATTAACGTCATTCTGCCTAGGCACAAATTTGAAAATGGCGCGATCTGCACTCTTCAATTTTTGTATCAACGGCTCGGTGGCATAATCGACTTTCAACCCCCTTCCCTCCCTTGAAAAACAGTTTATTGATAGAATCGAGCTCTATGAGCTTTATTTTGGCAGGCTTAGCAAGGAGCTCTTCTCGTTAGTTGCCATGTACTATACGCGCGTGAACATACACATAAAGTATATACCTAATCAGCGACTGTAACACGTGGGTGAGACAAACCGAGCTAGAGCCAAACGGCTCGTGTTCGCGGGTTATTATATCTCGGGCAGAGAAGTGTACGACAACCGACGGGTGTCGTACTCACACAAACACGCGTGTTACCAAGACGAGCGCCGGTGTTGGCGCTTTATTGTTATTTCGAGAGCGTTGTCGAAGGTTGTTGCTGGATCTTGGCACGTTCGAGTTCATGAAAATTCGAGGCTGACAAGTCAAGTTTACAGTGTTTGTCATTAAAAGAAAAAAAAAAACATACGTATTATCGAAGGATTAGATGTCGTTATCTGCCCGCTAGAGCTGATTTTATAGATGATAGATTTGTTTCTCGATTCCTTGGAAAATCGTTGAGAATGTCGATAAACAACCGTTTTTATCCCTTTTTTTTTTTACTACTTGACTATATTTTTTTACTACATCGATAGTATCAAATCCTGATTAAATAAAAGTAAAAATAAAACTATATCGTCGACGTGAGACGGGCGTTTTATATATCCGTAAAGCACTCGTGAATAAGTTAGTCTTCGGTGCGAGGTCACTTAGGCCATCGAAGAAAACAGCCCGAAGGCACTGAGTTTATTTATAAAGTCGGTCCATCGTCTCTTCGTTCCGTCTCGCGTCTCTTTCTTAACAAATATACTAAACTGTACTTTTGGGACTCCGTTGCGCGTCGTCCGAAACTCATTGTTTTCGGGATTGGCAAGCTTTTGGGAAAAGCCTCGCCGCCGTCGAAATCGCGAGAACACGCGCGATGGCCGAGCAGCTCGCGGAAGGGCGCGAAGTGCAAGTGAAAAAGAAAAGGTTTATGGTAATTGCCGATGCGCCGTGAGAAAGATTCGTCCCTCGTCACTTTGCAATCCGTATTATCGAAGCGGTAAGCACAAATTCAAAAGTAATCAATTTTTTTAAATTACTTCAATTTTCTTTCAACTTCAGAATCTTCTCGTTCATTTGAAAATGATCAAAAAATTTTTAAGGGAAAAATACATTTAGAAAACACGACACAAAAATCACAGGAATTTTCTGCACGACTACTCGAGCATCACAATGAGGGTTGATCCGTCGAAACAATTAAATGATAGACAACGATCCATGATTATTGTCGCTCAGGTTGGTGTGTTGTTCCTCTGTATCATATACAATATTCCTCGGAGTGAAAAATTCTCGTGAAGCGTTCGTTTGTGTAGTGGCAATCTATCCGAAACAATAATGCTTCGCAGCGAAAAAGAACTCTCTGCCGCGAGAGCTCGTTTCGAACAGAGTCGCACGACAAGCCATCGGGTCGCTGACTCCCAACAAACATATGTGCGGCTTCTAAAAGACCCGTTTCGAAGGCCGTTTAAGCTCCAAATGTGCGGTAAAAAAAATAACAGAAAAAGCGTGCAATATAATCCAGAAATGCCGTGGAACGAGGCGATAACGAGGCGAGCCGCGCGATAGCGCTCAGCTTAACTCCCGGTCGTTTGTGTACGCAGCTCTCGATACTTGTGACACTCGGACTTGTAGTTATTAGCGAGTAAGAAATGATACTATACTAGCTGAGAAATTGCTCGCTTTGTTGAAAAATTTGAGAGCCACTCACCATGATAGGGTGGGGAGTGTGTCCGAAATGGACCAGCCAGGTATTCAGAGACATTTATCTTAAGAAATACGCGGCATTATGGAGTTTTCCATGCAATTCCAGTGAAAAAATCAATTGCATATTTTTTAATAATTTTGTGGACAAAATATGGGTTTTTTGGTCTGGAGACAACAAATTCGGAGATATTGAGGAAACAATAAAAATTGATATCCATTGATCAATTATTTTCTTAGGGTGTGCATTTTTTTATTGCCCGCTATTCAGCAGCGTTTCATTAAGCAATTTCCAAGGGAGTTTTAAGGACATGCAATAATGTATTTACGTAAATAAAAAAAATTGTGATTCTTTAAAAAAATTATGGTAATATAAGGAAAGAATGTGGGACCGGTGGAACGCGGTTGAGAATGAGGGCAAAGGCGAGCTCGGTGTAAAATCCATTCCGAGCAATTTCTCCCTCGGAAGAGGTCGACCGTTGGAAAGCGCACCGAGCGTACTTTTAAATTACCGCCCGAGCCTTAATGACATAAAATTTAACGTTGACGGCAGAGAACTGCCGTGGGCACCGAGAAGACCGAAGGGGAAGAAACGTTTGCTACTCTCTTTTTGCCTGCCCGCCGGTGGAAGATTGGCGATGAGTCGAGTGTGCGTCAGCGAACGAGTATAATCTCCGGACAAGTTTTAATTCCTGAATTACCACGGAGAATTATAAAGTAGTGATTCGTTCGTGAGGTGTTTTTTCCGCTCTTTTCCGAGATTACTAATTTCACAATTTTAAAGGCGATATTTATTTTTCTTACTTGATTGCGTCGTTCTTTATGATCTAATTGGCGATCTCGAGGTCTTTTCTACGAGTACGCAAATAAATAAATGATTTTTACAAAAATTCGAAAATAGAGATAGATAAATATAAATGACAGGAACGTGTCAAAAAATAAATAAATACCGAGAAGATGCGAGTTGTGAAATCGTTATTCGTGCGAGACAGAGAAGTGAATTCGCAAAAAAATCTCTTAAGAAAAAAATTCACGTGTACGTAAATTATTTTTGTAACTCACGTGTCAAGTGTCAGTCTCTCGACGCTTTTCCTCCGCGTCGTTATCTTCGCCTCTGAGTTTCTATTCTTGAAAATCCGACCGGAAAAACCTTTTTTTATTTTACAATTTTTCACAAAATTCTGCAACACTACTCACGCCTAAACCTCAATCCACGTCTCTTTTTCCTCGGATTAAAAAAATCTCACAAATTCCACCTCGTAAGTAATTTCATTCAATTATAGGAATACTTTTTATCAAAACAAATCACGATGAAATTTTCACTACACGATACAATACGCACTCGCCGCGGGCACCGAATAGCACGAATAAAACCACTGTGAGTGTTTACCTGAGCGATACAGATATACGAGCGGTTCTGCTCGGAATCGACTCGTCGGAGCGAGCGAACTCCCTCGCTGGCTCCACAAATCGGCGAATTTGGAAATTTTTTTCCTGACGAAAGTTAATTTCCGTCCGATGAACTGTCTCCCGGGTCCGAGAGACAATTTCTCAGCAGCGCGTTATGCACACGCGAGCGTCGAGTTTGAGCCAATATTTGTGTCCGATTCGTTCCCTTCCCTTTCTACTGACAATCGCCGTACGTTTTCCGGCTCCAGCCACGATAAGCCCCCAATTGTGTCTCGAATACCTCCGAAGCGCCCATCGAACTCTGCGAAATCTCGTCTCGGATCTCGTCTTGTTGACAATCTCGCGGTTGGTTAAAATCCCGTCAAGTAGATATGCGCCGCGGTGAAATTGCTAGTCCTCTATAATTATCGTGGCTATTGTTCTTCGAGGCGTTGCACGATTGGACTATCGACACGTTGACGACGAACAGCGTCGACTGAGGGAGAGTGAAAAAAAACAATAAGAGAAAAAAGCGTCGACAACCGTCGCGAATAATCCGTCTGATCACACACAGCCTTATCCCCTTTGAGTCAATCCTCAGCGCCGTTTAAGCTTCGAAGGCGCATCGCACCGTCATTATCTCTTGACCACGAAATGAGCAACCCTGGCCGTGACAAAAATTGTCACATGAACGACAATCGAACTCTTTCACTTCCGAGTCAATAAACTTTTCCCTCATCTTTCCGCTTATCCGATTGAAAATCATCACCGGTGAATGCGTCAAGTGGCTACTTGTCATCCCTGAGCGCACCGTTACCACTGATTGTCACTCGTCGATATATGTTTCCTCGACGATATCAATTTTTCTCGCGATATTCAAGAATTATTGTAGAACCAATAACTTATTCCGATTTTGACGGCACTAAAAAGTCAATTAAATATTTTCTATAGAAAATTCAAATGAAAACGGTGCTGAGAAGTTTTCCGAGGGATTTTTGCGATCTTTCGTCTGTGCCGGAATTTTGTAACCTCACACCGAAGATCCCGAGGCTTTTTCACTGATTTGCCGGTTACTTTTTTTAATCCTTGTATTCTTCGATTTTTTATCAAATTTTCGGAAGACCAGCGTTGAGCGACCGTTTTTTATCCTACGAGAATCATCAGCTTCCGAGTCGATTCTGCACCAGGTACTGACGAGAATCGAGGACACTTTAAATCCAGGAGAAAAGATTTTTTAGCCCGGATTTTTACTTACTCTCCTTGCAGTCCGAAGACTTGACGTATTTGAAATTCTCTTGATCGCGAGTCGAGGATCAAGTGTAAAAAAAAAAAATTGTGTACTTTTGATGAGATACGATTAACTCTGTTGTTTCGTAGGGGAGTCGAGTAACCGTTTCGATACAACGATACGCGGAGCAGTGGCCGCGGTTGAGATTGTGAAGTCGGAGTCTAACGACAGTACGAGACACACACGAGGGGGAAAAATCGAATGGCTCGTGCGCGCGCGCGCTTTGGGAGCGTTGTGCGCGGTACCGAACGGCAAGAGCTGCGTGGCGGGTCAGCCGCGACTGAATCGAGTCTCTCGTGCCTCGGAGTCCGCCGGTCTCGGGCTTGAATGAGCCTCGAGAGACGAACGACCAGGGGGAGTAACGCAAGAGAGCGAGGGAGAGGCTCGTTCTGCTGAGAGAAACAATGCACCGCCGATAACGGGTTGAATGGAGAAAAGAGGAGGAGTGCGATGTGGTCAAGAAAACCCGGCAGAATGGGACTGTATGTGCGAACGAACGAGGATTTGCGACTGGCGCTGGGGAGCTGAGACTGAGGAATCGGGCGAAAATCAACCCTCAGGGGGAAACCGTTCTAATGCAGCGTTATAGATCCGAGACACCGGGTCACATATCACGTTATTTTTTTTTGTAATTTCTCAGTTCGTGGTATTTGCAGAGGAAAAAAAGGCAAATGGATAGAAAGGTCGAAGAAAATGCACAGCAAAATTACAACATATGCGGAAAAATATCGAAGCGAATAAGGAGCTGAATCAGAACATCTATAGAACAAAATCAGAGTAAATATTGTTTTGTATTCGATTTGCAGATACAGAGAAAATACAGAGAAAATACAGAGCATAACAGATTCAAAACAAATGAAAAGTGAATACAGAGTCAATACAGGGAAAACTCAGACCAATGCAAACCAAAATTTGAGAAAATAAACAGAAAAATTGCAGTACGTACACAAAAAAAATTAAATCGAAATTGAAATCAACGGAGAAAAACGGAGGAGCGAGATGGTGACAAGAGAGTCGGGCGGAATGGGATTGAATGGGTGAACTGGGATTTGCAACCGAAGCGAGGAAGCTGAAACTGAGGAATCTGGCGAAAACGAGTGGAAATGGATCGACCCTCAAGGGAATAACGTTGTAGGGCAGGGTTATGGATGAGCAAATATTCTCCGGGTCACATATTCCGGTATGTTTATTATTATTTTTCTTATCATGATTCCTCAGCTCATTTCTAGTCCAATCGATATGCCGACATGTAAGCAACAAGTTTGTCGAGGTTGTATGACAATATAGAAGGTATTAATATTGCATGAATCTACCAAGAGAAACAATACAACACTGATAACTGGTTGAACGGATGGATAGATGGATATATAGATGGTTTATTGTCTCCTAGGATAAATCCCCAAGGGACCAACCAATGTAAATAACCGGTACATGTAGCGAAGCGCGGAAAAGTTTGAGTACAGAATAGTTCGAGGACGGTTTACGTAATGCACTTTAGAACGTTGTATACTACACAAACACAGAGAAATATCACAACTAATAGAGAGCAATTATAGAGCAACATTGGAGCAAATACAGGGTAAAATCAGAGAAAATACACAGCAAAATTAAAGCTACTGCAGAAAAAAAAAATGAAAAATTACATAAGAATTATAATTAACGGAGAGAAGAGAAGGAGCGTATTGCAGTCCAGAAAGCCCGACAGAATGAAACTGTATATGTGAATAGAGATTCGGGACAGGCGCCCGCGGAGCTGAGACAAATGTATCGACCCTTTAGAGGACAGGG
The DNA here is from genome assembly GCA_963978505.1 of Listrodromus nycthemerus. Classification (NCBI taxonomy): domain Eukaryota; kingdom Metazoa; phylum Arthropoda; class Insecta; order Hymenoptera; family Ichneumonidae; genus Listrodromus; species Listrodromus nycthemerus. Next base: position 2,575,121 of record OZ021679.1, read on the forward strand.
TTGTAGGACAAGGTCACACGTACAAAAATTTTCGAGGTCACTTATTCCGATGCACTGTTTTTAAAACATTTTTTTAAAATTCCGCGGCTTGTCTATAGCGCAATATGACGGGACATAAGCAACAAGTCTGTCGAGGTTGTACGCTAATCGAGCAGAAGCTGTTAATATTGCATGCTCCAGGAGCTAAATGCTCCGGGTCCGCCGAACCTATCCTGCGATCTTTCAGGGTTAATCCGAACCGGCGAGTAGCCAGCTCGTTGTCGACCTTCATGATCCATCATGTAGACGTCGACGGATGTACGAGAAAAAGACGAATTTATCTCGAGATTCGAGACAGAAAGGGGGAGGATTAAGCACATAATACAGGTCGTCTAGACGATTTAGCGTCAATCCTTCAACGCCTAATCTTCAGCTACAGCAATGTTCCAATGTTTTTCAAAAAAAAAGTTCTCCGATTGTAATTCAACGAAATTTCGTCTGATAAATTTCACCAAAATTGATTCGTGCGAAAAAAAGTTTTTCTTACATCAGCTGGTCATGATAATTATTATTATTTCAGTGTCAGAATTGCAGATGAGAATTTTCGCAATATTGATATTTAATAAATCAAAGATGCGTCAAGCTGTTGGAAAAAAAATGTGAGAAAGTGAAAACATACTGCACTCAACAGAAAAGTCTTCCAAGCGAAAGTGTCAACGCTTTGATATTTTGTCAAGACTGTACGTTCTCTTACACGATAAAAATCGCTCTCAAGCTTCGGTGCACTAGAGACTGGGTAGTGCAGGGCAAAATGGAAATCCCGAAGGAACGAATCAATGGGACGAATTTTCCGTCGACACAAAAATCAAATTTTCGTCTCGGATGGACAAGGTCCATTTTTCCCTGCTTTAGCCAGCGTTCACTCGTCGCAGTATCAGAAACCCCCAAAAGAGACGAAAAGAAATAAGAAAAAAAAAAGTGACAAACGATCGGCGGGGGAAACAAATGTTTGCGCGAATAGAATGAAAGTGCTCTTGATTTTTCTCACTCTACCAGTTCCTCGCCGTGCGTACAGAAGATATTTATATCGGGACTTGATTAAGAGTCGTGGAGGGGTCGCGGCTGCAGGGGTTGCTAGTAACACTGGACCGGAGCCGGAGGACTCCAAAAGCCGTTGATTTTACGTACTGACACGCATCCTCACTCAGGACAGCCGCAGGCTTACACTTCTGCAATGAAAAGGGTTTCGACCGAGTGCCCAGATATATATATATATATATATATATATATATGTATTTTTACTTAACAGAAAAACAGCGAGGCAGACGCGACGGCCATTAACGGTCTAGAGGGCTCAAGAGCTCGAAGAAGCCAGGGCTTGCGGTCGAAGAAGCCGGGCAGCCTCGTCGAATGTGCTCCGTTTTTTTTTTTCACTCTGAATTTACCCCTTTTCGCAACCACTTCTCTCTCTCTCTCTCTCTCTTCTTCTCTCTTTGTCCCTCTCCTCCTAAGCTTTTCTCTCCTTCCATATCTCAGGCAGGAGGTCTTTTGTTTTTACATACAAAAATTTCTCTTTCCGAGCGCGAGCTCGCAGCGACCTCTTCGGGAATTTATTCCCATTCTCGGAGAAGTGAAAAAAACTGCGATGCTTTTTTGTCATAAGCCGATTTCCCTCACCGTCGGCAGTGCCGGGCTAAGTCGACTGTGAGTGTAACATTATTTATTATTTGAACTGCTCTTGGATCAGATTTTTTATTCCGTTTTTTGCTCCCGTTGGTGGACGCTCCGAGGTATTCAGGATTTCTTCGTCAAGCCTTTAATATTCACCATTAGAGTGAAACGGCTTTTTTTTGCATAATACTTCTCCGATTTTTTACACGAGACTACTGGGAAAAAAATGATTTGCATGACGTGCATGACAAGGCAAGTTTTACAATAAATTTTGCTCACTTCTATTGTTTTCGGGAGAAATATTTTCATAATCACGAAAGAGGTTGTTTTGAATGTGGTTTTGTCTTGTTTTATTTTTTCATCACTAGGAAACAGAAAATTTCTTCGCGATAAATTAATATAGAGATTTCTAAACACACCTGCGCATGTAAATTAATTTTTAACCAAACAAAAATAATCTCCATGGGAACTTTTCCGATGGAGACGACAGGTTTTTCTGAGGGTTAGACACAGGGTGCTTACCTTTGCGAAGGAGCCTAATGAGAACCGTGCCAGATCCGGAGAAAAAATTCTGAAAAAAATCCACCGAGTACCCTTAAGCGGAGACTAAACCCAGCCATCGGTTACCTAGGTGTGAGAAAGACAGCGCCATTGGGAGCTTTTAGTAGAGCAAGAAAGAGGAGTCTCGCCTCCTCTTGAGGGGTAGTTTCTTTGATGTCACCAAAAGAAGAAGTGACTCGGTCTCGCTGAAGAGAAAAGAAAGTAAAACTGTGGATGATCGTATAATGTTTCTCATTACGTCCTCAGAAAAAAAAATTTTTTCAAAAATTTTTTCTCGAACTAGTCATACTCAAAAAAATAGAAACAAAAAAAAATTGCACTTTTATTTTTACCGGTCTACGTTAGCCGAAATATTTTGCTCAGGAGAAGTAGAGAGCGCGCACACGATCTGCATGAATCCTCGTTTAAAATGGAAATAAATGGAAAAACCTTGTTGAACATTGTACAGCGAGTATTCTGCGACGGAGGTAAGGCTGACACGAGGAAAAGTCGCTTTTACGACTGTCGCTTGCGGTTTCCACGTGTCAATGCTTACGTATGTGTGTGCGTGAGGCCAGTCTGCTTCGCTGCTGCTATTACTACTGATGGCACACTGTACGCTTTTTATAGGACACGTACCTCGCTTACTATCACGAGAGACGCTGTTGCTTTTGCTCGGTGAACCATGCTAACTAGTAGTCTCGTCACAAAGGTGCTGGGATCGTTCGTTAAAGAATTTAAAAAAAGGTGGTACAGAAAAAAATATATATGACCGAACGAATACGAAAAATGTGCAATTCGTGAATTGCAACTCGGCCGAGTTTTTTATTTTGAGTGTGCTTGTTTTTGCTGTAGATCTCAATGAGAACTACGATTTCCCCGATACTCCACTGAAAACCGAAAAAATCGCTATGAAAAAAAATAATGCATCGTAACTTTTCGTCCTCGAAAAAAAAATCCACCAGTGAATTGACTTCATTTGACGCATATTTTTTTTTGCTGATGACGGATCAGTCAGTCATTTTATTTAGAGCTTATTATAAATATATATTCTAAAAATGATAAATCTCGAATAACATTTGTGTTCTCATCTTATCTGATATATATCCAAAGGATGTTTCCAGGACAGCAAAACGTAGGTCCGAAATCAATAAAAATAAGGCGCTATATGGATCGTTGAGAGCGCTCAAAATCCGGCTATACCGTATGCAATTCGGCCTCGCGGACAAGGAGCTTTGACATGCCTATGGTACGCACGTATCCAGCGTTCACGTTGGGTCCATATAGTGGATACTATATGTCCGGGGGTAACAGAGAATGTTAGGACAGACGTGTATATTTTCCATACTTTACGATCGCCTCTCTACGTGGAATAACGGAAATTTGCCTGACGCGAAGTACTCGCTTTTATGGTAAGGTTGCAATTGTGTACTCGTTTCCTGGGTGATCGAGAACTTTTGCTGAATGATGTTGAATTCCATACGGGAAATCATTGATAAATGGCAGAATCCAAACGAATCTATATTTGAAAACACGAAGACGGAAAAGTTTCTCTTAAACCTGCGAACTATAGCGGAGATGGATATTTCGGAACACATACCCTTTCTTGTTTGGCATTCATCATACGATTTTCTTCAGTCTACTAAATTATTCTGTAAAAAGAAAAGGACTACTTGTTTCTATTATTTACTTTTCTTTATTTATTGAGAGAACCGCCGTAAACAACGTCGAACGCTGAGATGAAAATTGAAAAAAATCGTCGCATTTTCCGCCGGCAGAAAAAAGCGAGCCAAGGAGAATCGTCGAGAAGGGGGGAGTTGAAGAGCGAGGAGACTTTCGCGACAGCTGCGAAAATCCGTGGGATATTTAGCGACGCGGCTGGGTTGCATCGACGCTGATTTGTCGAGCCCTCTGTGTGCGTGGTCGATTTTCGTCGTCGAAATATAATTCCCAGCTTCTGAATCGCTTCACTCGAGGCTTTCCGCTTTATCGCTCGTGTTTTCTCGTTCCGACTTTATGCGCTCTAGAAGAACGGCGACGATGACGACGACGATATCGCCGTTGAGTATCCGCTCTCAAAATAGCCACGAAGCGTAGCGTAGCGTTATTAAAGACTCCTCGACATTCGTTACAATTATTGCAACTTTTTATATACTATATATTAATATATATATATATATACATATATAAATATCTCGTTCAAAAATTAAATGCATTTTCTCCAAAATATCAAAACAGCGCCCTCTTTACAAAGTGAATGCAATTTTAAGATTAAATTGATGAGATTATTGTTTTTTGTGAATTTTTCTTAAAAATAATTAAATTATGTTCCAGCAATAACGTTTTACACGGGATACGGATGAACCTTTTTGTGAACGTGAATCCGCTCTGGCGCCAACGATAATACCAACCTTTTGCTTCTGCCCTTCTCATTAGTTCGCAGCTCGTGCCCTCGTAATGAAAATGCACATATTTTATTCAAATAAGGCGATGCACGTTTTCTCTTTCCAATTAACACCTCGTCTTTCTCTACTCAAATAGATTGTTTCCACTTAACTTTCGCTGTTGCGTCGACGATGAGCTGAACTCGTTATTAATTACCCAACTTCTCGGCATCGACTGTCTTTCTCAAAATTAAAAAAAAAGGTTTGGTAATATAGGAAAAAAAATGGCCTTAATTATCCTCATGAATAGTATCGATTTGGTATACATTCGAACGCTATATTGCACTCTTCGCGGATGGAAAAACTGTAATTTTTATTTGTAATAGCGATTTGTTCTTTACACCCCAAAATATTTTTTCGATGAAACTTTCCCTTGTACACTGGACCGGTGACGATGTAACTTAAAAAATATATGAGGAATATCCTGCGCACCTAATTTTTGAAAATTCGATAACTTTGAGATTTTTTTTTTTTTGTAAGCCTGACCAGATCGCAGTGTCGTATCCGACGAATCTTGCGGAGAAGGCATCGTTGCGCAACGGTCAGGACAGAGCGGAGTCGATTGGTTGGAACATATGTTGCACTTATTTGACTGGTGCGACTTCAATATCCTTGAGCGGGAAAGATCGCTATTGGGATGGGAATGCGAAATAAAAGACGTCGAAAAACGACAATAAATATCGCCTCACGAGTAAAAAATGTTCATCGTGCGAGGAGGTAAAAAGGCAAGATAGTAAAAAAAAGGAACGTGCGCTATCTTGACTGACCATTGCTTACGCGATCGTGCGCTGCTTTAAGAAAGTTGCCAGGAGCAAGGACGTACAAATGATATATATATTCGATACATTATTGATGTGTTTGCGGAATCTACCACGTTACTTATTGTACCAGCATAACGACGTCTGAGAGACGTAACGGCGTATCTTACGCCGCGTAACATGTGAAACAACGTAAAATACGCCTTTCGGTTTATCAGTATCGAAAATGCATCGTCCTTCATGAGCATCATCCTTGTTATGATCCTTTTTATCAGCCTATCCCTCAGAAAGTATTTCGATATTATGGGAAACAGATAAATACCACAAACAAGCAATTTTCTCTCTGATAAAAGTAGAATCCCATAAAAAAAAAAATAAATAAATAATAATTGAACCCCACAATCGACCTCATAAACTGACCAAAACTTTCACGGTGACTGAATTTATAGCTCCCATCCCCCGAATAACTAAGTCATGAAGTGGTATCACCGTCCTGCGGGTGAGTTTATAGACATTAAAAAAATCCGGAAAAAAAAAACACGGACGCTCAACTTAAAAGCAAACATAATAATCGAAGTCTCTTGCGTACAAACGAGCATGAAACTGCACATACGCTCATCGTACATACGTGTTAACGAGTGCGGTAAGTTCGGAGCCGGGATATCGCGCTCCTATATACCAACTCGCCACAAAACAAAAAAAAAAATCGCGTATATATATAGTTAGAGAAAAGCTACGACGCGACGCGCGCTGCTCTCCGGCGACACGTCGATATTAAAAGCCCCGCTCTGGGTGCCCGGGAACGGTAGACCCGGAGTCTTGCGGCTCGGCAACGGCACGCGCACCCGATAAAATTGTGATAGGCGCTTCTAGGTCCGAGAGTGGGAGAAAGAGAGAGAGAGAGAGAGAGAGAGAGAGAGAGAGAGAGAGAGAGAGAGGGTGAGTGAGAACCGTAAAGCCGTCAGAGTCCGAAGGGGAAGAGAGAATGGGGTAATATGGAACACCCCATGGCGCTATAGTTTATCAGCCGTTGCAACTCTCCGTACGGATCGGTCACCTGGGAATGCCGGACCGTTAATAACGATCATAATTCATAAGGGGTGGCATTGCGAACGACGCGTAGCAGTGGCAATGGGCGATGCATCGTTCTCCAGCTTCCACCCGAGAAACGACGATATTGGGTTCTCTCGCTCCCGTTCTCTCTCTCTCTCTCTCTCTATGCCTCATTGCGCCGGTGCCCAGTCGACTGACTGTTTTATCGGCAATTTTTAAGGGGATATGAAATTACGAGGACAGTTTCTTTGAATTTCGATGCAGAGTCGAGGCATTTTTTTTTTTCATTGCGGTTGCTTTTTTGTGTCTATTCGATTAACTCTCTGCGCCCTATTTTTCGAGAGTGAGGGGATGGATATTTTTTTCCTTCGAATTTTGCAATTTTTAACATCTAAAGAATATTTATTTAAGGGGCGCCCGTAAAATAAATGATTTTTCTCTGTCTACGTATAGGTAGATTACGTGCATTACGTGTGTTACAATGTTCAAGAAACGTGCATGCGGTCTGCGCTCTAGGTTAGAGGGATTATTAGATCTTCGTTTTATACTATTACACGCACGAGCGAAGGGGCACTTGACCATGGCTCCGCACGTGATGTAACCCGAACGTCGTTCCATCTGTTATGAACGATCGGCACTCGGCATTTTTTTTGTGTGTGTGTGTGTGTTTTTTTTTATTTTCTTTCCCTTTCTTGCTCATTCTTTCATGTCGCTCAAATACGATACATCAGCAATCTGCTGGAGACTTGCACGTCATGCGAAGTCCGTAATCGATCCCCGTAACGTATACTTAACGTGACGACTGTTCGGTGCATTTTTATGCGCCGTTGAACCGAACTGCTACTCTTTCGTTGCAACGGATGGATCAGCATGCCGTTTGCCGACGTACTGCACCGTGTGCACCGCTGATAAGAAAATATTAGCAGTAATATTTTCTATTTTCTATTTTCCTTTGTTTTTTTTTTTTTTTTTTTTTTTCAATGTTTAATTTTCTATTTTCTATTTTTTTTTGTAACATTTTTACGAGCAAATAAATTATGAAAATTTTTTTCATCATGCTGGAACACTGAGATTTTTACACACGCTTTTAGTGAACCTTAAGAAAATGTCTTTAAATCGTATCGGTGATTTTAGGACCGTATTTTACAGAAAAAAATTTTGCAAAAAATAGTCCTTCAGTCTCTTTTTACAACATTAAAAATACTGTAAAGACGCTTACAGAAAGTCGACAATTTTGTGTAAGAAATAAGTGGATAGAGTACAGTGATTGGGGCGTAATGTGAAATTGTCTCTTCTTCATTTTACGTTCAACCGCCACAAAATTGAGGTAAGTATGGGCATTTTTTAGCCAATATATTAGCACGACGCATACGAATTACTGCAGAGGCATGCCTCGCAGGTCCGCGTGACGAACGACTGATGGAGAATTTTGTTTGACAAAACAGTGAACCCGTAAAGCCTCTTTCCACGACCCACTCAGAGAGCGGAGCGCCTCGAGCGCCCGGTTGATCGATCGTCAATTGCGGTTATCGATACACGTGACGTATAGAGGTTGGTTCGACAAGTGATGCCGATCGCCTCGAGCACCAGTCGTTCCGCGGATTTTTACCGATCACCGGGCCACAGTTAAGGCTGTTTAATCGTTCTCGTGTTTAAAAGTTTCGGGCGCTCGAAAGGGTTTGCGCGAAGAGACAAAAAAAAACGATTTTTCTTTTCTTCACCGACCGATTGACGGCATGACATCGATGTCGGCCACTGGCTTGCCGCCTGAGGCGACTCCCAGGCCCGGCAGAATCAATCAATACGTCGGAGCACTGGTGGGTCGGTATACACACATAAATTTTTTGTTAAAGTGAACAAATTTTTTTTAATGATAATAGATTGCCGTTCGTTATACAAAGTGATAACGATCTTAAAAAATATATGAAAATTCTTAATTTGAGGTTCGTAATGTATTCGAGATTGTGGACAACCAAGTAATTCGAACGCCCTACAATCGTTTGAGTAAATTTTTCTCCGAAACGAAATTATAAAGTAAAAAAAGAATTGCTCCGTGGGCTCCGAAATAATTTCTCCGTTTTATAAGTTCGTTCAGAAAGAAAAGAGTTTCAACATTATTCATTCTGTTTCTCTCGTACTCATACGTGTGTACGTTTGTGTTTAGGAGGGTGAACCGATAGCGCACGTTGTGGTGGAAATTTGAGAGCACTGTAACACTATAAAAAATTAGTAAATTCAGTGTACCATCGCAATAGTAAATTAATATACTTCGTTGTCGAAGTTGAAGTGAATTATTGAAATAGTAGTGCTTTTATAGTAAAATTAAATTCAGGCATTGAAAATAATATAATAATAATAATAATAATAAAATAAAATGTTTTCCCGCTTCACATACAGCGAACATTAATTTTTCATGGCAATTCTATGTAATATTTAGTACACTAATTATCGCACACAAAGTTCCAGTGCGGTTCCTTGAATTATATGGGAATTTCCTTGTTTGTAGTATGAAAGCCTCGTTTAGGCCTCTAATTCTCTAAGATGTGTGCAAGGGCTTTCAAATGGATAATCTCCGTGAATTAATCGATTATTTCTAGCGTCGTTTGCCGGCTTCTCACTCGGTGTATCCCTAGCTTGGAATTCGAGTGCGGGCGATGTACTGAGAAACGTATTGAAGGCCAGTATCAATGAGATAGGACTGGTCGGAGGTGTACTGAACGCAGGTGCGTGCTGCGGTCTTCTGTTAATACCCTTGATCCTGCGTTTCGTCAGCCGAACCGGAGCAATGTTCATCAGCATACCCGTCAATATCCTTGGATGGGCTTTCATTTGCTTCGCCGACCAGCAGGTGGATTATAAGGCAGAGTTGGTCACGTACACAAAGAACTTCAATTACTTATTAAAGTATCGAGTGGCGGATCAGTACGATACACTCGGAACGTCAGCAAGTTTTGGAGCAGCAAGCATGAATTTAAAAAAAAATAAGAGGGAATTCCAAACACTTCTGAACGGTATAAAAATGCGAAAAAATCAAGCACTTTAAACGTGCTAAAAAGGTTAATTTTTTATGACAATTCGATCATTTTCCTGAGTGAATATGCATTTTTCGGATTCAAAATTCACTCTGAATTTTATGGCGTTCTGCACATTTTTCGAAGAAGAAAATTCACAGTGAATTTATAAAACTGATATACGATTTGATTTCTTATCAATTCATTGACAACATCTTGGAGTAATTACTGCGCACAATTAATCTATGCAGTGCCTTTAATATGCTTGATTTTTTTCAAATTATTATCTTATCGAGAAATGTTTGTAATCCTCTCACTTCTCTTGATACTTTAACACGTAGTTCAAGTCCTTACGGTATTTGCCCGACTCTGGTACGAAGTTGTATCAATGTCGAGTAAAATGAAGTAGAGTTTCAATTACCGACCGCGTCTTGGTAGACAAATTTTTCATTAAACGGTTTGATTTTTATTTTTTTTTTGTCACGCAGGTGTGGCTCTTAATTGCCGGCAGAGTGATTTGCGGCATGGTGGGTGGTATTTTTTGCGTACTGACGCCGCTCTACATCGCCGAGATCGCATACAAGGACATGCGTTACCGTCTTCTCACATTTTTTCACCTGTTTGTCAATTGTGGAATAATGTACGCCTTCCTCATTGCTTACGTTCTCGATGAACGCGATGCGATATGGCGATACAGTGTCACTTGTGCAATTTCATGCGCACCCATCGCTTTGGTTATTTTTTTGCCGGAAAGTCCACTCTATCACGTGATCAACGGAAACATTGTCGCGGCGAGAAGATCGATTCGATGGTACAGAGGCAAGCAATACAATTATCAGGAAGAAATCGATCAACTCGAGCAACTGGCGAAGTTCAAGAAGACAGGCTTCAAAGTTAGTCAAATTAAATCGCGTTCCAAATCAATTTGGAAGTTCTCCGTCGGTAAAACAGGGCCAACTGTACATTTTTCACTTCCAGTGAAAAACAATTTCATATTTTGATAATTTATTAATAAAAATAAAAATAAAAAATAAAAATTATTCCCGATTATACCGACGGAGATTCATCGACGCGGGACCTGTAAAGTAAAGAATTTTTTTAAATAAAATTCATTGAATCGTTATTTCGTAACAGCGATCGCTAAAGACGATGAAAAAATCCAAGGTAATTTGGTCGCTAATCGTCTGTCATGGTGTCATAATAGCGCAACAGTTGAGTGGCATAAATACGATGATTTTCTACGCACTCGTAATATTCAATAACGGCGGTTCGGGTAACTTGACCGGAGAGGAAATGACCCTTGTCGTCGGAGCGGTGCAGATTTTCGCCGGTCTTCTGTGCACTCTGACGATCGATCGAATCGGCAGAAGAATACTTTTAACGTTATCCGCTGCGTCGACGGGAGTTTTTCTCGTGCTGCTTGGTAATATATTTTTTTTTAAATCCATCACCAGATTAAGTGGATGTAACTTGAAAAACTTTAATGTACACAAATTACAGTCTTCGGTACCGACCCAGTTGGATTCCATCGAGGGGACAAATTTTCACTTTGCCTCAAAGTTTCGAATCTGACTCGGTCGGTAATGAAAAAACTGTAAGCCCTTATTTTCAAGTCCATGGAACCCTCGCAAAGGAAAGAAATTGATTGCAATTTTCCTTACCGATCAACTATAATTTTCAAATAACCATGACGATAATTCAGGCTGGTACTTCGATGTGAGAGACGATGATCCGGAGTTCTACGACGAAACCTATGGATGGATGCCGCCGACCTGGATAAGTCTATTCTTCGCGGCGTTCAATATCGGCCTGGGACCGATATCGTGGTCCATGCTCGCCGACGCATATCCGATCGAGATAAGAGTAACCGCCTCGACGAGCGCAGCTTTTCTCAGCTGGTTAATATCGCTCATAGCGACTTTGACCTTCGGCGAAATGGCTATCGCCCTCGGCATACCAAGAACCATGTGGCTCTTCGGTGGTTTCTCGTGGCTCGCAGCCATATTCACCGCCGTTCTCGTACGAGACAATGGAGGAAAGAGCCTCCTGGATGTGCACATGGATTTTGGCACGCATCGCGACGAAACCCGGCCAGAATCTTCCCAGGTCGTCGAAGAGATCTGAGCAACTTGCTTTCTGCAAAAGTTTCCTCGCAACCTTGGAAAACACCTCACTGTGTGTGTATTATTTTTTACTTTTTTTCAAAATTCGTCTCAAAACTTAATTTTACACTATCCGATGATTCAACAATATTCTTACCATTAGACAGAAAATGGGCGAGAGTGGAAGAGAGTGTGCTCGCTCCAGGGAATGCGCAGAACCGATAACCAGTTGAATATCTCGTCGGATTTACCTGAAAGCCCAAAAAATAAATTATTTTAATATTTGCAATTTTGAGGTATTTTTTCTTAGACTACTCTCCGAACGCGTTTCTTTTTTTTTTTACAATTATCGAAACTATTAACTTTTATTAAGAAGTTCTTGCGTGAAATTTACCGCAGTTATATATCACATTATATAATATCTGTGTCAGGAACGTTACTCTGTAATATAAACTTTACCGATTTATTATTTTCGGGTGTTGTTATGAATTTTCATCGATCAACGTGGAATGAGCAAAAAAGCGAAGAACGGTGAAATCTCTGCCATTTGTAAAAAGTTGACTGTTACCTGCTTTTTAATATTCTTAAAAATTCATCAATTAAAAATAAAAATTCATGAAGCCATTTTTGAGCTATCAGAGACACTGATTTAGACAATTAAATTTCGAGAAACAGTATCGAAAATTAGCAGCCGATCTCGCGTTCAGCAACTTTCCACGTACCAGTCTGTAACTTCCGTGATTCTTAAAAAATTACCGCAATATTTTTTTAACAAAAAAAAAAATATATGAATTTTATTCTGGCGCAAGCCCTTGATATTCGAACCATTAAAACTTTATCGTTCCGTAACTCAGCCGCAGCTTTCCGGCAAATGGCCGATTTCGGTTCAGGATTAAATTTCGTCCCAGGTGGAAAATCCCGGGTTAGCTCAGACAATAAATATTTTCCGGTCGACTTATCTTTGACAAATCGGTGGACATTAAAATTATATAGTTCTCGCGTGTGTGAGTCCGTAGACGTAATGCTTATAATTGGAACGAGCTCGTTGCAAGCGGCGTTTGTGTTTTGAGTGTAAGAATCGTCGTGAGAGCCGAGGCAAATATAACGCGTTAAGGAACTCTCCAGTGCCCTACCAGAAGAGGAAGTGAGATGAAAATAGCGGATTATTCGGGGATGAAGAGAAGAAGTGGAGGGAAAAACACCAGGCGGATATAGAGAAACAAAGCGAAGATCTCCGGTGGTTCCGTCGTCCGACTGGCCGAGGGCCAAATGAACGAGAATCAGCTCTCGAGGAGTATTTTGTTTCGCGATGATATATTGCTAACAGATGTCCGGTAGTCCGTTGATTGCTTTTCCTTTGCCTCAGTCGTTTTGAACTTGACGCTAAATTCTCGAAGAGAAAAAAAACTCAACGACCGTCACGATGGGAACTTCGCAATGACAGGAAAAAATTGCCCCATACCGTCCCATTTAGGCTCAGGTCAACGACTTTCATTACGTTGTCTGGGAGACATGATAATTCGATACCCTATCACGCCATAAAGTATTTATTGCACATATAAAATTGTTTCACTCCATTAATCGTACTAATTTTCTAAATTAAAGGTACAGTTCATTAATTCAAAAAAGAAAAAGTTTTTTACCTGGCAATACACGTTAACTGCGTTTTTGTTCACGAGTGAATTATTCTTTAAATATTTAATTTTTTCCGTTCACTTTTTCGATATTAAATGTAATATCTTAATTACGTATACGAAATAATACGCATTGAGACAGCAAAAACGGGAATCGAAAATTTTCTCGTATAGTTAGCTAATGATCGTATCGTAAATAGAAATATTCTTCGAAATTGGAATAAAAGGTAAGTATCAAATTCTGTGTCGACTCTCCGATTCTGTACGACAACGCGGCCGATAATCGTGCGAATGTCAAAGAAAAAGTATCCCTCCGGGAATGAACTATCTCTCGATGAGAATATACAGAGACTTTTTGCACCGATCCCGTTTCCGTTGCTGTTCAGGGGAAAAATCGTCTTCTTTCCGACGTTACCGCGATGGGAACGATCGGACTTTGCAACACACTCCAGGTTGCGAGCATCGGCACGGGAGAAAATACGACAATGCCGAGGGCGATAAAAAAGAAGCGCGGACCAGAATGAAGCAGGATTGAGGCTTAGGCGATGGAAAGCGAAAGTCCTGGCGCTTCGCGAAAGGGCAGCTTGCAGTCTGCCAGAACCAATTTCGGACGATATAGATTTTTCTGAATCCCCTACGGATGAGGTCGAGCGCAATCGACTTACTTACGGCGTTGCGAATCGAACGAATACCATAAGAAAGTAAAAAAAAATAATGAAAATAAAACTAGCGGGATAAAAGCTCCCGATGGTCGATCAGGCAATTTTCTCGCACGCACTGACAATTTAAAAAATTTCGTATTTGTAAAGCGATTAAGCAACTTATCGGGAAAAATGATAAAAATAGTTTATGTAAATAAAGGTCCGTACGAGATCTGAGAAATATTCGAAAATTTCCAAAATTTATGAGGTCGATTCGTAAAATCAAAATATTGTTTACTTCGTTTTATTTTTCAGTCAATCGACGATTCCAACGTTTGTCTAACTTTGGGTGGAAGACATCAATTCATCGAGAATAAAACGCTGATCATTCAACATTTGTCACTAAAAAAAAAAAAGAACCAGGCGGGAAAAAATTATAAAATTGTACTCGTCCGAATTCTTCCGCCGGAAGTAATTCTCTTTTCCTCGCCTTTAGACATCACTTTGTTATACATATTGCACAGTGAAGACTTCCGCAAATGGAGGAGATAAAGTTGGAAATACCTCGAAAGAAAAAGAGACAAGAAGAGACTCAGAGGGATGGGAAAAGCAATTTAAGAATTTTTCCGTGCCCGGCGTCAGCAGTTTTCTGACGATAGACGAGTGGAGACTGTACAACGGGGAACATTGCGAAATAGACCACGAGGCAGATAGACAACATTCGATTTGCGACGAGGAATGTAATCCAGTACGTAGGGAGCTGCCAGGGCAAAACGAAACTCCGGGGAAAAATGGACCACCCATCCTCAAATCGCAGAAAATTTGTGGGCTCGTTCATTTTGCCCCATTCTCGGCGGTACTCGTACGTAACCTGCACCGCGCACGATAGATCGCTGCATATAACAACGGGAAAGGAGTTGCTAGCCGTAACTTTTATTTCAACGGGCCGGGAATCGAGAACTCGCCAGGAAAAAACTGCAGAACTAATGCACTACCGCTGATGGCGCGGCCTCTTAACAATAATCCAATAAATTGACCACTATAGAAATACCAATAGATTGCTCAAAGCCTCTGCGGAGCGTCGCAGCTCAAGAGTGCTCGACGTTTGCCTGAACGACCTCGGCCTCCTCGAAGCCCGCTCCGTTGCTCGTAGAATAAAATGAAATAAAAAAATCCAACATTTATTCGTAAAAAAAAACAGAATTTTTTTTCGGGCCATATATTTTTCGGAGTACTCAAGAGTGAATTTTTTCTCAGTCATTGGTATTTTATTTGGGATCGTACAGCTGATTCCTTGCGATTGCAATTTTCGCATTGATTTTAACACTTCATCTTTGGAAAATTTTTGCTCCCGATTAGAAAGGAGAAAATAAATCAGTGTCGATGGAAACCGGGATCCGGAATAATTCATTTGATCGATGAACAAATTCTCGAGTGAAACTCTCTTCTATTTTATCTATGTCGCCAGGATTTATTCCGTTCCTCGGTGACTCCTTGCGTCTTTTTCTCCTTCGGTGGAATGAGAAAGTCACGATTATTCTTCGATGAACCCGGAGTCGTGCGCTCCGCGTTTTCTATAGATCGCGAATCACCTCGGGATGCTCCGAGAAGGATTCTTCGCGATGCAATGCCGCGAACAAAAGAGCAGCGAACGAATGCTAAACGGCTTACAGGATATCGGTAGTGGTTCATCGGTACCACTTTGTTGCTGCATATAGCTCCTCTTAAAATATATATTACGTGAACGATACGATGCAGGGGCATTTTATGTGCTTCTAGGAAAATGCTGGGTAAAAATATTTCCATCGTTTTTTATTTCTCTTGAATCCCCACTAAGAGAGGGCTTGCAGACTTCGGAGAACTCGAGGCGAACCTCAGGGCGACTCAGAGCTATACCTTTACGAATATCTTATGCGATATCTTTGTGAATATCTTCTGCGATATCTTTGTGAATATCTTCTGCGATATCTTTGTGAATATCTTCTGCGATATCTTTATGAGTACCTTGTACAATATATTTATGAATCGCCTATGCATTATATTCATAAATGCCTTGTGGGATATCTCGATGTGACACATTCATGAATATTTTGTGTGATATATTTTAGAATATTTTATGCAAAATCTTGATGAAATCATGGTCAAAATAATACCAAATATCTTCCTCGTTATAAATATATCTCTATGAAGGTGTTTTCACAAAAAAAAATCGTGGGGAAAAATGGACAAGATTGTATCAGATCTCAATGATCGTACATTAAATTCGTTGGCTATTGCTGCAGCTGGTTTGATGGCAATTGCTAAAATCGTTTCAGTGATTCAAAGTAATTGCGAATATATACGACAAATGAGCTCCAGCAACTTTGCCAGTGGACCGAATACGGAAATCCGATGAAACGTGCGTGCGGCGACGAAAATCACATCGGAGCGGTGACGCTCGGGATGTAATCAACGGACCAATGTTCACGCTGATAAATTCCACAATCGATACAGGATAACTGGAATCCTGTCTCGGATCCAATATTAGCTACCTGTACATTGACGTTGGGGGTTCGTTAACGTGCACGCACATGGCGGAATGTACGAGATATGTTTAATAATATTACAATCCTCGACGTAAACGCGGACCGAAACAGATAGCAAAGCTCGGATTCAAAATATTATACGCCGGATGATTAGTGCCAGTCGTCATTCATAACGAAGCCCAAGCAAATTGGAAAATCCGACCATAGCTGTTCGCAGGAACTTGAGCCGAGTGGCCCGAATACCCGAATTGCGCGTTCTCCGGTTCGGTTAGCGCATTGACTTTCGACACGCGCTTGACCTCGCGATATCGGCATTCTCATCGGATATGTCTGTCGATGCGAATTATTATTTAGCCTCCGTTCCACCACTTCGTTACGCCGCTTCGATTTAAATTTTCGGCAAGGCGTGCGTGACGTTCGATTTTAAACTGCACCGAATGGCTTTACTATGTCCGAGAGCGTCAATGCCAGATGGTTTCTATACGCTCGCGGAAACGTGAATGGATTCGTGGCTATTGAATTACACGAAATATTGTTTACAAGTTACGATTCGGTCATTCGATCGTCAATTTTAATAAAATAAATAATAAGACAATAAAAAAATTAAACCAACGGGCAAAGTTCTGAGATTAACCGTTGAAAGTTTGCTATCACTAGAAAAGGGAGAATATTGGATTCTATTAGTGCTCCAGGAACATGTCAACATGTTGGTACAAACAATAACGTAATTTTTATTTTGTTTAAACAAAAGTTTCTCGATATCAGGTAATAATTATTTTTAGCTTTCATATTATTCGATAGATTTCAACATCATTGGTATTCATTTAAGTGTGAATATTAGCGGTTTTTCCGTCACCCTGGCTCATGTTTGTACAGATTGGAAACGTCAAATACCAACAAGTTTCGAAATATTACAGTCAATAACGCCTCGTCAGTCTTCGTTTACTGGGTCATGTTTAAATAGACACGAATTGGCTCGAACTGAAAAACACGTTAATTTTTTATTCCATCGTCTCGCAAATAATTGGATGAAGAACCTGAATCAAACTGCTCGCACCTCCATCAATATAAGATGAGCCGGTTGCAATCGTGCAACATGCAACATCCGGCGTGAATAAACAAGCCGTAATTATCGCAACTTGAGCTGATCAAATATGTCATTTTTCATATCTCGATATAAAGTCGGAGTCTTCAGATCGCACAGTTCCATTTGGATTGTCGATTGGTGCAAGAACAGCAGGATTATTAAACATCGAAAATATATATTCTAAAAATTTCCTACTCGTTCATACGCATTGTAAATAATATCAGTGATCAAATATTGTCTATCATGATTCTGCTCAGAATAATGATGATCTTCGGCCTCCTCTCTGTTCAAGAAATGAGCTTTGTTCAATGCCGAAAGGTAAATTAATACACAGCTGTCACTAAGAAATATAAAATACATTGCTCCGTAACAGTGCCAAGACACAAGTTATACAATTTTTTATTTTGCATATAGTATCGTGCAGTGAACCTGTGTGTGTGTGTGTGTGTGTGTGTGTAATAAACAATATTTATTGTAGAGAGTTCACGAAGCAAGGAGGGCAAAAATGATACGTGACTGATCGGACATTGCTTCATTTTACAATAATGTTAAATGTATAAAACTTTCAATAAGAGTATTTCCAATTTTTCATTTCTAGCTTCACGAGATATTGACCGATGAAGAATTCTTTAGAGTGTTTCGAACAACCCGCGATAATGGTGATTGATGTAAAACATTTTGTCATTGAGGATGGCACCAGCAGAACTTGAGTTAACATGGAATTATTAATTTTTTTCTCAGTTCCGGAATATGAGGTTGCGCCGATAAGGCACGATTTGTACAAACGCTCGTCCGCGAACCTAAAAATGGAATTCAGCGCATTTGGCCGGAACGTTGATATTCATCTTAATCCATCGGACGGGATTCTGGCCGGTGAGAACACACCAGTTTGGCTTGCAACTGCTGGCTCCAATGGAGAAGTTAACTACAAAAAATTACACTCAAATGTAAATGGCTGATGTAAACTGCCGAATGGAATATCCGACAAAATATATCCATAGCCGAATCAAACTCACTGTTGTGAGAATAATTGTTTTTTGTTTATTCACCCAGGTCGTGGGAGCCGTAGCAAAATCTTTCGTGGCCCCGAGGTCTTTCGCCTCGTTTGTCGTTGATGAATCATCGATCAACAAACCAGGATTCGTAAGTTAGCCATTGGATGAGATGATTGCACAACCTATTGAACCGTATAAACAGTTGCCAATCGAGTTGCACTTTGCCGGTAGACCAATAAATAAATGTTTACGCACGATGGAATCGTCCAGTAAATTGAGTTTTAATTTAACCCAATTGTTTCGTAAATAAATTTTTCAGTATTATAAAATTGGCATAATTTACATTTATTATGGACAATTTGTACAGCACGGGACTTTCGATGATCTAACCGTTGTGCCTTTACCCGCCCGTATTCGAGAGGTGGCACGGGAAGACTTCAAAAGATTGAAGCACGAAGTTCCTCGGCCGAGTCGAACTCTGCTACCGACTGACCATCATGTGATTATTAAAAGAAAAACTTCGCCAAGGGTTCCAATTGAACGTACGCAATGGGATAATAATAATCTGAATGATAATATAGAGGCGAGAAACGGTGAAATAAAATTAATATTATTATTTCACCCCTATAGCGGGAAGGGTGAAGGAAACTGCACAACATTACAACAAATCGAATGATCACCGAAGGAAACGTTTTGCAAACGATATTATTTATCCATCCATCTTGGTCGTTACGGATTATTCGGGAATTCCAGGACCGTAAGTAGCGTTTCATTCATGGGCTACGAAAAATAAATTTAAATAAATTAAAAAACGGTGCAAGCTGATGTGCACATGGATTCCTCATTTATTGAAATTTTGATAAAATAAATATCCAGACGAAATGAGAACAACATTAAAGATGAAATTCGCTATCAGTTGGCATTCTGGAATTCTGTTGATCTGCGGTTCAGAGATTTGGAAAGCCCGAAAGTAAGGCTTCGCATCGCTGGAATCGTCATTGGTGTCGTAAGTACCATTTTCGTACGTAAGATTCATTTCAAAACGTCAATAATTGCAAATCGATATCCAAAATTTTTGCTGCTCAACAGCGTACAAGAATTCCGGTTTTTGACGTTAACGAAACGACCGGATTAATTGCTGAAAAGGATCAATTATTAATTTGTTTTTCTTCTGTTTACTCCGCCAAGAATCGAGCAGCAACACCATACATTTACAATTTATCTCGAGGTGAGTATTTCGACTTTTATCAGTCGATCAGGATCGCAGCAAAATATTGGACCGATCAAACATTCAATCCGGACTTCCAGGTCGGTGCATATAACGTTGTCATGACCCTAACAAAGTAAGGAAAAATAAATACGTTTATTTTTCTTCTGCATCCCGAGTGTCGTTAAAACAAGTAGATTCGTCTGACTTGTACTTTTCAATTATTTTAGTTCTTACTTCTTCAACGTGCAAACGCAATGGGTGTCGACAACAGGTGAGAGATATCGCGAAGCCTGTATCGAATTTCAAACTGGATTGAAACGAATTACGTTTACTTTTTAAAAAAAAGGTGTCGCGCGTTTGGCGAGTCTCTGTGAAAATCCGTCACCTGTCAATTTCACAGCTGTGGGTCTCGTCCACGATGACATGAAATTCGGCGGTATTAACACGGCCGACCACGAACTTGGTCATATGTAAGTGACACACCAACTGCTAACGACCAGTTTCTTTGCACTGATCGTTGCTAAAGGTGGATATCATTATCGTAGATTGGGTGCGAACCATGACACACATGCAACGGGACCTTGCGCTTACGGATTAGGCTACATAATGGCATCTGATAAATTGGACACCATCAACATGCATCGATGGTCCACTTGTAGTCTCGCTCAAATTAAATACTACTTAGGGTAAGGCGAATATTTTACTGAAGATTCTGGATGTTCCCGATGCTATTCGATCCGAATGACGATCAAAATTCAGAACCGTTACAGACTGGTCAACCACTGTGCCGATGAGCCTGCAGAAATTCATAGCCCAGGCAACCCGATTGATAGAATTACACCTGGAGATATTCTCACCGCTCAGCAACAATGCGAGACCCTAGGTTATTCATATGCATGTCCGGTAAGTGATCTGTTTCATGTTATTTATTAATTCATCGACTATACCGTATTATTTATTTTTTCCATTACTCGCAGCCGGAACCTAAGATATGTGAGAAGCTGCAATGTTCGCCAGATGCTGATAACGGAAGTGTTTCGAGACGCGTTTGCCAAGACGCCCGCGTTGGTGCTCTCGACGGCACACCGTGCGCTCCTGACGCAGTAAGTGCGAATGGTTGAAGATTCCATCTCCGGCTGAATAAATAGTCTGATTGATTAATTGAATTTTTGCAGATATGCGTCCGCGGTGTCTGCGAAAAAGGGGACCAGATTGTGTAATTAATAAAATGAGACGATGAGCATTTCTTTGAACTTTCATTCATCAAATTGTATGTACGACAAACAACTGTGTATTTCCAAAACGCGCAATTGCAGACGACCTTCGAGATATCATGGTGTCCGTTGCGGCTTCCTAGAACTTTTGCGTAGTGCTCCGTCTTTTTGAATCAGATACCTCAGATTACTTCAAATGCGCCAAGCACCCAGGCAAATTAGTTCGACTGAATTATTACGCTGGGGTTTACTTTATATCCTATGAGCTGCGTTTGGTCTTATCAGCTATTTCCTGATCTGGCAACTTACCTAATTGCCTGATACAGGATGCTGCGGTAAATCCAATGGGAAGGCGAACTTGGAAGTTCGGCGACTTCATCTTCAATCCCTGTCTATAGGTTGGGTATCTGTGTAGGGGTTGCTACGCAATCGGTTCAGGGATGCGAAGAGATAACTTGAAGGAAATAACGTTCTCCCCTCTAACATCCAACTCTTAGGCGTCTCCATAAACTGGCGCTGGTGTGGGAGATTCAGAATAAGAGGAATGAAAAGAAAATCAAGCACGAAATTAAATGACGAATTATTCATTAAAATTCCATTAAAATTCCATCCAAGTCATAATTTCAAGGTAAACCCGGAAAGTTGTTCAAATACACTTCCGCACGAGAGACGTTTCAAATTTCACCCAATTTAGTGATGCGAATAAACATCCTTCTGTACAAATTTCTGAAATTTGTACAGGAATTGAATAAGAAATTTGTTATTGACAGTTCTAATACAACCGCTTTGAGAAATCCGTCGACTGCTCGGCGCCTTTTTCAACATTTGATTACAACTCCGTCTGATGCTAAACACCCATCTCGTCAATCGTTGTCCTCCCCTTCGGAGACCCGTCGGTGAACACCGCAGCTATCCTAATTGAGTCGAGTGCGCTATCAGGCCGGAGATCAATTCGTTAACGATAAATTAAACGGCAGGGAGGGATCACGTCTCACTGAGCTTGTCGGTTCATCACAAGGGTATTAACTCACCGTTACGGTCTAATTTTTATGGTCTTCATGAATCCTTTGAAAGAGACCGTTGCGGAAGTTCAAGAGTGGTCGCATGGATGTGTTCCCCGCCCGAGCCTCCTCCGGGTCCATCGTTATATATCTTCTCTGGAATCCGACCAATGTCCCGTAAGAGGATCAGTTTAATTAAGTCGAGGAGTTACGAGAAACCGGACAAAGAAGTAAAGCCGCGCCAATGCACCGAGCGCCGCAAATTACCCAGACTCCGAATAGTAACAAGTCTTGAAGGGTTGCTACGCAAGCGATGGTATTATTTTTTCCCCTCAAAATTTCTTGACATACGAATAATTAATTTGCATGTTTTTCATGCCAACATAAAATGTCAATAACGAAATCTCAAAAATGATAAATAAATAAATAAATAAATGGTTCAACCACATTCCGTACTAGCAATACTGACGAGATTTGGGGGTAGGCTTGTTAGTACCCATGCGGAAATCAAAGTCGGTGGGAAAAATAACGACAAGGTGTATTGTGTGCCGAGCGTCCCAATTTACCGCATTAATTAATTCACGACTCCCACGGTGCCGCGTTGTGCTCAAAACTTCACCCACTCGGTGCCCGTATCAGTTGTGTGTGCGTTGTGCTACGTGGAATTCTCATGACACATTTATACTCCAAGCCAGAATGAGGGGAGCTCGAGCTCGGTACTGATGATGGTCCTGTGATATACACGTGGACCTCTACCGCGAGTGATACTACTTCGCATGTCACGTCGTGCCGTACGTGACAACTATCTAGATCGTTTCAGGAGCCTTTAAAGTGAATATCCTCCACCTGTCGAGATACGCCTCGAATAACCTAATGGACACTAATGGCACAAACCGACGTCGGGAGCTTTAACTGAAATCGGATTGCATCGTTAGCCATCAGAGGGTGGGTTTATTTTTGCTTGATTATACCAACGGCTGAAATAAACCATTTTTCGAACTGGTTATTTCACGAAGATTCGTTACCTTTGCACTTCAAGCATACTCGAAAATCACATGTGTACGGTCGGCGTGTTGATTCAGTCGATGATGTTTCGAATATTGCGGCAACTTTTCCAGTCTACCAAGAATGGCGAAAGTGGCGCTTTCCCCAAATTACTATCAGGATTGATTAAACCAGGAGCTAAAATATACAATTTTTTAGACCGATTTCTTCATTATCTCTATTTCCTTGATAGTCTTAGAATGTTCCTAAGCCACATTGGTACGGTCGACGTGCGATAGGACGGAAACGTGCCGGTTCAGTAGATAATGTTTTGAAACCGAACTTCCCGTGTCCGGAAACTAAATTTCCTCTCGGGTGACAGCCATGGCCACGCCGCCTCTGTTCTTATGTATATAACGGTATAGTATATTCCATGTACATTATACAGAGCGTACATGTGAACATGTGAGTGTCAACTGTACAGGCGACCGCTTAGATAGCCTGCATTGTACAACTAGAACACAACTTCGAAAATCGCAATGTGTAGCAGATAGTTCGCGCAAAGAGCGCCATCGCAGGCCGAACTATCGCAGGACGACATTGAAGCAGCAGGGTAGATTCGATTACCGATAAGCTCGCCTGATTGACGTACGGAATGTGCGTATCTGTGAAATCCTTTGAGAATTCTGACAATAGTCGACCGATGTAAAATCTTATTCAATGACTAGATCATCAAGAACAGAAACACTTGTTCCACATCACTCTTCAATAGATTTCTAACTCAAGTCGCTTGAACTCTGAATCCGAATTTAAATAACAATTGAAGAGCCTGATCAGGCCTACTCACTAAAATCGTCAAAATACCTTCGCAGAGTCTGAAGAAATCACGTGAACAATAATTTTTCTAATTGTTCGATGTATTCCGAGATGAGTCACCTCAGGCGTTAATTCTTCCAAATTCATTAAAATACAACCAAATTTTCCCCCTAACATATAAATCTTGTTTTCACGTAAGAGATATAACGATGAAAGTATCGTAGGATTGCTTTGTCAGATATTCATTTTTTGATTCGTGGCAATCTAAAATTTGTAGCTTCTTGCCTGGAACAAGCCGGACAGCCAGAGGTTTCACTACGAATTTCAGACACCGCCTGCGTTCCGCGAATGCGCCCCAGTATTTATTCCTCTTTTACGTAACTATGCAAATTTTTCATGCAGGAATACGAGAGAACATAGTTGAACTGTTGGTCTGTCGTGACACTCGACGATTAACCCGACTCGACCGCGGAAAGCCGCGCGTTCTTGGCGCACGAACACGAGGACACAGAGGACGAAGTAGCCGTGGAAACTTTCCAGTTGGAAACAGTGAAACTAATCTGACCTAATCGTTGTACAGAAACGTTCGTATCTAGGTGTTTTTAAACCATTTCGGAGCGAACGAAAGGAGTCGTTTTTCTCATAGCGTTAAGATAGGCAGACCGGATCGAATCATAATGGGCAATGTCGAGGATCATCGGTGAACCCTTTTTTTCGTCTTAAGACACGGAGAGCGGTCACACCTCGTCGTGAAGTTTCGCAATCAGGATTCGACTATTCGTTTGTCGGACATTCAGCTCTGCGGAAAGAATCGAGCATCGTTCGTCTCTACAATTCAAAATGTACATATTCTATGTCTATATCACGACTTTGTTTGTATAGCGTATCACCTGTCTAGTTATATCTGGTCCATTCCGAGCTGGCTGCAGCGCAAACCCAGCTTGACGTGGGCCACTGTACACACAGCGCCTGCATCCCTGCTGTACAGGGATATTCCATTGGAAAACCTCGCTGGCGAATGAATGTACACAACTCGACGTACATCCGAGTTTCTCGAATAGAAGTCGTGCTCCTTCGACAGCGAAACTCATACCATTTGGTGAGTTTAAAAAGCTTCTTCGGAATATTGAATTGGCATTGCGAAAACATTTCATGTCCCAGCTTTGTTGTATATTTCGATGGCCTTTATGTCATCTTTCTCGTTACAACGACAAAAAGTCTTGTGGCATATTCGTGGTTTACTCCAGGGGAGTCTGCGTAGCATCAAAGCACAGTGAAGTTCATCCCGTCGAGAGATACCTTGCACCACTGCGGGAGGTGATTGGAGCACAAGTTTCTGCTCATCCACCAGCTGGGTCAGGCATTTTATACATTACATGTTTCGAAACGATGTTGTGCGTCAAGCTCCTATGCCTGAAGCTCGGCAGTCGTCAGGGATGAAAGAGCGCGGAGGGCAACGGGCTGCTCCATCGATTCACCCGGGAGTCGTGCAACCAGCATCCTGTGTCCCTTTTCGCTTCCGCTGCTCCGCTACTGCCACTGCCATTGCCGCTGCCATCAACGTAGGTCTCATCGCTTTTACAGTCGCCCTCGATATTTTCCATATTTAAGATTCTTAAGACCTTACAGGATTGCATCGTTTCTTTGGGTGTTTATGGTCGATCCATGAGTTGCATATATGTATGATAATATATGCGATTAAACTGGAGCATGAAAACGGCTCTGTGAGCTATCTTCGATGTACCTTGCCCACCAAACTGTACTCGATTGCTTCTTTGGTAACTGCGATTATTTCTGAAATTCAAGATTCTTCAGCTGTTACAGGACTACTTCAGGTGTTACTGGGAAGCCAACTAAGAGGCACGCCGGTCAAAATCGGTCATCAACTGTGGCTGAAACCAACTATTTCTATCAAAATCTATCTCGTTTGCAGGGATTGTGATTATTTCCGGTATTCAAGATTCTTCAACGGTTACAGAATGAGAGTGGTTTTCACCTATTTGCAGTCTATTCTTCGCTGGCGTATTTCTGTGGTAATAAAATGCGTAAAGTCCTGGGAACGTCTAGGTTCGATGGAACTAGAACTCGTAAACGGCCTCGTGGACTACTTTGTATGTACCTGGGAAACCACCCAAGAGAGGCGCAATTCAGAATGTGTCGCCAACATTTCTTGACACCGACTGTTCCAGCCGGGTCGTCCGTTTTGCCCCTGCATGTTTCACTCCATCGTTACTACATCGTCGCGCTGGAGATAGGCAATTCTCGTCACGGTATAAGGATACAGATAATTCGAGCCACACAATTTACTCCATCCCCGCAAATCGCAGTCCACTTTCCTGCGGCTCAATTCCGTGCCGCTCCTGCTCCTCCTACCACCTCGTTCCGCTGCATCCTTGTTCAGCTCGATGGGTATCGACAGGCCGCACACAAGCCAACTTGAGTACAATCCCTGCAATCATCCGGTTCACACGAGCCCGTGACCTACCCTTGTTGACCGAAAAGTCATTTGACATTATTCTCCCACATCAAAGTACACACGCGTGCTCGTTCTCTACGCGCCACGGTCTCGTGTTCTCCAACGCAAATATTTGTCAAATTCCGTTGACGTCCGATCACAAAAACCTACTCGACGTTAACGCAAAGCTTTATCTTGCTGTGGATTTTCAACGAAAATTCAACGCACACATTGCCTCGGTAAACGGACATATCGAGCATCGCCGAATTTTTTTCTAATATTTTTCGAAATTAAAAACATTCACTGCAATACAAAAAATCATCTACTGTAACAAATAAATAGCGTGAACTATTTGTACAAGACTTTCGAAATGCGGCGCTCATTTGACTAACGTGAAGCACTCAAATCGCCTTAAGCGCATTGGTGCATCCGTCATGCCGTTCGATTCCCAGACGTACCGTCATGCAGTTACACCGTCTGCAAACGCTCGTACCGAGCGCAACGTATCAAATTCCATTTGCTCATACCAGCACGCTTCCACTATCTCGCGAAACATAACGTCAGGGTTTCACGTAGGACTCTGGCGTACAAATTAATACATACGTGGCTCACCGTTGCCTCGGGACTACAATAGAATCCTTGCACCCTTGAATCCCGCACAGTGTGCTGTAAACGCAGACATCCGACTTACGCCTACGTGGGCAAAAGTGGTCCATTACGCAGGTCGTCGTGTTCGCGATTCGCGTATCCGTGTGCCTCTTTTATCGTTGAATCGCGCAAACAATACACTTTGTTAAACCTTACTCCTGGCGCAGTTGTTCTTCCTACCGTTTACGGGCTTCCGCTCCTGGCAGTTTCGCCATTCAGCAACGTACATCGTATATCGTGTTTTATATCACTTTATTCTTCCCCTCCTCGCCGGACGAACTTTCCACTCGTTCATTCGGATTCCACTGGACCGTTTTACCGGTTTCGCTGGACTACTGCAACGTTCGTACGAGCGATTCATTATCGAAGCTGAGAATTAATTTAAGTTTAAGCTTACACGACTCCACATTGAGCCGCCATTCTAAATCAGGATGTGCTGAAGTATGAACCTAAAGTTATCTGCACGCGATTAAATTTCATCGAGTCACAGCAATTATGCTTCGCGCCAAACTTCGCTCGGTGAAGTTCACTCGGAGAATAAATTTCTGCGAGTGATCAAACTTTTTTTTCTCCTAAAGCTGTGCATGGATGCGATAGAGATTTATAACCATGCAGATACTTGCGAGAGAAAAAGGCGTTTATTGGCGGATTTTCTCGGCTATCGCACCAGTTCATGTTGGGAAATCTAACGTCAAGTGAAGTTTCTACCAAGTATTTGGCTGGGGATGCGGGAGGAACGGGACTCTCGTTACCCGCGCAGAAACTCTCTCTCTCTCTTTCCACTTTCCGCAGCTTCTCGTCTCAACGGGAGTTTTACCGGGAGCTCAAGGTAATAACAAACTTTATGTATGCTTTCGTTCGAGTCGAGGATTTCCATAAACCCGGAAACTCCGCGGAGCGTCGTTAGCTCACCGTGCTAATCGGATCGAATTTTACGACCGCTCTTCTCTCTCTCTCTCTGTCTCTATCCGCGCCAGTGTAAAATTTTCAAAGAACTTCTGATTTTTTATTTATTTTATTGATAGACGAGAAAATCTTTCATTCATCTCTCAGTGCGATAACTTCGTTCAACTACTTTTGTGGATATTTTTCATTGAAACTTGCCGTTGCAATCGGATGTTCTCCGTCACCTAATCAACTTCTGAATTCCGCTCCACTCCAGTCCGCTCTTCGTTCGCTGGTCTTTACTTCGTGCTACTTTATTCTAGTTTCGATCTGAAACTTCGCTCTGGCACCAAAGCTCGTGGCTCCGAAATTTGTATACTGAAACGACAATCAAATGAAACGTTGGTGTGGAATACGATGGAGCAGAGCAGAGAATATTGCGTGAACGCGAGAGGCAGAGTAGTTTTATCGAAAAGTCGTGGCGACGAACGAACCGACAAAGGCTTTTGTCGACACCCGAGATGTGTTGCGAGGCTTTCAGTCACCGACAGAAACCACTGACACGTATCGCTGTAATGGGGATCTCGTTAATCTTGAAAAATGTTGCTTCACCTACATTTAACCAACTCCCGACTGTCTGAGGTACACAAGAGAGAATTTTTTCAGTTTCATTGATATTTATTTCTCGGCTTTTATTACGCAACTACATTGAATTTCAATGAACGTAACCACAATTTCATCGATATTTCTTAAATTTTGTTGAATACCTCATCCATGTTATTTATTAATCGCAGATTTTTCAAAACATCGTTTTTTATCTACTATTTTTTTCTAAAGATTTTTCGATACGTAGATCGTTAAAAAAATAATTCTCAACTCTCAATAGAGCGGTGCTTGCGTCGTTTTTTTTCCCACGAGAACATTGCACACACCATAAAGATTGTAAGGATATTCACCTTTGAATCAATATCAATTTCACTAATTAATTGCGGAACCACCGTTGAAATACTTCCGTTGCTACTGCAGATCCTTACTCCGGGCAGGCAAGTCAGAGGAGGCGGACAGTGATAAAACGTGTTAGAGAGTCGCTGTCGTCGAGCTGCGGGGACAAGCGCAAGCACCGAGTGCACCAGGGTACGTTCGGTCCGCGTTGCCAACGCGTCGCCGTTGCTCCCAGTGCCACTCTCGTCTTTCGTTATTACGGTTCAGTAGCAGCTGGGGTCCTCGATATCGGAAAATAGGTACGTAAAAGCCTCTCGTTTCTATAGCCCGAGCATGGTCCACTCTCTGTCTTCCACTCGGTCTGCCTTTTACTCCGCTCATTCCACTTCTCCTTTTTTCCCCTCGTTTTTCGTTGTACCTTTCATTCCATTTGTTTGATTTTCATTAAGCTCTTTGTCAGTTAGTCCAGCCTCGCCCGAACTGCTCACTGAAACTTCGATACCGCATTGCTCTCGTTTCCCGTCTCATTCCCATTTTGTGATCCAATTTTTTAAAGCCATTTCTCCCACTCGCCTCCGGCCGTCACTTCGTTATCCGCCGTCATCCGAACCGCCTTCGCATACCGGGAAATGCGGATTTTTTCGCATCCACACGTCGAGGTTGATGTCCCGCGAAAAGTAATTTGTCGTTGATTCAGGGTAAAACAGATCGTTACCGAGAGCGTCAATGTTCTCATTCTCGACAATTGCGACGAAACCACACGAAAGCATTCTATACCTCTTGCGTGTAACCGCCGTACAAGTTGAGGTACAACGCGTGCTACAACGTTTGGTTGTGTCGCTACAATCGAACTCAAAACCACTTCGGATGATTGGCGGTCCTTGCGTCCGTTTCGTGTAACTGCTACAGATATACAAAGGCTGGTTACGAGGCTGTGTCGAATACCCGGAGCAAGGCAAAGGACGACGAGGGCGCGCGAATGGATCGCACCGAGTCGCATTGATTGTCGCGGTGTGGAATAGTTAACGGGGGGCAAACATCGCGCAATTCCAACGGCAAAACGTACGCACGTGTATTGTGGTTCGCTCAGGGATTCGAGAATACATCGACGAATAGTTGGGTGCGGAGCGGAAAAGCCGACCGTTGGAGTGGGTCAGGTGAGGCTCGAGGATTTCGGACAACAGCCGCGGGCAGCGTTGGCTTGCTTCGTCGTGATCGCCGCTTCGGGGACCAAGCGCCGAAAGCGAGAGTCGGTCAAACACGTGAACCACCGAATTGTTAGAGCTCAGCGGCGTGCATTCTCGGAGCAATGCTCCGATGAACCGAAAGCATCGGAGCTGAAAGTAGATCGGAGTGGACCGAGAAACGGAAGGAGGTGATTGCTTTGGATTAGCGACGTTGGACGCGTCGTTGCACTGAAGTCGGCTTTGGATTCTTGGATTTCAAGACAGGACGAGAATTCGGCAGACGTCGATTCAACGAGTGGTCGTGTCACGATGGCGATTCACCTCGCCGATCTCTAGATTCTTTAGATTCTTTTGCATGTCGTCGTATTGCGTAATGTATCAATATTCACTCAGCAATTGTTTCAATTCCGGCAGCAACCGGGATGATTAACATTTCAGGCGCTCAGATACATGGCGCGTAGATTCTCCCACGGGTGTGCTGAAAATAAATCACGTTTAGCTTCCTCCCCTCCGTTGCGGCTTTATCTACGTCTCTGGTGTAAAATAAAATTAGAAACAAAACCTCGGAGGTCCTTCGAGGGGTTGCTCCCCATTCGCGAGGGGCGAGTTGATCCAACCATATTAGACCACAACGAACAATCACGTCTTGATGCGTTCGTTTTTTGATGTTTCTGTTTCGCCACTCTTCCAATAGTTTCTTTTTCATTGGAGAAAATAATTTGATCGATCGTGTGACATCAGAAAAAATCAACTGCAAAGCCACGTCATCCTCAACTATCCTGGCTTATATTTCGATTCGATTATTTGAGCGATCGCCCTCTCGACGTCTCGTCATCAGTCAATTGGCATGAAAGATCGCAATCCCCATCTTCGATTTTTTTGCTCGAAGCGCTCGATACCGAATTCGCATAACAATGATTTCGCTAAAACGCCTTTGATCTCAGCGAACAATATCCATTGACTAAAGTCAACCAGCAGTCTGTGACCCGGCACGGAGTCGTACGAGTGCAGAGGCGGCGAGAGTAGTCGTATGCAAATTCCTGACTTGTAATCTACGCCTGCCTTAGCAGCTTACAAAGGGGTTGAAATCGATCGAGCCCTGCCCCTTTCACCCGGTTTCTGCCGGGTGGCGTTGGAGGGGAGGGTTTCTGTATTCGTTTGTTCCGCTTCCTGCAGTGTCTCTCGTCGCAGCTACGACTCACCGGGTCCCTCAGCTATGTAGAGCTTCAGCTTCGGCTTCACCTCAGTCGAGGGCCGGATTAGCATTTCTGTGGTAGATCATTCTCAGGAACCGCTGTTCCTGGAGACCATCGTCGTCGTCGTCTGGGAATTTATAACAGCGCGCTATGTTTCCAACGTCTCGCTCGTTCTTTCGTACCTCCACATTTCTCGTCTAGGATGGCCGTCGTGAAACGGGTGGATTGCTGAACTGCCGCAGAACTAGTTGGTTCGGTCCCGCACCTCGCCCCTCCGTATCTGCAGTACCCTCAAACCTCTTCTCAGGGCCTCTCCACCGGACCGGCGAAAAGCCAGTTTCGATTCTCATTCACGTGCACAGCGATAACTATAATTCACTGGTACCTCTCGCTCACTCACTCTCGATGAATCGCACCGCGAGGCCAGAAGCAGCAGTCAGCCAGCCGGCTAGGTAGCTGGACGCTGTCATGGTTTATCGCCAAGATTTAGAACCCGGCACGGGGGGCCGTGCGCCAAGTGGGTTGAGAGGGAAACCGTGTTTCATTAGTCGGAATGAATATACGAATCGATTCGCCGCATAGCGCATAGAAAATTCAGGATCGAAGAGCGGACAATCATCTGCTGTTCGTTCGATCCTCGATGCGAGATAAGGAACCGTCGTCGACAGGATTTTCTAGGCACCGGTAGCGTGATTTTATTAGCGAGATTTTTTTTATTTATTAATCTGAGACGAATGACACTTCGGGCACGTAGGAAGCTGCGTACACGGAGTCGCTCCTTGTTGTCTTCAATGTCGATTCCAGATTCGAGCTCGAGTAGTCGGCTGGTCGAGTCAGATGACAATGTGCAATCCTTTTCCAATTAAGTACCTCTCATTTACCTCGGCGAAAATAGGACCATTACCGTATCACACCGCGTGAACGTGAACTGTGCGAGAATTCCTTTATGAGAGCCCTTTCATTGGAATCAACGATCTGGATGATCTGAATTTTCTTAGGGTTGCTCCGTGAACTGTTCGAGCTAAAGAACCATTTTGGTTATGACTCAGCAGGAAGAGCCAATTTTGTGCTATTCCCTTTAAACGTCCATGTAGGATCTTACACAAAATGAATTCCAGGTATGTTCAATCATTTTGACCCAAAAAAGTCTCGAGGAATCCAATGTCCACCAATGTTCAAGAAACATCTCACAGAATTTCCTGGAGTGTTCTGTAATGTTTGGTGCGGCTTTACTCGGGCTTGGTGATGTAAAACGGTATTCCGAATCCTTTATAACGTTAAGCGTCCCGAGGTCTCCCATCGGACCATCAACGACGATGCTTCGTCGCGTTACGCCCACACCTGCCTGCGAAAAGCCCTTCGATTAATTCTCGTTACTGTCAATCGTGATTTCTCTGCGGTGGAGGAAAAAATTTCACCGGTAAATGGGGATCATGGAAGGAAGAACCGAGGAGAACGGTTTGGTCGTTTGTCGTGTACGACGTAGACTATATTGAGGGTCTCCTGGAGGCATGTTTATCGAGTCGCACTAATGAAATCGATGCCTCTGCCGCAACGACCCATTCCATCCCGATGCCATCCACTCGATATATCTGACAACCCTTTCTACCGAGTGCTCCGTGTGGTTTATCTCGAATACCCGAATCACATTTCCAGACGGAAAGGGGATGAAAACGGAACGAGATAAACAGGACCAGGGAAAAAAATCGTTGAACGCCGATTTTCCATGACACCGATGTCCTTCAAAGAATGCGTACATATACGTTATTAATTAATAAAACCAATTGGTTTTCGTATTTTTTTAATGTGTGATTGACTGTCCATTCCAAAGCGTTTCTATCGAAAAAAAATTTTCAGCTGGACACTTTTTTAAATCATATATGTAACCATTTTGACTTCTGATAAATCCATCTTATAAATTATTGTAGCGGATATTCATGAAAGTTTATGATGCCAAGTTTGTACAAAATATTAAAAAATAAAAACGAACGAGATATTTTTCAATACACCTTTTTTAACAACGTGGTAAATGAGGTGAATTCTGCAGTGAAGGGTTGAATAAGATAATATATAAAAGAATGAATCTATCCGGCAAAAACCAAGGGTACAAATGAGCCCGATATGAAATTCCGAAAATAGCACCGAGCGTTCCTGCGCGAGGGTTTATCGGATCGTTATTCAGAGTATCGATGGATTAAGAATAATAAAACAAAAAGAACTTGCCGAGCGAACACCAAAAAAAAAAAAAAACAAAATAAAACTATCACAAAATACGTTTTTTAACTGGCTTGATATCGAATTTTAAGTAAAGCATACAGAGAGCTTGTGCCGAGTTTTATCAGACCGGTAGTAAGGTTAATGATTAATTAAAAATAATTATTAAAATGTTGAAAAAAAATGTACCCAACTAACCGCACAATTCGTTAGGTCTCCGTCGGTTTTATTTATGTTCTCTACCACCTCACTCGATGTATACGAGTATTAGAGGAAAAAAAATTATCGATTCTGCACGACGGCGAGTGGGAAGGAAAAAGGAACGAAAAAAAAGTAAAAGGTAGTGAAAAAAAAATCTCTGGTCACTATAAGCGTTGCTGAGGGCTTTGGATGGTGCGAAGTTACGATGCATAACCGATAACGTTGGATCAAATCAACATTTTCATTTTAATTATCATTTATTTATTTAAAGTTCGTACCGACTCTCAATTTACAAAACAAAAAAATCGCATTTCACTGACGGAATGCGCCAATTCATTCGTTGCTTCGCTCACCCGCGGGTTTTTACATTTGTCTCCATAATTTATTCTCATTCGTCTCTTATTTTTAACGTGTGTTTCGCCAACACCATCGCACAGTTGCAGCCCAGCGTACAGCATCGGATTCAAATAAAAGACGAAAAAAGAAGCGGACATTTAAACGCAGATGCTTGCCCGTGGAAACTCTCTCTCCGCTGTGAATTAATGCTCCCTGCTCAACCGCTATGCTTGCTCATTCGTTGGATAGATGCAATTTCAACGCTGTCCAGTAACAACGTAGAAGCACACAGGCTACTAAAGCGTAAGCTCCTTCAAGCGTGTTTACCAACCTACGGATTATAATCTAGCTTCGTCGCACCTCGTATCTTCCTTCCACGATTCCTGACGATAAAACATTCTTCCTCCCATCATCGTCCTCGTTTTTCTTTCAGTTTCACATTTTTTTTTGCAACCGGTAGGATGAACACTTTCGACGAAATTTTTGGAGCTTTTCGAGAACAGTGATGTGAAAAGGTGAGGACTGTATGGGATAAAAGTTGGCTCGGTTCTTTTACGTTTATTATTTCCACTTATGTAACCAGCTTGGGTCACTGAGCCACCCACGATTCACCCACAGTTTTCAGAATTTGGTTCGCCATTTCGCTGAGCCTATGCTGGTCACGTAAACTCCGTCGTGGCTTCGTTCCCAAGCTCGTCTTGTATCGCAATCGTTTGTTAATATTAACGGGGGCGAAGTACGTGTTCTTCCACTCCCGTTGCTGTTTTCTTCCATTGAACAACAACGGTTAAAAAACAATTCACCACACAGTGAAACTTCTAGTAAAATTGATCCTGAACGATCGCATTTTCATGATAATTTTTTTTCTCACCAAAAGTTAGGATAAAATAATATAGACATTATATTCATCTTCAAAAAATCAATTCTACGTGAGACCTTGCATCGCTGAGATACAATAAAATATAAAACTAACACGTCTGACAGATACGACACGGTTGCATGGCGTATTCTCCCAACACGATGATCAACGCGTTTATTCCAAAAGTTCGGTGTTAATATCAACTTGATTAGTAGAAATTCGCCTGGACACGATATATTTGATTCACGAATTCGCGTACCAGCAGCTGGCTAACCTTTGACTAGAGATGAATTCCCGGGTCGTTTCTCTCGCATCTCCACCAGGGCTCCGTTCGGTCTGATCGAGAAAGTGGAGAGTCCTTCGGCTGTGCGAATAGAACGGTCGACTCCGCCGTGCCGTTTGAATTGGAATGAAGCTAAAAAACCG
The DNA here is from genome assembly GCA_963978505.1 of Listrodromus nycthemerus. Taxonomy (NCBI): domain Eukaryota; kingdom Metazoa; phylum Arthropoda; class Insecta; order Hymenoptera; family Ichneumonidae; genus Listrodromus; species Listrodromus nycthemerus. Next base: position 2,610,135 of record OZ021679.1, read on the forward strand.
TCACGGTCAGCGAGCATCGTAAAAGGCGATCGAGGGAGACGGAGGGCTGATCGTGCGTTCATGCACCATCCAATCCGTCCTCCATTTCAACGAGAGAAAAAATGTGAGAGTGGAAAAGATTCCGGCGCACGGTCAGTAGTCAATCGCGTTCGTAGTTAGGTCGAACAGGTGCGGCGAGGGGACGATAGGAGTGAGAAGGGGAGGGGGCGGGGGAGGGGGGGGGGGTCGAGAGGTAATCTCACTCTGCCCGGACACCCGACACACGCTCCCGCAAACTCAAATTTTCTCCATTTCGAATTCTTCGGCTCAGCTTCCGCATTTGCCTGAGTAGGACGAACCCTCGTATTTTCCTTTTCTTCCGACAACCGCGAAACAGTCGAATGAAAGAGAGATGGCCGAACGACGAGAGGAAACGTTTGTCCTGCGGCGAGGATTTCATCAACGGAATTCATTTCGAGTGGGAATGTTTGGTCGGCATTTCATCCGCGGACAATGAGAGGGAAACCACCCCGGGGGAAAGTACTATATATATCAGGTGGACTGTGTGTACAGGGTGATCCGGAAAGTCTCCGGCACATTTTTCCTGAGTCGTTTATACCCTGACCAAGGTTACTCGACCGTTTTTTTTTTTTTAATTCCCAACAGGTGTCCAGTGATAATCGTTATAAATTTTGATGAGTTGATCAATTGGAACAAACTACCTTGCTGTCCCGAGAGACTCGGGATAACGATACTTATAGCTCGCAACATTGGACAGCGGATTGATACATGGATCTATCACTGATAGACAATCGGTTGATCGAACAATGGTAGATAACCAGTTGACAGATTTATTGATCCATTAACGGCGGACAATTAATAGATAGATTTATAGTGGATCTTCCACTGGAACGCAACAAACCTTAAGAAGTCATCTGCATGAATGGTAGATATTTAATTTATAGATCTATATATCGTTCCATGATTGGAGATCAATTAATAGATTTTTACAAGATCTTTGAATGGTGCGCGATTAATCGATAGATTTTTATTAGACATTTCAATGGTATGTAAATGGTATGTAGATCGATGAATCTTTGCCGGCGAAAATTAGCAGAAACTTCGTGGACCACCGTATATGTATGACTTTCGACATATTATCGCGCTTCTATTGTCACAGAAATAGCGCAAACCTACCGGCCCGGACGTAACCGGGATCAAAGACGAATATGTATTTAACGGAAATTGGAAGTTCAGTTCCGTACACATAAATTTCGTTTGACCCCACAGACAACGCTGACAACTGTGAAAAGCGAAACAAAAGCGGGAATTTTCAACCGACTGTTCACAGAGTCATTAGTTAAAACGTGTGTGCTGGTGCGTTGATTTTACTCGTTTCAGACTCTCCGCCCCTTTCCCGTTTTGTTCATGGATCGTGAGGAGATGAATCAGCGACGAGGAAAATTAGCGACGCTTTGTGAATAATTAATTTTTATTAGACACATTCGTATAAAGAATAATGCGAGAGGGTAAAAATTTTCTTTTCATTAATCTTCATACTTTACAGTGGTGGAAAAAAAAAAGAATCGCATCCCTCCGTGATATTTTTCTTTGCTGTCTGTACTGTGAATTATCCATAAAAATAAAATCTACCGGAAGGTGCAAATTGCCATACCTAATCCGATTTTCGAAAGTAACAGAAGAAAGCAGCAGCTTGCTCGAAAACATTTAGCGAAACAAGATTATCGAAGACCGATTTTCCTTGGAAGTTCAATTTCTCGAGAACTTGTTCCCTCAACGATATTTCTCTCGCAGTGTACGCTACGGAGAATCCACAATAATACAATCCACCACGAGGTGCAAAATAGTCTGTTTGTAAAGATTCATCAAACAAAAAAAGCACCAGTTCACCCGACAATATTTAGCGAAGCACCATTATTGAACGCCGATATCCTTCGAAAGTTCAATCTCGCGAGAGCGACCAATTATACCAACTAAATTCCCGAGGTTGCAACCACGACCGTATAGAATCGGACGATTAATTCGCGTGGTGCGATCAGCCGACCCATCGATGGGACAATAGTTTCCCGCTCGAATAAACTTTGCGATTTCAACCAGGCACCGAACTATTCGGTCGAGCACCGACGAAACTCGTCGGCACGTACCAGCAGACTCTTGGTACGTTTCTCATCGCCCACCCCTCACCGCCGCCTCCGTACACATTAACGGGACGATTCTGATAAAGGGTCGGGAATCGGGCTTGGGAGGGTAAATCTCCCTCACGAACTGCGCCTTGCACTTGCTCGGCTCGTACACTTCTAGAGACCGAATTAAATTCCCAAGCGCCTGGCCAGAACCCTATTACGCCCGTCTGCACCGTTACGTTTCCCGTAATAGCCCTATACCACACTTGTATGAACGGTTATATATTTTAGCAACCTACCTGCAATACCTTGACTACCTATGAATTTCAAAGCTCCGTTGCCAACCCTTGCGCATCCTTCTTCTTCTTCATCAACCCTCTTCTTCTTGGTTCGCGACAACCCCCATGCTAAACAATTGCATAATTAACATTGTACAGTAACAGAACTAGTAAGTTTGTCGGTTAATGTTATGTAGGGCTGTAAGCACCTCTCGCCGGAGCCTCGAGTTTTACCACGTTAGTGAAGTAAAATCCACGTTTCCTCTACAGTGAAGTTCAGCTTGTTGATAGCGATACAGATAGACTAAGGAAAATGATAATATTTCCTACTGTGACGAACAGTTTCCAAGGGGAAGGTCTGCATAATTAGTTAAATTCATTAAACTACAATTATGGTTGCAACCATGATTTTTTGTCATTTTCGTAGCTATAAAATGAAGACTATGATAAAAAGCCGGTATTATTGTTTCCGCTATTTAATTTTTTTCTCAGCGTTTAAAAGAAGGATATTATAGAAACTATCGATTATGTAATAAAAATGATACGTTCTAAACATTCTTATAAATCCGGTGCTTCCTGTTATACGAGGGGTCCTAGTTCCATCCTACGATGTGCCGAATACACGGTATAAACAGCCATAATTAGGGGATAAGTCGTTTCGGAGTGTCGAGTCGGAATTTTCAGTCTGTCGTATATTAGGTCCTTCGAAATTCCGAAGGACGCAAAAAGAGTCGAGGCGAGACCTAAAAATAGATGAAGACTGGAAGAAAAAGGAGGGAAGAACCGAAAGGTGACGACAACGGGGCGGTAACGAACGATGAGGAACGAGGGGGTGCACACGGAATAGAAAATCCCTACGAAAAAAGTATGATAAAGAATGAACCGCCAGGGGATGAAAAGCGAATGTAAATTGCATCGGCAATTTTTCATTTCCGCTTCGTACTTCTTCTGGTGCGCCTTGTCCGACCTTCTATATCCGCATGTATATACATATGTATGGTAGATATGTATACGGAGGCGGTATAAGCCAGGGGATCGACTGCGGGACGATGGTATAAAACGTTGAATGGAAAGCTTGACGAACTCGGGCTGCACGTCGACCTGGATTTTGCTTTCGCCGTTTTCATTCAATGCAATTGGAAGTAGGAGAAAGTGAGAGAGCGACGAATGGCAGTAAGTTATCTACGACCAATGTGGGTTTAATGGAAAACACTGTTAAATAAAATTTTATTTAAAAATTAATAAATCCGTCTGCAAGTTTTGAAAAATTTTTTTTTTGCGAAAATCCGTATCTTGGAGTTCAAAGATTCCGCATCGTCAATAAATGCGCTGCAATTTTGAAGAAATGGTTTTAGCAAAAAATCTTCAACAAAATTAGCATTATCGATGTGTTAATTATAATAATGTTAAAGATTAGAATATACGAAAATTATAAGAAAGAATTATCGATGTTTCATTTTTACAAAAATGTTTCCAGGAAGCTTATTTGCATGTTTCATTATTTCCATAATCTCGGGAATCCTATGGTTGCGAAACCATATTAATCTAGTTGTGTCGGGAGAAAAACGGTATTTAAGAGAAATTAATTTTTCGTACCCAGTGAATTAAATCCCATATTTAATTTGTATTTATTTAGCGCAATGACAGTTTAATTTACATGAAGAAGCAGTGAAAAGTTGGCATCGCGCGTCCCATTAAAACGTAGTTTTTCCGAATCTATGATGGTCGAGCTGCATATCGGTAACGCTGGTAGTCGTATCGAGGGGGGGAAACCATTTGCATCATTGTCCGCCGCTTATCTGTAAATCGATTACGAAATAAATGTGGTAATATCTTTGCCTATCTGGACGCAGAGCGGTCCGACGAGGAAGATACGAAAATAAGAGAGCGGTCATGGCGTGAGCTGGTGCAGCCCACATCTGACGAAGATAAAGTGTCGGAAGAGGTGGAGGAATGACAGAAAGGAGGAGCGACTTGACGCAAGTCTGCTGTGTGGGAGGTACGCGCTTGCCAAGAATTAGTGAGTGACGTTGGTCGAGCATGAATTTTACGCCGCTGGCAATACGATTATTGCTGTGTGTTAACTACCGTCGACCGATTTTTATCTGCTCAGAGAAGTCGATTTTTTCTTGTTCGCGTCTCACGATGTCACCCTACGTTACTTTGTCACTGATAAACAACCCTCACGAACAGTTTTGAGAATTACGTCAGGTGTTTCCAGAGTATTGCCAGACAACTGCCAGGGCCTTGCCAGGCTCTTGCCAGAGCCTTGCCGAGGACCGTTGTAACACTTTAAAATGTGTACTAGGACTGTTTCTCTCCCTGACAAAAATATCATCATGATAGAAATTAGAAACCCCTTCAACGGTAAGGAAATTGTGTAATCGAACACCGTATTTTTCATACCAATGAAACATGGAACTATTTTGATATTAATTTTTGAAGTGCATCAAACGAATGTGCGAACGTTCTATCGATAATAAGATTGATCAATCCACCTTTTACTAAATCTTGAAAGCTCTCACATTTTATATCGATGTCATAAAATTGGAGTTCGAATTGGCGTTGGTGTTTGTGTTGAGATTTGCGTCGTTCCTGGAGAATAACGAAAAATAAACATTATTTTTATTGGATAAATTATTGGGTGAAAAGCTAAACTGTCCGCCCGTTCTTGAAATAGTCTGCTTCTTACTCTTTACTCGAAGCGTGAAGACTGCGACGGGCCGAGCCACCGTTTATGTTGACGTTTGTATTGGAGTTCTCGTTGAGGTTGTCGTTGGGCTGGAGTCCGAAGGGACCAAAACCATTGACCATACCGCCCATACCGTTCATTAGACCCGTACCTATCGGCGCGGGGTAATACGGATAGCCTGCAGAATAGCCTGCAGAATTGCCGGTCGCATGACCAGATGGATACACGACAGGATAGCCTGATTGGTATCCAGTTGGGAAACCGGTATAAGTAGCCACACTGGGACCCATTGCGCCAGCGCCTGCCAATCCGGCACCTATCGTGGTCGCGAGTCCGTGTCCCCGGGTGTCCACTTCAGTCATCACGTTTCCCATGGACTGAGCCGAGCCGCCTGGATAGAATACACCCGGATAGAACTGCAAACAAATTTGGTCGCCGGAAAATTCCGAGGAAAGCTTTCGATAAGTTTCGTGAAACTATTTTCTCAGTAGTAGACACACTCTTAGGATCGACAAGTGATAGAATCGATAAGTCATAGGAGTAAAAGATGAATCAGCTTCTCGTGAATTCGTAATTATTTTTCATCCTTGATCGTCTCGCACTAAAATGGTATAATTCCTTATAGAATAATATTACCAACTACCACAATAAAGAAATACTAAATTTTGGGAATTCTTGACACCGACATGAAAAAGTTATTCGATTAAAATTTCACGATAAATGCAAGAATTATTCGGCTTAACAAATACAAACTGAGTGTTCTTAAGGTCACATTTTTTACAATATCGTTATTTAAAAACAGGGTCGAGCTGAGTAATATTTTTTTCCACCGGTAAATAGTTTCTTATCTTGTCAAAGGGTAGAAAAAAGAGATTAAGGAGACAGCGTGTCGGGATGTCAATAAAATTACCTGAGCCATTGCCGTGGCAACGCAAACCATGAAGGTCGAAACGGTGAGCGACGAAAGCGACATTTCTAGTGGTTGTTTTCCTTCGAGAAACGAAACAAGACTAAGTTCTCGCTACCGTCTCAATCGCCTCTTATAAGGGTGCAGACTGGTCAAAACTCTAATCATTAAATTTTTTATTAGTTTGTCGGACGTTAATAAGTCGAATCTAATAAAACTTAGTATAGTTATGAACAAAAAATTATGAAAAGTAATTGTCAATTGTCAAACTCAACAATTACAATTAGCAGAGCTTTGATGAATTATTCAGCTCGTTATAAAAGTGGCCTTCTATATGTATAATTTATTGTACCATTAAAACAATTTTAATATTGCGATAGAGCACCGCTCGTGGACTCACTCAAGGTGGCATTATCAAACGAGCAATAAAAGTAAATTGTTACGCGAGTTCGCAACTTCACCGCTAATTCACTGGCAAAGTTTTAATCGAGTAATCACGCTGGCCGAGAGAAAGAGAGACATGGAGCAGCGGGAGAGATCTCACTGCGCTCTCCGACACTGTTATTTTATATATTTTTTTTCATTTCGACAACCTTCACGGAAGAGTCGCTCGGATCAATGCAGAGCCGAGCTTGTAAGGTTGCGAATTACGTCACCGATAGGAAAAGTTCGTAACTACTTTTTTTGTTGGAATTATTGGAATTGAATACATTTTGGGATTTAACTTGCATATTATTTTGCCAATCAGATTGATTTCGGTATAAAGATAGCTGACGAATCGTCTTGTTGATATAAATTTAGCGATCCATGCTGCGTTAATTTCCTCCACAACATCCGCTGAACTACTTGCTCGTTTTATTCATCGTTGTAAAGATAAAATTGTATTACCATAACAATCGATATGGTCCGTCCGTCGAGACACATAAATGTCGAGAAGTTTACGCCGTGGTGTAAAAAAATAAAAAACGTTCGGATAGTTTTTTAAAATATCGGCAATTTAAATAATTTTTACCATTTAAATATTCAGATCCGCTGCTTTCCGCTTTCAGTCATGTGCGCATGACTACATTGAGAATGGGGGAAAGGATCGAAAACTAATAAGAAGACGGATGTGGGCGCCGGTTTCCCTGATTGCTCAGAACAAATTCCCTTTGAGATTGAGTTGTGTTCAGATTGCCAGGTACGAACTGGCGTAGCGAAGCGTGCGTCATCTGCGCAACCAATTAATCAGATTCGCAGCTTTCGACGATACAGGACTCACTTTTAATCACGGCTGAGAGGCGAATACGCCATAAACTCGTATACCGGGACTTAGTGGCTCTCGCGGGGTTTCCATGAAAGAGATTTTCATGCAATCTCTCAATGAGATTTGGGTAATGAATGTGTATCGTTTCTCCGAGCTTTTGACTGTCGATTCTGCACGAAGACCATACGAGTGTCAGCCCCATAACAGTACAAGGCTTACTCGTTTCACCACCAAAATTACACAGTGATGATACAGAGGTAATCCATTTCAGCGAAATAAAACCATCCGATTAAGGAAGGTGGAGCGCTTCAGTCTAATGAAACTAGTGCTACATCTTTCACGTTAATTAAAAAATTTGCAATCGTTTGGGTGAACGATTTGAAACATGCTGCACTCATTTAACTTCCTTACAAATCCGCCGAGATATCCTTTCCCGGTATAGAATTACATGACTAGGGCAAAGTCAAAACTTTTCGATACATTTTTTTCAAAAGCTTACCATTTTATTTAAAACAAATTATTACAGTTGCTTAACTTCCATATAAAAAAGTTAATAATGCGAGTTTAGCAAAAAATTTTGAAAACCCCTTGAAGGTAGTTTATTATAATTTCTTTTACCAACCAAGAGAGCTTCACTTCGCTTTATAAAAATCCGAAGAGTGTCACAAGAATCGTTACAGCGTCCAAGTACGATAATCTCGTTATAGCCAGAAACGAGAAGGGCAAAGTTCTGCCTCTAGCAACGTCCCGCCGGTAAGTAGAATATCCGTCGTTTAGTCAGACAGGCGGTCACACTGTACGGAAACACGGTGAGTCCTACGAATACCCATAGTAGGGCATTACAGTAAATAACTAATAACAAGAATAGATATTTATTCATTTGTACAAATAATAATAATGAATGATTGAATGGGAAAGAAACCATCTCCAAAAATATTTTTGTCACGCACCAACGAAAACCACGCGTAGAACGTATTCTTTACAACATGAATAATCCCACAGTAAGAGCTTAATTTTTTTTTTTTTAAAGCAACTTTCTCAACGGCGAAGCCAAAGAATTCTCCGCCACCGAAACTAAACATATTCCGTTTAATCGATGTGACCAATTTTTTTGAATTTCTCTTCGATGTAAAAAAGTTGGTTGATTACTTGGCTGAGATGGGGAAAATGTTGAATCGCGCATAAATCTGATGAACCGTCGGGAGGGAGACGCGAGCCTCGTTGCAAAGGCAATTAATTGCGAGTACAGGGACCGCTGGCAAAGTCCCCGCGGTGCACACAACTGAAAACAATTAAAGCGCATAGTCGCGCAACGTCAAGGCAGACAATCAGGCGTAAGTCCGTCGCGATAGGAAAGTTGGAGGCCTGTCTCGGCTACACGCGAACTCCAACTATGTTGGTTGGATCCCTATTTGCAGCCAAGTTGCCGGTCCCGCTGCTTTTTATGTTTACCGCCGAACGACCGAGATTTACGGTTGCCACTTTCACAACCCAACAAAACACACACACATATGCGCGAGCACAGTGGGTACTCGCTCGGAGTGTGGATAAATTAAATTCCGCATGTGTAAACAACGGCAACGGAGCTTTCGACGAGTATTTAAAGCCAAGCTTTCGCTTAGAGAGGACTGTCAGTCGCACAGTGGAAAACAGTGAGGACTGTCAGTTGCACAGTCGAAATATCGTACAAACTCATCGATGAGTATGATCTACGAGATATGAAATATGAAGATCACAGTCGAGCTGTTTGCACACGTTGCGACTGTTATCGCTACCTGGCTAAATCAACTTTCGATTTTTTTTGTCTCAGAAATTTTTCACGCAGAATTATGTTTTTACGCATGAAATCGTTATATAAAATTTATGTGCTCGATGCGTCTACAGTGTTGAAATGTGACTTTGGAAAAATTAATTTTTTTAATGTAACCTCCCATTAAATAAATTATGGAAAATATTCTCGCTGAGAAATCGTTTTTGTGATGCGTTGTAGTTACACAAAAGGTTACACAATTTTTTATTTGTTGAATTTATGATCGCACCTTGTTCTAATTTTACAAAAAAAAAGTACAAACTAACATTCTTAATGGCATTAGAAATAGAGGGACAGGTTTGCATGATGCAGTCTGCACAAACGCGTTCGCCTCTTATTTGACAAAATTATTTTTACAAAACTTCGTATTACGATTTCACGAAATTATTTTTTACTATCTGGGATTTCCGTTCGTTGGTTTCCCCACTGCTGGCTTTTTCCCCGGTGGATTTTCTACCGTTGGTTTTTGCTCCGCCAGATTTTCCACTGCTGGATTTCCCGCTTATCCGCCTGCATACGACCCAGCGACGGCTCTTGGCAACAGCGAGAATGTCAATCCAACATGAACCAACTCCACGAATACGCGAACGTAAACAGCAGTGTGGCCAGTGAATTTGGTCGTTGGTTCTAAATTCTAACTGTATCGCGAAATTCGCAAAAACTTCGGGTCTCTCGCAAAACAACAGTGACAATAAAGTATACTGGGCAACTACTGTATATCGGACCAGCATTATCTTAGATTGTTATTGGGAAAAAAAATTGCTTTTTCGCTCCATGCACTATATTTGCAGCCAGTGGACTTATTTTTCATTTCATTCCAGAGTCGTCATAAGACTTTGAAGGTAGAAGTGAAAAAGATCCATATTCCTGAAAAACTCTCATTTGTTCACAAAAGTTCACAATTATTTCGTCGATTTTATTTAAAATATTTATACAATAAACCCACACTTTTCTAACATCAACAAGATTTATTGGGAAAATTTGTATGCGAAAAGACGTGGACGATTGTGGATAAGAAACGTTTGTACGAATTTTACAGGCCAACGAACTTTCACGACGATCAAACGAAACAATTTTTTTTCCATGTTTCGACAATTTTTGTTTTATACATCCGCTTTTTTTCAAAAATAATTTTTGTGTAATATGTATGAAACAACAGTCACGATCAACGTGTGCAATTAATATTCGATTACTCGCTCGCGCAAGTGCATCAATTCGTCGAGTGGATCGTTTCAATATACTCCGCGATGATTTTCACTCGACAATACAGTGGCGCAATTGAAATTTGATCAGTGAAAGAGGTTTTGCATTTGTTCACATAATACATGGAGCGGAAAACCAGTCGCTCGGATACAAGAACGATTGTGCGCTGGCGAATTGGCTCTCTGATGAATCGGAAAGTAATAATGCCTGGATATTGGCCTCATTTTTTTTTTTTTAATTAAAGGACAAAGTAATTCTTCGTTTCATTCTTTCATTTCAGCTTCTCCTCGCGTGGTGCCATTCGCTCGGTGGAGCGTGTTACATGAAAGACAAAAAGAATGCTCGTCAACGGAAGTCCGAAGCTCGACTCTATCGATCATTGTTCGATTCTATCTGTCCGAGCAATGAAAGAATTATCCGCCCACCAGATTTATCAGTTCGCCATTAATTGAAATCGTTACGAACCAAACGAAGTGACTTATGCCGATTTCCTTCTCATCGAATCTTTTTCCGCCTTTGTCCATTTTTTAAAGCCGAATCCTTTCTCATATACATTTTTAAAACACGAAAACACCTTTTTCGCCCGAGACTTGATAATGCAAAGAAGATTTTCTTTAATAACAAAGGGAACATCGAAGAGAATGCACGAAATAAAGTAGACTGCTAGTAGTCAGTTCATCGCGAAAATAAGTGATATTCCACTCTCATAGTCACGCACGCTTGCGTGACTTTCCAACAAGGTCAAGAATAAATACTCATGAAAAATGATGACCAAAAAAACTTTGAATATAAATAGACCCAAAATATAAATAAACCTTCACTCCTGTCTGTTCACAGACATTTAATCATTCTTTCGAGTAGCTAAAAAAATGTATGTAGATATTTACATATATGCGTAGCCCATTTATTAATGGCCTGGAACACAGAAGAAGTCAGACAGTAAAGTTTTCCACTCTGGCGAATCCATTCAATTTTTTTCTTATTTTCTTTTTTTTTTCTAAACGTTTCTAAAAGATCGATCACCGCTGAGTTTCTCGTGCACTTTAGCCAACATAATAGTGCGAGACTCGGTGCAAGAGGAAAGAGGAAAAATGAAAAAGAACTGAGAGCCAGTGGAAGAGAGCAAGATGCGGTAGTTTATTGTACGTTCATCCGCTGGTAACAAACGATGCGTTCAATCTTCTCGGGCGGAAGAAAGGAGCTTCGAAAAGCTGGGCGAAGAGGCGTTGGCAAGCGTTTTACGTACGGCAAAGCTGACCAACGGGCCGCGATTTAGACTAGGTAAATCTATTGCGGAAAATACATCGGACCGGTCAGCTTTACTGCGAAGACATTCTATGTATAGAATAAAGAATTACGTAGAAGCTTTGGAAATGCGAGAGCAAGCGAGGTTGGGTCGATGCTGCTGTACCGTAGCTGAGAGGACGTCTTAACAATCTCTATTTGCCGTCCGATGTAGTAAAGGAAAGCAAACGCTTAACAAGCGTTATCGTAGAGTGTGTGAGAGGGAGGGCGAGGGCCTCATCGGCCATTAGTCAAGTCCGGTTTCGAATTCTTTTTCATTGAGATATTCTTGTTGAAGTATATACTCCAAAAAAAAATGGAGAATTATTAATCTCGAGTCTCGTCCTCCAGAAGCTTTGCAGAATTTTCCGCTCTCAATTATCGCTAAACGAAGGTGATGTGAATTGATAGGATTTTTTTCTTAGAATTTCTATCAAGATTTTGTTAGACAAGTTATTTGTGGATTTAAAATTAATAAATACCGCTAGTCTTTAAAAAAAATTACTAAAAATTAGGTACAATTTCTTTTCAATTTGTCTTCACTGATCGACGTCTGATGTAGTTTGAGCACTCGTAGTTGTTCAATTTGGTCACCAATGGGAAATAAGGTTAAGATTCATGATGAGTTAACAAATTCGAATTCTCCGACAGTTTACTAACAATTCTCTAACAATTATTATTTCCAACGGTGCTAGATCCGGCACAACCAATTGTCGATAATTTGCGTGAGTTATTCCTCGTTATATTTCTGTCGCCACGGTCTTCGCAGCCATCTGCGGGGAAAAGCTCGATTCGAGCTGGTGTAATTTGATCACGCTCGCAAAGCGTTTCACTCGAATATTCCAATATCGTAATGGAGTTTCGCCGTCTCTGCACAACGCTCACGGTTTCTGTGCAGGATTCGTTGGAAAATTAATCAATAATTAATTAAATCGTGTTCGCTTGATAATTAGCGTTCCTTATAGCAATTGGTGCCTGATACGTGGTGTAATCTTAACCACGCCTTGATCTGTTAAATTTTTTATTTATGCAATACTTCATTCTACCCAATAAAACTCGTTTCTGAGAATGATCCGAGAGTCAGACGAAGTACGCAAACTTTCTGCAACTTTTTTAAACGAATAAAAGTTTACACATTCAGTAAGTTACCACTGCAATTTTTATTTTTCTACTTACGTCTAGTATAGTAGCTTCAGCAGCACGGTCAGTGTTCTCAATAGATTGAAGAACTCGATTCGCTCTGAAAATTAAACAAAAAAACACATACCTTCAATTTAGGCGTTTTAATTGAATTGAAAAAATCCAACTACTCTGATAATAGCATATTAACATCAAATAAGGACAACGTCTCTTTGAGAACCATTGCATCGCATTGATTACTCCAAGCATAGCAAGAATTGTCTTCGGCTCGGTTCTTCACGTTGCCTCAAAGTTCACTGAAATTGATTACGAGAATAAAAAAAATAATCGTCTGATTCGCACGACGAGTCATACAAGAGAAACTGATTGCGCGCCCTCTGCTAGTACATCGAAGGCAGAGCTGGAAACCGCATGACAATCAAAGCCAAAGAGCGGATTCACCTTATAGATTTCCAGGGGACGTTACGCATATAGAGGTCAGCCGCTTCGGTGCAGATCGAGGGAGATACTGCAAATGCGGAGCCAAGTTCTGGTTGCAGGTGAAACGGTGCATAATTAATGGCGCGTACGGATTCTCGCACTTAAGGGAGGATTGAATCTCTCGGGCGATCGACCCACCCCGACAACCAGCAACCACCGCAGCAGTAAGCATGATAATGGAATCTGTTACCGGTGGCCCTCGCGAAGCTTGCTTTTGCGACCAACGCGAAACTCCCGTTGTTCTCCACCATTTGGTTTCTGGTTGTCGCAGCAGAAATCAGGCTCCCTGGAGTTCGATACTAAAATAGGTCTCGCCACCGCTGATCGCGCTGATTTCCGTCCTTGTGCTCCAAATTTGTTGCGAATTCGCCGATAATTAGTCGGCTAATCGATTTTGACTACAGACAAGAGCGGAGCTAAATGGGACCATGGGACAGAACTTGATTTTCCAAAAAATCACGTCGAAATCAAAAACTCCTGTGAAGCTTCGGACGGAGCAGTATCGATGATCAATCGACGGTACGAAACTACTGACAAGTTCCTACTCCATCTCCATGCCCGATAAATCCGACAATTAGCGAAAACTTATTTTTCCCTCGTAAATTCGATCGTGCTCGAGGCGTATAAAGGCGCGCGAATCCGACATGCGGGGAGGCCCAAGTTTGTTGCCGTATCGAAAGAGCCTGTATAGTGTGACGAACGATGAGAAACGCGAACGAGACCGTCGAGAGTTTCACCGAGTTCACGGATCGTGTTCGAGAGAATTTCTTTTTCACCCGCGCCGGAAGCCCGCTACGAAAGTTTAGCTCTTTGCCGGATATGAGCTGACTCCTCGGCATCCTTCGTCGGAGCAGTTTGAAACGAGTTACCTCGTCAAATCGCTCTTTTCTTTCGCCCCCCTCATTTGAAGACTAACTTTCTCAATCCGACTGAAGTATTGTAACAGCCAGTGCGAAGAAAGCGGATTCGGCCGATGGACCAAAATCATTAGGTGACTGCGTTGAGGGTGTTACATCGAGAGGGTTGTCCGCGTGACCAGGTGCTCGCCGAGGTGCTCTGGTCAGTGGGACGAAAGTTTTTGACACTCTTCGGCACGTTCCATCTCCGCATGCGCGTTTCATAAAAATCGAAACAATTATTTACACACTGGAACCAGCTGACTAAAATGGAACTCCAAGGCTGAACTAAATTTACTAATTTTTTTTTAACCTAAAAAAAATTCCCTCCAACAAGCATTGTTCCAAGCATTATCCATCTATTTCGAATCTACTCGTCGTTTCGTAGCAATCGATTGCCCATCTGTCTTAAATTCATTCGCTATCCAGTCGCGTTCGAATACGCATTTATCTCCAATCTATTCGCCACCTGAACGTAAGCGAGCATCCAACGATCCCTCGAGCATTCCTGGAGCATCGATAATCGGAACGATTTCACGGACATAAAAATGAATCCGGGTGAATCGATTGGTTGTTAACAATTGATAAATCTCCCTTGCTCGAAAGACAGTCGATTCGTTGTGTAATTATCAATTATAAAACCTGAATATATCCAGCAGGTTTATTATTTTATTTCTGACGCCAACGATATCGCGAAAAATACAACGGACTCAATGCCCCATCAAGTCGATGTTGGAAAACGGATATCCGTTTTTGTCTCGCGTGCGTCAGTCTTTCGAAACGACGGTACAACAATAATAATGCAATGTATATAATTAGTTCGTCCCTTTATAATTCGCGAACTATATCTGGGCAAAAAGCATAAAATCATCGACACACGTGTCTCGAATTAATTACGCCAATTGAACCCACCGACAATGATGCGCTCGAAACGTGTCTGTGTGAGGTGTCTACGAGGGCAAAACGGAGAAGCGCGGGTAATTTGCAAAGCAGGTGGATAATCGCACACTTCCGCCGTTGCGAGCGCGGTTCCGAGAGTGTTTCTAAAAACAGGCTCGCCAGGTTGCACGTGACCAGACTGTATCGTCGAGACGCGAGTCAGAAACCCACGTTGCATCCACGTAGGTGTGCGAGTAGCCGTCGTCACAACGAAAATAGAAGTCTCAATGCTATTATTAATACTCAACGTCTGTCAGGCCACGGAGTTCGCGACCATTCACGAGGGTAGGACGGAGAATGCTTGCAGACCGGTAAGAGCGATGAACAAGGGTGACAAATACGGAGGCGTTTTATCGGAATTTCTGCAACAAGACACCTCGAAGGAAAAATTCTCGTGTATTCATTTTATGAAGAAGAATGTCAATGAGGAAATCTTGAGTGCGTGCAGCCATTGCGATGTCGAGCGACGCATTTTTTAGGTGGGGTGGGTCGATTGGTACTTGGTGTATTGGGTGTGAAATGGTCTTGAAACATTGGAGAACAGTGAGGGCCATCGAGGGGAATAAGCAGAATAGGCTTCGGAGAATTGGCTTGAATGGGAGTCAAGCCCGATTAGGGAGGCTGCGAAATAGCTTACTCGGTAGATTTGTTTGAGCTCGGGGAAGGAAACTTGGGTGTTCGGGTGAATGGTGAAACATCGCCTGAGAGACACGGCGGATTCAGGAAACGCTGAAGTCGAGATTACTGGTAACCAAGCGGGAGGACCCTCGGATGGAGTCGGAGAAGAGCGTTCAAGTGGTTTTTCCAGTGAATTGTGCCACGGAAGTCCTGGGAGAACTTGTCGCGGGTACAAAGACGATGGGGCTGGAATTCACTAACCCGTCCACCGTCAAAATCACCCGAGCGTCATCGGATACCCTGGCGAATCCTTGGGATCTCCGATAGGACTCGGCAGTCCCGGAACAATCTACCAGCTCGGGATACCTCCGAGGTAACGGACGATCCTCGGGTCGATCGATGGGCTACGTTGTGCCCTGTCGAGCTGCACTTGCTTAACAGCCCGGCAAGTGTTACTGCATCTGACCGGTAGCATGAGGAACCCTCGTCATCGAATATACTCACGATATATACTATCTGCCACGCGCCGGGTAAACGCTTATTAAACCGTTGACCTGTCGCCGCGTTGATGAGAAACTTCCTTCCACAGTGATGGATCATCAATTAGGACGTGCGTTTTTTCGGACAATGACTACTCCGCTGATACCTCCGAATATTACTCCAAATTACACTGTCACATATAAAGTGTCTTAATTTAAAGGTTTAACGCACTTAGAGCCAAGGTAAATTTGAAAGTACGGATCATTCGAACAGTTCTCTCGAGAACTGACAAGGCAATCTTCTACGATATAATCCCGATGTGGATGTTCTCGCTGAACACTCCGATTAGCAGTTTGACTGATGCAGTTACGCGGAGAAACTCTCACAAACACTCGCAGACATTCCTCATGAAATGTCGGTCTGGATAATCCAATCTAGCCGAAGAAGGTTGAAGAAGGAGTCTGTGTTAGTTAATGAATAAAGATCCATATTGATTCGGGAAACCAATCGCGAAAAACGAACCACGTAAGTGTCTACCAAATATAAATTCACATGTCCGCCGGCTTCAATTGACGTTAGTCCCGAAGATCTGAAGTACGTCCATTCAACAGGAATACCTTCGTTCCCTCTCCTCTCAATAATTTTTATCTCTCCATGCGAAAGATAAATTATATATATATATATATATATATATATACCGGGCAGTCTTTCACATTCGTTATCGGTCGGTATATATTTCGACGACGAATGAACCAAAACGATGAAACACACACATCGGGCGATCATCAAGACTCTCGTCTACCCCTCTCTACTTCCTATTTCATTGAAACGCGACGACGAGAGGTAAATATGAGAAGCATCACCAACACCAGACGTCAGGAACATCGATTGTGCGACTCGATTCTGTACTGGAAGCGAAGCAGTTCTGCGGAGCACTCACTACCGTGTTCCAGTTGAATTCCTTGCTGTTTCACAATGGCCGCGACTCGACTGTGGTCGCTCGAACTCAATAGTACCCCACCTACATAACTGTACTGTTCTATGACTGAGAACCGCGAAACTCCTCGTACCTTCATATCGATTACCCCTGGAACACTTGGCGTCAGGAGTTTTGAGAGGGAGTCGATAGCAGAGGGTCCCTGCGTCGTTTCTTTTATTATTCCCGCTCCTCTGGAAACTGTCAAGTGATGTAGATTATTCCATGTACCGATGAAGAGTCGGTGAAAAAAAAATCCCCTGCACGGCATTGTTGTCCCGACAGAGTTGACAAGGCATGGAGTGCATCAGTTCGTCCACATAATTGCGTTCGATCGAAGCTGATGTCAATTTGAATGCGGTTGCTTTCGTCGAAATTCATGGAAATCAGTCATACGGGTTTCCTAATGGGTCGATCGCCAAAGCAGACGTTGCTGTACCGGGTCGGCAAACAGTACTTTGCGGCTCGAGCCTCTCGTTTCGATCAGTTTCATGCAGGAGACTTCAAACGGCAAACGGAAAAGCCAATCGTCAATGGTGGCCGTTACCGGTTTGCAATCAGAGAGTTGGAAAGAATCGACGTTTCACTCCGGTAATTGGTACTCGGGCAATTCAGGAGAGAGAACTTTGAATTTCAATGGAGGATGAAAGTGCACCAGCGATGACGCAACATTTCAAGGAAGAAGTAAAGGTAGGACTGACCTGTTCGCCGCTGACCGAATCTTCTAATTGCTTGGAGTAAAGTTAAGTCCTGCCGGTTTCTTGGATTCGGAGTCTTTGACAATTGTAGCTCTGACAGGAATTAATCGTAAAGAAAAGCGTCAAGTCAAATCTTCCAGATCAGACTTTTCAAAAACGTCGAGTCTGTGTCTCTGACCGCGGTCTTTTCACAATAAACTTCGAATTCGTAGGTGCGTGATTACCTGGTCATTGAGATTCCGCCGGAGCAACGCGGTCAGTGAGTACCGAAAGGCAGTAAAATAAAGAGAGTCGACAATCCGTCGAATGACGTTGACGAGCCGGAGAGAAATGCATGCAGTCGATACTTCGCGTCGATTCGAGCGAGACGAATCGGAACATAGACGAAGGAAACTTTGTCCAATTTGCTTTTCAATTCGCTTCACTGTTGGATTATTAGTTTCTCATTATAGTGACGGTTCCGCTACCATTCCACCCGCTGTTGTCGACGGTCACCTGTATATACCTCGGTCCACAAGTTTGGTGTCGCTATCTACCGTGACTAACGAGACGAGCCTAGAGGGCTCGTTAAACTGCGCGAGGGGTTGCGGAGGAAAGCGGAGTGCAGTTGAGAGCGAGCCAAAGCTGCGGGGTACACTTCGTCGTTGATTTCCACTCTGCTCGTGAGATTTCGTTTCACGTCGCTCGCAAACTTCGTTGCCAGACACAGTTACGTTTCGGAGTCTCTAACGACGACGAATAATCGTCCCGTGCACTGGTTCGGGTAGTTACGGCACCGATGAACTTTTAGCTCGACACGCATGAGGATTGATTCTCGTCATAGGTAATCATTGAACAACAAACTGCACGTGATCGACAGTACGAGCTGGGAATAAAGGAGGCGAGAAAGCGCTAACAGAAAGTATATAAGCGTTCGTAGATTGCAAGACACCTTACGGTTTTTCTCTCCTCCCTTTGCGAGCAGCAGTGAGTATCGTGTCATCGAAATGCAGCGACGCATCGCAGCGCATGTCCTTTTTTTGTCGGCGCTCAGCCAGGTAAAGAGAGACAATGCAAATCAGGAGAACGCAAAGTTAATCTGAATCGAAATATTGTCTACGAAACTCAGGTTAAATTAAATAGGGAATAACCGATGGCGATGTTTTATATGATTTCGCCAGGTCATCGTGCGATGTAGATCTCAATACCTGAGCGATGGCTTCTCCAGCGACGTGGTTCCTGGAATGGCAATTATCAGCGGTGGCCTGGAAATGCCACGTGCCTCGGTAATCAGCTTGGGAATCGGTGGTGTTGCCGACGGACCTCAACCAAAACGGGACTACGACGGTGGAATTGGTATCTCGAGCTTCTGGACACAGGGCGTATATCCAGTACTGGTTGGCAGATATGGGCTTGGACAGGGACTCGGATACAGCAGTGAATTGGGACCAGCCTATGGCAGACATGGAATTGGACAAGGAGTTGTTTACGGCAATGACGTGGGACCATCCTATGGGAGATATGGAGTTGGACAAGGAGTTGGATACGGCAATGAAAGGGGAACATCCTATAGCTTCGGCGATGGGATAGCACCAGGCCTTAGTTACGCCGGAGGGATGGAAAAAGGTTTTGGTTACCGCACTGGAATAAACGCGCCAGGTGCCACTGCTATGGGTATGGATGGTACTTACGCTATCGAATCTAAATACCCATCGACGAACCTCGGCTACGGTGGGCCCTTGAGCATCTCTAACAATGGTGCCTTGGGTGCCGGAGTAACTTCGTATCCGATAGGGGGACTTTCATACGCACCCGTCTATCCGTCCATGAACGTTGGATCTGCGGTCCCCTTTCCTCATCAACGGGCAGCTCTTAGCGCCAACGACAATACCAACACCAATGTCAATATAAACAACAACATGGGAAAGCATCGGGCTCGTCTCATTGGCAAAGGACTCCTTGGAATTTCACAAGCTTAATGTAAATGGTACGTCGAGTACTTCGATTAATCGTGATCGGCGGTGTAGCTTTTTTTTATCGATTAGCACGGGATGAACGGAATAGTACGATGATACAATTAAACGGAAATACGTGAAAAACATTTTGACGTCATAGGACCAAAATTTCACCCGATCAGCGACAAATAAATTACTTTTTAATCAAAAACAACTCTGCGCATTCGATATCACATCGATATCTTCGACGAAAAAACAATAAGTCTCGACCTGGTTATAAATTTTTATGAGAGTCGTTCGTGGGTGCAACTTTCTGCTGTTATTGCTCCACCATGCTGATAATAATAACAATAGTTATTATAGAGTAACGACACTCCACCTATACAATTTTCCTGTCTCTGCGTTACCCTCCCAAGCATACGATTGTAACGAGGTCCATTACAGTGTATTTTTATATCGTTCGATTAACCGAAGTCGATACGCACGACCCGGGCGTACGCGAGTTCGTTAACGAGACAGGGGAACTTAACTGTTATCTGTGATAGTCTCGACGCGGTCGCATATGCGCAAAGCTGCTTATCTCGATTGGTTGGAGGCGAGGCCTTGATCGAAATTACCTTAACGCTTTTAACTAGCCAACTATGTTGAATTCTCTCTGCAATAGTACATCTCTATTGGCTACCAAACGATGTTTACGGAACTCCAGACATTTTTTCCTAACAGCGATAAAAATAAAATAAAAATTCATTTTTCTATATAATATCCATATAATGATCATTCATTAAGACGAGAAAGAGTCTACAAGTATTTTTTTTGCCAAATCATTACATTATTATCGCTCCAAATAAATCATGTCGTTGTGACGCTTGTGGAGGCTGCGCATGTTGCGTTCCTTTTGGAGTTTGCTGCCACTGTCGAGCTCGACTCCCTCCTTCCCCAGAGGTATGCTCGAAGGGCTGGTCGTAGTTTTTTGGCTACGCTCGTCGCTACCATCCTTGGCGCGGTCACGATGACTTACACCACCGTGATCCGAAGAAGTCAAGGTATTTGTATTGGAATTGATGTTAGTGTTCTTGTTCTTATTGGAATTCGCACCTTTGAAGAGCGGAAGACCAAGGGTTCTTCTGCTTCGTCCTTCTTTGTTGTATTCATCGTCGTTATCGATGGCGGACACTCCGATGTTGTTCACGTTTGAATTACTGTTGACCGAGCTAAGACGATTTCTTTGCCGAGGCAGCCGACTGGACGATGATCTTCTGGTGTTCTTGAGATCGCTCTCAATTCCGGCGGGCTTGCTTGACTGGATTCCAATATCATTCACGTTGTCGTTTTTGTTGAAGTTGGCGCTCCGCAACGTCACCTTATTTGTGTTGACATTGTTGTTGTTGTTGGCATTCTTCGAAATGCGACTAGGTAGACCACCACCTTCCTTGATCAGAGTAGGCTGTTCGGTTGTTGACACGCTATCCTTGTTCCACATCATTAAAGGTCTTTCGGGTATTTCAGAATCCTGAGGGATGCTTCTTCTGCTAGTCTTAGACGCTACCAAACGACGACGACTCGGAGCTGACAGACGGTGACTGTTTGCATTCAAGTTAGAATTCATGTTGGTATTCACGTTGGAATTTACATTATCATCCTGTAGGCGATCGTCCTCATCCAATCGCGATCTCGACGGAGTTCTTTGTCGTCCCCGCGGTCGATTGATCTCAGAGCGTTTTTCGGAGATCGTGGCCTCATCATCGCTCTCTTCGTCGTCATTGTCGGTTGATTCCTCTTCGATGGTACCGATTGCACCTACAGCATTTCTGCGTGTAGTTTGATTTTTAGATAATCTCTCGACATCTTCTGTAACAACCTTTGACTTTCGGTCGCGCGTCGGGACGTTCTGATTTTCACCCGCCTTCTGCTTTGTGTTTGCTCCATCGGATCCGCGACCATCCGTGGAATTTAGCTTCGCAGCCGCTACGTCACCCGCAGTGTTCGTCGCTTCGTTACTCGGTAGGTCATCATTTACATCGGGGGTGTCGGATTTGAGATCATCCGTAGATTTTTCCTTCGGAACGGTCTTCTTTCCAGCAACTCCATCGGATTCACTAAGATCCGCAGATGTCTTCTCTTCGCCTCCACCCAAGACGTTCTTATTTTCACGAGCTTCTTCGGATTTAAGATCTCCCGAAGATTTCTTTTTCCCCGCCTCTTCGCTACTCTGGACATTCGCCTGTTCACCAGCTCTATCGGGTTCGCCTCCATTCGCCAATTTTATCCCCGCAGCCTCTTCGGGACTCTGGACATTGACCTTGTCATCGGAATCGTCATTGATTGACGGCTTCGCCGAGGAACCTTTGGAAACCTTGGCCTTCTTCTCGTCATCGGCCGCATTTTTCGAACTTCCCACGGCTTCATTCGTCATATCTTCCCGATTGTCATCATCCGAAGATTTGAGATCGTCCGCATTCTCTGAAGCGGACAATTCGCTCTCCTTCGAGACTGGTTTCTTTGCGACTCCAACGGTCTCTTGAGGCTTAGTTTCAGCTCCTACAATTTTCTTACCGTTGGCCTTCTCACGAAGAACTTTAACTTTCGTCGGACTCTTTTCGCTCGTGTCATCCCCGAGCTCGAGCAAAATCATTCTCTTGTCTTCGACATCCAATTCGTCAAGAAGACGCTTCAGGTGTTGTATTTTCGACGGGCTCATCTCTCCCTTTTCCTCAACCAGCAAATCTAATATCTTCTGGGTCAGCCTTGCGCTCTCGTCAGACTCGACCTCCTCCGCGGGAGATTTGTCCATCGGAGTTAACGGCGATAATTCTGCGGATTCCTCGACCTTATCCACGGCACTCGCCGTCGATTCTTTGCCAAGGTTTCCCTTCGTCGGAATGTCCACTGGTGGAAGATTGTCGGTCTCTTGCTGCTCGCTCGGTTCACGTTCCTCGCTCAGTTGGCTCGGTTTAGGTTGACGATTTTTCTTTTGCTTCTTGCCATGACCCCCGTGTTTCTTTCTTGGCTTTTTCGGCAACCCAGTTCCGCTACCGAGTGTGCTTTGGTCGGTCGCCAAGTTTTCGGCACCTTCAGTCTGCCTGGGATTTTCCACAGCATTTTCCGGGGTTTCCAGGGCAATCGCCGCACCAAGAGCGTTTTCGTCATCGTCTTTTTCCTGATCAAGTTCGGCTTTCACCTTCTGGTGCCTCAGCGGTCCCAAGTTCCCAATGAGAATGTCGTTTACGTTATTATTAATATTGGTGTTGACGTTGGTGTTGGTGTTCTGATTTCTCGATTTGGCAGATCGTTTGCCGTTGTAAGACGGCGGATCGTACTTGTTTTTCCGCGCAGATGCGCCTTTCGGGTCCCGTCCGTTATTTTGCTGTCCCTTCGCTCGGTTATTTTTTTCAGTGTTCGTAACTTCGCTGAGGCCGCCAAACAATCTCGCGGCTGGCTTAACTGACTCGCTCCGAGATGCTTCGGGCGATCCGTCAGTGTCGCTAGTCTTTTCTTCCTCCTCGTCCGTCCCTTTCGGAATTTTCGCGGTGCTTTTCTTGGGCTTTTCTTTACCGACTTTCACCTTCGAATCGGATTTTTTCTGATTTCCGCCGACCGTCTTCGAGTTCGGTTTTCGTTTCGACTCCGGCAAGTCTGAGTCGATCTCCTCCATGAACTCTTGGAAAATTCGATTCTTAATCGCGGAATCTCGTTTCGGCGAACCGGTTGCAGTCTTTTTCGACGGCGGATCACGAAGAGTTTCGACACTCTGGTCGTCGGCGTCGTCGGAGCGACTAGGAAGTGTCTTGCGAACATCGCGAACCTGTTGATGAGGCTCATAGTCGTCCGCCGTACGGTCGATCTCTTTACGCACCGGACTTCTGGCGTCCTGCAAGGTATTTTTGACAAAATTGTACCCAGCTTTGAGCTTTTCCGACCGAGTCACGGACCGGCCAGTTGGAGTCGGTGATGAACGAACAAATCGATGACATGGAATGAAAAGAGCGCATGAAGTGTGCAGAAACTAGGTGACACGAAGGACCTTCCTTCTTCCATTAATTTTTTAATTTAAAGACAGCTCTATACACAGATTGGAAAAAAAAATGCCCGGCACTTCTCTGCCGAAAGTTTTGGAATCGAACGGGACAAGAAAACGTGCTTACCAGAGGATCAACGACCGTCGACAACAGGGCGACAAATATCGCGAGACGACAAGCGGTTCTTCTCATGATTCAACTTGCGAAAGAGTGGATATTTTCGGAAAATTTTTTTTTCTAAATTATATAAATTTCCTTGGACAATTTATGACATCCCGTGATTCGCGCTCGTCACTCTTAAGACTGTCGACGGACACTGTTGGTCCCGAGTCTCGAACTCGTCTTTTATCGAGAAGTGCGGATGGGCTGTCCAATCTCGGTACGGTGCGCGTGGCAAGATGGAGAGGAGAGGAGAGGAAAAAAAAACCTCATTACTTTAGTCACGTATGCTCTGATGCTTGTAGCCCGGGAAATATGATGACTTGCGGTGCTGCGACTAGCAGGAGTAACACGAACTCCGAATGACACGGTAGCGGGAACCGAACGTACGTGGAGATGGAAAACGACACATCGACCGTTCGGAGACGGGAGAACGTATCCGACATCGTTTTCAGGGGGAAAATTTGTCGGTTACGCCCTTACGTTTCGCAGCAGTTGATGAACAAAACGACCGAGCAAGATAGACGGAAAGAGACCAAGCGAGCGAGAAGTCCGTGCCGTGGGGATCGTTGCGGCCCGATTCGGATAACTCATCTACCGTACACAGACAGCGGTATACTCGAATACGTATCGTGCATTGCGGTGCTACGGTAGGAAGAGGCAAAACGGACCGGTGCAAAAAAATTGCTAAAATTTTCCTGCACTAAAATTGATGAGAATCAACGAATATTGGAAGCTTTTTACATAAACTGGGTTGGAATTTTTACAGGCAGGTCCTTTTCAATTTCAGAGTAATATATTTTTTTTTATGACTAGTATCTTTATTTTACAATACCTCGAAATTTTTTTTTTTTAATAAAAATGTACATTTAGACAAAAATCACGGCACACTTGAACCCTATTACCTAAAAAAAATGATCCAAACCTCTCGATACTTCTTCGAATCGGAATATTTCGGGGATATAATTTTTATAATTTCTGTTGAAAATGTTCTCCATCAACCTTAAAGTGTCTCGTGACGTGAATTACATATTCAAAGAAGTTTCTTTAGATCGAATCTAATCTCCGAATTTCCGATTCTTGGTCGGGAATGTTCTTCGAGAAATTTTTTATAACGGTCCATCTTGCCCCGACACCTCCCTCCCGGTCGTATACATAACGCGCCGGCAGCAATACTCGGGTATATTCGATCGATCCAATTTTCGAATCGGTGCTTTACGATCACGCGTATCGAGTTCTCGTTGCGGTGCGCGAGAGCCTCGGAGTATCCCGGTGAGATTTACCCTTTCCCACTGTTCGCTCGGTTAGCGTTTCGGGCTGTGGGAGGCCTGGAAGCCGGGACACCGGAGCGTGGCTGTATATAGATCCTCGGTAATGCAGCCCACGGGCCATATCGTCTCGACACAGGGAATAGGGGAGATCCGAGCCAAAACCCAGAACGTTCCGTACAGTGAGCGCGAAATTATACGAGAATAAATCCTAATGCTCGATCGACTGGCGCACTTCTACGCTCATGATATTCTTTGCATTTCGTTTCCCTCGCAAGAGAAAGACGTCGATTCGATCGTCGAAGAATTCAAGTTGAAAATATTGGAACAGTTAAATTGATTATTCTGTTAATCGGTGACTTTCGCCATATCGACGATTGGCCGAAATACTTTATTTTCGAATATCCATTTTTATATGTTCGGCATGTTCGAATCGTATACGATAAAAAAATCTTAGCCCAGCACTCAGACTCGGGCTGGTTTGTCAAAAAATATAAAAATATTTTTACGACGCACCGATTGGTTTCAAAATTTTTAAATAAATTTATAAGATCGACGAGAACTATTCCGCTGCACTCATTTATGCAATTCAATAGGTTTTGGTTTTTTCAAAGTATTTATTACATTTAATCCTCAATTTGGTTCCTCCCACTGATATGAAAACAACACCGGTACCTGATTTCTTATTTTTTCAACGATATTATTATGTGAACAGCTCTTTTAAAATTGGTTCAACATTTTATGCTTGAAAATGAGATTCTGCAGTAAATTTCTTGCGTGTTACGATAAATCGGCAACATGTCGTTCTTGCTCGAGGCAGACAAGCCGTAGCTTTACTATACGGGATGGATACCGAGCTATGGGTAGGTGTTCGTCTCCGGAGACCGTAATCGGTCGTCTTTAGACAAGGAAGATAAACGGTAATTATAGGAAGCTATCGAATTAACGTGCGTTAACGAGCGGGTAGAATTAACTCGTTAACCGAGGTGGAGGTCTCTCGCGCCGAGCCGTGCCAGTAGCTCGACCGCAGGTGTATAATTAAACATTGATTTATGAGGATGAGCTCCGGCTTCGAGTACACTATGGTGAGAGGGTGAAGCATTAACGGATAGAGAGGGACGATGACGAGGTGGAAGGCGGGCGAAGTAGAAGATGAGGGTACGTCGGTTTGGTACATCGACGAGGAGGCACATGAGTAGAGATCGAGGCCCTGGCGTAAACGAGATCGCCATAGGGGCTTCCCATGCCGAGCTATAATTCCCTCTAGCTCGTCACTGAAAATTCATACATTCATAGTTTACGGTCGATACAAGGTGAATCAAACATTTTTTTACAGTAATCTATTTTTTATCATCAATCCTTTAATTCCCGACTACGAATGTTTTCGAAAATTCGGTCTTCCAATTTTATTCGTAGACTCGAACTCTTATGTTTGGATCGTAGATTCTTTCCTAGTTCATTATAGTGAGCGATTTGTGTAATTAATCAATCAAAATTTATTGGTAATTATTAAATAATATTGGCATTATCGAGAAAAATTTCGTTGTCTTTTTTTTTTTAATTTTATTTTCAGTGTTAAGAAAATCCCGAACTGGTATTTCACCAGTCCTACCGTTCTGGAGTGGTCGAGCTGGTAA
Organism: Listrodromus nycthemerus; assembly: GCA_963978505.1. NCBI lineage: Eukaryota > Metazoa > Arthropoda > Insecta > Hymenoptera > Ichneumonidae > Listrodromus > Listrodromus nycthemerus. The sequence goes on from OZ021679.1 coordinate 2,636,919, forward strand.
AACATGTTCGTTACTTATACCGTTCATTATAATGGTCCCCGATAATTATTGCTCCGAAATTACTAGTAGTGGTGCTCAATCTATCCGGACGGTTCTGCAACTCGAAATCACTAATACAGAGGGGATGGAACAGCTCGAAGTGTCGTTACGTCGACAACTCCGAGGCATCTCAACGGACACTCATCATAACGAGTCCCAAATGTCGGGTTTGGTTGCGTTCAAGCTGCTAACACAATTTTCAGGTACCAACATTAATTACGCGGTAATGTGCGAAAAATAATCACAAGCATAAAATTATGTCGTTACCAAAAAAACAAACAAACGGTTGCCGCAATTACCAATGCTCAGCCTCATTCTTGGTTCCACCAAATGTCATATCTTAAATTTGAAAAAGTAAACTATAGAGATATGAAAATATTCGTAGCTCAAAAAATATTTGAGATTTCACCATTTTTCAAATAAACTTAAAGATGTCTGCATGAAATTTTATTTTCGGCAAGTCTCCGTCAATGCAAGACTATGAGAAGAAAAAAAATGGTTCCCTGGTAAATTTTATTCCCCGAGTAAACTTCCACGTCTCATGCCAATGCCTTTACGGTTTATTTTTTAAAGCGTTCTGGGGAGTGCACCGTGCGTTGATGAAGCTGGGGGCTGTAAATGAAATGTTGCTGTACACTGTGCAATATTACGCAACGTCTCCTGAGAACAGAAACCATAGCTAAGCTCGAGTTTACCGTTGTGTAATAGAGGCAATTATGCCAAGGTGTTCGTGCGCAAATTAATTGTTAATTGGAAGGTTTGTGAGGGTAGCGGTTGACTGGCTGCTATATGTTCATAAACCACCACAGGATATATCGGAGCCCCTCTTGATTACCCGCTAATTCGCATAACTCATTGAATCCTATTTTTCCCGTATTTTCCATTGAAAAAATTATATCGAATAACGAAAAATTAAAAACGCTAAAATTGTACATGGATTTAAAAAAGGCCCGGCGCATGTCACGATTATGGTTAATGAAAACAATTCCGATGTTTCAGGACATCTCGTCCAGTATTGAGAATCCAAAATTACCTATTACGATATTTTTAATATTATTTTTAGTATTTTTCCGTGAACTTCAGACTGATCCTTTCAATTATAATTTTTACTAATGATTAAAAAATTACTGAATCAGTTAAATTGAGAACCATCCTGACATCGCTGATCGATTTTTCAAAATTATTCTTTCTGTTACGACCCACTGATCGATACCGATAATTAAAAACATTGGAAGGCACAAAACTTCCAGCCCTTTAGCTCCAGCGAGCAGTGAAGAATAAAAAAAAATTGCTACCAAAATTATGAAGAAATTTTGATAGGGGCCGAAAATGGTCCCTTTCGCCCTACGGCGCAATTTTCTTCGATCGTCCCTGGTGAACGAGATGAATCAAAAATCATCTTAACGTCACTGATCCATTCTCCGATTTTCCCTATTGCTCATGGATCGGTGCTAACCGCAGCTGCTCCCCTATACAATCCTATATTATTACCGCCTCGAGACCCTCTGAACCTGTTCATAACGGGGCAGCTGACGGCGGAATGAGCTACTTACGTCCCACGATATCACAAATCCAAGACGTTTTTTTTTCTTAGATATTGCCACAAAAAAAAAAAAAATAACAGTAAATCCGTTTCTTGCGGCATTGTTTCAACACCAGGAAGTACTCAGCGTCGCGAATACTCGACCGGCAACCGGATAAACAGCGTGAGCTTTTCTCTGTATCTTCGGGCAAGTTGCACGAATGTCAAGCGAAGAGAGCAAGGTACACAAGCGTCTCCGGAGGCAACGGCCATCGCGATTCCCACAATTCCAATGTAAACGGACGGACAACGAGCGCAACGGCGCGCTTCCTTCAACCAAAGGAGCTTTCGCATAATGCAACGGCAGAACGAACACGAAAGGTCTTCATAGAGGGGATTCCTGACTGCTGATGCAGTGCGAATCGTACGAAAGAAACCATTACATTTTTTCATCAAGTAGCACAAAACGGTACATCTAAAAATCTTTCTAGGTATTATCAGCAATCGAAATTGAAAAAATTGAAAAAAAAAAAAAAACAGGCTCAAAAGTGTTTCGCTGTACTCTGTCACCGCATATGTACGGTCCTTCGAGTCTCAATGATCCAATATCCCAGTCGGTGAATAGTCGATGCCCATTCAAATTTACCGACGAACCGACTACGAGGAGGTATTCTATGCGCCATTCTACAATTCACGAAGAGCCAATTACTTTATGGATCCGTTGACCTGTACCCCTCGGATAATAGTACATAGATACAGAGACACACACACATGCATACAGGTACATATATAAACAAAGTAGTGGTCGTTGTGGTTTGGGTGTTTCACGCGCTCCCAACGGTCGACACTCACAGACACTCGCAAACATTCGACACCTCCCAAGGCGCTTATGCATAATCACACATAATCGTACTAGTGCATCACTAAGAGCTTAAGTCCATCTGAGGGACTTGAAACAATCCGGTCCATTAAAGGACTTGGAGTAGAAAAGACGTAAGTTCTATTAACCCAACACTTTTACCGTCGTTCGTATGGACCAAATATTACTTAAAAATTGAATATTACTTCGAAATGTATTGATTTAGCACCCCGACTTACTCAAGCATTATACTTTTTCTTTCGTGAAAAATTGTTATTTACTGACGAAAGGGAGTGATTTGAAATAACAAAGCCGGTGAAAAATAAAGTAGAAAACGTGTAAAGAAAAAAATGTCCGATGCGAGTGGAAGAGAACGAGATTTCAGCCAGTTCGGTGTGTCGCTCAATCCGATACTCGCTAATGGAGCTCCAATCTCGAGTCTGAGCAACACGGGCTTTTACTACTGCCGGTTCGGGCAAAGAGAAACAAGATGCAGACGAGTCACAAATGGTTCGGCTTCGGAGAATGCGTTTGACGAAAGGCGAGAGCTAAACTTGCTTGCCTTCCAGCTAGACGAGCACTGACTTTGGGCTCGGAGTTTTTTTCGCGAAGCTGACGCAGATTTGGTACAGTTTCCGTCTGACGCTCTAGCAGCGAGCGCAACGGCTGTACCGGGGCTCGCGGGCTTCAATACGAAGCCCCTCGACACGCCTCCGGGGTCAACGTTTTTTTCTTTCGTTCCTCTTCCCTCGTACTTACACTTTGCCGCCTCTATCGCCGGTGCTGTTCACCCTCCACAGTCACCGCGCTTTCGCTTTTACCCACACAGTCACTTTCTCGGTCACCAACACCCGCCAATCGCCCGGTTTCCATTCTCCGTGCACTGCAAATGTGTGCAACTCTGTTTGCGCAACTTCTCATTCGTGTCTCGTTTGCTTCCTGACGAACATTGTCTTGTCTTATCGTCGAGGTTTGGTTTTTTTTATTCCTTCTTCTATCATTAGGTTGCAGGTAGAGCAAAGCCGTGACGTGGAGCGAGGATCTAGTGCGAGGGGAACAGTCATTGGCACTTTAGTGTGAAGTCCAATGAAAGCTTGCAATGAGTTGGGTATGAAGGAATTAGAAGCAAAGGTTGAAATAACTAACAAAAAATAACTGCTAGCGACCCAACAGTCACTAATACATTACAAATCGACGTCAAATTCAAAATTCAATGCTTCGAGAAAAAAAATGATATTCAAATACAGCATTAGATTCCGTCGAATCGGAAAAAAATCTAATGAACTGGTAGGTCAAGCCCCGAATCTCGTTTCCACCTTGACACTGAACAATATTTCCCTTTGAACTTTTTGCGATCCATAGTTTCCTACTTATGAGGATTCAAAGTTTTTAACCAATGAGATCGCGCGATAGATGGCGCTCGCGTCCACCACAGTAAAGTCGACCATTGTGGTCGAAAGCTTATTCGGCTCGCATCTCGAGAACGATACGCTTCAGGAAAAATATTTAAAGGGGAAGTTTCGTCCGTTATCAATCTGCAATATGACCCTACGTTTATTTATTTTTTATTTAGCGATTTTGAGTAATTCATCCCGGAGGCTAATACGGAACGAGCATAACGCAACCCTCTTAAAATCAGCCAATTCATCAATAACAATTAAAAAAAAAAAAGAGATGGCCGGAGGACGGAGGGTGGCCAAGCGTATTGCATAGCCTGCAAAACGGGAGTGAGCTTGGTGCGCTGGCGCGTCAGCTCCACATACTTCTACAGAAGGGCGGCGGCGGCCTCGAGCTTGCCACCCTACACCGGCTAGGCAGCCTGCCGTCTACCTAACCCTCACCGTTCGATTTTCCCTCACGGCTTGGCCTAGCGCTCATAACCCAGATTTCAACAGATACCCTCGGCAGCAGCCGACCCTAGTCCCGGAACCTTGCGCATTTTTTTTCGGCTCCCGCGCAGAGAAAAGTATTTTTCCGTAAACATTTTTTTTTTCAACATTTTACTCATTGAGGAAGCAACAGAAAAATTAATGTGTAGCTTTTCGTTCTCCGGATTGACGACATTGTTATCATTTTTATTCTATCCATTATAAGTTTATAATTCAATTACTTTTATGGTCACTCATTTTATTTTTATTTTTTTTAAGCGTGCGACTACACGTTACGTAGAAACAACTAAAATTCATCGTTTTCATTCTATCTCTAAGAGTAGCATTTCTTTAACAAGGTGTCAATATCATTTTTTCGTCGCACGATCCTGCTGAGCCATTTTACTCTTTCCAGATAACCTTTTCAACGTGAAACGTGAAAATAAATTGAAAATTGACAGATCGACATGGAATTTCGAAAATAAAATTTCTCCAAATTCATGTTGCGCATATCGACTGCAAAATGCTCACCGCGTCGATTGAATTGTCCGAAATTCTTTGATCGTTTGTTTTCTAATCAACGTGACAGGCGATCAAAGTTACGTGCCACATTGATTGACGAATAGTTGAAAATAATTTTATAACCACCATGTCGGGTAGCGGAATGGAAACGATAAGATTAATATTAATTTTTATCGATAAGTTTTCATTCGATCCAGCGGCTCTTTCGCCGCCGTTAAAATGTAAACGAAGCGCGAGCGACGATTGTGTGCGGTCCCCTAACTGCGCGACAATATCGCGACGTGCAATGAGCTAAATAAAAATCGACCAATAACATCAGCTGCAACCTCTCATGCGCAAGAAAAAAATTACCATCAACAGAGCCGGAAAAATTATTTATTCAAATTGCTTTGACGACGCGAAAGCCAATTTCGCCGCCTTCAAAAATTATTTCGAAAAGTTTCAGTTTTCTCACGAAGGTTTTTCTTCTTGGAAAGTTTTTACCTAAGAAATTTTTTTTTTTTAATTATTTTTTCTATTGTAAATTTTAAAAATCTTTCCGAGCGATCTATAAATTTCGCCGGTATGTCAGTACAATAGATAATACAGGGATCACAGGTTGTCTCTTTAACTTTGCGATCCGTGGATAGTTAGAAACTCAGAGTCTCAACGTTTGTTCACCGTGCAGAGTAATTTAATACCCCCCGCAGGTATAGCTGGCTCTCGTCGTTGGTACAAACAACGTTCTAATGTAACGCAAAGGCGAGGATTTACGTGCTGTATTGACGGTAACCACTAGTACGGCGGACCTGTACATATCCAACCATTAGACTCTGCGGGTCGTTGTCACAAGAACGAAGAGACGAAATAAGAGACGAGGAAATTATAGTTGGATGGATGGAGAAAGGGAAACACTGAGACGTCAGGATTTATTCGCTTGCGTTCTGTTCGAGTTATACCATTTTATCAAGCCGATATTAATTTTATCATTATTTATTTATTAAAGTACAAAGGTGCCAGGCCCTCTATTTATTTTAGTAGAAACGGACTAGATTTGACTATATAATTTGAGTACGCATAGTGAGATTCAACAATGCGAATATCCCCTGTATTTTTACAAAAGCGAAACAAAATATTAGAGAGAATGAGGGAGAGAGCGAGGAATAGTAATTATCAATGAACATGAATTATCAATCTACCAGGGATTACTCTCCGGACCCTCGCGAGAGTTGACAGTTCATATTGGAAAATTAATGTTCATAGGCAACGTTTGGAGTTCTGAAAGCTCATTTGAAAACAACTTGAAAACAATAGCGGAGGTTTTAAGTAGCCGTCTGGATTTTTTTTGAAAATTATCGTTTATGCTAAAAACCAAAATTTCGAGATGTTACCTCATAGAATGGATACTCGGATAAAAAGGAGTTCCTATACGAAAAGAACTGAGTCAATTGTGGAGAAGTATAAACTCTGCTAGTGCAAGGAAAGGAATGTGACAGATCTAAACGTAGGAGGAGCTGTATGGAACCCGGAGAGGTACGTGGAATGCGACAAGCGGTCAGAATATCTGAAAAGCAGGAGAAACTCGAGCAGATTGCAGTTTACCACCTCCCACAGGGGATTCTTGCGCCTCGGTGGACGACTCGTTCGTGATTGTGTACTTTGGGCGGACGAAACAGCTCACGTGCATGTCGACGAAACACAATAGTCGAGGAAACTTCTTGTTTTTCGTCGTCCAGGTAACCGGGAGTTAAGCTAACGTACCGACCGTGACACTTGTTACCACTACAGCGTGCTGGTCGTACAGGTTTCGCGCTTGACGTATAACCAAACTTCGTCACATCGTAAACCTCGAGCTGCTTGACGACAAAATGAAATTTAGTTCCAGGAAAATTTGTAATGGAGAAATGTATAAAAGCGCAATTTCTTGACGAGATGGAAAAAACTATCGAGAAATTATAGCGATAAAAAGCTCACCAAAAAATGTCAATTCATAAATATCATAATTTGTAAATATCGGTATGGTATAAAAATAGTAAATAGGAATCCCAATTTGAAAAAAAACTGAAACCTTTGTTCACCCGCATGTAATAACTTCTGAATTAAAAAAAAAAAAATTCGCATAAAAAAGTTCCGCAAAATAAATTCTAATTTGATTTTTAATTAGTGACATTGCGAGGTGTGTTCCATTGCGAATTATGCTCTGTGGTCCATTTCACTTAGCGTGGGGGAGAAGCGAGCATGATGGACCAGCACAACGTCATTGCGACTGCACTCTGGCAATGAAGCGAATTCGATAAATTAGCTGATTCCGAAAATTCCATTAATCGGTACAAAAGCGATCTCACGAATTTCTACTGCCGGTAGTGCAAGTGCATCCGGTCTGTGCGCACACAATCGTACACGTACCATTCCCATAAGCCGACAGAGTTTCTGGGTACTCTGTGGAAACAACGATCGTGCGAGCATTGCCTCTAAGCCCGTGAATCAATAATGCCCACAGAGTGTATGTACACAGTTTACACACGCAAAATGCCATCATTGCGGATTTACAGAGAGTTGCTCTCCTCGCAGTTGCATTTAACTAGGGTTCGTTCAGGAACACGCGTGGCTATTCCTCGTTCTCAATTACTTATATAGACGGAACGCCGAATCCCATGGAAAAAATCCCTAACATTTTCCTGATTCTCCTGATTTTCTGTTACGAGTTAAAATGATTGAACCGTATGTCACCATTAGATGTTACGCTAATCTCGTATAATCTAGCCACTATTTTCACACTTTCGAATCAAATAATTATCCGGTTTTTACAATCGCATCATCCCAATTTATGATTTATTATTGTTGTACAATTTATTACTCTGAGCTCCAAATTAGGATTTGCGAACTCGTTGTATAAGAAAAAATTCGTCGAATAAATGGATAAAAAATTTCAGCGAAATTTAACAGAAGACTGACAAAACTTATCGGAAAGTCAACTGTGTATTGATCAACCTTCCAGTGACCCGTGGATGCGGTGCCCAATTTTAGAAAATAAAAAAAATGTCCTAAACGGATTCGCCGAAAAATGTCTGAGAACCTGCCGCTATTTTCTAGAATTTATGACAGACGAAGTAACTTTGCATCTGCTTCATTATTTTTCATGACTGTGCTCGCTTGATTAACCGGAAAATGCCAATTTCCAATGATCGGCGGTAACCAATTTCGACGAATAAAAGAGTACATGTTTCACAAAAGCTTCACAAAATTTCTCCGCGCACGAAGCTGCGACATGAAAAAAAAGATGTCGAAGACACCTGTAATTGAACTCAATGCGGAATCGAAATGGAAATTACCGCCGGAAACTAAAACGGCACACTCGTTTCTTTTTTTCCATTGGCTTCGTACGAGCGTGTAATTGAGACGCCGGTATACGATGGCAATAAACGTTTAACTCCTTTTTGCCTCATTCATTTGTGTCCATTGATTGGTCACTCGTTGAACGATTTTTTCATGAGTGCAATCGCAGTTTGAGTCGTGCTATCAGCCGCTATGAAGAAAAAAAAAGCAATCGGGGGACATTAATGGACTTTGGTCAGGAGCCAGATATTTTCCGACGAAAGCCCTCGCACTCGTTGCGCGAGATGGCAGTCGGTGCGAATGGCGATGGACCATTTCCGCGATCCTTCGTGACACTCGCGGACCAACGATCTTCGAGCACACGAAATTATCAGAATTTCGGCGAACAGTCGCGGTGCCTCGCGAGCTCGTTGATATCCTCCGCGCCATTTATCCTCCGCCGATACGACGATTTTTCGACTCTTTTATTTTATCGGTCGTTACCCGGCGTTCGTTATTGCGTCCGGACTATCGATTTCGAACAAATTCACGCTCCGAGATTCAAACACACTTGGCAGAGAGACTGTGTGACTCACGAAGATGAGACAAATGAGATAATTCATCGTCGGTATTTTTTCCTCGGATTTATCGCTTGCTCTGTAGGCGAGACCGATCGATTAATAATTACTGATTCAGTTAAAACTGCCGGAAAAATAAACACACTGCCAACAATTACCGTGTAATTATTGTCGTCATAATTTGTAAGTGTCATAATTTGTCCGTCACAGGGCAACGTCGATGTCGTTAAAACAAGCGGACGGGTTGGTTTTCGCGTTCCCGCTGTTCTCTTCGTTGAGAAATCATTACGAATGATTGGGCATATCCGTTCGCATCGCGAGATCGAATATCTATACCGACCCCTTTTCCTCCCGTAATACTGCAGACTCGCACACGGCAAATCGGACAAATTGAACGATCCACACAGCATCATGCACGTTCACCTCCGAAATTGAAGTACGGCGGTTCGGAGTCCATTTCGCCAAGCGAGCACGCGTACAGCAACGAGCGATGGTTCGGAAAGAGATCGAATCCCGTGGTTGCTGTGGGTTTGTCCTGTTTCGGCGCTATCTCTGCAATTTCCCTCCCCCATTCGGAGTTTCTGTGTGCGAGTTTAATCCGCCTCGTCGTTCTGCTGACATTCGTTCCGTTCGTTCGCGAGCAAAAAAAAAAAGGAAAAGAAACGATTGGGCTTCCGGTTCGAACACGGAGCGTAAGCACATTACTCGTTCCCTGAGGATGAATTATCGTCGGGGTTATCCTGAAAGCGCACAGAGCGCGGCTGTCGGCTTCCCTTTGAGATTTTTTCCATGGAATCCAGTGGAATTGTGAGCTGAGTAGAATTTCGATTTTCTCTTTGACTCAAAAATCGAGGGACAAAAAAAAATCTAAAACCAAGAATCTTTATTACAGATTTATTCGTTCACTGATTGGATGTTGTGCTCGGCGCTTCTTGCGGAACAAATCCGGAGCTTGCAACGTCGCTTCGTCGAAATAAAGCTTTGAACTTGGAAAATATAATCGGATCTCGCGCAGGAGAGAACGAGACGACAGAAACAATGTCTCCAGAGAGAATAATTTATCCAAAGAGGCAAACTTTCTCATGATGATTGAGTAATCTATGACATTGTCAGATTCTCGAAGTTGAAGGGTTTCCACCCGGGCGCACGGATATAACGACCCTGCAACTCCTGACTCCTCCAAACGACCGAACAAGTGTTTCCGCTTTTTTAACACCCGACTGCCCGCTGTGGCAAAAAAAGAGAGTTATGCTCTCAACTCGGGACCAGTGCTTTTGCCATTTTTTTTTCTCCGGTATTCGTCGAAACGGATTCAAGGATCTTGACAGAATTGGCACATCGGTTCTGTAGATTTCGAAATAGGTTTTTAGCGATAGATTGAGAAAATTAAGTTCGAAACTGCAGAGATAGGACAGTACTTTCTTTTTTTTTTTTTTTTTTTTTTTTTTTTTTTTTTAGTAAAGTAAAATTCGTGTTTCCGTCGATTTTTATGTACCAAGGCACATTTTGTTTTTTTTTTTTTATTTGCCGTATAAATTCGCCAAGTACATTTTTATTGGTTCTGACCGTTGATTGGTTTTGATCATCGCCGGACTTAACAAGTCCGGCGATGATCGACGAGAAAAATATAAAAACAAATAGACTACGATCAAAGAAAAATGGAAACCGAGAGCGAAACTGGCTGCGCCTTTCTTGACTGTGAATTGCACGAGTCGAGATACGATGAACTTTATAATAAGTTCGCGTCCATTTCCAGGGGGCATCGCAATGTTCCGCCGCTTGAAAAATTGCTCCCAGCTTCTCTCTCTGGTCCTGGGCACTTCTCTCAATCCTTGTCTTTGCGTAGCGGTCCTTGCCGCATCTCTATCCTAACCCTCATCTCTGCTCACTAATCACGACTACTTACTCCCACCCGTTTCTTATTATTTAATTCGCTTCTCATTCCTCAAGTCATTCGACGAGTTAACGACGCTTTACGAAAGTTCGAACAGGGTGGGTTTTCGGCGCTTTGTTGGTTAAATTACCTCGTTTAACTGCGAGCATTCGCTTATACAACGATCAAGGAATTTTCCGTTGATTCCGTAACCGCCACTTCTCCGACCTCTTCGTATTCGAGAGTCAGGATGAGCGAAGCAGAGCTATATCGAATCCTCGAAATATTTTAGCCGATGAGGATATTTAGGTTTTTTTTTTAAATCTGTAATCCGCTAAAAATATTTCTCTCATCTTCAGTACAAATAAAAAATATAATTTTAAAAGTAATGCATATTCGAGACATTATCACTAAAAACGATGATAAATGCATCAATTATTTATTCGCAAGTTATGCTTATTGAATAAATTTTATTGAATATGGATTGAAGTATTGGAACAAAAATCCGGAATAATGAGGAGTTTTTAACGTTGTGAATTTTCCTTAAGTGACGTGGACCCATTAAAAAAAGGAAATGAACGGGACGATCGAGTACAGTGAGCTGATATCGTTTCTTAAGGATTCGGAATTTTTTTTTCCATTATTATTTTTTTTTTTCATGGATTTTTTAATGAAACGTAGCTTGTGCGATGGTGGTTGACCGGAACATCCGGTGCAAGTCGTCTGTTCGAAACCACGACAGAGTCAGCGTCGCTATACCTGCCGCAAACCGCACACCGAACCGTGGATCCATCTCGCTTTCAGACTCCACCCGTTTCAGATTATAATCAAACAGAAGGGCGGTGCGCGAGCGGGACGACGGGCGTCTGAGAGGTGAGACAGAGTCCGGGGATAACATGCTATTGCCCCTTACTAATTAGATTTGGCCGAGCCTCTGGCTACATATACACCGCTCTGTCCCGTAATAGGTTTTCCCTTCGCCCGATCAATTAATCGTACATAACACCTCCTGGCTTCCTCCGAACATGCCTTCTTATAATGATTATGCTCGGGTATAAAATATTGTGCAAGAACGTAAATGTGAAAAAATATGTGATTGGAAATAGATGTGTTTTTAACCCTTCTAATTTTCGCATCGCTGGAAACTAAAAAAAAACCCATACTATAAAATATTGCAAATTAGAAAAGAAATATTTGCCCTTGCCCTCTCGAAGTTTAAAAAAAATCACTGTGGCACTTACGCAGCCAAACATCATGAAGGTAATTCACTTGAAAAACGTGATAAGAGTATTTTTTTAAATAACCAAATGTGGGATAAAATTCTCCTCGGAAAATCACGATAAAAATTTGGGAAAAAGTTTCCCCGTAAATGTATCGAATTGAGCGAAAATACGAAGCAGAAACAAACGAGACGAAAAGAGCAGTTTCAAATTTTTGAAACGTGCTTTTATGCACATAAAATAAAACGGATAATATCGCATTTGCAGTGTTGTCGGAATGTTTTCATGGAAATTACACCAGCTCGACATTGCGTAAAGGTAGAAGGTGACACCACGATAAACAGGGAAATAATTTTCTCTCCGGATACAAAAAAAAAAACGCAGGAAATAACATCGGAGTAGTTACAAACGGCGTGAGTGGGTTTAACGATCCTTCATTGAAACACCATACCCTCATTATTATCTACGTGTTCAATTAATTTTTTTCCAATGAAAATCTCCAATAAAAATCGCGAGTCATTTCGTATGTATTGGTACGTTCCCGTGTTCGCAGCGCAATGAGAAAATCAAATATTGCGGTGGAGATAACAATGCAAGAGACAAATTGCGGATAAATAATATTTGCACTGCGTGCGGCAGACGTTCTCAATGATTTTGGATTTTGCTTGTATTTTCGTACGATCGTACAATGAACATCCTACACATGCATATACTATATGTTTGTGTTTAAATTCCAGTGAAAAACATATATTTTATTTCCCACGTTGATTGTGCAATTTTCCACGCTACCGTGAAGTGCAACGCTTACCATGAATATACATACGTAATTTACAGTAAACACGTTATCTCTGATATTTGTCGTGCTCGGGACGGTCCCGACGCGAAAATTGCAATTACGTCAGACAATCAAATATTTGATGGCTTGGAGGTACAATCGAGCTCTTCATCATTTTACAATTCAGGTCACGTTTCCTTCGACATTATTTATTCAATTTCGTGTTTTTTTTAAATCTCTCGACGAACAACCAAAATCCGATTAGAGCCAAGTTGGAAAGCGAGACCGATATTGAATTATCGACCGGTGATTTTACCAGGGAATTAGTGTATTAAAAAGTCATAGGAATATTATTTAATAACGATGATAAGTTAATTATTATTTGGTATTTTTACCAATTCAATAGTTCAGTAATTATCCACGATATGAGAATTGATATATTCGGATCATTGAAAGATCTATAATTCAAAATTTACTGGTTATTTAAAAATCACCACGAGTTTTCGGTGCTCGCGACGGGGTCGCTGCGAACACAATCGAAAATCCCGCTGCGTTGTTCACAAAAGCAGATCTGTGGTGACAAGAATAAATTCACAATAAGAAACAATAACGGCTTTGACACTGATTGGTAAATACAATATTAAAAATGGAACGGTGAATATCTGCTAAATGTATATTTCTATATCGCGCCCACTGTACATTATTACTCGATTCTATATTTGCAAATGGAAATTTTGATAATATTATCTTGACGAGATAAAATGTATATCAATGAAATCAATAAAACTAATATAACGATAATTCTCATTAAGTGGAAAGATGCTTTCTCTGTTCAAAAATATATCTGACCGGTTTGGCAAAAGGGAAACAAAGTGATTAAACGAGAAACTTAAGGATTGCTTTTTTCATTTGACACAAAATTTTTCATGTTCACTTGAGTCTGATGCGAATTCCCAATTTCACCGTGTTCAATATATACCTGTACACATATATATGAAAGATAATGTTGCCAGGGGAAGTTTGAGTTTGCAGTTCAATGCCGGAGCCCTTGGTAAATCCTCGACTCGGCTTTCGTGAAACCGTTAGTCAGGATAGGCTTGGTCAGGAATGGGCGGCGGGGGCGGGCGCGAAGTTTCTGAAGTGAGAGATGAGAGGGTAAAATTCGTCAAGCGATCCGCGCATATAGGCTTAACCAAGTTCGAGATTCCAGCAGCTATGTTTTGCCGTGGCTGGTGTTTGATATACCGCAAGTATATATATATATATAGGCATGCGAGGAAATAAGCTGGTATAAGCAGTAAGGCAAGCTTTTGCTTGCCCTGCACTTGACGAAAAGTTATCCGTACCAGAATGGCCGACTATACCGTTTCGGAAACCACTTTCACAAAAACCAGGTAAGTACGAAATAATATTTCGTCATCGACGAAAAATTCGAAAAAAAATTCTTAGCCCGTCGTACGGAAGTCAATTTTTTTTTGGGTTATCTTACTCGAGCAAAAAAAAAGGTGTAATTCAGAGGTGGCGAAGCACCGTGATGTTTTTACGTTTTCGCGACAGCGCCAACTAGTGTTTCGCAAATGTGTGCGGACCAAAGGGATGCTTCTGTCACTCCGTCAAAGAAGCGTCGTGACCGGGCTCAGTGAAACAAACGAGTCGGAAAACTCGTCAGTTATAACGGAGATAATAGCGACCGAACGGGAGTACACGGGCGCGTTACATTTTTCGCTCGACGAACGATTATTCGAGATGGAAACGGGATGAGACCGTACAGGACGAGGAAAAATAAGAAGGAACGGAGATAAAACGTGTGACAAGAGTGATTGCAACGAAATTGTCAACGACTGTGAACTGCACGTGTTTCATTGAGTTTCCTCAATTCGGATGAAAAAGCGCACGTCAATGGTAAACGTGCTTCTCTCTATTTGGAATATCCCGGCTTCATTGTCTCTCCCACTCACTTTCCGGCGCGCCCATAAAACGCTCCGGTAAACCTGCTCGATAATTTAGGAGACGTCACTTTTCACAAATTGCCGGTGAAAATGGAAATAATACAGCCTGTAACGCGTTTAAAGGGCACGTGAAAGCGAGCTCTCGTTGAAATATAATCGCAATCCTCCAACGGCGCATACATCATTTTTATTACATTGGACATTCCGAACCGTCGGTCACGATGCGTAGCTGTGAAACAGCGAAGATATTCCGAAAATCAATTTTTTCGTGAGTGCCAGGGGTAACTCCATTATCGTAGAGTCAGAAAAAATGGACACGTGGGACGGAACGAGACAGTAGAAAAAAAACTCAGTTCTCATTTGAATCTCATTGCCATCTGGAATTTCGACCCATTTTGCCCCACGTGCTACCACAGAAATTGTTCGAAAGTTTTTCGACCTTGCATTTTGCCACAGGGTACTATTTTTCCTTAACCACCCCTACTCTACTAATACTGAAAAATATCAAACTGGAAAGTGAAGAATATTGTTAACGTCAAAGCCAAATTATCGATAACGGTACAACCGAACGAAGGGACGGTGGAACTCTATCTCTCTCCACGTTTCGCCCCTCAAGAAGGTTTTTTCAAGGGACCGTCCGAGACTTGCTCTTTAAAGGGGAGCTACGTTTTGGAGTACGGTCTTGTGGTCTTCGGATTATTCTTTCCAGTATTTATCGAGTTTTTATCATTTGGATGACATGCCTAAGGACCTCCCTTATGTAAAATAAATCTGTGTATCAATGTTTCTTTCTTATCTCGGACCCACCCCGACAATTCGAAGAACGTTATCTGACTCTATGCTCGCATTTCACAATTTCCGGTTTCTCATAATTTTGGTTATATTTTTCCAACATGCACATCTCCGAAGTTAAATCGACCGTTGCCTCCGACGGTTAATCGTGGTGAAGAATACCCAGAGGCTTGCCTTATATAAGCCGCGATACCCCTGCTTCGCCACGACTGATAAAGATTAATCATCGCTATCTCTCCTCGATCCTCGTGTATTTTCACCCTTCCAAGCCTCCCCTCTCTCAGTCTATCTCCTCGGGGAGAAAAGGGAGCTCACGCCGCTCAAAGGTTCTTCATCTCGCACCGGGACGTCGCAAGAAAGTGCCAGAGGATATCGCTGTCGGGAGAATAACTTACGGCAACCTATTGCCCTTATCCAAACTTCCCTTCTACTTCGTAGGCGTGATAATGATATTATCTCAACGCCCGAATGTCGAGATGAAAATTCGAAGAGATGATAAAATTCACGAGGAAAAAGGAAATTAATAAATCCATCGAAAAATCTCGTTGATTTTTTTATTGCGTGCGTTTTTAGGTACGACAGAACAGACAGCAAAAAAAATCTAAAACAATCGTCGTCACCGTTCTGTTACGGTTCCGGGTGGGAAATAGTTTTTCTTGATGGACTGGAAATTTTTCAATTCAGAATTATAAATTATCTTCTTTCACGATCTAATTTCATGTCTATAAATAGGAGTAATTGTTTAGGCGTATTTATTGGCAATATCGATTATTACATTCAAAATTCTGTAGATCTCTTAAGGAGTTGCAAGGTTTCGTTGACATTGCCAATGAGCCAGCGACTGGAGTCCTGCTGTCTTTTATGAATAATTCGTTTATACTCCTAAAAATCGGTTGTTCTTTTGGTTTGATTATTTTTTTCTGTAACATGTGTCGTGATGAATACTGTTAGCAAACAACCCATAAATCACAGAACACCAGAATACAGCCACAGGTCAGATATAAAAATTACAAAAAATCGCATGTCGATATAAATATTCTGACAATCAATCATAAAAAAAAGTAAACAAATTGAGTACGACGTATTTATTCGAGCCAAACTGTTGGAATAAAAACCGATGAGCAAAAAACTCGAATCATATATATGAGAACTACAAATTAGATTGTCTCTTTCGACAGGATGATAAAAAAAATTGATTACGGAAAAAAAAAAAAAGAAAAAGGCGAACCAACTAGTTACGATGAAAGCTTGGTGTAGTCGAGAATCGCGCGCATAGCAGAATTTATTCCCGAACCAAGAGTATGCAGTAGGCATGCAGAGCGTTTGAAAGGGCTTTGCCAGCTTCAGGGAAGCTCTCCCGTGCCAGTACGTAGTACGAAGAAATAAGAGGCGAGGTCCTCAGAACCTTCCCGTTCCGAGCCCCCTCTCGACTTTGATGCACCGATAATCGAATTCAAGCTTCGCTAATGGCATCGCGAGCTTCATGCCGGGGCCTTCCTCTCATCCCTCTGCGAATGCTCGCTTTTCATCTCATGCGAAGTGAGGTAATCTAGTATTACATGCCATATATAATCAAGAATTCAATTGATCCGCACGCACTTTGCAATATATCGTCATTACAGTACCGGACAGATACGGCACGTATACTAAGGACACAAATTTGCATTTCTGATGAATTCGATCTGAGTTACGAATTGTGAACATTAAATCGAAAAATGACACGTTGCATTTTCAATGAGTTGACGAAATATTCGTAAATCCTACGATTTTATCGATAGCATTAAGTTTTGCATCTTCCAAAAATTTAATTAAAGTCCGAGAGTAGAACGTTATCCATCGCGGAATAATCGTATCATCAACGATTGGAATACCTCTAGATAACAAATCAATTCTGTTTTGACCGATGATATTCAACATATTTACCACCATCTCATCAACTTTTCCAATGGTCTTAAGTGTCCAGATAAGATATTTTCATCGTTATTAATGACTTCGCAAATTTTATTCGGTAACAAGAATCGGAGTAAAATTAATTGTTTCCGATGGCCAAAATTCATGACCAATTCATTACGATTGATGAATAAAAAAATTCATCGATATCCTGCCATCGATACGAGTAAAACCGATAATAATCGAGTTAAAAAATTGTTCATAAATATCAGGCAAGAGGTCTTAATATCACTGATCGCTTACCTCACGTGGAAGAGTTTAATGATCCGCCTACGACGATATGTCACAACGATGAACAATTCATCACCAAAATTCATCCACAGATCTCGTTTTCACACTCGAGACATGTTCGATGAATAATGCATTTTTGTCTCTGCCCGATTGCACTCGTCCGAAAAACATAATAAAAACCGGTCCGAGCATTTTATTCGTACGAAAAAAATTGTATCCACATATCAAAATTAACAAAAAACAAAAAAAATTATGAATATTTTTTTTCGGACTCGAATCAACCTGGAATTCGAGAATAAAAAAACTCGCTATCTCATATTTCGGTCGGTATTAATATGACAAAAAAATATTACCCAATCATTTGTCCGTCTTTTTCATAACCAATTAATTACATTTTTTTTTCCAGGATACGATTCTCATAGAAATTGTTGATAAACGAAAATTAATGAATCGTCATTAAAGTGCCGACGCGTCGATTTCATCGACGGTACATAAAGTTAACGTACGCGTCTTCGAGCTATTTTTCTTCGAATTTTTTCCATCAATTATGTTCGATGATTCGACATTCCTCTTTATCTTTTTCATTTTCTCATTTACACATGTATTTGAACATTTATTTTAAAAAATAATTCTGCGCTTATTGAAAAAAAAAAAAAATTGTTTGTAAGATCTTCCAGTTTCCCGGCTGCCGCGCGCGCGCTCACGCTCTCCGGAGCTTGCAAGCTGCGTAGCGACGTTGTTCGCGTCCGCGGAGATACTACGGGGTCGACACGGTCGGATCCAGTCTTCCTTTACCAACCCCCGTCGTCGTCCTCCTCTTCCTCATTGGGCAGCCGCTGTTGGCGAGCGAGCGTGCCTCTTTCACCCTTTCGCTGCCCCACACTCGTCGCCCTCTGTACAACACTCCACTATACGTTGACTATGCGACAGCAGCACGTGCAATCAGAAAAAAAACCTTCGATTTTAAATGCTGCCGCGCGGCAGACGGCAAACGGATAACCTTTGCTCATGCACGCGTGATACATCGTACAAAGGAATCTGCAACAGCTTTGCGAAATTAACACCCTCACAGTGAGATCAAATTTGCAACAACATGGCTGAAACAACGTCCTATTACGAAAATTACGAGCGAGATAATTATCTTAAAAATATTTACTGGGATATAAAAAAAAAAAAGATGACTTTACAATCACAGGATTTTTAAGGACCAATCGTAGGGTGAACTTGAGGTCGAGATTACTTTCGATATATGTATTAGATAACATTTTTTAAAAAATTCTATTGATCGCCTGACATGGCAGGTTCTCTTGCGGAAAGGCGCGCGACAATGACCTCGAATTTTCTACGAGTTAATCGAAAGTAAAAAAAAAAATATACGTAAGCGCACACGACATTCTGGCGACATCATATCGCGTTTTCGTAATAAATTCTTCAATCTCGTTGTAAACAGGTTCGCGTGGGATCTGATAGGAGCGAGCTTATTTTCGCGACTAAATATCGTGAATTACGTTTATGTTCTTTTTTTTCAACCCCCACAATAGCGTACACAGAGTCGTGTTCGCACGGTCAGGGTGGCGACAGCCTCGACCCTCGCGGTACCGCAGCCAACCAGCCTCCGGATGGTAAACACACGTAGATTAGGTCACCGAGCCTACACGGTCACCCAATCAAAAGTATCTTTGATCAAGCATAATACTATATATTATACTTTAGCTACGCCAGACATACCGGATGACTGGACAATTCCGTAACCAACCAAAAGAATAACCCGACAAGTCCAACCGATCAAACCAATAACCTAATGACCCAGCAACCATTCGACCGTCAAGCGGATGACCCATGAGACGACCTAACAACTCAACGACTTGAGAACTAGACGAAATAAAAATGGAACAACCCAACAACTGAACGAACTAACGGGCGGATAATCTAGCAATCAGAACACCAGGCAATGATTGTTCTACAGGGAGGCTCGCCAATTCACCTGTTAATCCCGAGACCAGGAAAAGTATCTGGCTCCCGGAAGTCCCCCACCCGTAGATCAGATCCCAGTGTACAAACTCCTTTGTGAATTAAGAGTTTGCTCCTTTTGTTATTTATTACTATCTTCCTCACACATGCTCGTTCCGCTTCGTGATGGACGATTAGGGTATCAACGGTAGCCTCGACCCTTGAGACCAGGAACCCCAACCAACTTCCGGAAACCAAACACGCGTGGATTAGGTTCTAGTGTATACACTGACATGTATCAGCAAGCGTAACAGGGAAGCTCGGCGTTTGTGTAACAAGCTGGAGCAACACACCGACCGAAAGGCAACACTGTAGACGTTGAGACACAGAAAAAGTGAAAGAGGGGTAGAGAGAGAGAGATAAAGGGATAGCTCGGGAGGGAGGGGGGAGATGGAGCGAGAAAGTGTGAGCGTGACGGAATAGGAATGATCGTGGGAGTAAGAGACAGGGAGCGTTCAGAGGGATGTGTCAAGTGGCAAGAGGCGAACCGAGACAAAGAGAGAGGAGCGACAGCAAGGCAAGGAGAGCGTTTCTGGCCGAAGAGGAAACACGACGGTAAGAGAAAGCCCAGGCTTTGGAGGCTAGATTTTCCGGCACGATAGGGCTTGTCTGACAAAGCCGGTACGTGACCACTTGTGCCTGGCTGGTTGCCTGCATCTTCGACTACTGCACTACAGCCGCGTATGACGCCGTTCGCCAACGTCGTCGGCGTCGTCGCCTGGGCTGAGACTCTTCGCGACTGGTAAGAGTGAGAACGAAAGAAGGAGTCGAGGAGAAAAAGTAGTAGTGGGTAAAGCTTGCGAAGCACGCGTGCTCCTCTTACTCGTTCTCTCTCTCCCTGTCTCCTCCTCTCTCCGTGCATCGGTGGACTTCTGCGGGGTTCCCTTACACGCTCTCACGTGCACCTTGAGATAAGAATGAAACCAAGGTCTCGTTGGGTGGGCTTTGAGTAGCCACACGAAAGGGCTTTCCAACCCGGCTCTCCGCACTACTGCACGACCAGCTATTTCCTATTAGGATTCTTTACTCGTTTTATTTTCCTTTTTCATAGAGGAAGCTGTGTTTCCGTTACAGTAAAAGCAAAAGCTAGCGAGTACAAAAGCGCTTACTTTCTGAAATTGTATGGGAAAACATCACCGGCTTTTCCAAAAGATCCAATTCATGAAAATTCATGAGGAAACATTTTTATCAAAGGGTCACGTCAGGGCTTTCTCCGGGCCTTTGGGGAATACGATCGAAAGCTGTGAACATTTTTTCAGGACTCTCAGATTCGGATCAGATTCTGATTCTGGGTTCTCCTAGGCGACCACGAGTTTTGAGAACTTTTGAAAGTCTTGTCAGAGATGTTTTCGAACAATAAGTGGTTTTTCACATGTATACGGTCGTGAGAATCAATCATTGACCTGAAAAGGCGCGGGTAGGAAATTACACAAACATTAAAAATTATTTACCTTCATTGACGAATACGAACGTTTTGACCGGATCGAATGTAATTATTTTCGTCCCTATATTTAGGTGATTAATCCTGAAATTTTCACGAGAACCATAATATATTGAGACAACCAACTATAGTCGCGATAAAAGGAGTTTTACGTTTGCATGAGTTTGTTTTTTCGCTATATAGTGACACTAGAACAATTTAATGGTCCAACGATGGAGTTATATTTCTGCAGTACCACGAGAAGAAAGCATTCCCTGTAGCCGTAAAAAGGACGAGATAAGAAAAGAGAGGAGCCTCGAGAATCATTCGATCGAGATAATCGTAGTAAAGCTCTCAAGTTTGCAGTCGCAAACGGTCGACAAATTCCACAGGGCATCCACAGATCCTCTCCATTTTTCAGACGGATAAATTCCTTGTCGACGATAGCGCAGATTCTCTGTAACTAATGCAATGATGTTTTTTTTCGTTCATTTCGCTTCCACATAAAGAAGAGATTAAGAGATATCCGGTTGCTAAAGCCTGTGGGGCAATCCTGACTGGAAGTCCACTCACTTATCGTTAGTGGCGCGACGAACGTTACCGGCGGGATATTCAAAAGTTCCAACGACGAATGTCCATTACAATCGTTCAAGATCCTCAAATTAATTTTCATTTCTTTCTTAACTCAAACTGAAATGTGAAATTCTTTTTAAAAATCATTTTGTGATTCCGTTGTATCGGAATTACGTAATGATGTTGAAGAGAAAAATGACAAATCACGAGCTAATATGCGGCGATAAAACAACCATAATAACGCCGGAAACTTTGATGCGTTAGAGTTACCGGTGAGGAATCGAGGCACCTTGTTGTTGGGGTTCAACTTTAAACACTTTAGCGGTATCGCACTACAGATGCTGCTTATTAGTGGAAGGTCGTGCCAAAGTGTTTACTGTTTAGTGTACCTATGCAATTTCGTGCGGTGAAAGTATAGTGTCACCAATTTAGAATCACCTAGGTCGCACGTAAAGAGGGTTCTCAACTATGAAATATAGGTTCATGACTGTAGAGGAAAGTTCAGAAGTGTGGACGGTTAGTCACAACGCAAGGTACAGAAAGCAAGCGCAGACCGGAGGTTAGTTAAATATTTATTTAATGTTTTTTTGGGTCAGCCAATAAAAAATATCAATTTCAATAATTCCCAAGAATAATATACTTTTTTCAACAAACTAATGACAAGATTTGTTCACCTCTTATCTCATTTATACCTTTATTATATATTTGTTTATTTGGTATATTTATTTAGTTGGCCACGGTTCAGTCGACACTTGAAGTGCTGGTTTATTGTTCAACGAGGATCAAGACTTTGCCTTCGAACGATTCGAACAACTAATTGATGTGCCAATAAAAATTTCTTCAGATTCTCGAACGAACCGTGAACTGTTATTTGTTTGATAACACGGAAGATTAGTTTTACAACCATCCGTATCCTTTTTGTGCTTGAACCACGGCATTGTCGTTTGCCCTCAGTAAAACGTCGGCTTTATTTGAAGGGTTAAAACTATAAAAAGCAATTGGGACGAAAGGTTTCGCCAATTCCCGTCCCTTACCGATCGTGAATGAAACCTTCCATCGTAAAACCACTCTTGCATACGCAACGACATTACGAGCGGGAAAAACGTTTTACCAAATGTGGCAACTCCCGAGCAGACACGAAAGCGTAAGCCAGAAAGGGAGAAGACGAGGTACCGCATAAATTTATCTCTTCTCCTCGACATCGTTTCACTCGAAACGCTTGACTATTCCGCGAAATTTTGCTTTCCCTCTATTCGTAAGAATAAAAAAAAAACCGAGCGAACTATCGGAGTAGAATTGCTAACTCGAGAACAATATACGAATCAGGCAGAATTTATATTATACCAAATGTTATTATAGAAGCCTCAGATGGAAAAAATACCGAAGGCCTTAAAAAATAAAAAGTACAATAATTATTGACTGCTCGATCTAATCACATTTTTTTCGTCGTTGAAAGTTTTTTAGCAATGACGCTGCAATAATTGAATTTTCAAATGAATTAAAAAGCCCTCGAAGGGCAAAATATTGATACCTCCAGAAACAATTAAAATAATCGATTGAAAAATATGGTAAAATTCTGGTAAAAAAAAAAGAGTAGGAAGTCACGCAGTGTGGAGGATACACATCGAAGGGAGGCCATTAGCGCCGATAAGGTACTTTCCGAGACGGGGGTGTAGAAACGTGAGCGGAGGCGAAAACTTTTAAAAAATGTGAAGGAGAAAGCGAGTTCGGCGTTGAGTGCCGGACGGGACGAAATGTATGGGAGGGAAAACCGGCGGCAAAGAATTAAAAAAAGGAAGGTACCGGCAACTCGCCTTCACAGAGCCTCTGGTTTTTCTAGCTTCTTCACTTTGCAGCACGAAGAGAGATCTGAAAAAAGCTGAAGTTACAGAGCACGAAAGAGTAGCCGGCAAGGGATATCGGGAGAAAAGTACTGGCAGCGAAGTGGCAGAGGCTTCTAATGAAACGGATAAAAGTTTGCAAGCGCGATTCAGTTTCGCTGCTCTACGAGACAAGAATTCCTCCGTCGCTCGACCAATTGCAGTCGGCGAAAAACTTCCCTTCGTGAAACCCTCGAAGAGCTCTGCAACCGACGTATGCAAACTTACCATTTATTATATAGATGAAATATGGAGAAGACTGGGGCAAAATGGATAAGCGATGCAGGGAGGTCCATCGTTGTAAAAAGTATTTCAATTTTCCGCTGAACGAGATAAAAATGCGTGGGGTAAAATGGACTCACCTACAATTCTGGGGTAATCGAGTAAATTACAGTTGCGTTAAAAAAGTGTATAATTCTAATTTAAAAAAAACTCCATGATTCGAAATGAATTCACTTTCCCTTACATTTAGAATCTTGGCACAGAGGGGAGAAAAACAGCGTTTATACCAATTTTTCGTAGGATATTAAAGAAGACCTCGGACGGCGAACAATGGGCTCGAATGGACCATTTTTCCCCGAGACTTCAATCACCCGTCGCAGGTCTGTTGGTTCGAACTTTTCCAAGGTCCAGGGCGTACATACAGTTCGAAAAACTAAGTCGATTTTTCAGATAGGTCAGAAAGAGCGAATCGTTCAAAGTGCGGCGCCGAACTCACAGGAGACTCGTTCCGCGGGTACTCTGACGCTAGAGGGTTCGCGCTCAGAGAGAAATGCAGTTGAGGATATGCTATCGGAAAACGTCCCGGGGCTTCGCTCCAGGTTTGCACGTAAATACATGGTGCGTGCAGGGGCTCTACAGAGCAAACGACGGCAGTCTCGTGGGCGCAACATATTTGTTTTGCGTCAATCTCTTCGAGTATAAAATGGAATCTCCAAAGGCTGCGAGTACTGACTGTCGTAGCCGTTTCGGATAGCTTCGCAACTAAATTTTTTTTTCTCTCATAAAGTAATCAATTTTTCGTCAGTTCTGAATTTCTGAGAGCTGCAGTCGAGCATTTTTTCGGCAATCGATGGAGGTCCAATTTGCCCCGCTATTTCGGATGAAGGGGGCAAGACGTCAAGCAGACACAAAGTTAAGAACTTTATGAAATTCCCTCGAAATATACAACCGCGGTATATAAAATTATAATTTAAATACCTTGTATTTGACTTTTTATCATTCAACCTTAAACGCAATAATTTCACATACGTGTCAATGAAATTCCATATACTAGCTCGGAGCATATGATTGATAAAAGTTATATAAATATATATTTTTATTGAGGCGCACTGATAAATATTATTTGCATCACGTGTTGGATTCGTGAGAATTCAATATACCGGAGAATTTTGATGTAGAATATTATGCACATTGGTGAAGGTGTCTGTCCACCGCTGTCAGCGCAAGATAAGAGAAGATGGATTACGGTAGCATCAGCCTGGCGCCCTAGTAGCATCTTGAATATCGCGCATGTTAGAGTCAGGGACATGGCATAAAGTTCGACTGAGATTGAAGTCAAGTACAGCCTCTTTCGCGGGGGTTGACGGCAATCAAGGTGCCTCACGCTCGAGTAAATTCTATGCATATATACATGAATATCTATATATATGTGTATATCTATATTATAATTTATATGTACATATATATATATTTCATGTATAATAAATGCTCCCGTGCCTTTACGATGCAACGAACGCGTTAGGCTAGATTCATGACGGCGTATGAAGCTTGCGCGAGACGAAACGAGGCGCTATAAAAAAATTGTCATTGCCTTTAAACATCGAACAAACCAATATTACTTTACGTATAAACTATTCCAAATTATATGGCAATTGTTCTAAAATTTTTTTATTAAGCAGCCGTTGATATAAATATTATAATTGTTATTATATTAATTTTCTCTTTATTCAGTCTAAATTCTTGTTCAAAGAACCTTACCTACGTACGTGGATGCTGCACAGTAAAAGTAATGATATTATTATTATTACTATTATCAGAGCTTTATAAATTCTGTTTATAATTTTGTCATTCGTTGATCTCATAATATGGAAAGAATTTAATTTGAAACAGATGAGAGATATCGACTTGTAAGAATTATTATTGCATCCACGTGCTGTCACGCACTCATTGGAAGGAATTCGTCTATGTTCTGTTCATCACTCGAAAAGTCGTCCCGATTACCAATTGCTGGACGCTTTAATTGCTTTAACAAATTTATACTGCATTGGTATAGAAAATTTTTTTTAACAACGAACTGAAGTATCGAAGGTTCCGAATCGCCGACATAACAGAAGTAGCTTGGCCGTCTCAGTATTGGACGTATCACATTAATTATCATCGCACGGTCTGCGACATGTGAAGCGGTGTCTGCATGAGCTCGAACGCTGCGTTTTTCCAATTAGCTCCTCGTAAATTAGCCTCGTGAAGATCCGAACCCGATAGATCGCAGCACTGAAAGAAAAATGAACTTTGAAATTCTTACTCCTTAAGAGCGTTCATCGTGGATGACACGTAACAATAACCTACTAAAAAGATTTTTTTAATGGCAAAATAGCAAAATAATAAAATGGTAAATTCTCACCTCAAGATCAGCACCGGCGAGAATTGCCGATCTGAGAACACAATTTTTCAGTATAGCGTTCTTGAGCGTAGCGACGCGAAGATTAACCGAAGCCATGTTACTGCCCTCCAGATTGGCACCCTTAAGATTTACACCCTCCATGTTTGCCGAAAGACCGCCCGGATCCTCGAAGTTACAAGAGTTCAAATTTGCGGCCTCGAGATTTGCGCAGAGCATCTTGACACAAACGAGTTGAGCACCCTCCAGATTAGCAAATGACAAATCGGCTCGCTCCAGACAACATCCAGACAGATTCGCACCTACCAGATTGCAGCCACGAAGATTCGCGTACTGAAAAAATTGTCACGATATCGATTCAGGGAGCAAAGGTATTTACAATTTTAGGTATAATATAAACAGAATAAATAATTTTTAACCGCCACAGCGTTATCGGATAGTCCATAAAAAAATCGGGTACACGCGCTCGCTGATGCGCTTGCTAATACAGTTTATAGGGCGGTGTATACCAAGCGCAGTAGATAAACGAGGTCGATATGGAATTACGCATTATCCAAGCCTGCACAGTTTAGCATCCCGTTAACGCACATACCACGTAATTCAAACGCATATACACACACACACACACACACACACACGTAAAACTATTATTGCATTATTTATAATAGCCTCTATAGTATACGATCCTCGGCATCGTTCATTCGTTTCGCGCATGTATTACCAGCGAAACTGCATTAATTCGTGGCATAACAAATTTGCCCGTAAAACGGGCTATTCACGCAAAAGATGAGATGCGACTTAACGAGAACAAACTTTGAGATGAGATAAAAAAATGTTATGAAAAACAATGAATATAAGACCACAGAGAAAATGTTGCGATCCTCAGAATTTTAACAAATTACATGATGATTGGAAACTGCCTTCTATTTTCTTCGAATATATTTTTCATAATTTCATTTATAATGCTCTACTGCGAAACGTGATTTTTCCTCGTTATATTGTACTGTTATTGTGCACTTATATTTATTTCCACGATAGATGGGCTATGCTTAATTACAAGCGATTAATCGGTGATCGGACCGAGCAGTAAACGATCTAAAATAAAAATTGGGATTACATTGAGAGTCAAGGATTATTATTATTATTGATGTTTTTGTTATAGGATTGCAATATTTCTGAAGCTAATTTTAGTTTCTATAACACTGCATTCGTAGCTTTATTAATTTATAATAAGATTTTACCGATTATTATCACTGTGTGGCGGGCGTGCATAATTAAATTGAACTGGTTTTGCTCAAGGTTTTGCAAGTCTACTATTGTACCCAAGGAAGCTGAGCGTGTGAAAGACTCATCGGAGAGCGCGTAGCGTAGCGGCGCTCTATTAGGCTCTACACTGTCGTTAACTGGTAATTAAGCGAGTGCAGAGAGTGGCAAGCGTTGTAGTTAGCGCGGAAAGCGATAGAGGCCATGGGATTTAAGCTCTTTCGAGTTAAGCTCTTTTCAGAGTTCTAAGCCGAGCTTGAGGACCCTTCCCGTTTCCTGGAAGTTACAGCCCCGTGCCAAATCCCTCCTGCAGCCGCAAGGGTACAGCTATCTTACGAGTAAATTTTCTTCTAAGGCTCCCCTCTTAGTTTACGAAATGTTCGAGTAATCTCCATCTTCTCGCGTTTGCCCTTTTTTACGATCAAGAGCCTCAAGAGGCTGAGACGATCTTAGACAGACTTGATCGGCAGAGGAATCGTTATGTAGCAATAAATTAGTTAAAAAAATTATCGCCGGAATTTTTTTTCCCCGATTTGGTAGCATATTTTTTTTTATTTGATATTGGCAATTAGAGAGATTAATTTAACTGCGGAAAGTGTCTCAGCGGCGAACGATTGAAGCGCCAAAAAGTCAATATTCATCTGTGTCTATTTACGTGCTCACCTTGAAATTTATGTTCCGCAAATCCAGCCTCGAGAGATCAGCGCCCGCAAAATTAACACCTTGAAATCGAAGCTCGGACGTCGCTGGCGTCGACATTATTGCCTTGAGAACATCACGTCGCGTCAGCGAAACCGTGCCCTTGCCCTTTTTCTCGCTGTCGGCTACCATCTCCTCGAGACTCGTCACGACGCCTTCCATACCGTAAAAACGTGCTTCTTCTAAAACACCTGGCAATGTTAAAATCCATCCATGAAAAAGATCATGAATTTTAAAAGGTAAATGATTCACTGAGAATCGAGTCTGAGCTTTCGAGTCTGACAAAAAATAATCGAAATTTTTCCATCAACATTTTAAAGCATTCGTCAATTGAAGAATTCGGAATTAATTGTTTAAACGTCGAAATAAATTATTTTTTCAGAATATTTACAAATTCGGAAACGGATCCATAGTTTCATCGTACACGAATTTGGTAAATCTTGTGATAGCTATTCTATTTTTTCCGAAAATTTTTACAAAGCTCCAATGACACTCGTTACAGTTTTTGTTAACAATCGTGGGATTTTATATTTGCTTAAAGATTTTTTTTTTATGACATATTGGGCTTAGTGTCGGCTTGAAAAAATCCCGAGTCAATTGTTTCATTATTTTGGCATTGACGTTTCAATCACAGAATGACGTTTTTCTAAAAAAAAAAAATTCTAAATTTTATGAAAAATGGATTAAAATAAATGGATTAAAATAAGGTACACTTGATCAAGGATTATAAAATGGAAGACTCGATAGACAGCATGGAAGATTTGTTGGAAGAGCGTAAAAAATTTCGGGAACTAATGAGAGAAATCCTGAGTCTAATAAGACCGAAGACTGCTTATCCGGTCGTCGATGACCCTTTACCGACGGATGACAAAAATAATTCAGAGAGCAGCCGCAACACTACGGATAAGAAAGAGCTTCTTCGAATACTCCAAAACATTTACGAATCTTGCTGCGATTCTATCGCGATCGACGCGATCACCACGTGCCAGAAAATCAATTGCGAAAATGAATATTGCACGCGACACGAAGATCCGAGAACGATCGAAGCTGACGATGTATCTGTGAGCCAAAAAAAAAACTATTTTCAATAAATTCTATTATGATTTCCAATTATTCATATTGTTTCAATTCACTGCTTGAACAAATATGAATGTCCTGAGAATGTTTGTAACGCAGTGAACATTATTTTTGCAGAGTTTAAATTTCGATGAAATGTTTTCTACCACGACGGTCGACGGATCACACAAATCGGGACAAAATGTCGATCAAAAAAGATGCCTGGGGAACGAAACCAGCAAGCCTATATCGATAATAATTTACGCCCCTGGACGAATTATAAATAATCGCTGCAGAAGAAGAATCCGCCTGGAATCGCGAAACCATTCGCAATGCCCGCCGATTAGAGTGACTCGTTTCACTTCGTCTCAACGCTAACATAAATAACCTTACGCGAACAAGCGATGACTAATAAATTTTTTTTCGTCGAAATTAAATTTAATATTTCTCTCTTCCGCGGATTTAAAATCTTACCTGCAGCATTGAGATTCGAGTCAAGAATTAATTGACCGTGCCTCAAGTAGTTCAACAACGGCTCGAAATACATTGGACTTCGATCGATAAGGAAAGCTCCGTTTTCGTCTCGTTCACTGGGCTGTATTCTCCATTGCATGCTATCCTCACTTTCGGTGAACATTCTTAAAGACAAAAAAAAATTGTCAACATTTTTTTGGGGTAAGGGATCAAAATATTTCTTTAATTTATTATTACGTCTGTTAAAAGTTTCACTATGAGGATTCTGTTTTACATTTCGCATGCCAGGATAATTAATGTATTACCATTATTCATTTTTCTAAATTTTCTAATGGATTAATCAGGTTTTAATTTTATTTAAAAAACCCTGTTTAGGTGACTTTAGCGCGGCTTTTTATTACCTGGCTAGCATGCTCATTGGTTCCTTTTGCGTCAGCGTACTCCTCGTAGTTGTGAATAATTTTCCACCTACGTTTAACGTCACCCATTCAGGATTTTTTGAAGTCTGAACGGGCGTCGAACCCACGTATTTAGTTATAAAATCTTCCCCCGCCGATACATACAATATATCGTCGTCCCTGAAATAAAAAATCAAAACATGATATTTTTTGTTCAGTGGGATTTTTTTCTATTACGAACCTGATCAATTTAACATCGTCGACCTCTCCGCCCTGGGGCGTGAATATCCTTTTGGCAGCCATCTCAAACTTCAGACCAGCAGCTAGCAACAATTCGTCCACCGAATGGGTCACCATGAATACCTGTAGATTAATTCTCAGTGGTCAAATTACACAAAATTTCTGTACAAAGTGTACACAAAACGTTATAAAAACGTTGTATAAACGTTGGAATTCTCTGTAAAACTCGAAAACCGCAAAATTCGAAATAATAAACCGGTTGTGCGCCATTGGAGCGAACGAGGAAATTTCCGCTCGTAAGGCGAAATTCAAAAAAGCCCGCGCTTTTGGCTTATTGATCAAGTGCCTAGAGACTCACCGTTACTACGACTACGACTGGAGACAGAAAATTTTTATTACCCAAGCGTGCAAAATATAAAATGACAATAAAAAAAAGGTCGAAAATCAATAATTAATAAATGATTCGAAGTTTATGCAAAATATTATTTTCTGCACATCCAGAAACACACTCACCTTGCCGTTCACGTCGGTACCATTGACGAACAGTATGACCCTCTTCATTTCGCCGATTTGTCAAATGCTCACAGCCTTAACAGCAACAATAATATTGCCGCGATATTCCGACGAACCGATGAAAAAAAAAGTAAAAAAAAATCGGTACGCTCAGTCGCGGTTTTTCTCGTGAATTTCGTTCCTCACTCTGACGTTTTGGTGGGAGACGCCATGTTTGGGTAGGCCTGAGTGCTCGTTGCATCTCTCAGCAGACTTTCCACGTGGAATAACAATCTTTCCTGTGTAGGTAAAGAAATTCTTACGAACATATTTTTCTTAATCCCAGTCAGAGAGATTTATTGAATTTATATTTTATTTGTCCAGCATACATTGCTGTCATTTTTATGGCATTATTGTAAGATTATTGTCACTTATAAACGGTGACAAGACTGTAATCGTAAATCCGTCAAACTGTGGCTCTCTGTGTGGCGGGTCCCAAAAGTTTAGAATATTGGGAAAATCTCGGACCTTTGCCTTACCATCGGTCGGTCTTTCGCAGTCTGTTCGAATACGTCTAAACAGAGCCGGTAAGAGGAGAATTCCCAATGAAGTTTTCTTCAGTTACTTCCAGTGACATTTTTATCCTTCGTCGGTACAGAAGGAAATATATTTTACTATAGCAATTTTACCCCTTAAGTACAGGTAAACAGGTGGTCTAGTAAATATTTTTCGAGGTTTTCAGAAATATTCATTAAAATTATTAAAAAATCGTATGAACCATGAAAAATTTCTGTAAAACGTTTCAAAAATATTTTATGATACCCCAAAATATTATTTTCATATATTATTAATATGTGGCTTAGGATCTTAAAAATGTTAAATATGCCTAAAATCATTTCGAAGTAATTTATTTTATATAGATACATCACTCGTCTTTTGAGAGAGGAATCTAAAATCTTATGGGGAGTTTAAGTGAAAATAGCTTACCGCAATCGGTATCTACATCAATCATGTTCCAGACTATTTGACTATTTTTAAATCTGAGTTAATGTTTTCTCGCGAGGAAGCTGTCAATAGCCCAATCCATACATTATCAGTGCATCGGTACAATTAAGATCGTCCGTCACTCGGAATCACTTCGTAGGAAATCACCTGCAAATATTTGCACTGTCTGATTATCAATGTATACTTTCCGAGCTACAACGGGTAATCAGATTGGCGGTAACAATGATGCCATCACTCTAGGACAATTGAGCTTAATGTCTTTCCTCCTCCACCGCAGACCAGCTTCGCCATTCTTTATTTAACGGCACTTTAAAGGTGCAGCCTTTTGCGACTCTTTTTCATGGAATCACAGAAATGTTTACAGTCCGGTAAATTATTTTTTTACTTGCCGATCAACGACCCTTCAGTTGTAAGGGTTTTCTTTTTGGGAATTTAATTTAATTTTCGACCCAGAATGGACAATAATTTTTTGTGACGAACCAGAATGTGTCTCGTATGAAAGCGTGGCTCGCGCGCGGCCAGTCTGCACTGATCGATCTCTCTACTCGAGTCTTACCAACCAACCAGTACTCGCCGGCGAAATTCTCGTCGTCATTGTCGTAGTTATTCATGGTCCTTGAGAAAACTTGAATAAAACATAAAACACCGGCGATTTTAGTTCTAGGAAGTCGATTACCGGTCTCGGTCTCGGCAGCGACGATCCAAGGCTTTTGTGAATTGGTCGATCGGTAAAGAGGGACGCGTAAAACTCCCTCCTGCGCCCCTGGACCTTCGCTCGTCCGACCCCTCAAGAATCAAACGTACGTTCTTAACTAAAAGGTGGATTCTATCAAATTTTTGGTTCTTAACGATACATCGAAAATCCATAACAATAATTCCAATATGTTGTAAACAAATAAAAGAAATTGTTCAAGAAAGTTCAGACGTTTTATTTTTTCACTTTAATAGATCGATCGATTTTTTTTTTCGAATCCGTATAAAGTTTTTCAGAATCTTCTTACATTTAAAAATGCATTTTATCAACAAAAAAATGAGAAAATCGCAAGTGTTCAAATTTCATAAAATCCCTCGTCCGAGTCCGGCTCCCTCAGTAATTTCCATCGTCCCCAATATATTGTATTCCTGACAATAAAAAAAATTTTAATCCCAACTTAGAGATCATATGTGCGGTGAATCGTTTACAGCTGGAGCCGCTATAATAAAGAAATAAGAGGAAAACTTTCAGTAAGTTCCGAAACAGAGTCGTCCGAACGAGACATTCCCACAAATCGATCGCATTATAGAGTTGCAAACGTATTTTAGTTTCGCTCGTGACATACTTGCAGTTTTCAACGCAGCAGACGTGAAAAAAAAAAAAAAAAAAACATACCGATTGCTGCGAAAGTCCAACAAGGTCGCGGTATAGTGGCGCATCCGACCTACGTTGGGTGGGTCGATAATTTTCAGCTTATTGACCAAACGGACGCGAACCAACTGTTGATGTATATGTTGTCACAGACATACATATATCGCGGGAAAAAAAAAAACGCAGAAATATGTTTTTTCTCCTACACGCAGAAAATAAGTCCTTCTAATTTTAGTCGCGCGTTTCTGTTTGTTTATCCAGGAAAAAATGGTTCATTTTGCCCCGCATTTCCTTATCGTCTTCCGACGTACTATCGCACGCTTTCGTACTTCTGCAATATGTCAACGTTGCAAAATTATGCGAACATGGTATTGGATAAAGGCAGGCGCAACTGTGCAATGAGCCTGCCCTAGGCTTTATGTCTGACGTCACGTCCATACGTTTACAATAGGGGACGAACAGGCGAGTCAATAATCAGGAGCATCATCGTCGGTTCGCCGGGCATGGCATTCGCTTTAAGCTCATGTGAGGCGCCTCAAACCCTGCCATCTGGCTAATCTCGGCTCGGTCGGTAACAAAAACTGCAGTGCCATTATTTAAAGTGCACTGAAACTGCGGCGCTCAACGGCAAAGGAAATTCCACACGGAGAGAAAGGATAATATTTTCTACTCTAATGAATAGTTGCCAGTTGGCTGAACGGCAATCAAGGCTGCAATCACGATTGCTTGTCATCGTCGTAACTGGAAAATGTGAACGGTCCACATCGGAACTATTTCTGATGGAGAGAAGTGAATATTGTTGCTTTTATTGTGCAATTTTTTTTTCTAGGTTTATTTGATCCAGCTGATGGGCCAGAGTTTTAAGAATACATATGGTTATGAAGAATTTATTTATATTCGTTACGTATGTCCATGTGGACGTTAACTGTGAGCTATGTTAGGTCCGAAAAATAACTTTATGGATGGTCGGTAATTTTCGTGTACCTTCCAGACGAATGTGTTGAATCCATTTAGATCACTTTTTGATAACTGATTTTTTTTGTGCTGGCTGTGAAATATGATATAGCAGTGGCCAGTGTTTGGTGTCCTTGCTGCCTCTAAATTATAGTTTCCTTGCTTTCGGCGCATTTTTCTTCACAGTCTCCTTCAATTTTAGATTACTTTTGTTATTTTCTATATCATCTTTTATTTTCCATATCAGTGCATATTTTTACTGCACATGTGCATACATTTATCAGCTTTTATACTTTTGCCCAGCAATAAAAATTTTTTATCGTTTTTCTCGAGGGTGTCGACGAAATATTGCAAGAATAAAATTTTTCCAGTATTAGTTTTCAGTGAATTGATCCTCGGAGAATATGATTTTCACCGAAGTTAATCGCTGTCTTCGATAAAAGCTCGGTGTAGTTTTGTATTACCGAACGTGGTAAGCCACTGCCGGGTGCCAAAAATATTATTATCAAGTTCTGCGTGACTTGGGTCTGTAAAAATAACTGAACCTCGTGAGACCCGCACAGGAATGTATGCAATTTATTCGTCCGGAAGTACGACGGAAATTTGTGAATCAAGAAGGCTCATTCGCGGAAGTGGGTATAGCAGTGACGCAGGAAGAAAGGGTTAACGTCCCAATTACAGGTGCATGCCCTCGGAGTTGCTTTCAGTACAAAGCTCTCAAACGGAGCGTTTGCCTCGTTTGACCCAGAAACGAAGGAAACATAAGAAGAAAAATATATATCCGTACCAATCACGAGCCAACTCAATTTCACTTCGACGGTAAGAATTTGGACCATCTGTCATAAATACTTGTGCAATCCAGCGAAGCTCGATACCCTCGTTCGTGAAGAGCCAAACTATAATCACCGTCCGTCAAACGCAATGAGACTCACCGTTGCTGGTTTATGCATTTATCAGTTGACAAGTCACGCGGTGAGTTCAGAACCGCAGAAGTTCCACATCTGTTGAAGTGATTCAGTCTGCCATTTAGTGTGCCACATGGTCGCGAGTGGTCTCTCTGACGCCTGCGGTTACCGCGGCGAGGGTAGAAGAGGCGAAAACAGTTACATCAACCCTCCATGTTCGATGATTTAAAAAAATAAAAAAATAAAAAAACGAAAGTTTAACCATTTTTTGTTAGTAGCGGCGCGAATGCATCGTCGAATTCTGAGTGGGTAAAGAGGTTGAAAATAATTTTTTTAAATTTGATTGTCACCAATGACCTTAGTGATGTCATATATATGTCTTAAAAATCGTGAAATCGACGGCAAAGCTCAATAATCCAAACTCCCGGACGATTGAGACGAGAAAATAATAAAAGAGTTGGAACGGTTTATAATATATATTTTAGTAGTTAGTTGAGAAAATAAATGACACGTTCGAATGTTTCGAAAAATGTTAGATCTTTAAAGGTGTTGCAAGTGCTGGGAAAATTTTGTCATATACTTTTGACAACATTGTAACTCGCAATAAATATAATGTACAATTGTCGAAATCAATTGCCCGACTTCAAGAATAAAAGTAAGGTGGCTCATTGAAGTTGAATGAATTTTTAACCTCAATTAAAGTGACTTATTGAAAGTAAAGTATGTCTAAACTTTTTCAAATTCCGCACCTTGATTTTCCACGTGAACTCCGCGAGAAATTAAATAAACCCGTTTGCACGTAAAAACTTTCAAAACCTCCACATTAATTCGCACACGATTTTTCGTTTTCAGTCCAATCGATCAATTTCCATTAAATGAACCAACACAAAAAATTTGACCTCGTCAAGGCTCCCAGATTTATGCCGGCAGGTTTCATCAGAAGCTATTCGCGACCACAAAAAATCCTCCTGACCCTCCATCAGAAATCTGAAAAAAAAAAGGAGACTCAGCGATCGCAGGACTAGGCAGTCGCTTTAACATTCTTTATTCACTTCCGTTACCATCCACTCGCGGAAAACGTTGGCCGTAGTGACGTCATCCAGGTGTCCCAATAATCGTGAGAATGGCCGCGCCGCGCGCCGAATCGTCGTCGACAAAGCGGCCGAGCCGGCCGAGAGGGCATTAAAGTGTGCGAATGCCGAAGGAAGGAAGGAAGGAGGGCTTTTCCTAGCGCCGCAGTAGCGGAGCGTACCGGTCGCGGTATGGCTTGCTCGCTTGGCAGGTGTGGGTGTTGTCTTCGCAATACATCGAACGAACGAACGAGGCAGGGTGAAACGATCGCGAGGGTTCCGAGCTTCGCCGTGGGAGCTTCGCAGCTAGTTTCTCGTTTATCATTATAGCGCGAGGGGCGGCGCGCAGTCGGTTGCGCAGCGGTAGCGGGTCGCGCGTGTCTCTCCTGCGTTCCCCGACCGCTCCGGACGGAGAGAGTGTTATAAGCGAGCACTGCAGGATCCTCACCTCCGCACGGTAAAATAAACCGTGTGTGTAGAAAAAAAAAAATTGTCGCATATCGTTGAAATTGAAAAAAAAAAATTCGGTGACTAGGGTAATTATAAAAAAAAATGATCGCCTGGGCTTTCGAAAACTGGCCGATGAGGAGAGCGGTGCGAGAACTGTGGATCGCAGTACACGTGTAAAGCACGCACTTGTGTGGTACGCGAAAAGTGTCGAACGAAAAATATTTTTTTAATTTAAAAAATAGAAAAGCTTTCCATTTTCGCATTCACAGCACGCGATTAATTTCGTTGGTGGGTCGGCGAATGATAAGATTGGAGAAGTTCAGTTGTTTGTTGGTTTTTGAGTATCTGTGAGGTGTGAACATTTTCGAAGGAAGAAGTTTTGGGATAAGGAAGAACACGGGTATAGAAAGGTGATTTATTTATTATATGTATTTTTTTTGTATCGAGTGCACTCTCGATAACT
Organism: Listrodromus nycthemerus; assembly: GCA_963978505.1. Lineage (NCBI taxonomy): Eukaryota > Metazoa > Arthropoda > Insecta > Hymenoptera > Ichneumonidae > Listrodromus > Listrodromus nycthemerus. The sequence continues at coordinate 2,673,708 of OZ021679.1, forward strand.
CCGGGGTGGGAGTCGGAAGGTGAAAGTCTGAGACGGACGCTATCGCGATCGCCTGGCACGCCGGGAGGGAACATCTCGTTTGGCAACAGGTACTTTTACAAGATTCTTTTTCGTTATTTCACTTGTATTTTTTTTGCTTGACGCTCGCCAGCTGAGAACCTGGTCGGTTTTTCGCGTGACGGATTAATTTTTTTCACGAGTGCAACTTCGCAGTTTGAGAATTGTTTCGTAGCGTTTTGATGCTCGCTGAGCCTGAGCATTGACGCGGAGACGGGTTGTTAAAATTTTTTCGGATATCTCAATGAGAATGTCTAAAAGTTCACAGATTGTCAAGATTTTTTTTTAAGTATTTTGAACGGCAGGGTAAAAAAAATTTACAACTGCTGAGAATGTGGGTCACGAGTGTTATCAAGAACGGAAGGTGAGCTATGAGACTCGAGCAATGCCTCTCACCACAATAAGCAATAATTTCGATGCTCTATATCATATTTATTGGATTTGATTTGACAATTTTTACCCTTAACAAGAAATGTTTGAGAGATTGGTCGAGTCAGAGAATGAAGTTTCGAACGAGCGGAATCTTGGCTATAAATTAAGCATACCCAGATTTCCGGACAGAAGGTGTAAAGGGCACATAGTAAATCCTTATCCACAAGCTATGACTAGAATTGAGTCCCAGGTCTACCAGTCGGTGTTGACATTTTTCTGCTAACAATCCCATTTGCACTAGGAAAATTCTTAAAGCTTTGAGGAATTATTGACGTTTTTTTAAAGTATTTCTTACGGCATGTCGGCAAGAATTTAAAACCACAGACGAAGTAGGTCACAAGTGTTGTGAAGAGTGGAAGTTAGTTTACAGAACTTGTGCAATCCTCCTCACAGCAATGACTATGGGATAATGAAAGAGTAAGCTATCGTAAAAGAATAAGCTTTTTATTTTTTATTTCAATTTACCTCCTGAGTTATTTGAATTGTTGCCTTCAATAGGTCAAAATTGTTACTCCGGTACCGCGACCTTCTATAAGGTTTATTTGTACCACCAGAAGTCAATAAATATTATACTTACAACAAAACAAAAATCGTATTTAATATAATGTATTTTCTACATAGACAGCTGGAAACATAGAGGCACGAGTCGCGTACTATTAACGCTGCAGTTACTACCTTCTGCACTCTCAGTCATTGATATACCTTCAACTTTAATCAAGTCGAAGTACCCTACGAGTCTCACAAGTGTTCGCAACTGAAAAGAATATACCGTACTCTTGAACGAATTCGTTATTCCTCGGACCCCTTATATCTCGGTTCCACCACTTGTTTCTACCGTCTTTGTTTTCTCTTCTCGTGTTTTACCCAGCATCCTATTTTCTCGGCCTCTTCGCCGAGTCTTACTTGTTATTCGTTTCGATGACTCGAGCTCTCTTGTGTCGGATAAAGACAAACAAAAAAAATTCAGCCTAAATTACCACCTTCTCTATTCTGCGACTTTCATTCTCTCTTGCCACTTGTACATAACTACAGCTGTTTGAAAGGAACTCTTTTCAAAAGAATTTGTATTGCCATCATGTATATCACGAAACTGTAGAACAAGTGCAAGTACGGTCGAGGGACAGCATAGTTACGATTCAATTTGCCACAAATTACCGCAGTCGGTAAAAAAATGTGTGATAAAATTCTTCAGGAATAAAACGCAGCATCGAAAATTGGGTGTAAAGTGCAAATTGTTTGCAGGTTTATTTATAATGAAAAAAAAAATTTAAGTTTAAAAAAAAAATGTTATGGCCAGCTTGAAGAAAGTTGAGGATATTTTTTTGGTGCCGAGCAAGTTTGAATTTGCTCAACGTTTCAAATTTTTCAAAATACTTTAGTAAGAATTCGCTTCGTTTCACGCGCTTACCTTGCTCGGCTATCACCCAGACGAATTCGAGGGTAAATTTAGCGAAATCACGAAATGTAGCGAAACTAAAATGAACCTCCGAATATAACTCTGAAAGTTCCATCGGACGTTTCTATTATCGGTTCAGCCCGCTGCAATCAATAATGAACTATCAATTACACCGAGAATCGATATAATTGAAAATGCCACAGTACAGCGGTAAAATTATCCCGAGTGGTCGCGCCTCGGCGAAGTAAATAGAAAATTTCCGATAGACCCATGTAGAAAGAAGGCCAGTGTCACGCAAACGTTGAGGGTTAATATCGATTCGTATACGTACGTATCAATTTCCTCAGAGGGTTAACACGTATACACTGACCGCACCCCCCACGCAAAACGTAACAATAACTTGTAATCGAAAGGACGCCACAAAATTATTTTTTTAATACACAGAAGTTTTTTCGCTTCGCCAAAATTTTTCTTCACTTTGACGTTTTTTTCTTCTGCTTTTCACTTTAACGCAAACAAAAAATGTGGTTTGATGACAAATTTTTTTGTTTTCTACTTTGATGTAAAGAATTTCAATACTTCATTTCTCCAGAAGTAAATTTTTAAATACATTTCCATGAAAAAAAAATTAGAGCAGCTTAATCAAATTCTAATTTTTTGGTTGAAAGGGAGGCTTTGCCAGTAAAGGGTTGAACTGTCCAATGATGTGGATCGGCCTCAGTGGTTGATATCTATTACTGATGTTTTTCCGAACGATCTGCGCTCCAGTTTGTTCGCTCAACGAACAAAGGCCATTCTCGGCACTCAATATGCGCCCAAGCTATATCCTTCGTATTCTAGGTACGTCGGATATATTCTATAACAAAATATCCTTGTGGTGACTGCGAGTCGCGACTCTACGTTGTGTTACATTGTAGTTTAAATAGACATAAATTATGAATGATTCTACGCCCGAATGTATACTTTGCGCAATGTTACGATGAAGCGACCTCTAAAGGGTTCGACAATTACGTGCAAAAAAATAATTATGCAACTGTTTCCCATCGTTGATGAAAAATACATTCGTGGACCAAATTTTTATTTTTGCACCCTTGGGCTAGAAGGTCATACATTTTTGTTGCGAAGATATGCACATGTGCAACGTTGTGCGAATCGAATGTTTAATTGAATTGCACATACAAATTTCAGCATGCATTTGATTTTTCTCTATATTCTAAACAAATAGTCGCTGTCATTGCCAAAGTGTATCGGAATGAGAAAAAAAAATGTTTGACGTAAAATTGAATTTGAAACTTCGAATAATAAGAAAAGGATAAAGGAGACGAAATACAAATTCACATTCGTCGCATCCCGTCAAAAGGTTTAAGAAAACATGTGTACATGTTTATTGCGCCGATGTTCGGCCTCGAAAAAACGGTGTTCGGGAATATCAGCTCTATGCTTTTTTTTTACTAATTAAAAAAGTCACGCAATTACGAATAAGTTACTGCGAGGGGGAGTGTTTATACAGGTTGAAGAAGGGAGACTGCTTAAGCGACTGAGGTCTGAATAATCGAGGGTGGTCACGGCTTTGAAATAGGTCTTTGGGTGCGGTAAGAAGAATGCTTTTTTTGCGATTATAGAACTGCACCCTTCGCGGGCTTGCAAGGTAGCGTGTTTGTTAATAAGAAATGATGGCACTAAAGACTCGAAATTCATGCGTGACGGGGAGGCGTTACGGATGTGCTCGTATATAATTTATGTATGTATTTCATGGTACAAGACTTTTTTTTATATAGTTCAATGATAATTTTTTTTAAGGTCGATTAAACTTTGTTTCATCGAAAAAGATAAGAGAGAAGCGATAATAATATTAAACAATTGTTTCGTTTATAAATTCAACAAGTTCATCTGAGCGGGGACAATATTTTGTCTACTGAAAAATAAGTTTTGTTGTTTACGATTAAAAAAATAGTTTACTAACTAAAAAATATTTTCAAGACCGCTTAAACACTGTTTAATTAAATGGATAAAAACGTCATAATATTCAGCAATTATTTTTGTTACTGAAAATCTTTTGCTCTCACAAATTCTATGATACTTGTTCCATCGGGCGATCCACACCACTATGATTTTTCATTTTTTATCTTACACATTCCTCCTTCGCCATCTAAAAAAAAATATCAGAAAAGATCTTGAAATATCATAGCAGGGTATAGTCGCTCTATTCATATATCGATTTACCGTCCCGAGGGGTTGAAGGTAGAAGCTATTAGGGGCTTCAGTTACGCCAGAAAAAGAAGGAAAATCCACGATTATCAATTTTCCTCTCCCGTTCAGGGCAAAACAGTTGCTGAATAAACGTCGATCTAACAGAAAAACTGGCAAGGACGTCTGTGGGTCGTAATTTTTTATACCTTTTTTTTTTTTTTTGACGTCCAGGATTGTTTCAGACAAGTCACTGGGTCACGACACGAATCCCGGGTATCCCAAGTTACGCACGCAAGGTCGGCTGAGAGCCATTCAGCGTAAACGCGTACTGAACTAGACCCACTAACCGTGAAGCATATTCCGCAAACCGGTTGCCTATTGATCTATAAGTAACTCCGGCAGTCTTCCGGCCATTACTTTTCCGCTCGTACGCAGCTCTATGTAGGGTTGAGAGGGAAAAACAGGCCAATGGGGTAAAACGTGCTATTTTTCGGTAGGCTTCCGATGGTGGCGATGTTGGTACACTGAAAAAAAAATCACTTGCGGGTTGCCAAAGACACTTTTCGAATTTTCCATTTTACTTTCAATTTTTACAATTCGACACGAGAAAAAAGAAAAACCTTTTTATTCCTATTCTCAAATGGTCATATTTTTCTTTGGCAACCCTTAAGTAAATTTTTCTCGAGTCACTGGTTTTTTTTACTGCCAGTGGGGTAAGACTATCCCGAAAATCCTGATGCGTCATTGGGAGAAAATAGGCCATCGAAAAATCATTAAATTGAGGTTTCCTCCACTGTCCCATTTTGCCCTCCCTGCCATGTTTGACACAACATGCAGTATACACTTTTTCTCTGCTTCACAGAATGGAACCGCAGATTCGAGTGACGAAGCGAAGAGCTTAGAACTTCTCGAGTTCGGCCGAGCAAGCGGAAGTACAAAAAAAAAAAGAGAAGTAAAGAATAAAACGGAACGTCCGTCCGGCTGCGGATAGGTGAAAGGTGACGACCTGGGCGAGATTCCCCGAAAGGCGTTGAGCGCGGGGCATGGTGGTAGGTGAGACGGCGGGGCGATGACGCTCTATCACCGTCCGCCGGCGTCACCACGAGTCCCCCAGGACTCGACCGACTTCCTAATCCCGATCCCGGTCCCGGTCCCCGTCCTCGTCACTCACGCGGGTTGCTATCGACATCCAAGAAACGGTACGATAGACCCAATTGCGCCGGCGAGGAGGCATGAGAGATCGTCCTCGTCATCACGATCATCAAGGACAGGCGATGCCCTTGGAGGAGATTCAAGGATTGCTGCCGCCACCGTGCAGAACAGGTCAGTAATAATAATATATTTATATGTATATATACGAATTTTTTTTTCTTCATGTGGCAGAGTTGCGATCGGCTACAAAGTCGGAAAGATTTTTTGCTCGATACTATTGGTCTGTTGAATGATATGGTGAAGTGTGTTGCTTAGATTTTCGTGTAGAAAAATAATTCATTGATGAGTGCCACGGTAATAAATTTTTCTTTGGTTAAAATAAATATATATTTTTATTGAATACATTTTTTTCTTAACCCATATCGGTAGAGCCGTCACAGTTAATAAATCATAGGATGATATGAAAATTTACCGTCATTGTCTCCGGGTCGTTGAATAGCGGTAAGGTTCTGGGTGATCGCTTCGCATTATTCAGGATATCGGGACGATGACGAGGGCCAGGGTTCTCGGATGTTATACGATCGCTTTGGCGTCGCGCTAGTGGAAATGGTCTCTCAGCTCAGCCCAACAAAACATATCTGTTTTGGTCCCTGAAAGATATATTCGTCTCTTATCTTGCTCCGAATTGAACCTGAAAAACGATATATCGATGATCCATGAAAAATTTCATTCTGGGTTAGAGAAAAAAAAAAATATTCCGTTTCCAATCTCACATAGAATTGAAATAATAGCATGTCACCTTCGTATGGAATTATAAGAATTTTGAGTAGAATTAAAACAAGCCTATTTCGCTGCAGCAGTTCCTAGGCGATTTTTTTTTCGGTGTATTATGACTTGTCTCCTGACGATTCGCATTGCTCACGGCGAAATTTACGTTGTCGATAATCAGCATAAATTATTTTCATACGCGTCCCGGGACAGTGCTGACCGGGAAATCGATAGTGCCTGAACTCCTCCCTTTTCCAACCCTCCCGCGTACCTCTATGCCGTTAAACACCAAACATCCCCCCACCCCGCGCCGTGTACCATACTCTCGCAAACAAGCTAAGATTTTCATCTGCTCACCGACGAAGCTCTCGACACTCGAACAGTGCGGGCGAGTCTCCGTCGGGAGGGAAACTCGAGCCTCCCAGTCCGTTAAACCGATTTAATTTCCGATGGATGACCGAGCTACGAAAATAAGTGACACCGAGGTTAATTACCACTTAGCGACATTGGAGCGCGAGATAAGATCGTGCGCGTCGACCGATAGATAAATAGTCGTGGCAAACGTTCTCTGATTGTTGATTGGAAAATGCCGTTCGTCAATATAGCTTGGTAAACGAGTCAGTCAATAAATCGAAGTTCAAGAAAGAAATCGAATTTATGTGTTTTTCTTTGCTCCTCAACAACAGCTTTCAGCGATTCCGATCGGAGCGTGTCTGATCGGTAAAATGTATGCGTCGTTAAAGACCGAGTGCGGACGATGATAAATCTACTGAAGAGTTCACGACGATGCGCCGGTCCAAGTTCGATAATTACTCGTCGTTCAGATACTGACAGATAATCGTTACGTTTTATTGACTGTCGGTAAAACAGCGTTTCGTTCTGCTAATTTTCGGCGGATGTTAACGAATCTATTGGCGAGAAATGCATCGATATTTTATAGAAATTATCATTGAGTAGCAGGAAAATAATCGTCGCGACAGGATTAATTTTATATTGTCGCAGAGACAAAATCAAATAAAAAAAAAGAAGGGATAAATAAAAATGAACTTGTTCGGAGTAATGTGGTAGCAGTGGAGGGTTTAGTGGCATGTCGCAAGGGAATATTGAAAGGTCACAGGCTATTGATCTGATACTAAAGAGTAAAGTGGCTAAGGTTAGTTATCTATTGGATTACGGTGTTTCAAATTTTCGTTTGAATATTGTTGATCAGCATTCGAAGCTTTCTTTTACATCAGCCCCTTTTTAATTCTTCAACACGAGTGCGTTACAATTACACAGAAAATTGTTTGTAAATTTCATTCAGAGGATATCCAATTTTAATATCGGGTACTTTAGTTTTACGAAAAATACATTAACCTTTCATTAATGCAATTAATGTCAGTAAATATCAAATTCCAGTACATTGAATTTAATGAGCAAATCGTGGATGGGGTAATCGACGGCCGCGGCGCCTCGTCGCGGACTCTGACGTTGTCGGATTCACAGCTTCCGTGTCAGACTGTCAGACTCACATCATTAAAGATGAATAATGGAATAATTTAAACGTAATTTGTCAGTTAAAAGTTCCGTGTGACGTAACATGCAACAGGAAAAAGGCAAAAAAAACTCAGAATCTAATACTCAAGAGAAAACTCTTCTGTAGAGATTTTATCGCTGGAGAGTAAAGGCCAAAGCATGGTAAAGCTTTCCAATCTAGTAGAGCAAACCCATATTGGATCAGACGTCCGGAATATATCAAGCTCCGAAGGGAGAGGTTAAAAAAGTGGAGACCAAGCTCCAGAAAGAAAAGATTTCCAATCAAATTGGGCGAACCTCTGTCTGGTCAAACAAGCAGAACTGCAGTTATTAAGGGTTTGTTGAACTTACCTGTTTTATTGACGGAACGAGTTGATTTCTTAAAATCAACTTTTTTTTTACTTCAATTGAGCAGTTGAAAATGGACCCTCTAGAAATAAAAATTTAGCGGCCCACTAAAAGTAAAAAAAAATATCGTCTAGTAGAAAAAACTATACTTGGTCAGACACTCACAACCGTAACCACCTCTATGCGAATTTTTTTGGTGAAAATAAAGATCAACACACACCATATTGCTTACTCAAAAATCCATCTGTAAGACTGTAAATTGAACGATATTTTTGCAATATTTCAGGTAACCGAGGACCGCTGAACGTTACTATTGTACAAGTGGGCGGCGGAAATGGAAGTGGAGTTGGAAGTGACTTCCTGGGCTTGGAGCCACCGGCTGAGTTGAAGCCGTCGCCGTCGCCCATTTCTGAAACGAGCGCGACTCTCCAGTCCGATAACAATGACACCTTCACCAGTGGTAATGATAATTGTACACACATATCGATAATTCGCGGTGAATGTTTTTTCGACGTAATCTTTTTGCGCTGAACACAAATCGACTTTTTTCTTCGTAGTTATACATAGTAAGTATTCGTGGAGAACATTGAATCCGCGAATACGAAGAGAATTTTTCATCCCGCACAAATCCCCGGTGAATAAAATTTTTCGATTTTTCTATGCCACGAATAATCCTCGTTCGGCTCATACTGCCATCCGTTTTTCTATCTCCCTTTCCCGCTAGGTTTCCGTGCTGCCATTGGCTTGCCGCAGCACACCGTAATCGGATTGTCGCGTCCGAGCGTTGCGTTATTCGAGGAAATCGGTGCAGGTCTTCGAGTCCGAACAGTCGTCAGCTTCGCAATAGGCCCCGCGAATCGTTAAAAACACAATACATGCGCGTTCGCGGTTCGCAAATTGAAAAATGCTACTTTGTACATGTTGGTGAAAAAAAAAATGGAAAAAAAATGTTGCATGTTTCTACGACGCCAAATTGAATTTTCTACAGTGCTATCGCGCTACCGCGATTTCCCGTAGTCTGTCTTAAAAAATCTTGAAACATCTTCGTAAATTAAATTTTTTCATCGCCTGGACGAATTAAAAATTATAAATTGCTCAGAATCGTCGAGATGAACGACGGATAGACCCGAAATTTTTTTTAAATTACGAAACGGATGAGAAATTCGCAAGCTCACCGAGGGAAACGAGTAGGAAACGAGAATTTTTTTCTGTTCCATTTTTTATGAGCAAAGTTGAACGCGTATGGGTGAAAATATTTCAGCCGGTTAGAATGTTCGGTCGGAAATTAAAACGGGAATAACGATTTTTTTTCTGTAGTTATTTTAAAACAATGCGATGCGAAGTGGCCGGCGGCTTCATGCAAAAATTTCATTTTACATTCGCTTTTCGATACATGCCATTTATAATGCATCTAAAAGTTTGCTTTTGACGTGAAAGTTTTCAACATTGAATCGAAATTGTACAGTGATTTTTACACGAGTACTGTTATATCAATGACTTTTTTTTAGTACTATCGTATTTAATCGACTATATTCAAATGATACGGTTATATAATTTTTCTATTCATTACAAAATATTAATTATTTTACTCAGTATTAAATAAGGTATGAATTTTTGTTTTGGGAAATTCATTTGTAAACTTTCATCTATTTGTAAAAACACAATACGTATAGTATGATATAAGATCTCAACACTCATAGCGTCGCTATGGGAACTTGGTTACATTAATTCGATCGTAATATTATGTTGAATCATACATCCCCGGATGTTTTCGTTATAAATTGCGCCAGTATCGGAAAAGATAATAATAAAAAACCGGTCAAACAAAAATCGGTTTACAGACTGCCGAGCATACGTCAGAAGGAACTTGTTAGAGTTCATAATAAACGTAAATATATTATCGTTTTTGCTAATACAATAGATCGCAGCAATATTGCTAGTAGAATTCGTCAACCACTCCACACTACCAAACTATGGAAAAAATGCCCCTTTTATATTGCGTTACAATAACATTTTTTTTGCAAAGAAATTCTTGTGTACAGATATTGTATGCGATGCATTAATATGCATTAATTATCTCGAAATTAAGAAGAAATTAATAATTGAAAATGGGAATAAATGCTTAAAAATTAATCAATTTTTTATTGTAAGCTCTGCAAACGTTTATTGTCAATTAAATGTTATTTGAAGAAATTTACTCAACCGAAAATCACAGGTCGCAATCCTTTTAATTTTTGGTCAAACATAATTACGTAAAGCTGGTTGTCGCCCCTCATGGATGACAAGTGACGGCCTGACCACGACACGGACTTATAGTTATCGGGCGTTAAGGGGTTTCTCATGCCGATTACAATGTACAGCTGCGCGGTAAAAGAGGGTATCAATATTTCTTGTCCAAGAGCCCACACAATTATTTTCTTGGTAATTGTGTGAATATTTTCTGTAAAATTGACCACAAAATAATTGCGGAAAAAAAAAAGATTTGGTAAATGTGCGAATCTTTTTTACTGTGATTTCTTATAAGCAAATAATTACGATAAAAAAATGATGCTGTGACAAAAAAAAAGGAAAACAATTACTCATACTGTCTTTTTTATCTTTTTTTTTATGAGCAGGTGCCGACCCGCGATTTCTACTTGGCGGTGTCAGTGATCGTAACACGTGGGAGGGACGTTACCACGTGAAGGAACATCGCCGAGCCGGAAAAGCGACTTTTCAGGGACAGGTGTACAATTTCCTCGAACGTCCAACTGGCTGGAAGTGCTTCCTATACCACTTCTCTGTGTAAGTAGATTCTTATTTCCGGCTCGAATATACATGCGGCTTATCTTTCGACGCGTATCAATAATTCCCCTACTGGTTCCTGCTTAATTTCTAATTGACAGTATAATTAGCAAAAGGAAATTTATAGATTATGTCATACAATTTTAATTAATGGTTCAATGCAAATTATTTTCACGAAGAGAAATTATGTGTCTTGCCGAACGTCGACCTAAGTCCCCCGAAAATTCTTGAAATTTTAGTTTGTTGGTTTGGTCTAATTTATTTCTCACGACTGACGTCGATAGAAAACACAGGTGATTTATATTGCGACGCGATCGTCACGCCGACGATACGATAAAAAGTTCGCGATAAAAATTGACTGACGCCCTTATAATATCTAATAATAATTTGATACTTTTATTTTTAATATAATAACTATTTTTACTTATACGCCATTTTTTAAATACTCTGGAGAATCTATCGTACGAAAAAATCGAGTGGTTATGAATAGGGGCAGATTCTTCAGCCTAGTGCTGCCATTCTTCATCCATATCTTCCGCGTCAGTTAATGTAAAATAAACACAAATAAGTAAAGGAAGAAAGAAAGAATTCATCTTCTGAATCGGGCTCGAAGATTAATGGCGATACTTTCCGAAGTTTTTTACACTTCGACCGAGTTTCGCCTGATAGGCTTCTCCCTCCTTTCGCACAGCCCCACTCCTATCCATAAGTTCTTCCAGTATACATAAAACATTGCGATCGTGGTATTCCTAGTGTGGCATTCCATGCTACCGAATTGCTAAGCAGAAACTGAAGTCTCACCTTGATAATGTTAACGATCCATCGAGGTTTCAGTTTTTATACAATAATAATAAATAAATGAATCAATACGTTATTCGCGAAATAATAATGTGACACGATCTGAACGGGAATAAAAGAGCAGCCAACTACGCAAAAAAAGATTTTAAATAACTTGCAAAAATAACATATCTGCAAATGAGATTGAAAAATAAGATGGAAATTGAATTTTGTTTTATATATAACGTGTATTATATTAGTGTTATTTATATATTTTAATTGTTTTGTTTTCACGTATTTATTTCAATGATTTTCTTGAATTACGAAACAAACAGGAAACATAGTGTACAAATCGGTTGGAACGGGGTGGAATTGGACTCTTAAGGTGGGCTCTTGATTGGACAATCAAGAGTCCTCATATAATTATGATTGACTATCATGTGTTCACTCACCTCGTATTATTTTCAATAGTCGCGATGATGCGCGATCTTATCGTGGCCTGATCGAGCTGTTTGATTCACGCAATACTGGTATTAGAGTCCGGTACCGGATGTTAACCACACCAGAGCAGCCACGTGGTAAAAAATTATACGGTGGTCCCTCGTTCTCGCCAGACGACATCTTATCGTGCCACTTGTTTAGGAATACAATCTATCACGCTGACCCAGAAACATATTTCGCAATCTAAAAAACCACGGCGAAATCCTCTCGACATAATAAAGACAAATGGTCGTGTCACGTGTCTTAAATCACATTATCTTCCGAGCGACCACATACCGAGACGCACGCGATGAATGAATTAATAGAAATAAGGCTCTTTACTTTTGTTTTCTCAATAAAAATTACGAAAAATATTGTTTTTTATCTCAGAAATATTTTTAAAGCAAGTATCTAGTACGATGAAAAAATTAAAAATAGAATTTTCGTTTCCCAATTCGGCAGGCTTTTTGAAATAGATTTTTACATCTATTTTTCTTATTCGATAGTTCTCACATGACAATGAAGAAAAAATTCGTTTGAAAAAATTACGTTAGTAATCTTTTTCTGTGTTTTTGTTCGCTTATAAATCGATTTTGAACAGCCTGGAGTCCGGACGAACAGAGGGCGGTTCGCATGCCGACTCTTACCACTTCGTCTCGTCGGTACATCGCCTGATCTACTTATCGAGCACCGCTCGGATTGTGTCTCCTATGTGAGACTAGAAAACTCGATAAAACATCGTCACAGTTCTATTACTGACAAATTTCCTATAACTCTCGTTTTTGACTTTCACATCACAGATCTCATTAAATTGAGTCGATTTCATCATTTTTGTTGGAAAAAAATGGTTTATTTAAAAAATCATTTTTAGTACGGTCAGAAAAAGTGAAAATTGTTTACTGTTTACTAATTGAGAAAGTTTCAATAACATTGCTTTTTTTACCTCTGCACCGATAACGCATAGAATTTAACATATTTTTTGTTTTTAATTGTTTTGGTAACGATCAAAAGAGGTTCTTTTTGAATATTTAATTTCGAAATTGAAATCTTTCAATACATATTTAATATTTAATTTATATTCAATATCGCGCCCACATGCGCAATACAAAAATCATTTTTCTCTGACCGTTCTTTCCTTCGTTTTTCTATTCTCCCGAAAAAAAACTACTTTAATGGCTCTTCTCTTCGGACAGGCCAGTAGTAACGTGAAACTTAGTTCAAAGCAAAGGGCTCTTAGGTAAAAACGCGTGACGGAAGTTTCAGACTCACCTCCGGCCTCGTTAGCTATTGATTTTCTCGGTGAGAAAGTGTGTCTAGGATGAAATTCGATCCATCACCAGCGTATAGCTTTGAAACCCCAGAGCGCAACTTGGTTCTTTATTTTTCGACTTCTGTTCTTCGCGACGGATCGAAAAATTGAACATCCAAGCAAATTTTCGGAGAGAAAAATTTTACTGGCCACATCACCTTCAATGAATACATTTTTTCACATTTTCGTATTCGAATCATTTTTTTAAAATGGAATCTCGTTCTAAAATATTTTTAGGCTGAATTGCTATGAGTTATATTTTCCAAAATTTGTGTGGTATAATTTTAATCGTCTTTTTGTGCCGGAACTATTCGACTCGGCCATCAACGTAGCGGACGGTTGTCCACCCCAAATTTTAAGTTCGTTAACCCGGCTATTCCATAGCAACCGAGTTATCGATGTAACGAGGGATCGCGTGCGTCAGGGCAATACATTCAATTCACTGTACAATGCCTTTTTTCAGTAACGATCTATTAAATTAACGAACGCACGTATAGGCGCACTCTCAACTAAATTGAACACACAAATAGAGAGTTACAGTTTTCGTTGCTAATTAGAAGTGTCGTTGAGCGTCTCGTGTCGAAACTTATTTTATGCGCACTCGTCATTCGTCAATTTTTATGAAAGTATTACGCAAATGATTATTTTCGTGCATAAAAAAAATGTTGACCAAGCTCTAAAAATAAGGCGCCTTTAATTAGTAATAAATACTTTTGAAGTTTATAGAAATTTGACGAGTAAGAACATTTTTGTCAAACCTCATTGAAAAACGAAAATAATGAGTAACATTATCAGTCATATCCATTACTTTTACCGTAATGAAAATAAACCCGTTATTTGAAGAAAAAAAAAAGAAAAAAAAAGTTAGTCTCCGTACATCGTATATTTTTCGATCGATCCGAGAAACATTAATTATTCGATAATTTTTATCGTTAACGGTGTCCTTTGAGAGATCCAACAGCTGTTACTGCTTACCGTCTCACCCTCGAGCCTCGGCAACTGCCATCGGGAGCGAGGTCTGTACGATGAAAAATACATGAGCCTACGTCGCGACAACTAACATTATTCTTTATGATACTTTATACCTTCTACGTTGCAAAAAACCAATTAACTATCTTCTCGGTCTATCGAAATCATAAGCTTGTACGCGGTAAGATATAATTTCCTAAAATCGAAATACAAAACGTGCTAAAAATAATTTTTGGTACATTTTTTAATTCAGTTGCTCATGTTACGATAAGATAATACCTTTCTTACTGAGTTTCCCCGTAGAAAGAATACTCGGAATAAACAGATACATATTTTTTCATATATGCACATATAGACACGCTTTTTCCCCTCTCGGTGAGAGTTTTAAAAATTGATATGTCTCGAAAAAGTTAGTGCAGGTAGTCTATTTTCCCCCGGGGTGGTGTTTTTCCTCGCGTTTCTTTACGTATATATACATTTAGAAAATTCGGACTGCTTTCCAACATAGCCCGCAGGTTATTTCGAGTTGGCATTGCGCCAGATTGTCCGTCGTTCCTTTTTCTTATCGAGAAAAAAAATGCAAAAAAAAAAATCTCGAAGTATACAAGTTGTTTTAGCTTTATTCATATCCTGATTGGTGTCCCGCGAGCCTGAAGGTGGAAGCGCTATTCGAGGTACTCCAGACACGCGGAAAAAAGTTAGTTTTTTTTTTGCGATCACCAATGTCCCGCTGCATTTCGGGGCAATACAGCTTCGTATTCAGAGAAAAAAAATCCAGCGAATAAAGAATGAAGTTTCTCTCCTAGGTGGCCAGTACTCCCCCACTGGCCTTATGTTATGACTCTCCAGTCGCGCAAAAGTAGGATAGACATAAGAGTCACTCCTTATTATTTTACCTACGAAACTGTTTTAATTCGCGCTAGTAGGATAGGGCGGGGTAAAACGAACCATCTTTGCCAATTCGTCCTGGCATATCAAAAGAAAAGGTCTTGTCTCGAATTGAGAGGAGTGTTTCGTTTAGCCCCACTAATTCCTATGCGAAAAAAAAATAAATAAAAAAAAAACGTTCTAGCTGAACAAGACTTTCTACACATACAGAGACAATTTGTTCGGCTATCGCATGATCCAATTTGAATGCATAATTCGAGTAACTTATCACACTAGGAAGCAGAACTCAGGCGCTATCAGTCCCCTCATTCGTCTCGCTCTCCCCCAACCCTTGGTCGAGAATTCTTCGCGGTTGTTGATTTTTTTTTTTCGGCTGCTATCGCTTCGCCGTGGTGGCTCTCGTAATGGAAACTTCGATTAATGGCTTCGGAAAAGTTCAAGGACAAGCCTCGACGTACAGCGCCGTCGGAAGAAACGGCGCTCTGCGGACGCCGAGGAGGACGTGGCAGGCTAAAAAAAACAACGTGTGCAAAGCTCGCACGAAGTATAAAGGAAAATAAAAAAAAATGGAGGGCGCGGGAGAGAGAATGGCATAGATAAGGAAGACCGAGAGGAATAGCGAGAGAGGCAGAATAATGAAACACTGTACTAACGACCGCTATTGATTTTCTCACTTTAATGCAACGCCATATATGAATATGTGCCGTACTTATCTTTCATTATTTCCTTTTGAAAAAAAAAAAAATTTATTGCAGCTATCAAACCATCTGCAGCCTAGTTTTTACCGCAACCGTGACTAATAATGGTCTGCATATATGTATATGTATCATATCCATGGCTTTATTTCATAAGGGCGTATACAATGTGAATACGTATTGCATAAATTTTTTTCGTATATATATATATATATGTGTGTGTATTATTGTGGTGTGGGTGGGGTAGCGCAATATTCACTAGACTCGGTATTAATTATCAAGAGTGCTTAGGAAAACTCTCGGGATTGAGATTTCCCTTCATAACAATTTTCAAGCTGATGGCAAGAGACTAGGAACAACAATAACGCTCACGAGGCATCGCGAAGGAGCGTGAGTCCAATCTGCGTGCAGCGTAGTTTATTATTGGCGAACTCGAGAACATTCATCCGGATAAAAGGACATATTAGAGTTATTTTTGTTTTTTTTTCTGCTTCTTTTAAAAATTGTTGTTTTTGCTCAGGACCGAGTAATTAGATTCCATAATGAACGAGCTCTAGATAAATACGAGCGCACGGTCACCTGCGAAACAGCGACCACTGGGATAGCAAGCTCTCGTTCCGTTTCATTGTATTTACCTGTGGTGGGTCGCGTGTCAGTATCACGAAAATTACTGATGACGATAATAACGGCATGAGTAATTTAATCAATTGAAATAAATGATTATTTTTCATAAAAAATGTGGAGTAGTGACGATAATAATTGTATTGCCTATAGAAAGAACATACATTAGTTCATTTTACAAAACGTTATATTTTTATATTAACTTTAATGACGAACAGGATTCCATCCGATTGTTCATGGAATATTCGTCCACGCCACGGTATCAGGCTTATGAATTTTTCGGCAAAAAAATTTTTATTTTTTATTTTATTAAATTAATAATACAGTTTATTTTCTTTGTCGGAGTTTCGGAGAAATAAACGTGTCTCCTGATATCGCAGTAGACATTAAATTTTCCTTCGATAAAATAATCGATTGATCGTTACAATTTTTTTTGTCTCCAATAAAAATGAAAATTTATTGCCCCACTAGTTAGCAGAATAGATTTAAAAAACGGATGAAGTATCGGGCGTCGCTGTTTCGGCATCATCGCAAACATATATCGTTCTCGATTGTACTGGCGTTCGATCCGATATCGTAGACACTTATTGATTGATTCTCTCTAACGGGTGTTATCCGACCGATGTGTACACCCGACACCGCCCCTGTCCACTCGTTTTTCACCCTCCTCCTTTATCTCTTCCATCTTCGCGTATTTCTCGCTCTCTTTTTCGGGGTGCGGACGAGAGGACCGACCACGAAGCCAACTGTGATACCTGAAAATATCTGGTGTCACACGATAATTCGATAACTAACAAGGTCTGCCTCTCCCTCTCTCCTTCCGTCCTGCTACGCGGCCACGCCATTCCGGATATCGGTTTTCGTTCGATCATTCTATCGAATTTGATGCACATTTCTGTTCGATTTTTTTTCTTAATTTTGTCCATTCCGATGCTCGTACAATCCGAACCATATCGTCCGTCAATTATGGGTCTAAGATACATAGATCAGCAATTGCCGACTGATGTAAAATATGCTATGGCAAAATTTATATATATATATATTTTTTTTGCAACTGATTTATCATACGTATGCAAAATATTGCCATAAATCTTACTGTTTATTTATCACAGAAATAATAATGTGGTGGGAATATTTTTGGAGTTTAAATTAGTGAAACTTTACTATCTATTTTCTACTAGGGAAGGAAGAATTTATAAAGCAGGGTTCAACTTCCAACGATACTGCAGAACTTTTATTACGGTTCTCATTTGGGATGCCGACGTTGTCGCTCGTACGAGATCGTAAAACGTGGCATCAAGTTTTATAAGGGGTTTCTTTTATATTTATTTTCATAGCGCTTGAGCCAATTTGCGCAGCATGTCGCGATGCCGGCCAGGACGAAGGGCGAGCAACGACACGGAAGAAAAGGCGGGCCTTATGGTTACCCGCGGGTTAACGGGCGATATACAAACTGTTGCAAAAAGTACTGTAGACGAAGAAGAGAAAATCTTCCACCCTTTGCCTGTCAGAATAAAGTACTTGTCTCGTTGCCGGAACACCTACTTAAAAAATATGTTTCTCTGTTCGAGTTAACAAAAAAAAAAAAAAAAAACAAAACAAAAAAAATTACCAAAAATAATGCATGCTAGAAAAAACGTTTCGATTAATTTTTTCAATGCGCCCCTAATAATGTTTTAATGTTATTTTATAAAATAAAAAATAATAAAGTCGTCTGGAGGAAAAAATAAAAATTTTATTGCAGTCAATGATAATTAGCGGAACGTTAATGTCATAAATTTCTATGTGAATAAAAAATGGTTAGAATTTCTAAAACAAAGCTCCATTCATTGGAGCACGGAATATAAATTTGATATGAAAAAGTGTGCGCGTGTCGAGAGAAATCTTTTTAACCCCAAGAAGGCTTGACAGTTTAAGGGTTATATAACCCGAGTGAGTAAAGTCGATGTGTTCTCGGTTCGTTTAAAATTCACTCGAACACCGCCACGGCAGAATATCGCCTCACGTTCAGCATGTTCCTCGATGACGGGAACCAGAGCGTACGTGGTGCATGAAGCTGTTGCTACGTTCGAAAGCTACGCGGAAAAAAAATATTCCATTTAATAACCGATTTCATTTCGCATCAATAATGTAGAATGGTCTCGGTGCGCGGCCTTGCCGCGTAATATCGACCGGTCGAAAAAATATCGATTATCTTCATGCCGGAGGCGGTCAGTCATACAACGCTCTGCCGAGAAAGGCCGTGTATAGTGTACGAGGTACGTACATGGCCGGGAGAGCCCGCGCATGGGTAACAACGAAATTATTCTCGTACGAGAACGTTATTATTTTTTTTTCTCGTCTGCATGTGGGTTGCAGATGTAGTTGATAAACGCGTTGGTACGATGCATCGAATATTCGGTGAGTTGGTGAAATTGGTGAAAAAAAAAAAAAAAATGGTTCATTTTGTCGAACGTTCCATTTTGCACCGTTTCTATTCAACAATCGATGCGCAGAAGGGATAGAGAACATAGAGGAGTGAACATAATCTGTCTATTGTAGGAACATTGGTCTCGTTGTTTGTAAACTTCATACAAAATTACGATGCCCTTGTACCGAAGCGAGATACACGGAGCTTGTCAAAACAATGGTTTCATGAAAGGAGAAGGAGAAGGAGTAAGCCCGGGGAAGGAGGCTTCGCCGGATCCTCCGGTGCGAGGTCAACTTCTAAGATGAAGTGCCCGCAAGGTAGCGAGCAAAGTGTGCTCTAGTGGCACTAGAGTTCGCAAACAGGTCGCTAATGGGGCGTTCTGTACACCCAACACACTATTGTTCTCGGTTGGCGTCTATGAGTAATGCAATCTATATGCATGTCGTGTATGTGTAAGGCAGAAACTGACATTGGCATGGCTGTTTTACAAGAATCAAAGTGCAATGCCAATGTGAGTTTTGATTTATTTTTAGTGGCGTTTTCGAAAAAAAAAATCCGTCATTATTCTATACGTCATTGAAGCTGTACGTCATATGAGTGTCCGCGAGGAACTGTCAGGATGTCCAGAAACAAGTGCCGTATTTTATTGGCTAGATGTAATGGCATCTCATCGAGTGGTCCCTGCCTTGTGTCGCTAATTCGCGATAGTCCGACGCACTCGATGCTAAGCGAACACGGGATAACGCTACAAAGACGGTAAAATATTTGAACATTGAATCCAACGTGTTTTTTCCACGGCCTATCGACCTTCCTTGCAGACAAACTTTTCGCGACGGATGTTGAACTTGATGGGAAAAAAGTGCCGCGAGGTCACGAGCTAATCACGACGTCAACGACAACAATGACGACGACGTCAGTCGTAGTACGCCACGATCAATGCGATCGAAGATCGTAGGAATATATACACATATTTATGTAATATATATATATATATATATATATATATATGTGTGTATATTCAATATGCTGAAGACATGTGGAACAAAATCGCACAATACTTTACCGCATCGTTGCGAAGGAAATATAATTTTTCAGACTCATAAACATATCGTAAACGTTCAACTGTACAAAGCGGTCAGGGACAGCGTGGAAAACTATAGAATTGAGCGTAGACGGAAGGGATGTAAACGACGAGAGTCTTACGACTTCTGAATAAACGGGTACGGGTCGAGGCGCTTCTGATGTTTCGCTGAAAACGAGACACTTTTCACATGGAATACGTGTACGTCAACGATGAATGTACGAGCTAACGTTTTATTTTTCTTTCACTCATTGTCACGTCTCCATCGCATATATTTTTAACTCTCTACCGGTTGTATCGTTATTACGGTCTATATTTCCACTCGGGTATTGCCTCATGGCGAATGCTCGCGTGTGCATAAACGATGTTTTTCTACATATATGGACGATATTGAATGTCAAAAAGTCCGGCAACTCCGCAAACTTTTTTTTTAATGTACATATACAGAAAAATTCACAATGTCAACAGCGTCAAGCACAAATGCGATGGAACGCTTTTTCGCGGGTGATTATTTTTTTTTTTTTTTATTTCAGTATTTAAAACGATTTTACTGAAAAACAATAATACTCATGATCGTCCATATTTGCTACCTCCGCCCTATGTGAAATATGTTTTATTCAGATATATACAGTAATTCGTAAAATTTCTAACATATTTTTCAGCCACGAAAATTCCTCATGCAAATTCAGCTTCCAGAATTGCTCGTGGATTTTTTTTTTTTTTTTTTTCGTACGGCTTGGTGTGGACACAAAAAAAAGTAATGAACATGTTGAATCCGTACAATGAATCGAATCGTATTTATAACGAATCGCTTCGCCACGTATTCATATTATCGATGCACGGCGTCCTATATAGAACCGCGAGTTTCATTCCCTTGGATTTTGCCTCTTTGTGTTCAGTCGGGTAACGCGCGGCTCCGGATGTCGGAAGCTCGGCTCATTCGTACGCCCACACCGGATATGGCTGTGGGAATGTACAACTCCGCGCCAGCGAACACACGAAGGAAATAACGCGACGGATAAACGTTAGGTACAAGCTGGAGGCGCATAGTAAGCAAAACCGAACAAAACTAAGAGAAGTTCGTGTGGCTGAATTACGATGGTAGACAACGGGGAGACCATAAAGGCCATAAATAAAAATGAAAACGCACGCTCGGGAAGTTGAAAAAGCGTGCACGGCCTCACGATTATGACCCCAATCCGAACCCTCTGATCGATTGACATTAAAAAAAATGCAATGTAATTCTGTATAATTATTATATAAATATCTAAAATATTGATATCAATCATTCATGTCATATCATTATTCTTAGTATTATTTTTTATTATTATTATAAGTAATAGAAATTTCATTTCAAAAGGTGTTGAAGAATTTTGTTGGTGCGTTAATGAAAATTGTTAATACATAATCGGCAAACGTAACCTACCTGAAATAAGATATATTTAGTTGTTGAGAATCAGTGTTCATCTACGAGTCGTTGGTGTTTTGCCAAATTGGTATGACATCCAGGAATTAGAGTCAGCTGTTACCTCCTCGCTATCGAGGATTCCCTTCTTATTTATGAAATATAGACAGAGAGTGAGGTGTCTGCCAACTACATTCGCTACATTTTTTTTTTATAATATCGTTTTTAATTTCGATCAACACCAGTTATGACAAATTTTTTTTTTAATGCATTTTTTTCACATATTCGGATAGAGTAGGAAGTGAAAAATACATTTGTTTTAAAGGTAAAGAGTCTTGGCAATTAAAGGATTAAACCATGAGCATCTTACCCGGCATTAACCCACAGTAGTTATAGATAACGACCGCCTCTCCCCCATTTCCTCAAAAGTCGTCTAGTCTCAGGATGCCAGAGTTGGAACGGCAGGATGGAATTGGCACCGGCAGCGATGCATAAGAGGGATTTCCTTGGCTTGGTGCACTTATACCCTACACTATCGACCGACCCCGACCTCTATAAATAGAAGAACCTAAGAGAGAGAGAGTGAGTGAGGAAGAGAGCGCATCGCGACGTGCACGTTGCACGTCGTCGACGGTATTTAGCATTTCACGACAAAACTTCGTTCGTAAACGTAGACCGCCCGCCTGTACATGGTTCGCAATGAGTGCAGGGGCCAGAGACTTCTGTGAAAAGCTAAGAAACTCGTGCTCCTCAAGTTTCCATGTTCCCAACCCTAATATGTCTTACGGAGAAATCAAGAAATCCCTCGTCGAGTTTTACCTCAGTTCACACTGGAAATTCAGATCAAGTCGCGATTAGAGTTCTATTTTCTTATTTACGATCGCTGAAGACATTTATAAGTACACTTGTAAAATTCATTGTCATCTGCAATTTGCCGAGAGATAACGAAAACGTTGGTACTTACTGAGAACTTTAGTCAGGAACTCGTCAGGATTTTATCGGAATCGGAATATAAATATAATCGTGACTTGGAAATCTTTAGAAATTTCATTCAAACAATTACATGAGATTCGACGTTTGCCTTCGTTTTTTTTTTTTTTTTTTTTTGGAATTCATCCCGAATTGCAGAAATTCCCCGAAAATTTTGAGTACGCAACTTGACGGAATGTCTGAAAAAATATCCCGCTGAAGTGCTCGGCAACTTTTCGGTTGGGCGGAAAGTTGCGCGCTCCCGAGACGAAGGGTTGAGAATGAAAAAAGTTTTCCTCGCCAGCTACTGGCTTACGAATATATACCACTATACTCCGAACGGTTTGCGAAGTTATGTTCACCCCGGTGAAAGCGAGCTAGTGTTACTACCGAGTTTCGAAGTTTATATACTGCAATACTACCTTCTCTATATCTGCCTTGGCTATGAGACAGTCATCGCTCTCTGCCTGTGGGAACAAAGTTTCTTGTTGCGCGAAGCGAGCGTTGTTCGGGCTAAATCGGCGGTTTCGAGAATTTTACGAAATGTTGGAACAAACGCGTCGTTAGTCGCGTCATCGGAGCGCGGAATCCAGCGACGATGAAAAAGTATCGTTAAACTGTCGTCGCGACTTACCTAGACGTGGTCGACGGTGACGAAAGACATTGAATGTCCCCATTTCGACTGTGACGATATCTTAATATAATTGTGTAATTCTTTCCCGTAAAATAATAAATTCATTCTCGGATTACACTTCCGGTGAGAAACCTTCGTTCGGTTGCAATTCTGGTAGCTTCAGAAACGAGGAATTACTGCGCAAAAATAAAGTATTATAAAAATGTTGAGAACATTAATTCACTGTAATGACCCCAAAGGCTTTCTTTGTGAGACCCGTAAAGTCATAAATAAATTTGCAAAAGAAATAGTAATTGATCGTTCAAATAATAAGGAAAGATTATATATTTTTTATTAATTTGTACTCGATTTTTTTTTTTCCAAGATCGTTAAACCTCTTTGAGGAATTATTAAAAGCTGACCAATTATTGGGAGAACTTATTAATTTCCATTCAGCATGAAGGGTCGAAAACCCCTGGGAAAAAAGGGTCACAATTTTTTCTATACCGACTAAGGTGGTTTCGAACCGTCAGTCGCGCTGACAACGTCAAGGCTTCATGCAGGAAGGGCGCTGCGTGCAACATTCAACCTTATCGTATAGCTGCAGATTCGCATCGCGTGATAAAAATGAAAAGAACAAACTATACTCCGGTATGGGAAAGTAGAGGGGGGGTGGCGATGGAATTTCCCCCGGAAGGTTGTAATTACGATGGGAAAACACCCTCGTCACCGCTCAACTATATCGTTTCGTTGTCGCAAGGGAGACAAGCGGGACGGAAGAACACGCAACGGCGCAGCACTCTGTGACGTTAACGATCGCGTGCCCCGTGTTGTTTTTACCGTCACAGAAAATATAGTTTGCCTTGCATCGAACAAATGAAATTATCTTGAATTCAAAGATTTTAATAAATCCAATTGATTTAAATAAATTTGCATATCTGCGATTCGACATAAAAGTAACGTTTTGACCACCCCCAGCTTTTATTTACGCGCAGCCCCATACGGGTCGAATTTAAGGATATTCATTTAAATTTATGATCGCTCTTAAGATTGAACTTTGGATCGACGTTTGACCTGATTTTCATTGCGTGCTTAAAATGTATCTCAAGTTCGAACCTCAGTTCAAACTTTATGCCGGCTTAAATTTCATTCCAAGTTTACAATTTGTAGATTATATGTTTGAATCCTTCGTGCACCCAATTTTGATGACACTGAACTGTCGTCAATACATGATCTGAGAAAATAGTTTCTTCAATCCGTTTCTATAAAATAGTTGCTGGACAACAATCTTTCTCATGAAGCACATGATCAGTGACTGTCAAGATGGGAAGCAATCGATAGATGGGCAATGAGATTTTCTTGGAAATGTTCTCATTGTCTCTAATAAATTTAAAGTTTCGATGGAATTTCCGTTCAGACTCAAGTGCGACCTTATGATGAAACTTCAGGATGAAATCAAATTAAAACTCCAGGACGAAATCTACTTCAGACTCGATCTTGAGTTTAAACTAACGCGATGAAGTTCAAACACAAAGGATCGTTTTTAATTTCTTGCACTATATTTTTCCCGCGGTGACTTTGACCGTAGTAATTTTTAATGACAATTCACATTTACCAGTCTCATTGAAGTTCCACAGAAAGGAAAAAGGAAAAAGATTACGTACAAACTCGAGCGTGAAACTCCGAAAGGTGGCATTGCGGTAGAAACAAGATATGAAAGCTCTTGAAATTCTCATGAATGCCGATGAAGTAAGGTAGAAAACGAGCGGAGAGAGAGAGAATAAAGATAACTAAGATAGAAGCGAGTGTAACGTCGGGACGGACTGACGAGGATAGAGGAAGGGTAGTTCTCGTCTCACTCTCGGCGCGGTGTGGAACAAGAGCTGGCGGCTTTCACTTTAACGTGGATGCCGAGGGAAATTGAGGATAAAATGTGAAGAATACCGGGGAAAAAAGGTTGAAGCCTACGGTGCATAAGTAGTACAAGAAACAAGTGAAAGAGACGTAGCGGCGAAGCTCGAGGGCTGCAGGCAGAGTGAATCGTCGGCGTGAAGTTGGGCGCGTTCACCAAGAAAGAGCGGAGACTCAGGCGAGCGGTGTAAAACCGAACGTAAATATTCGAGGAATTTCGGAATAGTTTGTAAAACAGACAAACATCCAGAGGCAAGAATAGACGATCGATTATTGGAGCTTGCAAGAAAGCTGACCCAGAAAAACGTTTATTCCTACCAAAGAAAATTTGTTGAGAACAAAGAAAAATGTTTACTACCTTCAAAATAAGACAAAGCGTTTATTAATTTTTAATAATTGTATAAAAGGATATTTATGGCCAATCATATTCAGTTTGGAAGAAAAACCTTTGAAGTTTAATCCATAATCGTCATGAAATATTAATATCCTTTCTGTTCAAACTAAAGTAAATTATTGGAACTAAAGTATTTACAATATTTTTAACGTGCGAAAAATGATTTTTTAACACAACCGTGCGTGAAATTAGAGCCTCCGACTTTTTCATAAAAATCTCCAGTTAGATTCATTAAATTTCATACTAATTTCTTTAATCACAAGTTTTCGTTTAAGCTAGTACGTTTCCACTCTAAAGAAACATCCGCTGATTCGTCAAACGCAAAGAAAGTCCGAAAAGGAAAAGCCGACAAACACTTCCGAACGAGCGGCGAATTCCGTATGCTGAAGTGAACAGAACGAAGGTGCTGTAGATTCACTGAGGAGCAAAGGTCGTGCCGAGGATGTAGATAGATAAAAAAAACGCGTTTTAGCGTAAACCTACATCGATTTGGATGCAGTCCAAATGTTTTCGTTTAGCCTTTGCTAGATTCTCCCTCCGACTTTTCGGTATCATCGATCCGGTTTAGGGGTTGGCCTCGCCGCGCGTGCATCCCTCCATTTCGATGTTGCGTGGCCTATTACTCGGAGTGACCAGCGTCAGGGATGACGCGAAGAACCTGAAACGGTCATTGGAATTTTGGGTAGATTGGTAAACCGAAATTCAAAAAATTTCAGACCGCCAACTGGAGGGATTGGCGAGGATGGAATAATTTGAATCAGTTCTCCTAGCAATGGCTTTCGTCAAGATGTGAGTTGACCTCAGCCCGTCTCGCGGGGCATTGAATTTCCTAAAAGACCTTATTTGTAAATATGACCAATGTAATTTTATACGCAAAATTCCTGCCTGAAAATATAACAAAATTTGCGGATTCTTCTCAATCGACTTCCAACAACCAACATTGGCAAAGATCTCGCTGCCAAGTTCGCTTCCAAGCACAACAAAATGTCCCACTTCTTCGCAACGTACTTTGATCCTTTAGAAAAGGGTTATCCATAAAGCAATTTTCGATCGAGTTTCATCGAAATGCTCCAGCAGCTCGAGAGCCCAATCCGAGCTCGATTAAATCGTGCGTGGTTCGCGTGCTTGAGAGCCATAAGGTTCTCCGAACACTCGGTTTATCGGGAAGCAAAGGGCGGCGTTGAACCTCCGCCGTGAAGGTGTAACACAGTGGCGCGCACACAGAGACCGTCCGCACAAAAAGCCTTCGAACTGTACAGCGTATAAGTGTGTACCATCGGTATAAGCTCGAGGGAGAAGAACCACCCGCGAGCGGGGTGGCCCGCATCGACGGTAGGGTCCCGGGTAGGAGAGAACTGAACTGCGCGGTGGCCAAGATCCACAGTTGGTTGCGGGCTGTCGCCCTGTGTGCACCGCGCGATATCTGTCTAACGACCGTTGGTACACCTCGAGTACGTCACATACACGGTTCCTCAGATTCGATTCGGGTGTCGCGCCATAGACGAGAACACCCCAAGCGGTAAATTGGACATGAGGCGATTTTAGCGAAAGCAACGATAAACGGAAAAAAAATGATCAATGTCCCTAGTCGTTGTTGTACGACGAAACGGCGTTGTGCCATAATCTTGGGGATTCTCGTCAGCCCGTGAGGCTCGAGTAGCCGAGAACGACGGTGAAAGCGCGCCCAAAGTGATGGTTAAATCCCGTGGAAGTGACCCGCTCGCCGTCACGACGCTTCGTCCATCATAAATTACCTTTGATCCATAGAACCCTTCCGTCGTCTTCCACGGAGCCTGGATAAGCCCGTGCGGTGTCTCGGTTGATGGTCGCATAGACGGTGGAATCGTCGGGTGCGATCCAGGATTATTCACGAAGCGCGACAACGAAGGAACCGGGGGGTGAAGCTGACACGCGGATTAGCGTCATCGAAGAGCGCTATCACTCAAACGGTTCTGCGGACGGATCTGGATCTAGACCCGTGAGAATAGGTGGTACCCGCTGTGCTTGCGCCAGCGCGGTGTTGATGGTTCGTTATCGAGACGCCTGTTATAATTGTGCGATGACACGGAAGCGCGTACAGTTCGGAGATTCGTTCGGTTCCACTCGGCGAAATCAAAGCGGATAGGGTATGATCCTTCAGCGGTTTTGATGCGCCTGTTGGGTGACATCCTATTGGCGAGTCGTGTGTCACGATTGTGCGCTGATACGAAGAGCCGAGCTTGCGAAAGGTCAGAGATTCGTTCTCCATCGGGAAAGATCACCAGCGCGGTACCCAACCAGAACCCATGACGTCTTATGACCTCCAAAGTGGATAACTGATCTTGAGGGTGGGTTCCCTTTCGTAGGTCGTGTTTTGGTAATCGCGCATTGGCACGACGTCCGGGATTTGTGGAAGGTCAAAAGTTCACTCCCGGTCGGAAGAGATCGTCTCCGCAGAGTCCAGAACCGTTGATGTCGCACAATCTCCAAAGCCGATAACCGATCTTCCGGTTGATGCCCCGCTCACAGACACGGATCGGTAATCGCGCCCTGAGACGGAAATCCAACTCGTGGAAGATCGGATGTTCGTTCTTGCCCGGAAAATATCACCCGCACGCAATACACGCGGCACCTACCACGCCGCATTCGCATTATCTCCAACGACTACGATGCATCCTCTGGGTGACATCCTGTTCGCAAGTTGCGCGTTATAATCGTTCGCTGATACGGAGCCTCCGCTGGGGAAAAAGGTCAGAGGTTACTTCCCGTTCGGTGAATTTCCCGTCTGCACAGCATCCGAACAGAACCACCCCCGCATCATCACCGACGGACCCGACAGACGGCTCATCCTGCCCCACGTGACCTTTGCTCTTAGACCTTTGACGGCTTTTCGTGCATCAGAAGACTTCGACGGTGTCGGATCTTCGTGGCTGTGTAATCTGGTAGAAGCTAAGACTGTTTATCGCTCACACGGCTGGTGGAAAAATCGCGGAGGAAAGATTCACGGTGAGGGGAAAAACCGAAGGTACCGATCAGGACGAATCACTACGGCTCGACGCTAGAAATTTCGGTAACAGAGATTCAATGTGTTCCCGTCCCGTGTTTCCACAGTAATCAATGACGAAGCAATAAGGAACACGAGGACATCAACGAAGCAATCTCGCAAGTGCATTAATCGCTTATCACATCGGAGAGGCGACCGGGCATCGAACTCTTTGCCGATTAGTGCGTCGCCCTTGATTTTTCCTTTGGCGCTTTCGTTGAATCGATAACGAGATTTCGATAAACTCGTTGATCTCGAGTGACACGATTGATCTAGGAGAGTCATCGGCGGAATTTTAGCGGTGCAACGGTGATCGATGAACGATCTTGAAATACCGACACTGATGGTGGATCAGATCGGTGACGAACTTTCCGCCGTCTTATGATCTCGCGCTACGATTAAGTAACAATTGAGAAGAGGTAATTCAATCGATATATTTTTCATTTGGGGGGAACGAGCAGATAAATGTTATCGCCCGGTGTTTCTCGAGCATCGATCCGTCCGGATCATCTGAGAATGCCAACTACGACGTCGAGACTCGATCCGATAATCGTGGGGCGCGATCTTGTCAAGAAAGTTCTGAGGTGAGAACGAAATTCGAAGAGTCAACGAGCAATAAAGAACAATAAAGATATCTGTAAAAAAAAAAATCAGAAATTAAACTACTTCAAGATTATAACAATCAAAAAAATCGATGGTAAGAAAACGTTATTCGAACCTCCACGATCTCCATTCGTCGACCTTATCGACAGATCGCAAGCTCGTAGTCCCGAGCGAAAAAAAACAAAGGCGAATCACAGACTCGCTTGATCCAGGATTGACGAAGATTACAGTTAGGAAAATTGCTCAAAGTCCTCGACACTGCCGACGAAGCGATCCGGAAGTCATGCGGGATCCCGTAGAGGATCCTTGTCTCGAGGATGACGCCATGCTGCCGATTGTTTGAGGCCTTGAGCGAACACGGAACGGAAACCCTTGACGAGCTTTTGACTGCCCTGTCGGACAAACGGGCGGAACAGTGTTACGAGGCAGCAGGTGCATTCAACAGCGTACAGCTGCTCGATAGAGGTGCAGTCGCTTCTCTCGACGATTCAAAACCATCGTATTTTTGACGAAGAGTTTCAAGGATTTTCCGATAAGCTTGTATCGAATCGGTTGTATCGTCTAACGATGATGAAATCAACGGAGTTCGGGAGGACCGCGATCAGTGGAAAACCGCTCGCACGGTCCGACCCTAAAATCGATGGAGCAACGAGAACGGCAATAAAAGAAGTCTCGTCGGGATGCTGCAGGCTGTTATGCTAGTGAGCGCACCGGGTCGTGGGAGACGAGAGCGTTATCCCGGTTTTTATCTTCAACGTCGTCCACCCCGATACAGGATGAATCGCGGCGAACAGGAGACACTGTTCCGGCAGAGCCGACAGTTAACGCGAATCGTGCCGTCGCGCGAGGATCTTGTTCTGAGCGTCCTGAAAGCTCCTATCGGTCAGCAACAGCAACAGCAGGAACAGGAACAACAATTGTCGCCGTACAGTCACCCGCATTATCTTCACACTCAGGCGCATCATGTCAACTGCCAGTCTCATCATAATCATAAAAGATGCGGTCATCAAGGTAGCGATACCTCTGTTATATCACGATAGGACTCGCGGTCAAATTTTTGAAATTGTCAACCAATTTCACCGCCCGTTTGTTTCGCTGCTGACGATGTTTCAAGATTTATTGATTTAGTCGAGGCAATTAAGATCGAGATGTTGCGAGGGTTGTTGACAAGATTTTGGGACGATTAGTGGTTCCATTTTATTGGAGGATTTTATTGGACTTCATAAAAAAAATATATATATATATATATGTATATATATATTTAATTTCCCGTACAAGCAGAGACGATTGCAGCCACGTTCAAAGTAAGCAATCTACCGGTTCGACGATCTCGGGGAAAAAAATTTGTCCTTCACAGTCCTTCGAGTATCGACTGCCCGTTGACCTACTCAGGGAACTGGATTAACGCACGAGATAACTCATCGTTCGGTCGATGCGCGAACATTAATTATTAATGGAAACCTTGCTGGGGTTCGGCTCGGAAACACGCGACATCCACTCGTTGCTCGATTTCCTGCAAGTTCATCACCATTTCGTATGAACCCCTTAACCCCCTCTCCCCCCATTTACTTTGACAATAACACGTGCACGCACTGGGCGCATATTGCATTATGTGTGCGCATATCGTTATTAATTTCGGCTCTACCGATTAATTTCTACCGATTATTTTTTCCGGCCATATAGGACTCGTCTGATAATTAGCTTATGAATTAATCAAATATTTTTTAATTCGAGCGGTTCGCTATTTTTGAGTTTCTCATTAAAGTCTCATCCCGGATGAATAAGAAATTCTTTACCTTAATCGGTCAACTGATAAATTATTGGAACGTGGTTCGAAAGATTTTTACTTGTTGCAGACGAATTTAGGTAGATTAATTCAATATTGGGATTTTTATCGAATTATTAACGGGTTTAGGAATTATTAAAATTACACAATAATTTATACTTTAAGGCGCACTACTCAATGGGTATATAAAAACGCTATTAAAAAAATCCTCAACGTGAAACTAAAGAATCTCCAAAATTTTGACTAATGCCAATTTCTGTTCCAGAAAAGGGCTTAAAAATAAAGACGAAATTTTTTTTTTCTTATTTAAAGTCTTTCAAACTTTTCCATTGGGAAAAGCGTTGAAGATTCCTTGAGAATGAGTCTTGAGGCTATAAAACTGATTAATATCATCAAAATTACATGACTAATCCAGTGTCGACATTATTTTACGCCTCCCACACTTGTGTCGCTCGGCAAGCATACAAATCTCTCCGCGCCACTGTGCTTCGTTATATTTCGATGGGCATGAATACGTTTGGCCTGAATACATTGCGCGGGTAAACCCGCGGCTTTGATTTCACGCACGGTTTATCACAACATGGTTTCCGCATCATTAACGATTTTAAGTTCGATTAACGTATGCGTTTTCGGCTATTACGAACCTCGAATTTTCGGTCCTCATGATAAGCTTAAAAAAAGAGAGGTGCAATTTTCTATGAGCATTTTCAATTCGAATATTCGTGAGCCCACGGACATTGCATCGGGAATTCAAGAGTCCGATAACAAAGCCACCCCCATCCGGTTTATTGTCTTTCGATTATGATACCGCAGAAGCGGGCGACCTCGCGCTCATCCATCGAACACTAAACTCACCCCAGCGAAGGGACGTATCCTTCTACCGGTGTATGCAATTTGCACCAAGAAACCTTGAGTAAGCGGAACCCTCGAGCGTCGTCCTATCACGTATTATACAAACGGAGGCGATAAATTCAAATTTCCCACCGCGAACAACACCGGGGCGATGCAATGAGGCATGGCTATACGAGCAATCGGTCGATCAGCGAAGCTGCTATTTCCACACACCACGAATTCGCAATTGCACGAATTTACGAAAAAAAAAAATTTTCAAAGCTATATATTTATCTTATATATCGAACATTTCATCTATGTATCGAGTTGAAAAAATATTTATTTACTCGAGAAGTATTCAATGCAGTTCGGAGCGAAAAACCAAACGGAAATTGGGGAAGCAAAAGTATTTTGAAATTTATTTTAGCTTTCAGAATTCGGGTTATTTTTTTACACATGCAACAAAAAAGGTCGGTAAAAGATTTCTCTCTGTTCGGTACCAATCGTCTGAAAGTTGAATTAATAATTAGTTATCATGAGAATGATCGTACAAAACACCGACGAAAAATATTGATATTTTTCCGTGCGGATTAGAGATTTTCGTCTGCAGTATTTGGTAAATTTTATCAGCCGGAAGAGACATAAAATAATGAAAAAGTAATGCACAAACTTCATTTCGAGCATTTCGTTTCGTTCAACGATTTTTTTCATTACTTCTACTCCGTCAGATTTAATTTCGCGCAACGTTCTAACAGCCTGGTTTTTTCTTCATCTTTTTACCCGCGTACATGGATGATACTGGGAACCTGTTCTCAACAAGCTTCCGGTACTAACCATCCTCCTCCCTCTTTCTCCAGTTTTATCTTTATATTTTCTATTTTTGTCCTCGGGTCTGTTAAAAAAAAAAAACTAACGTCGGTAAAGATAAAGAGTTGAGAACTGTTTTTCTCTCTCTTTTTCTATCTCTTTCTCTCTCCCTGTCTCCCCTCAACCTCTCTTTCTTCTACTGTCTCGCGGAAACAATTATAAAATCCTTCCGCGAGCGCGATGAGTTTTTGTTTTTCACAACTTTTTATTTTGCACTTCTCTCACGTTTTTCACCTCTTTCACGTTCACAGAAAAACACAATTGTCGTCGATTTTTTTCATCTTTAACGCGTTCGAAAGAAAATTTCTTGTGCTAATGACCTCGCATCGTTAAGCAATCGAAATCGTCTGAAAACCATTAAAAAAAATTTCTTACTGCATTTTTTAACAAAGCAGATTTTTTTCTTCTACTAGGTTGACTTCTCGTTCTTCCGATAATCACAATAATCGGACCGTATGTACGTTCCTTCGCGGAGTTTCGTACAATTTGGCTTCGATATCCCAGAGCGGAATAAATACATACGAATGAGACCCTCGCTACTCAGATTCAATTTCATCGAGAGTGGTATAAAAATTCGATTTCTCGCGAGGGATCGTTTTTATGCCGGTCGCTCGTGGAAATTTAAATTCTTCAATACTTTATAGGCACGAAAGATAAACAATTCTGAAGGCTCAATAATTTAAACATAAACAATTCGGAAGACTCAATGAGCATGAAAATTCGATTTCTCGGGCCGGTTCATTTTTATGCCATTCGCGCGTCGAAAATTATATTCTTCGATACTTCGTAGGCACGAATTTTAAATAATTTGAAAGCCTAATAATTCCCACGAAATTCGTGCACTCTTGCCAAAGCCCTGCACTCTGGAATATCTGGAATATTCTGGAATATTTTGGAAATTGCCCAGCACCTAACAAAAAAAAAAGGTCAAAGATTCATATAATTAGGAAAGGGCTTTTAACCTAATAATAGAGTGTCGGACTTTCGTTAACAATTCTACAGAGAGGTCGTAACCCAATTTAACGTCGAATCAATTAAATACAGCCAAAAATATGTATCGGGTCGAAGCGTATCCGAGAATAAACTAGTTTTCGCTCGCGATCCGCGGCAACGGGGGGAGGGAATCCTCGAAATGTCGCAGTGCACCGAGGTTGCCGATGCGCCAGAAAACTATTAAGGGGTCAGAGGAGTCGAGGTGTCTACCTAGTTACGGGCACGACGACGAGATAGGACGGGGCCGCTTTCTCTCCCGTCGGTAGTCTTAAACCGGAAAACCCAACGATTCTCTCACTCCCGCGACGGTGAAAATTTAACTTCATCGAGTTATATAGGTAGGAGTGTCTGCAGTCTCGTCCGGGTGCGACGGTCTCGCCGATGTGCAACTGCGCGAGTCGAACATCAACGATGATAACGGCCGAGCGAACGGGCTCACCGAGCGAACTAGACGCTTGCAAGTTTTCCCCACGAGTTATTAACATTTCCATCTGTCGTGATTGCATTAATTCAGAATGTCTGTAGACGTATGAATATACGAGTACATATCGGTTGTTCTATGCGCGGTAACGTAGGTGTTGTTGATCCAGCGCAAGCTCACCGACATCGACGCAAAACTTTTTACCCTCATTGTTCAACTTCGCACTTCCGGTTACTCTATTCTGTGAATTACCATTCATCGTAGGACGCTTTTATGCTAGAAATCCACTGCGATACGGCACAGTTGTACGTTTACGATCAAAATTATATTCCATCAGATAAAGGGATCTTGGCTTTAAAGTTAATTTCCAAAGATTTTTCGAGGTTCGGAAACTTTAGGATTCGAGAAAAACTCGCGTTTTAGTATTGAAGGGAAGGATCGTCGACGATCGAGAAAATCATGTAAATTTGCAGAGCTATGGAATGGAGAGTTAAAAATAAACTAGGCAATCTGAGGGCCGAGGAAAAAACATCTGTCATACCCGAACGCGTAGTGAAAATCGGCAACAGTCGACCGGGTTAGATTTCGGGTAGATACGCAGATTCGTTTATCGCGTGCTCTGCGCCCAGGCCACTTGGAAACATCGTGCCGCACGATACAATATCACAACAAGCATGGCACAAACTTGACGAATAAAAATGCGAGAAAAATATCAGAGTAAAAGTAAAATTCTGTAAGACGTAAAACAATTTGAGGCACGAGTTAGGAAACATTTTGGTAGATTTCGATAAGATTCCACTGAGAATCTTAAAGTTCACAGCAATACGAAATATTCCATTAGAAGCAGTCGCAACAATTCAGCAGTGAAATAAACGGGAGGCTTTTCACG
Source organism: Listrodromus nycthemerus (assembly GCA_963978505.1). Classification (NCBI taxonomy): domain Eukaryota; kingdom Metazoa; phylum Arthropoda; class Insecta; order Hymenoptera; family Ichneumonidae; genus Listrodromus; species Listrodromus nycthemerus. Next base: position 2,708,284 of record OZ021679.1, read on the forward strand.
TCGCAAAAAAAAAAAATTCCAAGCTCCATCGAGCGAAAGAAACATTTTTTCTATTGAACAAAAACAGAGGGTATAACGCCTCTCGGAGGAAAAATGAGCTATACAGATCCTTCTCGATAATCCCTCCAGGTCAGGCGTACAACAACGAAAGTCTTCCACGCGCTGGTAGCAGGGAGCAATGCGCGAGATTGACGGAGAAGCGTTACAGCGCCGCGGCCGCCTACGCTGCCCTTCAGGGCAGCGAAGACGAGCTCGTCGTTGGCGAATCGGAGGATCTCGCTCTTAAGACACCGGGAAGCGAGACCGAGGACACCGACAACGGTGGGCCGATCGAGGAGGAACCCTCGACGAGATTCACGTTTCTCCGTCGATTTCGATCGCCTCGATTCGGCGAGGCGCATCACAAAAGAGTGCCCACCCCCATGAAACGCAAGCATCGAAGAAAGAAGAGCAAGGACGATATTATTAACAGCGATGTGAACGGCGGCGAGGAGGAGCTGGAGGAGGAGGAACCACCGAGTCCCCATCAGGCCGGCGTTCCCGATCCTTACTATCCCATCTATCTGCCGATCGATCAAGCTTTCAAGGCGAAATACGTTTTTCACCACAAGAAGGGAAAGACCTTTCAGGAGCGTCTGTACGTCTTTCTCGAACATCCGGGTGGCTGGCTGTGTTTCGTCTATCATTGCACCGTGTGAGTATTATTATCCGCTAGCAAGCTTACCGTGGTTCCGGGCACATGGAGAACAAAATATAGAAGAAGTCGTAAGCCTGACAATGTATCGTGATGACGATGCATTGTGCGATAGCCATGTGATGATAATTAAAAAATTATGTGATCAATAGTTTTTCGAGAAACGACCTTATCGGAAATGTGTCGTTAAGTTCGAAGTTCGAATTTCTAGGCATCTGGAGAACGATATTAAAAAAAATGGTTACGAGCCACGATGAAAATGTTATTTAATAACGATGCGATTGAAAAATTTACACGATCAATATTTTCTGAGAAATTTTCATGTCAGAAATGTCCTTATCGTTAACTTGGAGCGGTTAAAGATTTCTCAAGCTCAGTGGAGTTCCGAATTTCAGGCACTTGGATAAAATCGTCGTAGAGAGATTCTAAGCCGAAAATTTTAATGCTATGCATAGTCATATGATGGGAAATTAAAAAATGACACGAACGACATTATCTGAGTAAATTCTCTTGTTCAGGAAAGTCCTTATCGTTAGCTTAGGGCAGTTACACCCCTTTCAAGCGCTCCTGGAGTATGGTAAAGAAAAGTATAGTCTGCTCATAATTGGTTACGCGAATATTTGAACCGTAACAAAACGGATATAGAACGGAATAACTTTTTCACTTTCATAATTTTTTTACCGACCCGGGTACGCTACACTGTGTCCGGAGTTATTGTTAGCTCGGCATTACTATTGACCGGATCAATGGAATCTAGACGGGAGCGACGTGTGCTACAACTTGGACCGGAGCAATCCTATGAGCGAGGCACGTATCAATGCCGTTAACGAACGTATAGTTATCGCTATACTCAACCTTGATTATGTACGAGGGTTCCGGAGGCCTCGAGTCCGAGTACAGTTACGCACCTGTCTCATAGTACGATAAGCGTGATTAACCGCGGGACTGACTGAGCGCAAGCTCTACACTCAACCGCAACGTTGTCTATGACAGACCGCGGATGGAATTGATACTCGACTGAATTCGCTTACTACCCTACCACGCGCCTAGACAATATTATTTCCAACGTCCATCGGCTCGACGTCCTTGTCTTATCGCCCGTCGATAAGTCTGCCACTACTCGCCAACATTGTCATTGCGTCGAACGATTGACCATCCCTGGCACTTGTCCCTCACACTTGCCACGGAAGTCAAATCGTTCCGAGACTCCACGGTCCTTCCTCGATTTTTTCGTCACATCGATTACAATTTTTTTGTCATTTAAGCATGCTGTTCTTTAAATGACGAGTTGAATCTGTGCCAACCGAGCCTTCCGACGACCGAGTGACTGATCATTCCTAAGCTTCGAGCACTTGTCTCGAGCATTTTCTAAGGATACTTTGTTAGAATGTGTTTCGACGAACCTTCCTCGATTTTCTCATTGAATCGATTGTCATTTATTTAACGTGACGTTTCATGAACGACGTATACTAAAATGAGTACTCGATAATAATTAAAGGGACCAATAATCGATAGCAAATTACTACCGGGCGTCGACGTACAATTCATATGAATAATGATGATGAACGTATAACCGTTGCGACAGCATTGAAACAGTTGTACGTTTATCATTATTACTCGCATGAAATGTAGATCCATGGTCGGCTATAATTGACTATCAATTATTCGTATATTCAATCATTATCGAGTGCTTACATTAGAATACTCGTTTAAAAGACCGCGCGTTAAATCGGTCGTGATACTTTCATAACTGTTATACGTTTACCAGTACAATTTTTATTAATTGTACATCGATATCCTAATATTTGTATTCTGATTATCGGTACCTTTAATTATTATTGAATCGTATTGATAATTTTCGTTTTCATTATCATTGTTAAATTATTTATTATTATTTCGAACAAGTTTTGTGGGGAGGGAGGGAGTTTCAAATATTCTCTGTATGATCAAATAAAAATGACATACATTGTAAAAAAAAAATTGTCCATTCAATGTACCGAAACATGGGGTTTGAATACGTTAGTTGTATCAATTGATCTTTAATGCATTAACGCTCCTGAAATTTAGGATGAAATTTATATAAAGAATTTCCCGTGCTGTGCATCAATTTTCAAATTTTTTTTTTTACAGTGCAGATAAGATAAATTATTTCCACGATTTTTGTAAGCGTTAGACAAATCATTCGTACCACGATGGATGGTTAATTTTTATCTGCATCAACGAATGCCATAAAAGGGGAAGGTGGAAGAAACCGCATCAGCCTTTAATGACCTTTTTCGACCGACGCAGTTTTAAGCTTGTCGTCGTACCTGGCTCGTCAAGCAGATTCGATTCGCATTCTCTCCTCTAATCCCCGTCGAGTTTTCAGCGCCACAGCTGGTGAGGCAAGGGTTGCTCGATTGGCATGGCTGCCGCAGGGTTATAATCTCTCTTCGTGCTTGGGTAAACGCTACGGCGGCTGTATATCCGATGATCTAACCTCTCGACGACCCTCCACCAGATTAGACGATCAATGTTTGCGCCAACGGAGCGTGAGATACGTTGAAGTGAGCATAAAAAAAAATTAAGAAATAGCGATGATACTATTTATTAATTTTTCTACGATTCTTTCATGTAACGATTGAAATTTATAAGTTGGCGATTTGTTAGATCGTGCGGTTTTCTAATTTTTATAAACATCGATGGATCTTCAACGCTTTGTAGAAACGTCGAAATGCGATTTTTTAAATATTTTTAAAAATCGGGGCCGTATATTAAAGTGACCTTTCTGGATCGTAAAGAAAAAAATGTATTATTAAGGTGCTCGTGACGATTTTAATTAATACCATTTTTGACAGTAGTCCATCTTACCCCCAGGGTATCATTGTACCTCGATCTCCTTACAAACGGTAAATTTCCCCTGTGAGCGGATTTTCGATTTCGCATCCGGGATTGCGTTTCGGTAATCCCGTCTCTATCGACAGACCGCAGCGCGTTGAGAATGTTGGGGCAAAACGGTCCACTATCTAACATTTGAGACGATAGTTCTTTCATATTTATGGCGAACATTTTTTTTTGCGTGTAATTGATTAAAAATGGTTCGCATTTTTTTTTTATCGTTCTATCTGTTGAGGTATTTTGGTTCAAGTTCAAAGACGTTTGCAGCGATTAACACTAAAAGTATATTATCTTCGATTAAATCCTCTCGATGGGACGGTCCGTAGCTTCGTAAAAATGATTTCACCAACGGCAAGAAAAAACTTCATCAATTTATTAAAACCGTATATGTTGTAAAAGATCGTAATAACATTGCTAAATGAAGTGGAAGATCATCGATTTCACACAGGATTAACGATGATAGATTCGAAATTGTTCAGTGAAATAAAGGAATTTATAATTTGCACGCTGTCCGCTCATGCTGTACAAACGAGCGGGAATCAATATGAAAGGAACGGGCAAAAATCCAGCGAAAATACACTGCAAATAAGCCGAAAGCGTGATTGAATTATGAATCAATGTGCAGAGAACCTAAAGAGATTATAAACAAGATATTACTAAAAGAAAATTATCAAGAAGAGTTCAATAACTGAAAATTATTATATTAAAACAATTGGCCAATAATAATTTGCAATTCATTATCGACTGAATATCATCATACATTAATCATTAACACGTAATTATTCGCAAGTGATTATTGATCAAATATTATTGACACATCGTTGAACGTACAAACGACTAAAGTAACGAACATTCAATTACTTTCCTTCAAGTTCTTTTTCTCAGTGATTTCAATTCATCGACATTTCCATGTAGGAAGTGTAAACCGACATTGCTATTTCAACGATTTCGACCCTTGGTTGAAACTCCGCTGGAATCCGCATTCGATGCCCCTTCGTAATCTTGAGACTTGTGAGATAATTACCAAGTGAAAATCAGTCTCTGTCTCGAGCTTGCAGGCAGGCGAGGGCGGGAGGAACTGCAACGTAACGTTGTTCGAATTACACGATTGGCCATTATGAAACATTGTATTGTGTGCGAGCGCAACGGCTGCGGACGGAGGGAAGGAGAGAATTCATTCGGTCACATGGAATCTGCTTCAAAGTCCGATTCGCCGGTACATAATATACGGGCCAACGAAGCAAGACAGAGCAAACAGTTTCGCTCGAATCATTCGGTCTCTTTCCATCACAAAAGCTCCTGGGCTGGCTCTGGATGAAACACAGCGGCCGGCATTGGCCCGGTCCGGAGAATCCCGTACCACCAGTTCTCCAATTTCCGATAGCGAAAATGTATATCGCCCGCCAGCGGGTATTCGATTTCGCATGCGGGATACCGTTTCGGTAATCTCGTCTCTATCGACAGCTGGGAGCACGCAAAAAATTTTGAGACTAAATGGACCAGCACAATCTACGTGAGACGATGGTTCTTCATTTTTATAATTCAATTTTAATGATCACATAATAGTGATATATCAATATTAATATTATCATATGATATTATATTTTAATGTCTTCATTTCTAATCTAAGATTCCTGCCATAAAAAAACTATTCGCAAGTAAAGCGTATTACAACGAAATTTTTGCGAACAATGAAAATAAAAGGTGGAAGTGTGAATTTCTTGAATATTTTCCCTCGGCAAAGTGTCTCGAACGGTCGAGATAAATTGCTTCGTTCGACAGAAATGTCTCCTACTCAAATAATTTTTACAAGTAGTCCACCTTACCCCCGGTACATTATTTTACTTCGATCCCCCTTGAAATCGGTAAATTTTCTCTTATCGTCGAAGCGGTGAGAGGACAATCAAAGTTTGGACGTGGACAATGTGAAATGACGTTTATCATTGTCGCCCGAGCGCGGAAGTCGGTTGTGCAATATCGTGAGATGATATATCGCAGATTTGATGGAATACACCGGATATTGCTTAATCAAAACTTTCGTCGGTGCGAGCGCGACTGGGACGACGATTCTCGTCGTTCGATTAAATTCGTCTCCTCGAGAGTGAGAGTCAGTCGAGCCAGGCGACACGAGTGATAATGAATGTTCGGGAGCGTTGACCCACTTACCCTTTCACCTTACTCGAGAAGAGGGGAAGTGGGGTAAAACGAACCCGTGCCCTTCCAAAGATAAAGATTTGAGTCGACGTTTTTTTCGGTCTCTCAAAAGATTCGAAAAAAAAAAAAAAAAGAAACCAAATGGTCCATTTTGCCCCGCTGCAAACCACCGCAGTATACATGCAATATCTACTTTGAGACAGATATGTATCCTGCTTGAAGCTGATTGTACCGTGACTTTCTTTAACTCACATTGGCTCGTCTGTTCCAAGAGTGAATTAGTCGATTGTCCAGAATTCCCGGGTTGTTCAGAAGATAAGGAGAACTCCGAGCGCAACGAAGAGTAATAAGAAGAAGCTGCTAAGGTGATAGTAGCGAAAGGATAAGAACGGTCTTCGAGCAAAAGAAAAAAAATTACGAAGAAGCAAAGACAATTATCGCAGTAGGTCGACGAAGGTGACCCGTGAATTTAACACGAAGGGTTTTCCTGGATGGCGCTGGAATTATAGCCTCCTGACACGCTATCTTCTTCCTTCAGGTGTGCCGGTTGAAGAAGTGGCCCGGTCTTGCACCTTCGTTAACGCGGCTTAACGATAACGCCACTTCTATCTCTGGCCACTGTTCTCGACACCGGTAAGAAGAGAGAACACGGTACGCTGAAATATAACTGGGATGAGCCACGAAGAGCCTGTTAGCCGCTTGATTCATCTGACTCGTAGACCCGAGACGATTCTCGGACGAATGGTTTGCAGATATACCGGGTTGCTTCGTATAATCAGTACCGGCAGTGCCGGTATAATTCCAGGTGACTCGAATGGTCTGGGGTCAGAAGGACGTACAAGCGTAGCTTTTGCACGCTGGAAAGATCCCCTTAGCTTTGGCCTCGATATGATAATGGTTTTATTGTAACCAAAAAGGCAGTGATAATAGAGTCTTGAAGTGCGATAACGTAATTAGTCAATGATTGCCAAAAAAATATTTGAAAATTGGTTTATAAATATTATCGACTTGATTATCAAATTTATCATCAAATTTACTATGAACTTTATTATGCCACAGTCGTAACAGGTGATATAGCCAATCGTCGTAAATTCGTTGTGGATTTTAAAAAATATTTGCGACATAATATCCTACCCTTATCGAGAAACAGGGCGAGTTTGAAACGCGATTGAAATATGATCACAACTAATTTACTACCATTGGCAATAAAATGCATAGCGACAGAGGGATCGGAACCTGAAAAGATGGCCATAACGATTGGCCATATCATCCCCGAATAACCCTACTTTAATAATGTTCCCGACAATGGAACGGAAGCCTCCCCATTTTTTATTCCTGGCGATGCGATACGCCGCGGCGGTGCCGTAAGGCCACGAGTCAACGATCACAACCGAGTAGAGTGAAGCAATCCAGTACGTGCACGGTTTGCGGCCTACGGGTGCACGATTAAATAGGACGAAATTAAACCTCCCACCGCGATGAAGATCGTAGCGTGTTTCGCGTGCTCGTAAATGTTTCTAAGTTGCCACGAGTCGGCCAACTACCGCATATTCAACGATGTAATCTATAGCAAAGCGTATGCATGTATGCTAGAATGCAAAGTTACGTAGGACGTGTATCATCGGGAAGCCGATATAGCCGATGTTAAGCCGACACGGTGATCGAAACTCGTTGCATTTCTGGGCGCATCAAGAAAAAGGAGTGGAAACATTTTTTTTTTTTTTTTTTTTTTCGTATATTCAAAAATTTATCAAAATATGTAATACGACGACGAATTACGATTAATTGTGGTTTTCCTTTTGTTTCCTTCCAGGTTCATGGTGGTATTGGTGTGCCTCATATTTAGCGTTCTGTCCACGATAGACCAATACAGTAACTTTGCAAATGAAACCTTGTTTTGGATGGTAAGTGTAATTTTTTAGTTTCAATTTTCACAATTTTGTTTAATCGAAACGCGCGACCCTTTCCAGCCCTTCTCGACGATAAGAACTCCACTCCGGGACTGATCGCACTATTCGCGACTTCGCGTAGCACTTTCTCCCTTAGCTTTGACGTTTCGTGACTGGGGTGGAAACTACAAAAATACCAAAAAATAAAAAAAATGTTGCGGCAACATTTTTTTTTTTTTTTCAAACAACGCTAGGTTTGAAACGCGATCTTGGTAGCAGCGCCCCGGGGACTGGAGCAAGAAACTGGTTTTAATTAATCAAGCTCTAGCTACGTCTCTTTCTCTCCGTAAGTGCAATGAGCGGAGCTCCATACTCGCTTGTCTCTTTTGAATCTCTGGCTTTACTTTCCCAAACCCACTAATGGGTTCCACATGATGAAGCCACAACGACCCGTGGAACAAATCCACGTTACATTATAAACGAGTCAATCTCAATTAATTACTCTGACCACGCCAAAGTCGGCTCGTTCATCATTATTAACACTTCTTTTCAAAAGCAATTTGTATCCATCATCCGAGTGAAAAATAAATCCTAGCGTTTTGATCTCCCTCGCTCGGGACTTTTTTTTGGAAACAAGAAATAAAAATGTTTTTGGCAATCGACGACTTTCAACTGCGTTTTGTCGCGATTCTACTTTTTCCAAAAAAATCGTCTCTATTTTGATGCTTTTTGATGTTCTTCAACGCCAAATAATGAAATAAATGCAAAAACCAAAAGATGGATATCTCAAACGAAAAAATAAAATTTGCTCAATTATTCATCCGGTGAATAAAAAATGTGCAGTCTTAAACTTTGTACGAGAGGAATTATTCATACCGAAGAGAGCTTTCGACGAGCAAACGGTCTGAATAGGTTATTACTTGAAGAATCTTTGAGTATATTCCTCACTTATTCAACTCGTTCAATTTTATACCGTCATTGTAAATTATGCGGTTTAAAGCCGCGGCGCTTAGTAATGTAGTACTGAAAGGCGACTCTCGGAATTTTGTTTGTCGCCTTTCTTCAAAAAGCCCTTGTGAAAGAAAACACTTTCACATTATTCGGAGCGCGCACTGCTCTTGCTTACTACCATCGTTTTATGGTGCTCAGAGTTAGAGCGTAAAAAAAAATGTCAAAGAAAATTAAAGAGCAACCGCGGTTAGCCTCGTTGACAGGACTTCCAGACGCTCCCAGTTCGATGGGATTTTGAAACGAGCGATGTAACACTGAGTCATACGGGAAAGATTTTCACCATGAAAAAAAAAAAAAAAAAAACAAAAAAAAATACCCTTACACTGATTCAAGTTTCAGTATATTAAATGTACAATTGATTTTTACAGTACGAGTTAATAAATCAGATTCCTGAATTTTTTGCTGCTACACTGCTATATATTTTTTTTATCAATTTTTTCCACTCCGCTCGTACGTGCGTCTGAGCTGACAAATTTTTTTCCACTAAAACAAAATATTAACGAGACCGAGAATACTACGTTTGAGATTATTCGTCCATCGAGGATATCGGGAAGAGCCCGGGCCGTTGCCGATCGATCCGTTTCTGTGGGAAAACATGAATTCGCTCCCGCGGGTATTCGCGTGGAGAGGGGCGACGCTCCACCGTTTCACTGTCGGCCTGGAGAAAGAGGTAGAAAAAAAGGCACAGCAAACGACGAGAGACAGCTAAGGCATAAGTAGACAAAAGATTGATTGCAACCTTCGGTATCGATGCGAGAGACACTCCAGTTATTCTGTTTCAAAAATCAAAGGACAATAGCCTCGAGAAGTGAAAGAACTTTTTCCATCGATTTAACGACAAAATAATCATCCCTCATCCCTTCGAGTCCAATTCGTTCCGTTGAACTACTTGCGCATACAATAGTGTCACAATGTGCGTGATTCTTATTTTTTATTTTTGCTCATTGTAGGAAATATGTTTGGTGGTATTCTTCGGTGTCGAATACTTGGTGAGACTATGGAGCGCAGGATGCAGATCAAAGTACATGGGCTGCTGCGGACGGTTCAGATTCATACGAAAGCCCATTTGTATAATAGGTGAGTTCTCCGTCGATTTTTCCGCCCCGCGTTGAAATATAGCTATCGATACTTGGTTATATTTAATTATTGCCTGCAAGATTCTTTTATGTTGTAGTTTACCGTAACGTATCTATTTAGAATAATATCTCGGAATTTCACATAACCCAGAAAAAACTATCTGACTGGATCAGATCCAAAAATCGAAATCAAGCCCAATCGATCAAACTCATCCGGGTGAACCTCAAATTGGAACCCGTATTGGGTGTCCAGACAAATTTCCAGACGGTCAGACGGTACGTGAAGATCCGGATCACGTCCAAAGACTTAGATCAAACGAGCTGGATTTTCCATGCCAATCCTTGGCGCCAATCAGATGTCGGATCAAGCCACCGTTTTTCATATCGAGCGGCTGCTGAGCCGAACATCGATCCATACAATACTTTGAACTTTTGATACGGGTGATTAAAAACTGTGCGACCATTCAATTTCGAAATACGACATTGCAGTGAAATACAACGCGGAAGACCGGCCCAAAAGTAATTTCCGTTTCTCCCAGTGCTGAGCGAACCCGGGCTAACGTCCAAGATAAATTTTCTTCTCGGTTGTATCCTCGAATCCTCCAGATGCGACATACGGCCGGACAACTTCGTGTCCCCTTGGCGATCACAAAAATGTCAATCGACGGGAACCAAGATATTTCTCCTTCGACGCTTCCCCGAGGAATGGAACTTCACAGTTGTCAACAGTCGAACTCCGTCAACGCGATTCCGACTCGCTGTATCGAGACCGGTGAGGACTTTCGTCCCCCGTCGTAAAAACCACATTCGAAGCATCGACCCTCCTGCTACGTGTGTCTCATTTACAGTGGCAATAACACAACAACCCTCGGGAACGTATCTCTTGTGTCGGGTCTAGTAAGCCACAGTTATCTGTCGTTATTCGAAAACTACGTCGCCGCGGACTTGTCGGAAGAGGTAGGGTCGAGTAGGCTGAGAGGGGACAAAAACCCTTGGGACCAAAAAACGGACTGCCTTATGTCACTTCTTCAAAACACGTATATTGACGTGTATCCGTCGCGATTATCACGCGTCCCACTGCGTCGTCATGAGGGATCAAGAATCTAAGTTGTCGCAGGTCATCGTAACCCTTTTAAAGTACGCCTTTCCTTCAATGATGTTTTCCCATCAAGAAATCTCAATCCGGGATTTCATGAACCCAGGCGCATCCGTGGATTCTCGTTGAGGGTGTCGGTTAGGGATTTATCAAAACCCGCTCAATCGCGATACACTCTTGGGAGTCACAAAAGTTTCGCGAACCAACGGAGTCGAGGTATTTCAAGCCAATGGGTCTCGGTGGAATCGTCACTCACTGGGGCTCTTGGGATAAGCTCGATCCTTCAGCGGGGCTGTGGAAGCTCCGCGTCAAATGGTTCGATGATCTCTCTCTGGTATTGCCTAACATATCCGGAAGACATTACTGGAAACGATTGTACTGGAACAAATAACAACGAAAGAAAGATGAAAAGAAATTTTCATCATCTTGGAGATTCAATCGCCCAAGAGTATCCTTTTATTCTATTCTCTACAGACTTAATCGTGGTTGTCGCGTCGATGGTGGTGTTATCAGTGGGGAGCAATGGTCAGGTCTTCGCTACCTCGGCGATAAGGGGTATCCGGTTCCTGCAGATTTTGCGGATGCTCCACGTCGACCGGCAGGGTGGAACTTGGCGTCTCCTCGGCTCGGTCGTATTCATTCATCGTCAGGTGAATTTTAAAACACGGATTCGACAAAGCCAATCCAGCATGAAACATAGAGCGTGGGGAAAGTGTGGCAAGATTGTGGCAAAAATGCGGGCCAAAGTGTGCGGTTGGATTGGAAAGCGGAACGGACCGATAGCAACAGTGATCAGGTAGACGTAGACGGTGAGAATTCCGCTGATGAAAATAGCCTACCATACCAAAGAAATCAAGCGATGAAATCGATCCTTCCGGAAGGGAAGGTTGGCAATTAAAATATATCGTGTCTTATAAAATTCACAATACCCCAATTCTATAGGAATTTATTTAGCCAATTCTGTAGGAGTTGATTTTAGCCAATTCTACGTGAATTGATTTTGGCAAATTCTATAGAAATTAATTTTAGCCAATCCTATAGGAATTGACTTGAGCCAATCCTATAGGATTGGTAACTGTTTTAAAAACGAGAGGAAAAATCTTGGTCTATCTCTACCGGGTAATTGTTTCCTCGGTCTACATCGAGCGCACACTTTTGGCCACACTCTTGCTACATCTCTCCCATACTCGTTGTTCCACGCAGGAAACTCTCTGTACGTGACATTCATATCGTAGCGAAAAGTCCAAACCCACTTGATCAACGATGCGAATTTGTTGTCTAAATCTACTAATTTTCAGGAACTCATTACGACGCTATACATCGGGTTCCTAGGTCTTATTTTCAGCAGTTATTTCGTATATCTTGCCGAAAAAGATGCTGTCGGGCCCGATGGAAAAACCGACTTCTCGAGTTATGCGGATGCTCTCTGGTGGGGTGTGGTAAGTAAAACACCGACCGATCTTAGCTACAATAAATCCCTCAAGCGATCGCGTTAAATTTCTAAATAAATTTTAATGAAATTTACTTTAATTAATTCAAGACAATATTAATTACTGCCAGTTGCTTTACCGGTCACAAGTAATCAACAATATAATTAGGTGGCAAATTCCAAACAACTCGTGAGATCGATGTGACAATTTGCCGATGGCGCGGGCGGACGGGGGAAACGTTCATGCGGAATTCAACGATACCCAGGAGGTCAGCGTTTCCGTGTAAACGCACGAACGATCGACGTATCGGCATCGTCGTACCGACGATATACTCGTGGCCTTTGTGAAACACAACAGTGCCACCGTTCGAGCCAACCAGATTAATCGAACAATGCGCCGGGGTCCTTATCGTCGTCCTTAACTGTTTCGACGAAATAATTGCGCGAACGCGATAGTTTACGCACGCCAAGGGTACTCGGCTCTTTATCGTCGATCGATCGTGTCGGCGAGCAGCGGGAATTAAGTCCCGATCGGGTAAACGGTTCAATTATCGATACCGCGATAGGTCCTTCGCGAATGGTCGTTGACACACTTTCGGTCGCGCGATACTCTTCGATGAGCTTCGACTCGTCACTCGTATCGTCCGTTCGGGCCGACATTAAAATCGGTCACCGCACATGAGTGATTTTTTTTTTTTCACTACTGTGAATTTTCAGCAATTTTCCTCGTGTCGAATATTTTGTCTTCTTTAGTACACGATGTTCTCTCACAGATAACCGTGACAACGATTGGCTATGGTGACACGGTACCGCAAACATGGATGGGAAAGATAGTAGCCTCGTGTTTCAGCGTCTTCGCTATCTCGTTCTTCGCACTTCCAGCTGTAAGTCAAGAGACAAGATTTTTATTTAATTCTGAAATAAAATCGTCCGATCCGCGGAATCGAAAAATAGGAATGATTCGAGTTGCTGTGGAAATTAATGTTATCGCAAATATTGGAAATAATTCATTTTTAATATATTACTCCAATTTTTTTAAATTCAATTCAAATTATCTCCAAATTTAATATACCAGTTATTGTAAAAACAATTTCCAAACCTTCACATCAAGCATTATACATTTTTTTTGTGTATCAAGGATTACAAATTTTCTTTATAAATTATATTTCTTTATTGTTGGATAACAAAGTCGAGATTTGTTAATTCAAAGTCATGATATGAGTCATCCATGCTCATCCCTTTTTTTTTCTACGTTTGCAGGGAATTTTAGGTTCCGGTTTCGCGTTGAAAGTCCAACAGAAGCAGAGACAGAAGCATTTCAATCGTCAGATACCGGCCGCGGCAATGTTGATACAATGTCTCTGGCGATGTTACGCAGCTGACAAAGCAATAAACAGCGTTGCCACATGGAACATCTACATAAAAGATCCAGCCCCGGCCGGTCAGCCGTCGACGCCGCTCGGAAAGGTGAGAAATCGACGCATTACTTAGTATATTACTCGTTAACAACGTGTAGACGTTAGATGTTGACTTGTCAATGTTATTAGTTGCTTCCGATGTTCTATGAGCATTGAACTGAGGAACCGCTCGTTGCAATGTCCTTTACGTATTCTATTATGATCGGCGTCACGATGCAATGGTAAGGCACACGCTGTTATTATAGAGGGCGGGGCGTGAGTGAGGCAAAATGGACCAGTGAAGCGATTCAGCCGATTTTTGTCAATCTGCACGATATAATTAATTTTTTTGTTAATTAAAAAAAAAAAAATCTCCAACACTAATTTGGCGTGTTTGGAAAAAATGCAATGAAACAGTAATTGAATTTTCTGAAATTGTATCTAAAAATTGGTAGATTTTAATGATGAAAAATTTACGACATCTGCTTTAGGTTTTTATTGCTTTTTAGAACAAAATGGGAACTGTTCGGAAACCAAAAATTCTACGGGGCAAAATGGACAGTCTTTTCAAAATCTCAATATATTTTGGCACGCATTTAGTTTGCCCCAGCTCTTTATTACACGTACGGAAGATTGGAGAAAACCCGGGTAAAACATGCGATTTTTACCAATTTACGCGCAGAAAAGTCTTGTCTTGAAAGGAGGACACTGATCCATTTTTCCCCGCTCTCCGCCTTGATGGAGGGTCGAAGAGAGAGAGAGAGTAGTGCGTCCTTTATCCCGGTGATTTCCTCTACGAGAGTGCCAAGATTAAATTTAATAATTTCAACGAGTGAATTTATGATTACTCCGTTAAAAGGCGGACGTTTAAAGCCCGCCCTATTGTAACGCGAAGATGGAACGGTGGGAAACTTGTCCGAAAGCTCGCTGACTCTCATCCTGGCTTAACTGCAGGGTTACTCAACGAAATTTAGAGGCAGACTTCACTAATATGCAAAGAAGTTTATCCCGTGTCGTGTGGGCTGGCTTAGTTATGAACTTTGTGCGCTACGTCATCGTCCCGTGAAACCTGAACCCTCCAAAAATGTCGCCGATTTTTTTTTGCGTACGGACATAGCAACATTTTTCGTTGCAATTTTTTTCATTTATTTTTCTGTGGTATTACTCGTGTACAAAAAACTATTCTTTGTGCTTCCGTTCATGAAACAATTCGGCGGTGCGAACGGAAAATTATAAAATAAAAAAATTCTCGTTTAGGGGAAATAATTAGTTGGAAGAAGTAAAAAGTTTTGTTTACTGTGTCTTGCCTCTTCTAAATTCACCACATGACGTGATATTTTCTTCGAGATCGTTCTCTCGGTGTTTAGCAATTCCACTTTATGTAATAATTGTGTACACCGAATACGGTCAGCAACGTTGAGTAAAATTAAACGTAAATTTGGGTTGGGTTGAAAGATTATTATAAAACTCCACTTCGATATTCCGCAAATTTTTTTATTTCTAGATAGCGATTATTCCTTAGGTTGTATCGTCGTATGGAGCTTGATTCACGTCATCACGGGGCTCAGAGTTATAGAAAAAAAAATAGATATAAAATTTTACAAAAAGTTCCTATGGTCGTCGTTATTCGCGGACATGAACTTTGCGTAAATTACCGCTTCTGCTCAGCCCATATATAGAATCCTTCTAATCAGATATCGTGCTCGCACGAACCGTCGCGGCCAAACCCCCGTTGATATTAAATTAGCGAGAGTGAAAGAGGGAGAGAGAGAGAAGAAAGTTAAGCGTGTTTCCGTTCGACTGTGAGGGAGAACCCGGAATCGTGTCGCACGGAAAGAAATTCTCTGAGCCCTGTTAGAGCCCATTATAAAAAAAAACGTAATAAGAAAAACATAAATTTTATTATTAATTTTATCACGAACTTAACAATCGTATTTAACGTTTAGTTTCTCGACGGAACAGTATTGATAAAACCACCCTACTGTAATTTCAGTTGATTTGTGTAAAGAAGATGGTATGTAAATGGTTTAGATTTGATTAAATATTTTTACTAAAAAAATTTCCTATTTCGCTCTTTTGCATGTTTCTTTAATATATAGATTTTTTAGTTTTTTAAATTTGTTTATTTTCATATTTTTCTAACCGACACTTACTTTCTTTACACCTTCATTTTCTAATTCGTACGGTTCACCAATACCACTATTATGCTAATGTGCAACTTAACATCTTTTAACATATTTATTAATTACTTTATTATAATTTCTTATATACTGTTAGAGATGACACCGAGAAAACATTCATCGCGAACGAAACAGACGTCAGGCGCGATTAAAAACGTTGCGTCAATAAAAAAAAAATTATTGCGTTCGCCTCAACTTCGGCGAGTGAATGAAATACAACGGTGAATTTTTTTAATTCGATCCGATAAATCACAAAAAAACAAAATCTAAAAAAATAGATTGTTTCTGTCGAGGGGACAACTTTGAGGACAAAATATTTTGATGCAACAAAAACCGAATTACCAAATCGTTGTTCGAAATGCAATTCGATTTATTTTTAGCTTACGAAATAAAAAAAAAATTCTCGAACCTCTCTTTCCCTCTCTCGCGCAACACACGTTCACGACTCCGCTGTGTAGAAAAATTCATCAAATCGGCCTACGAGAACGTCACTTTTATATTGACAGAAAAATTCGATCGATTTTTTTTTTTGGTTCGAAAAAATTTACACGATTTTCGGTAGCGGTGTACATATGATCGCTTTCTGTCTGCTGCATGTGCATGTGTCATTGATGCTTTTTGTGACGTGCATATGTTTGGCGAATTACAATTGTTTGCGCGTAGAGGTAAAAAAGGGGAATATGGCCCGGTCCATGTTTCACCAATTCGTGTGTTAATCGGGGTGGTCCATATTCACCACTTTGATCCTACACATTGCTCGTTCTTGCTGTGTGATCAACATGGGACCATCGATGGGCAGCTATCACCGAGAGGAGAATCTAGATCGAGAGCTCGGAGCCTGCAAGTTAAAATCGACAAACTATCCGGTCATTTAATTAGCTAAAGCCCAGTCAGTTTATTACGATTTTTGCCCTGTGCGATAACGGTATTCAAAGTAAAATGAAAAAAAAAATATATATTGTTTCAATTCATTAAATACATCTTGATATACGTATGAAATATATCGGTGATGTGTGGCAGAATATGTATCTGATATATTAAAAATTGCATATATTGTCATTCGATACAAAAAATAATATTGAAATTGTCTCTTACATCTGTGGTCAACCGTGATTGGTATTGGATAAATTCGCTATAGAGTCACATCCCTTTCTCGTGTTCCGTAAATGCGGTGGGGGAGCCGAGAAAATTTTCCAATTGTTTTGGCATGATGAATTGATTAATCGCTCGAGAGTGAGGGACTAAATGGGTAACAGCTTATCGAGCATAGAGGGGTGGAAAGAACCCTCCCCGGGTGGATCGAATTTTCGTTTGCAGGCTCACGGGCTCAAAGCCAACCGGACGGACGGCATCACCGACGATTCCGACGCTGCTGATCAACGGGGCGAAAGAGAACAGAGGGGGAAAAACAGAAAAGACAAAAACACCTGCAACACGAGCTTTCACCGTTTAAATGGAACGTAGGGTAGTGCATGCTGTGTTCGACGTGTTGTAATGGGAGGGCACCGGGGGTTCAGTCTCTGATGATCCAGGTGGCAAAGAAGGCGAGCGTGCTGAAGAGACGAAAATCGAGGAACCGGATGGAGATGCAGCAACCCCAACAGGCGGCACTGCCGCCGGTCACTATTTCCGGCGGCACGACGGCCGCCGGTCCCACAGACAGTAGTCGCATCGACAACGAGGGTGATGTTGTTTTTTACATGGAGGAACCCAAAGCCGGAACGCCGAACCGGGCGAGACGAGACAATCGGTAAGGCAGAAACAAAAGACTCCTAAATTAACCCTTTCTGTCAAAATGGAAAATAATTAAATTAACGAGCGGTCCGCATATAAATATTTATTGAGCTTATACAAATATGTTTTGGTTAATTTAATAGGCATTTAATTAAATCGATTCAAGTATTTATAGAAAAATAAATTCATTTGCGAGTGAGTGTTAAAATAATTTTTTTTTTCTGTACACCTTCTTCCACTCAGTTACCAATTTTTTAACGTAATTTTGCGAAATTAAGTACCGAAGTTTTTATATTTATAGTACCAAAATACAAGATCTTCAGTTTTGCATAATAGTAATGGCGAAAAGTTATTCACGAATTGTCCCGAATTACCAATCGTAAAAAAAAAATGTAGATGGTCGCCAAAGCGGCCCAATTCGGAGTCCCGTGTCCGGTAGTGTGAGTAGTGTTTTTCCGATTGGCAGGGGCAGCCTCTTTACGTCGCAAACGAGCTCAGTGACGGAAGCTGCCAGCGACGAGATTGACATCGACATTGACGAGCCCCAAAGAGTCACAACGTGAGTATAACTGTCATTGATTTATTATCATTAATCTCCCTTCTCACCGATGACAATCGATGCAAACACAAAATGAAAATTAAAAAATCGTTAAGAAACAATTTTTCATTATTCACTTTTCTAATATTTTTATCGAAGAAAATAACGTAAAAATCAGGGTATTTTAATTGGATAATAAATTTTCTGATTTTTTATCTTGATTCCCATCATATTAATCTATCGGCTATCTTGCCGGGTGATAAATTATAATCAATCCAATTATATTTTTAAGATGGATTATCATTGAAGATATCGATCTGTGATCATTAATGTACAAAACGGACCTTGCAATCTTAAATCGATATCTAGTAACATGTTAATTGGTTTGGAAATTAACGATCGCGCGCTCGTCGTTTTCTCATTATCGCCGAGGAATCTGTGAAGGCACCGATACGTATGCCATTAATACCGCTGCAGTTTGCGTGCAACACGATTATTCGAAGTAACGTAACCATCCGCCATACACACCATATATATGTATGAAACCAAACGCCGTCCCAGGCGCGGTAAAAGCTTGACAGCGTTCGAGGAGCTTGCACGCGACAAAAGAAAGCCTTTCGCCACTCCATTTCGCTACGTACGGCCTACATTCGGCTCCCTTACATTCACCAATTTCGCTCCGCGACACACGACTCCAAAACTCTTTTCCATCTTTTTCCTTTTTTTTTCCAACCTTGGACTCGTGCCAACTAAGATTTTAACGACTTCGTACCAGGCGTTTGATGTCCATGCTAATAGTTTCCTCGCACACTGCTCGCAGTCTGTCTTTTTTTTTTACATCCAGATGTCGACGAAACGATCGAGAATTGAAAAAAAAAATTAACATTTATGCGGAATTTTATTTATTTTTTAGGACAGTCCATGAATGGGTTTTATATTTTAATTTAGATTCTCCCTTGCTCATCTCGATTTCGTTGATACGTAACTTTTATGTCGTTTTATATAATAAATCATTGATACTGGTTCGATAATAGACGATGAGGAGTTTTTATAACATAAGTATTGTGACCCAATTTGCGGATTTTATTACCAATTATGAATTTTATTTGCCAAGCCGAAGATTTTTAGTACACTCGCTCTGTAACTTTTATCGCGAAGCTTTAAAATTTTGTCTAAAATTGGACCGAAGCATTCAGCTTCCCAACATCGCCTCTCGGTCCATTAGTACTAATTCGTCCGTTTCCATTTTCGACGAGCTTCACCCGTCGATGAAAACGCGGCGTACGAGGCAAAATCGTGCCGTCGTTTCGACCTTTGAACGTTCGGAATTGTTTTTTTTTTGTCGATACAGAGTAATCGGAAGGGTCACCGGTTTGACACGTTTGAAAGCGCCAAACTCTTCGCGCCACTCTGTCGACCTCGATTTTTTTCTCTTCCAAAAATGGCTTGGCAAATGCTAATGCTATTTTCGGCTTTGATTTTCTTTTATTATCCAGACTAATCCGGGCTGTCCAAATTGATTACCAATTTAATCCACAATTTACAAGCTCCGAGCTTCGTTCCCCTAAATTCTGATCCACTTATTTTTTCATCTCGTTAGCGGAATATAAGAAAAATATGTTTTTAATCATTTCCGAATCTCGGAAATGACGAGATACGAAAAAAAATCGAAACTCCTATGAAATTTTTCCTTGTCCTCAAAATGTCATGAATTATTGCCAGCTATTGTCATGTTGTTAAAAAAATCATAACTCGCATAACTACGTGATGTAATAGTCTACAGTTGAACTCGGTAATACTTTGGACATAAAATTTAAAAAAACAACACGATTTTTCCCACAAGAGCCACATGTAAGCCTTAGAGGAGACACAATATCGTGTGTGGCGGACGTAAAATCAATACTAAACTCGTGAATTTCTTAGGCTCACCGAGGCCCACAGAAACGCTATAAGAGCGATACGAAAGATCAAGTACTTCGTCGCCCGTAGGAAGTTTCAGCAGGCAAGAAAGCCCTACGACGTCAGGGATGTCATAGAGCAGTATAGCCAAGGACACTTGAACATGATGGTGCGGATAAAGGTAAGTTATTCCAATACGAAATCTTCTCATTCAACGTTAATATATACATATATATATACATATGGGTTCCAGCAGTGTTGTAGCTCGCGCACTCTGTGAGTGTCGACTCGACGACACTCACAGACATTCATAAACCCTCAGACACTCTGGCAGACACTCTTTCTTGTATCCTCATCTTTAAAGGCTTACGTCCATGAAGGAGATTAGAATGGAAAGGGCCTAAAAACATTAACACCTCGGGGTATAAAAAGGGTTGAATTTCATATCTCCTTTTGATACTTGTCATGGCAGAAACCGGGAGACTTTCTTTATTTATGTTCATATCTTTTCCCTGAGATAAATACGTTTTCCTTCCTTTTTCTTACTTCGTTGCCAAAAAAACTTATTTATCAGACCCGTGAATTCATGAATATTTTATTAACGAAAAATTTCGGTCGGGCTTGGGCTGCTGTGGTTTGCAGGAGCTGCAGAGGAGATTGGACCAGACCCTGGGTAAACCGGGGAGCTACCTGGCGGGAATCGACCGCTCGGGCAACGTAAAGCCAATGACGATCGGCGCACGCCTGTACCGGGTCGAACAGCAGGTGAGCAGCGCCGCTGCGTTTAATTTAGTACAATTATTTCTATACGCTACGGCATTTATCAACTACAAATACCGTCGATCCAAAACTCCTCAGCAATATTATTAATCACTTTTCACTTTTAAACCCTCACGTACAAAACCTCATTCAACGAGGACGGAAAATTTGTCAAGACGCAATCTTCAAACAATTCGAATGACAAATCGATGTGCCAAAAATTATTTGTAAAATTCACGGCATAGCTTATAGTCGTTTATTTATTTTTTTTTAACGGGAAAGAAAATTTATTACGCGCATCCTTGTTTTTTTTATGCTTGAAAGAAGGCATCGTCGTTTCCTCTCGATTAAAAGTTTATTTTACCCAGAAGCAAACTAAGCTTTATTTGCTTTTTACACAGCCTTACGTGACTTAAAAATATGAAATTCACATGCCAAATGTAACCACAAGGTTGAACACTTTTTGCATATCTATAAATTTTCGAATATCTGACGATTGACCCTTTACCAATGGAAAAAGCATGAAAATTGCAATGACCGTTTGTATCGTCGCTTTCACGTGGAGTTGCCAAGCGAGTCGCCCTTTAAAGCCTTTCACTTTTCGACTCTCGCTCCATTTCTTCCTGTCTTGGTCGATTCTCATTGAAGGAGAAGTGGAAACAGGATGGAGGGTGAAACGATAGAGAAGCGTGGAAAAAAAAAATAAAGCACTTTTTCTCAGCCGATTTCCTTCCACCCTGGCGAAACCTCTGTATTCCTCAGCCTTTCATTTCGACGAGATATAACCAACTTGGAATCATGTATATATTCAGCATGGCAGTCCTGCATGCGCGATTCGGAAAGGGGAAGAGACGGAGATTTTTCTATTCGAAGCCTGTCTGTCGGTAGATTGGAGTTCATTCGCTCAAAGCGAATGGGGAGAGAGAGAGAGAGAGAGAGAGAGAGAGAGAGAAAGAGTGTCTCATCTCCCTTTCCGATGCGCTCTTGAAATTGATTTCCGCAGAGTTTCGGTGAAGAAAAATTCGTCCACCAGGATATCTTCGTAGGCCGAACGGCTCACATTTATATAGGCCGTCGAGACCAAATCGACAGGGTCGCGAATTTCGGAACGTTTTTTTCCCTTTTAGTTTGTTCCAGGTTTATTTTTACATCAAATTCTTTGTCAAAAATAAAAAAAAAAAATTTTTATTCAAATTAAATTACAGGCGAATGTGTCAGCTGTTCCTCTTAGTTTCGAATCATAATTAATCTTTTCACCCGCAACGATTTGCTGTCAATGTCATGAATTACAAACCTTGACTTGAAATGACCCGTATATTGATGATTTTTTCCGCAATGGCCTTTTTAATTCTCTTTCGATACACTTTACCCAAATAGCCCCGACAAAGATGTTGAAGCGGATAGTCCACGGAAACAATTATAACGATGACTCGAACTTTATGTCGTACGGATATTTTTTATTTTTTTTTTTAGCTCTCGGTAATGGACAAGAAGCTCGACCAACTGGTCTACGTACTGAACGCACTCGCCCAGAAACAACAGATTCCGTTGAGAAGCATCGAGGACGACGTTTAACCGATAGCCACTGTCGCAGCATTAAATTTACCAATGTTTCCACCTGCTGTTTTATCGCGGTTAACAATAATCAGTGGCGCGCTAAAAGTCCTGAACGAAACTCGTTAAACGTCATCTTGCTACGCCTGGATTAAAATTCGTCTGCTGTTTTGCGTGTAGAGGCGAGAGCGGGGTTAGATGGACCACTGAGGCGAAACGGGCTCGTGTCCTCCATCTTTTTACGGGATCTCTTTTTGCCTTGCGAAAAATCGGCAATTGGAGTCCCACTTGTCCGCGGAGGTTCGTTTCACCACGGTCTACGTTGATGCGCCAAGACTCAGCCTACAATTCGACGATGGATCTTCACAAAATAATTCAAACTCAATCGGTCATTTTTGTTTCCACACGACAAGTCGCTAAGTGGAAATCGCAAACCTCGCACCTGGAATCCAAAAGTCATTCTTGGTCGAACAAAAAAAGATAAAGAAAAATTGTTCGAATTTGAGAACCAATTTTTCACACAATAAAATCGGGCTTTTTCATTTAGCAATTTTTTTATTTGATTTCCGCGACTAGAGAAACAAAATCGTAAATTGTCGGAATGTACACAGACTTATTCGATCGGCACCCGCAATTTTGGATTTTCTGGCATTCTTTTTTTTTTCAAAATAATTTACGAACCTGGCCTCACAGAAAAAAATATGCTTCGAAAACTTGTGCGATTCCCCCTTAACTTGTTCCACCGAAGAATCCGCAAAGTGGATCGACAGAACTTTCGCAAGAACCTCGCGATAAGAAGCTTGATACGCACAGAAAGTCGACGATGAAGCTAAAAAAACGAAAAACAATTTTGTAATACGCATAGGGAAGTGAAGAGCTCGAAAGGTTGCCCGGGATTATTCGATCGAGCGAGCAGGCTCTTGGCGATTTCATCGACACACAACGCCGAAGTAAAACAAGCAATCATGTACAGGATGTGTGTATGTGTGTGTGTATGTGTGTGTGTGTCAGGTGCATGTCAGGTCCAGGTTTGTCAGGAACAAACAAAAAAATGTTGACGTCAAAAAAAGAAAAAGAAACGGTATTTGCCCGCGAATGGCGGAATTTCGATTGGGAAAACATAATGAATCAAGTATATCGCACAGCATTCCCTTCTGAGTGACTCGTGCTCTTCGTATAGATATTTCAATTACATGGATTTGACTGCTCTGCAATTTTTAGAAGTAAATACTTTTTTTTCATTTATGAATTATTTTTCCATCGGCCCAGTATATCTACGATTTTAATTATGTGACTGAAGTAACACAACCCATTTTTTTACGTTGTCTTCATAGATACATTGATTACTTACAGAAATTGCGCAAGATACAATATTATTTACATTGGCCAAAAATTTGTATGCTTTAGTCACATATTTGAAATCAGGTCGATAGTTGAATGTACAGGCAGCAGACGTAAAACTTGGAACAAAAAATAATAATAAATTTCACGTGGAGGATTATCAGCCTTTCCCCGAGGAACAAACTCGTTTAACTAAAATAATTAGCGTTCTCAAGAACGCCAAGAAAACCGCATATGTAAATATATACACCGAATAAAATCACGTGAGTAAAATACACACGCAGGATTACAATAAAAAATAAAGCAAACAAAAAAATAATAATAGGTTGACGAAGCTACCTTGGAGGTTAAAGCTTTTAATGGTATTTTTAATAATTCTTATTATTCGATTATTAATTGCTAATAACATAATATAGGTGGTAGGGTCCAAAATATATATTCGACTCGATCGACGACGAACTTATATTTTTAATTTTTCATTTCTGCCGAGCGAATCGTCGTCGCAATTTTTTATTATTCTAGCCATTGACGGTTAAAACGCCTGACTCTGGCACGAAAGTTCTTAAGTTATACTTTTATTGGATTCGATATTAGGCTGAGACATGCAGCGAGATTAATATATCGCGATGGGACGACAGTTCTTACTCCGTTTATAGTAAATTTATCTCTGGAGGGTTGTACATATTAATTAGGAATATATTCATGATTCTGTCGTCCCTGAAGTGTAATTTTTTTATTTCAACAAAATCTGTAGTAGATACAGCGGAATAATAAGTAGTAAAAAATAATTAACCAGTTGAATAATTGATTTTTTTTATCAATTAATTGATTAATTAATTGACGGATTTGCACAGCTAACGCGTAACGACCATAACACTTTGTAAAATAACACTGCTGAAACCAGTAAGCGCAGATTTCTGCATACTCTATGGTGCCTCTTCACACTCGATATACTTCGCTATTAGATCATTTTATTGAATATAGTGTAAGGATTTATTATTATCGTAAATTAATATTATTATATGAATAAATACACTGGGTAACAGCAGCGAATAATGACGACATTAGCTTTAACAGATGCGAATAACTCGGAGCCGAAGTGATATTTAAAACGAAGGAGTTTCTCGCGATCGTGGATAATTTATTTTATTAATATGGCCCATTAAAGATTTTTTTTAATTTCTCGAATACTATGCGCGGGCTAAATATAGATGGGCGCGACAGCGCAATATACCTTGACACCATGTGAAACATTCTCGTTCGGTAACAAATGATGTAATACATTTTCTACAGTTGCTACTCTCGAAAAAAATGGATTTTAATGTTCATTACCGATAGAGTCAGACTTGGACCGAAGGAGGACGTTTCATATTGTCCCAAACGAATCCTGAGTCACTTTCGGAATGCCATTATATGCGTCACTTGTCGAGATTTTTTTTTACTGCAAACAAAATACAAAAAAATAGCTATTTAAAAAATTGAGCACGATAAAGAAATTTCTCAACTATCCTCGAATTACAAAATCCAAGTGAATTTTTTCATTACATGTGTACAGGTTTGTTTAAATAGAAAACAAAAGAAGACGTGATTTTCTTTAAAAGATTGACAATATTGAAGCAATGTTGACCAATGTTACTAGACTATATTGTAAGACTATTAATTAATTTCGCAGAGTTGGCGTTCCTTATCTGTTACATATCTACCAAAATTTCAGCTTAAAAACTATCCCCATGCGCACAGTAATCTCTGAATAACACCATTTTTTTATATGATTGAATTGACAAAAAACACACTTACGCGACTTTTATTTAATCCGATCTTGTGTGAAACAGAAAATTTTTAAAAATTTGTACGAAATCCTAGTGGAATGATTATTTACGGGTATCGCTCGTGAGATCAAGTTTCCAATTGAAAATTGAGTTTTTCGAATTGTAACCGGAAAGGTAAAAAAAAAGTCGAAGCAAGTAGAGTTCGTGAATCGGCCGAAAATAAAGTGAAATAAATTATTGAAGTTTTAACGATAAATAACAAATAAAAAATGATCTTTACCACGAAAATTATTCGCGTGTAATGCAAGAAATACAAAAACTTGGGTAAATACGAAAAATTAGAGTAAAAATTTAAAAAAAATACTTTAAGGCAAACCACATCTTTTAGGGTCCATCAATCCATTCGAGTATTTTTTAGTTTCTCCTATGATACAGTCTCACGTCTAGACTAGATAGGAAATACACAAGATAAAATATAATGAGCTTCACAAAGACGATGAATTATTCGATAGTAGCAGTGATTTATTACCTCCGATTTATCGAGATTTTAATTTAGAAGATCTTTGCAAATCACAGATTAGCATGCGATATACCACGCTAACTATGGTTAGGACGTTGTGAAACGCGCTCAGTCGCTAACCAACACTGAAATCCAATTTCTCAAAAATTTTCGCGTTGAAAAAATTGATTACGGTTTTGATTAAAGACTGAGATCGGTTTGGGCACAGTGATTTTACATACGCTTGGCGATAAACGTTGACAATTTTCATTCCGCCACGCAGTTTGCCTGTCTCGTTGAAGTATTTTTAGCGTCTCGTACGTGTGCTTCGTTAATCGTTATCATGGAAGCGTCGTGTTATCGAAATCCATTATTAAGTCAAACAACTCTACTAGCGCGAAAACTGTAAAATTTTACTAGTTTCTTGACACCAAACCGACGAAGCTTCTAATTCCGAAACTTGCGAAAATTCAAAATCAGCCGATTTTATTCATACAAAAATAGCTGCAGTATGAAAATTTCTCTACCTCATTTCGGTATTTCCCCTTTAAGACAAAGCGAAACCAAGCCAGTTGACAACAAAAAGCGTAATCCGTCACACCGATACTGTAAAGTGTAAGTGATTCCAAAAATCAACAAAATAATCTTAACAAAATTTTCACGTTCTATTCAAGCTGATTTTTCTTAGCTACGGAATTGAAAACTTCTGTGGTTCTACGACTAAAACTTTTTTATGCGCAACATGACTTCGTCAACAAATTACATTGATATTACCACCTAGTTTGTAATCAACAATAATAATAATAATCGTAATTATAATACTAATAATAGTTCAATAAAACAATCGCGTTATAGTTAAGGTAGCGATTATGGAGCATATCGCCAATTTAATTTTTCATAAATTAATTAATCGTTGCGCGACGAAAAAAAAATGTATTTAACTAGGCCGATGGCCCAATAGTGCACCTGGTGAATTGCTAGTCAATATAGTGAATCGTCACGCGCGTCGTAATTACGAATTTTCTTGGATATCCAAAATATCGTCACTCACCGCAATAATCTGCAACGCAAAATTTACTCTATTCCCTTCCAGTTGCGAATCTTTATTTACATTTTAAACGAAACATTTAATGCTACTTCGCAAGTACCTATCCATTCGTTGCTCTCGATAAATCCCAATTTTGGCGCAAAACTTTTTGACAATGTATTCCTGTATTGTCAAAGATAAGTCAATTACCACCCACATAGCACAGAAATATTTTCAAAAGCTTTCGATCGTATTTTCTCGAAACATTAGAAATATTTTATGATTATTGGAAAATATTTGTGAAATGCTTCAAAAACATTTTGTAAACATTTTTTCGCTCGGTCATACATATTCACATCGAGGTATTTTAGAAATGTGTCGCTGATGTTTTTTTTTTTCTAATATTTCAGTGAAATAATGCAAATTGCGTAAACGGACTCGCATAATGACGAAAACATCCGCAAATACATCTCGATGAGATATGATATAACAGTATTTCCAAAGTTATCATTATGTTTCAATAATATTTCAGATGTATTGATCGCTTACGTATGCCTCTAAAATATTTAACGGTTTCGTTAAAAAATTTGTACTAAATTTTCCCAAATCTGATTTTCATATATTTTCAAAATATTTTATAAAATTTCACAGATTAAAAATGTCCTAAAATGATTCCGAAATATTTTGTGCTATATGGGCATCACATAACTTGCACTTCTTAAAATCTGTAACTCGTTTGCCTCAATATCTTTGAAAATTTTGCGCTAAACCCAAATTATTAGCGTCGTCATGACACAGTCCAGAAGGCGCGACACTTTGTTTGTCCCTAAAAAACTTTGAGTCATATAAAAAGTTTAATCAATTTGTTTCTTACATTCCTTAATAAAAATCCATTAAAATTAGGATTTCCACTGAAAATCACATCCCAAATTATTTGGACCAATATACAACATTCTCTGAAATAAATACTCGCTAAACCGAAACCTGTAAGAACAATTGTACAAGTGCAGATATTAATGATTCCACGAAACTGGTGATGGCTTAGATATTTTATTAGCCGAAAAATCTATGAAAACTATTTCGACCAATGTTGACAGTGAAATTTATTCTGAACTACGAGTAAAAAACCGACCAAAAGGAAGCAATGACTCTCGACGATGAATCAGGTCGTCGAATATTTTAAAAAATTCCAATATTTTTCAGGAATCCTATAAATTCGAAATTTCTTGACTCGCTTCGATAGATTGCGGTTACATCGTAAAAAAATTTTAAATGTAGAGTTATAGTAATATTCTTAATATCGATATGGCTGACATCGCCGAACGATAAAAAAAGCACTTAATGAGGCTGGTTTAGTTTCAGGAGGACCAATCGATGTTTGTTTTTCCTGTTGCGAACATGTATGTGTAAAATTGGGGTGCGAAAAAAAAAAATTAAAAGCTAGAAGTCCAGTCGGGTGAATCGCAATGATGACAATCTTTAGTGATAAAATACGATAACGACGTTAAGGTCGAAGGGTCTTAAAAATCTTTGAGAAATCGCGAATGTATGTCGTAATAAATTGTAACGTCGTTAACTCTTGAAACTACAACAGTCGAATTTTTGATCTATTTGTACGATTATAGCTAATACAAGAGATTTGAAAAAAACACAGACAAAACCAACAATAATAATGAAAAACTCAATCATATCACCGTAGTTGCCTATACACACTATCCACTAGTAGTATCTCGTTGATTATATACTGTTGATATGCAATGAGTGAAAAATCGATGAATATAGTATAGTAAGCCCGTTACTGAAGTCTTACGGGTAACATTACTTTTTGTAATTATTTTTTGTTGTAATCATCCGAACCAGACATAAAGAAGAACTCTGTTCCACGTCAGATATTCTTCACTGCATGTTTGTCCGCAAAATAATGGATAAATCCAGAGAAACCAGGCGGAGATAATTAATATTTTTTATAATAAATTGTAATTGATTATTAATTATTTAATCGATCGTTCAATTCGGTATCTCTGGCTGTGTCTTTTACTGTTACCGTTGCGACTATTCACTGTTTGGTGACTGCTTGATAAACCTCTGAATTAACGAATGGCAAAAAAAAATAACAAATAACAAATACAGGGTTCTTCGATATGAAATAGGGGCTTGAAGCAAGGAGAGAGATTACAATACGGCGGTATATGTATTTTTCATTCGAAAAGATACGTTGCGTTATTAATGTCACAAAATGCATACACATTATCAGATACGATAAAAAATATTTATCTTTTCCATAGCAAAGATATTTTGCAAGTGTCCTTCCAAATATATAAATGTGGTAGAGCTCTTTGACGGGTCTATGACACTTTATAGTATTAGCGAAAAAAAAAAAACAGTCATGTAATTAAAGTAATACTAGCGGTCCATCCACGGAGCCAAAACAAAAAATATTGGCATGCTCTGTAAGCCTGCGCATAATTTTATTTACACTGTTATTGTTTTCATTTTATTTACGACGGGAAACTTATTCTACTGGGATGGACGAGGATGGACCAAAGCATTATGTATAAATCTATAAATACTACAAATAACGACAAAAAAATTTTAAATAAATAAATATATATATACACAAATATATATATATATACATATATATCTAATAAATAAATGAAAATGCTAATATTATTTTAATGAATCGTGCATAATATACGCCTTGTCAAATATTGTACATTTGTGACATCGTTCCCTACATACATAGTAACGATTATAAATTATACTAATATAATTATTAATTATGAACGACTAGTTAACGTTGAATATACCATATCTAATATTAACCCGAGTACTTTATTCATTTTTTCCACTGACTATCCTAACAATCGATAAACTTCTCACAGAACGGATTTTTCCCACTAAAATGGTTTTTGTTTTTTTTTCTTCCATTTTGTCATTCACCAAGTTTTTAGAAATAAAATATTTTTACGATTGTTGGCTAAGTAACAGTCAAGCTGACTTTTTTCAGTTTCTCGAGGGCCATTTTCATATATTTTTCTCTTATCATTCTTGGATAATAAAAACACTTTTTTCCGATCGAATTCTTTCCGTCCTTTGGCGCCACCTTCGAGTCAAACGTTCCAGTTTACCGTTCATCGGCAAGACAGAGTCCCGTCAGCGGCAGAAGCAAACGAGATACAAAATCGAAAGATCGTGGTAGCCGTTTCAGCGAGGCTGCGACCGAACTATATAACATCGTAAAAGAAACTCTGATGCTATTGCGTTGATCCGCATTTCGTTGAGCCCTGTGCAATCCGGCGGTTAATACTCGTCTTCCTTCGTCGCTACCTCACTCAGCGTTCCGCCAGCCGGTGAATTTCTTGCACCCGTCCATTCTGTTTCTGATTTTTCGTTTTCGTTGCAGCTGTCGAGTATCCCGGAGACAAGAACCTGGACCAGCTGGTGTACGCTCCGGTCGGCGAATAATCGCGGGAATCCCATTGGAGATGGGGTCTCAGTATGCGGGCTACTATTTATTCGATGTAGTCATGAGGGATGTAGAAAAAAATCACTTTTGTTTCTCCAAACACAACAATGACAATCGATGATTTTTCTAGAGGTCAGCAAATTATTTTTAAAAATTTTTCACGATGACAACCTCGAAATAGTCCCAAAAAAGTGAGGAACCAATTATAAACACAAGAGAGTAACGAGAAAAAAACCTATAGCGCTTTTTATCACCTCAACATATTTTTCCCTATTTATACTCCACCTCGAAATCAGCCGCTTGGAAGCCGAATTGGGAAAATATAACTCAAACAATCCCCGAACACGATCTGCATTAAAATCTAAAAACGCTCACTCACCCACATACGTGCATAAATCGGACGTAGATGAACCGTAAGATCGTTAGAATTCGCGACGATAAAGCATTTATCGTCCCAGTCGCACCGCGACAATTTGCCTAATTAACTGAGGTGTACACAATTCGATACGTGAACTCCGAGTACCTACTTAGTGATTCGTGCGTGTGTTGTGTTTTAGCGCGCGCGCTCGATAGACAGAGAGAGAGAGAGAGAGAGCTGAAAGAGCCTCGGCGAGTATATAAACGAGAGATGATGCTAAGAAAAAGATATCGTGGAATCCGCGACAGGAATGACGTCTCATATTGTCAGTCAGCACGCACGCACGCACCGCTCGTCTATACGGGTTCGTTCGCCGACGACGCCGTCCCGACGGCGCAGTTGTAGCCGGCCTCGTCGCAAGACGAGCCTCAACCATCGCCAGGCGACGTGAAACAAAACCGAGATCGGTGGAGAGAAGGAGAAAAGAGAATTCCGGTTTACGAGATTAAAACTCTTCGCGGGGCGAATGATGATTTCCGGTGGCGTCTCGTTCTTGCGAACATTTGCCATTTTGCACTCCAGACTCAACGAACTGTTGACTCGGAGCCGTGCGTCGAGTGTAGAAAAGAATCACGTATTCTATGTGCATTGGTGCCAATTCCAGTTCGCCGCTTCGAACGACGATGATGAGCTTGGAATGGGATTTAGAAAAAAAAACAAAAAAAAAAATTTGTTGAATAACAGAAAAATAAATTAAAGGTGAGAGAGATCGATGAATCGGCGAGGAGTGACTTTGGATGATGGAGCGAGGACGAGGTAGTGGCGGACCGTCGAGGGATTAGTCCTCGAGAGTTCATTCATGAATGTGCTTTCTTGCTTCGCAGGTGAACCGAGCCTCGAGCGTGCGAGCGAGATGAAACGATCGGTTTTCAGGGCGATGCAACGGGGAGACTGAGAAACAGAGGACTGTTATATATGTGCGGACTCGGAATGGCTGGTTAAACACGGGGATGGAGTGTCGAAAGAAAGCCAACGAACGGGAAAGAATGCCGATGTTTCGAGGAATTAAATCGTGCATGATTTTGAGGCAAAGAGATAAGCCTTAATTGGATTAATTAGCGGTACAGTTGAGAGGAATTGATTTTAGTGGCGCTAAATGCTGATCGATTGTCTATAATGTAATTGAGATGGCTGTGTGTTGCGGATAAACCGAGGGCAACCATTTGGTTGGATATTCGATCCAGACGTTCATCGATGCTCAAACGAATCTTTAGTCGATGGACCAAAAATTGTAAATTGCATCGAACACGTATATTATCCAACCGCAGCGGGTAATTAATGGACAAAGTGATTTTCTAGTCATCCAAACCAATTGTCCAGTCGTCTAAAATAATTGTCCCGTCGACCAAACTAATTCTTCAATCCACGAAACATCTCTCACTCAAGCGATTGACTGTCCAACCATCTGTTTTTCTCGACTCACAAATAGAATCTAGATGACACGAACATCCAAATCTTACTTTTACCACGAAGATCTATTAACGTCAGCGAAGTCCCCGACGAAGTTTCACCGGGTCGCGACTCCCTCGAGTGTCGAAGCTCGAGAGCATATCCCACGAGAATGCGAGAGGCGCACATTAACGCCATACGTGGCTATCTGTAAATGAGCAAACGAGCCCGGCAAACACCGTCGAACTTAACGTACATCGAGCCGACGGTAAAATGCTTTCGCGTCCGGAGGGGACACTTATTCCTTAGTGAAGAAAAAAAAAAAAAAAAAAAAAAAAAAAAAAAAAAAAAAAAAAAACGAGAGCTATACGAGCAAAAGCGCACACTCGTGTGAAGTGAGTTTTGCAAGGATCGTGGGATGTTGTTCGGAGACTTGACTCTACAGCTCCAGCGACACGCACATATACGAGCCCGCATGCATATTAGGCATATAGCCAAGGAGATCCTGGTACGGATAATATGCTCGGACTCGAGAACTCGCGGACTCCTCAAGAGAGAAAGAGGAAGAGAGAGTGACTCGGGACGCAAGACAAATTGAAGTTTTTCGCCAACGAACCTGTCCCAACTTACCCGGTATAGTAATATCTCCTGCCTATATAACAGACGAGCAGTAGTTTTCTCGCCTCGCGAACCCGTCTTCCTTCGCATTAACCAGCCATCCCCCCGGGAGACGAGAGAGTTCATGCCACGCTCGTCCGCGTGGTTCTCGCGGACTTAACGCCCGAGAGATTTCTTCTCGACGTTCCGATCTTCGTGATCGTGGCAAAAATTTTCGCCTAGAAAAATTTTCACTTGTTACGGAGATATTTAACGAACGTTGAAAAGTGAAGAAAGCAAAAAACATAGTTACGAGGTCTTGCTCGCTAAGCTAAGATCGAGGACCGATCGCTTGGTCGTAAAAAAGAGATAACCGGAGTCGCCACGATTTATCGAGATATTACATCAGCTCACCTTATTTTTCTACGGCCCAATGGCGAGCCTCGAGTGTCCGGAGAGTAATAAATGCTCCCCGTTTCCCTAAGCGGTAGCCATCGATTATCCCTTCATTTTGTTTCGTTTTTATATACGCGAACATATTTTTTGTATGGAAGGACCCTGGAGAAAAGATAGAGAGTATCTCGAACAAGCGTGAAATTGATCCAGGGAGATAAGCACAGGATATTAAACATACGAATCACCTCACTCGATCGGGATTATTAAATGAAGGAATAAAGGTTCGAAGGCTGATTTTCGTTGAGAAATTTCATAGGATTAATCGGTGATAGATGAGATACCGGAGTAAATGAAACGGCGAAGTTTCTTTTTAAACACATTATCGTGCGACTAAACATGGTGTTTTATCATATATCTTTACTTGGGTTGGATGACGTAGAACGTCGAGACCATAATTGTGATTAACAACCCTATCAATTTTTACAGTTTGTCATAGATTTTTATGGTGTCCCATCGATCCGTTAAATTTTCATTTACATTTTATCTCTACAGCATCCCATGAATCTCTGCAGTGTTCCATGGATCTGTACGATATCTCATAGATCTAAGGTATTTCATAGATTTCCGTGAAATCCCATAGATCTGTAGAATCATTATGGGACACCACAAATATTTATCTAAATATCTACAATACCCCATAGATTTTTACAGTGTCGGAAATATATCTGCAGTGTTCGAAAGATATCTACAATATTTTGTCCGATAAAACCTCCGAACATTTCTGCGGTCTTCCACCCGTCGATTCTACCACGGCACTAAAAAAAATTCCCACCATCCTCGAATTAGCATTTCAACAGGTTGAATTCATCGATCGGGCTCTCACGATTTCCAAGGATACCGATTCGCCGATTTATTAAATTTTTGCAGCATCCCCAAAGTTCTAAAGCAGAACGTCGGAGGATGTAAGGACGTGAGCAGCTTCCCAGGCCACTCTGGTTGGTCGCCAAAATTCTTCGTTTTTTTTTTTTTCTTTTTTAACATCCTTTTCTCTTTTCTCCACTGCTCCTTTTTCCTTCTCGCCCATCCTGCGATCCACCGACGAAGACGACTACGAGGCCGTATTAGGAAACCTGCAGTCATTGTGCTCAGCCTCCTCAACGACGGACGAGAATGAGAGGAGGGAAGGAGATAGAGGACAGGGATAAGTAAGACTCGACTGCAAAAAGTCCGTAAAGATGAGACTCGCTCGGTCGAGTGAGGGCTCGCGGGACAATAAGAAGAAGAGAAAAAAAAAAGAGATTTAGCAGCGACGAGGAGACCAACGCTGTTTCTCCGGCACTTACTATAATTACTACCATACGCACGCAAGCGCTATCGGGGCGTGCACGCGTGCTGCTCCTTTCAGTCCCGAAGATTGGGCTCTTCGCTTCGTCTCGTTTGTTAAGTACTCTCGCTCTTCGCACACTTGCGCACCCAATTTCTGCTCATCAATTTCACGATTTCATCGACGAACTTTTGCCAACAATGATAAACGAACGTGCACGACGTTGCCCATTTTTTTAACGTATAATATTTCTCTTCGATCATATAAATATGAATATTTTGCCGATGAGTGGAGGAAGATCCGTAGCGCTTCGTCGATAAGCGACTTCGTGCCGTCGTTTCTCGGCTCGTTGCCGCGCTCCGCATATCATCTTGATTTATGCAAAGGAAGAACGATAGTCCTTTTAAGGACTGAAGGTAGGAAGAGGCCAAAGAAAATAAATAAAAATTCATGGTCCATCGAGCGGCGGGAATCTCTCCGCGCCGGTTAACGCAACCAAGAACTTGAACGCTGGTTTTCACTACAGTATCGTCTCAAAACACTGTGTAACGGGAAATCATTTTTTGGCTGAAAAAAAAAACGCACTGTGAACTATTTATCGTAAATATAATAGAGTAATGGAATAATACAGTCGACGGTCTCGATAGCCGTATTCAATTATACGAGGAAATGAGCCACTTGGCTGACCCCTTCCTGCTCGATAACCTCGATCGCGCATGCGCGCGGCGCGTCGAGCGATCTAGCGGTCATGCGCAGTTCGTATTTCCAACGGTAGCTGCGACGCGTATTAAATTTGAACTAGGCACACTGACAAAATAGTGAAATTTTTTTGAAAAACGTGATAATTGATGTCTTTCCGCAGAGTACGTGGACGAAAAAATGTATACTACTAATATTTACTTATACAGCTATAATTAAATCACACATCGGAAATATCTGAAGTTCTGAGTCAATAACTTGAGTTCGTTGTTTCTAGAGTTGGTCACGAACATAAAAACATATGAAACAGTTATAAAAAAATACAATAAATATATTTAAAAAAAGTAAACTCATTTAACCGTCTACACGTCGAACAATTATTTAATTATCGTAAATCACACTTCCTTCAGGCCTCGCCAAGTGCCCCATATAACGCTCTAATTTTTTGTCTCTATTAGCGACTGACCAATGCACTATTCTGTCGATTTTAAAACGTATCAGGCGCGTAGCGATAAAAATATGTGAATAACTGGTAACCGACTGCGTTTCGCAGGACCAATGACTGTACAATCTACACACACCGAGGGAGCTCGGTCTGGCATGGAAAGTATAAGTTGCTTGGGCTCTTGTAGTCGCTGCCACACAAGCTCTGCGCGTATATCGGTGGGGATAAAAAGCCACCAAGGTGAGCCGGCGATGCGTGAATGGGCGTATGCATGAATGGGGGTCCCTCCACGCACTCGGGACCGCCGGGAGAACAGCAACGCTCGTGTGTTCGCTCGTGTGTACACGCGTTGTCCCACACAGGTGTAATTTCTTCGTACAGAACGGCCAGGAGGCCCGAGAACGCACGTGCGCAGAAATGACGAGTGGTACCACTCGGCAAGTGGTGAAATTTTTGTTTCATTCGCTGCCAATACCATTTTCGCATTTCCTGAGCTTGACCGAAATGTAGGATTTTCTTGTCACTCATTCGAGTACAGAGTCGGAGCTTACGATTAGTTGGGAATGTCACGTTCAAAATAATTTCATAGTCTGTCAGTGGGTTGGGAAAATTAAATCGAGAAATTTTCGAGTTAATCGCGCGGAGATAAATTTATTATAAAAAAATATCGGTGATTTTTACCACGTAAAAATTTGATATTTGTTATATTATTTTTTTATTTGTTTATTTGTGAAAGTCCATGATTAATTATTATTATTTGCTATTATCATGTAATTTCCTATTGAGCGCTTTGAATTGGAATTCCATGTAAATCGGTTGTAAAAAAAGAAATCCGTCAATTAAATTAAATTATATTTTTATTGCCGACGAGACTTACGAAACCGCGTCTCAAATCGTCGACCTCCCGAATCTCTGGCCTAGAGGCGAGCGCGCTAGATTATACATCACTACACTGGGTTTTAGGGTAGCGTCAGATAGCGATCGGTAATATTGGCCGACCTCGAGGTTTGCGAGGACACAAGGTGTGGTATCGTGACATAAAAAAACTAAAGATATTTATCGTAATATTAATAACAATGTAATTTCATTGTGAGCTATACATAAACAATGATGAATTCTTTACAATGAGTTTGTGCATTAATGAAACGATCCTTTTATGCGCAATGTTTTTTTATTCTTAAATAGAAATTGAAAAAAAAAAAAATAGAAAATAGAAATAACGAACGAAGTAGATGTAATTACACATGTAATACCGGTTACAGGACGGTTTCCGACGTTGCTTCTACAAACAATTTGTACACGGTTTATACATCATTATCATTGCTTTCACGTAGAATTGTATTAAAAAAATTACGATTCGATTCTCTGTCGCACTTAATTATTATATACAAACAACGATACAATGATCGTTTTGGCGAGTAACGATGCACATATATATATACATATACATGGGCTTAGATTGTTGTAGCGCTTCGTGAAAAAAATTGCGATATCACGAATCAATATGATTTTTCGTCGTTCCGTAACAAGAGCGTATAAATAAGACTAGATTTTGTTAGGCGCGATATTAAATATCTTTAATAATAATACTAAACTCATAGAAAAAAGAATTTTGTATGAAAACGATAATTATCATCGATTCTCGCGTTTTGTAATAATCACTTATTCGTCAGTGACGCCAATTCGACGATATTGAACGTTCTTTGGTTAACTCACTGAACACTCGCACCTTTGCATTTTTTTCGGTTTGCTTCTTTTTCGATTTGAAATTTATAT
This sequence comes from Listrodromus nycthemerus, assembly GCA_963978505.1. Lineage (NCBI taxonomy): Eukaryota > Metazoa > Arthropoda > Insecta > Hymenoptera > Ichneumonidae > Listrodromus > Listrodromus nycthemerus. The sequence goes on from OZ021679.1 coordinate 2,745,720, forward strand.
TCAACAAGTTTTTACTATTTACATTACAGTCTCCCATCTTTGGCACGGAGCTGCGAAGCCCAAATTGATATAAAAAAAATTATTCTAATTTACAATTTTTCGCACTGTCACCTAAGACTTCATACTTCAATCAATATCAATATTTTTGATATTCAATAAGCTGGGAATTGATCAATTTCGGTTTTGCGAATTTTCAGTTTTGTAAACAACCGCTATAATTATCGGCACGACATTCCGAATTTTGAAAAAAAATGTCGACTGTTCGAAATGACTCCGAAATTACCAAATCAAAAAATCACATTTTTTCGCTTTTTGTTCATTTTATTTTGTGAGAAAGACGAGAAAATGCGGAAGCAATGTGCAAATTTACCTTCGTTTAATAGAAAAATATAAGGCAACGAGCAAGGCACACTGCTGGCATTTTAATAACACAATAATATAAATCGTTCGCGGACCTTGTACGCGCCTCACGTACATATTTATAGTAGTACAGTACAAACGACATAACAACTCCTCGTTAAATGCATCGAGCTCTCTCCGGCTCGCTTTATCTTTCTCTAGCTGGCATGATTAGTATTACCGGGAGAACTCGTGAGTGTTCGGACATCGTGCTCGTACGCACTATCTTGCCCTTACCGTTGTACGTTCACTTGTCTTACAAGTGACTCAATCAAAATATATTTTATACTTCAATGATCTTATGTACAATAATAGAATATTAAGTTATTTTCTCTCTTATAACGACTTACTCAACACTCGCGGCTTTCACGCTTTCGCGAGTGAGACCGAGCCGCGCGAGTAGATACAGACCGTACTAATCGGACAAGACGGGGCGCAAAAAAAAATTGAAATTTTTTATATTTTGAAAAAAAAATATCTGTACGGAAAAGTGAGTCGATGGCCGAAAGTAAAAAATACGTTTTGAGTCTGCAGGGAAGTGTGGGACAAAAAATGGAAGCTCAGGACAAAAATAACTATTTTATCTATTTTTTGCTTGACATAAAAGATCAAAATTTTATCTCAGATAATGGAAACAAGTCCCTTTACCTCGCGTCCCGTAATTCGTATCTGCAGATCTTTACCAATTTTTCTTTCCACGTCTTTCCGTACTACGCGAATTTGTTGCAAATTGTCGATCGACAAACTTAAAATCCCGAAGTTGCAAACATCGACGCACTCGGTAAAAAAAAAAATGCCTTCGTCTTTAACTCGACGCTCGGACATCTCAAGAATCCGCCGTCTCATCGGAAACCGACACCGGCTCCAAAACTCAGAATCCAACAAGAGCCTTTTCCACTCCTCATGTCAACGGCAGAGTTCTGTGTTCCTCGAGGCTTCCATTCGTCACATCAACGATGCCAGGTATCGTCACAGGCGACGAAGTGCCCAAGGCGTGATCAGGATCGATCTCACCATCGACGATTTCGCCATCCCCGTTGCCGCTCAAGTCACGCACGCTCCCGGGCAAATAATCCTTCCAGCTCCTGAAGAGGTACCTCGTGAATTTCCGAAGTTGTCGAAACTTGCAGTAGGTCGCACCTTCGGCCGACTCGAGTTGCTGGGTCTGTATCAGGAAGCCCTTCTCCTTGAAGGTCTGCTCCAATTTCTCCCGCTGCAAGGACTTCCTGGTCTTTCTCTTCCTCCTCCCCTCGGGATCCGGAATTGCCGGAAGCCGCTGAGACGGCACGGGCGGTGGAATTCTTTCACCGGCAGCGCTGAGAAACGCTCCAGCGGATGACCCAGCCTGACCCGCCGGTTGTTGAAGAGTTTCCCTTGGAAAGAACTCGTAACCGCGCATGTTCTTGTCGCCGGTACCGCTGTAGTATCGAAAGTTGCCACCGGCGTCAACGGACAGGCTCTTTTTTTCCTGCAGAGTCGGTTTGGCTCCACCGGTGAACTTGAACTTGCAAATGCTGACCTCGGTCGCTGGATTGTTGTTGTTCTCCGTCGGCATCGGTGGTATGAAGATCGCGGATCGCTTCCTCTTCGTGGGTTGACCCTGATGACCTATCGGGGCGTTTCTCTTGGGTCTCGGTGAGGCTGGTTGCTGAATGGGCGTTTGTTGTTGGGCGGTCGGCTGAGGCTGAGCGGTCGGACTCTTCGTCTCGAGCATGGAGTACAACGACTTCGGGACGATCTTTTGTTCCTTCGGCTGGTTGTCCAGCTTCGCCGAGACTCTCTCGTTTTCCGCCATCTTTTGGTAGTAAAGGAACTGCGACTGGAGCGCCATCGGATGAATGAAGACACCAGCGTTTGGCCAGTAGACGAAGCCAGGATTGTTGGGGTTCGTCGTGGACTCGTTGTTGTTGTTGGTCGTATTGTTGTTATTTATATTGACGATGTTATTGTTGTTGTTGTTGTTGTTGTGATTGTCGTTGCTGCTGTAGCTAACGCCGTTGCCGTTGATGACCCCAGTCTCGTTGTTGTTCCCAACAAGGTCGTTTCTTGCAGCCTCACCGGCGAAATTCGCTCCGAGACATTCGATCTCGTCCGCCTCGCTCGGTGTCTCGCTCTTGATCTGGCCCGACTCGTAGACGTTACCGTGCTTCCTGTGCAAACGGATCTTGAGCTGATTGAGGTCTCTGATGCAGAGGTTGAGCGGCTCGTCCTGTTCTGTACAACCGTCCGCTATCGCGAGACTTCTTCGCGACTCCTGCGTCAGCCTCTTCTCGAGAAGGCTGCTTATACGGTTCTGGATGTCGGTTCGCTGAAACGGAACACGATGATGCACCTGCTCGCGGCCAATGTCGAGCCTCTCGCGGGGACTCTGCTGTTGCTTCCTTTCCTCGTGTCCGGGCGTACCCGGCAGTATCGTGCCGTAGTTCTTGTAGATCAGGTGGCATATGTCGGCCTTCTTGGGCTTCCGACCTCTTCGGGGCTTGCTGTTGTCGAGCGTGATCTCTCCCATGTACGGCAGATCCGAATACTTCATCGGTGGACGTGGCGCTGGCTGCTGGTGATGGCTCGCGTTGGTGCTACCGTGACTGTTGTGCTGCTGATTGTGCTGACTCTGTTGAGCCGGATAGGATTGACCGGTCGACGTTATCACCGATCTGCGGTAGCCCGGCGGAAGCGACGGGGAGTCCATCGGTGGATTGGAGGAGACTACGCGCGGATAAAGTTCCTGCTGCATCGCGGCGATCCGCTGCAACCAGCCTTGCACGTCGCCCACCGGACTCGGCGTCGATGCCGACGTCGAAGTCGAAGCGGTCGGTGCCGGACTCGCCGCCGAAGAGTCGCGACCCTGATGAGTCGGCGAGGCGTTCAACGCTTCCTGAGCCAAAGACGCCTCGTAGTGGTCGAGATACTCCGGTGGCAGAGCCTGGTGATGAAACTTCAACTTCCAGCGGGACTTTCGACGGCCACGACTGCGAACACATTAAATTACTTTTCAGGCATTTATGAATTATTTCTTATTACGATTTTTTATAAATCATAATTACTTTTATTATTTTTTCAAGGTGCTTAGGTTGTACTTTCGAAGGTAAATGTTGAATGGAATTGTCTGGTTTTTTTTTTTTTTAGAAAACGATTTTTTTTTGTGGAGAAGGAAAAGCTAACGGGTCGGGGAAGACTCGAGATCGGATAGAATAAGTTGGCTGCCGGATAAGTTCAGCGAACTGTACAGAGCCGGCGCATTTCCATCCCGAGCTAAGTCCTGCTGGCAGCTAGAGAGAGACTCGTATTCTCGCATACGACATTCCAAGCCACACCTTAGCGATAGCGATTCGTAATGCGTGCCCGAGGTAACACCTTCGTTCGTTATGTAGATATGCGTTGCGCGCGGACGCTGTTCAATGATACAACCTCGCTAATGGGACTCCGCATATCTCGGTCATTTTATATTCGAACAAACGGATGATCCTGATGGTTGTACTAGATCAAAAATGTATATTTAATGATTCACTCAACCCGGATTATCCGACCACCCAAAATTCTCACGTCGAGATCTTCGAGTCTTCGCTTATCCCGGGAAATTCTCGTCCAGGTCGTTTCCCAACCACGTTCGAACTGTCGTCACAATTTCAACGCAGTGAATTCATCGTAAATATTCTTACGTATTACCATTAATTTATTTATTTTCGGAGTTACAGGAAATCGGATGGGTCGGTTTATTTTTGACAACTTATCGGGGAAACTGACATCACAAAATCTCGAATGGGCCTTCCGCGTCCGTTTTTTCCAGCTCTTTCGTAGTCAACTAAAGATTAGTACGTTATTTTATTTTGTTTTTTTTTTTTTTCAAATTAGATCAGTGATAAATTTGTCGGATCGGTCAGCAACGTTATGTTCTTCGATTTATCTCGGACCATTCGGTCTCGAATCGAGTCATATTAATTTCCGACTTGTTTTACTTGTCGTGTCTATTAATCACCTTGATCTGGCTCTGCCAGCGTTCTCGTGACTGGCCGGTCCGGTCATCGTCTCGCTACCCTGGATCTGGTGGTGTTGATGGCCCGTCTCGTGGCCATGATGGTGGTGACCGAGGTGTCCGGCTTCGACCGGTATCGGCGCCGCGTCCGCCTCCGCTTGCTGACTGTTAAATGCCTCGTTAGAACTCGATCTCCGTCAAGCATCGGTAGGAGACAGATTCGCGAGATAACCCGTTACGTCTTCGGAGCAATTGTTAAATAATGTTCCTCACTAGCGCATCGACCAGACATATTTTTCTGAATTAAACGTTCCAACGTGAACTCAAGAAAAAATAAAAAATAATAACACTGAAGAGAAATTCACTCTCGAGCTGCTAAATAATTTTTTTTTTCATGTCGATTCCATTCTCAATTTTTGCAATTCCATACGCCGTTCAACGAACGACAGGGGGACTTTCAGGCTGCCATGAGACCGTTTCAATCCCTTATAGAATTTTAAAGAATTAAAATGAACATTTTTTTTTGCTTTGGGAACCCGCAAATAAATTTTGTTTAGGTCCGATTTTTTATTTTAGTGTATAAAAAAAATAATCAAAAATTCTCTTGATCGGTCGAACAATCCGGTCTTTCCTCCATATCACTTATAGGTGGGGAGTTTTGCCCGACCGTTCCATTTTACCCCGTTCTTCCCTGTACGCTAAAATGATAGATCTTTCCAGCTTCATATAAAAGGAGAAACATTTGTGCGAGGAGAATCGACTCGTTTGTAAAACGATCTGCAGTGAGGTCAGTGAGCGCCTCGAGAGGGTGATCAATACAAGTCTCGGATATCTTCACAATGTGAAATATTGCCCGAACATTGGATCCACTTAGTTATTATCGAGAGAACGGCGACTGCTGACATTTTTATCGAGGTATTCGGAGTGCAACTCACCTCAGGGTGTTCGTGTCTCGAGCCCGTTCGTCATCCTCCTGCGGCTCCTGCTTAACCGCCATGAGGACCGGTGATGGCAACGAGCACTGGAGGAGTGGCGAACGATGAATTTGATTCTGGAAGGTTGTACTGTCCGTTAAGGAGCCGTCTATGCCAGTAGATTGAGCTCGAGGCACGACTTCCTCGGTCTGCATAATGCCCCCTGAAACATCAAACAATTTTTCATTCTTTTTTTTTTTCAATTTTTTTTTCCAATTTTTTTTTAAATTAAATGAAATATGAAAATGATTGGAAATAGCCTTACAAATAATTATAAAATATAAATTAATGAGATGTCTCGATATACCGAATATGCTGAAAAAAGTATTTTTTAAAATTAAGCGATACAACATACGTAAATGATCGGGGAGGTCCGCAATATTAATAAGCAATTAGGAAATTTGTCGAAGTACGCTCAACCATAAATTACATCGATCAAGCCGTTCGATTGGCATCCCAGCGGGTGCGGCAAGGCTATTACGGATCCAGTCGCGCAATTTAAAGTCATCAAGAAATTTGTCGACTCACGAGCATTTCCTCAGAGTGTAAGAACCCTAGAGGTAACGTTTGCACAAGGGGTTTCGTTGGTCATGTACTCGAAATGTTTCGTCATCGGATACGAAAGCTAGAGCTATAAATGACGAAATTACGTCAAATCCCCAAGCGAGCTTCACAAGCTTTATGACAAATATTACCGGATGAAAAGGCGCGACTGTTTTACTGGTGCACGAAATTTTAACGCACTATCTAAAACAGTCTCCCAGTTGCGAGCATTTTAAACAATCCTAGTTCCGCTCGCACACACGCACATGCGTCCGAACGCCAGCTGCAAATCGGATTGAGCGACATTTCAGATTGCATCCAGTGCTCCGATTTAAAAGTTTTTTTTTTCGTTTTTTATAAGGAAGCGGAAATGAAAAAAAAATCATTTTTATGATAAAATTTTTTCAATTTTTCTATCGATTCATCGAATAATTGGTGCTTCTAAGTGGAAGCAATTTTTTTATTACTGAATGACAAACAATGCTGATACGTTGAGTGACAATTGAAGCCTTCGGCATAACGTCCCGATATACATGACACGAAACGATGCGACTCACGAGTGTAACTACAATTTATTTTTCGTCTATTAATAGTACAGTCGAAGCGAGAGACGGTCGAGCGTGTGTTCGGATGTTTGTGAACCATGTGTGTCCCACTGTGCGCGCCCCGTGTAAGCGCGCTCGTGTGCGCGCCTCACTCCCGTCCCCGCGTCACTATTCTCGGTTCTCTCAAATTTCTCACACCATATTTGGAATTATGAGATCCGTACACGAATTTGTATCACAAGCAGGAACTTCTTTATAAATCCTCGGAGCATTTGACGCTATAAACGGTGCCGCTTCTCCACCCCACCACACCGATCCCAAATTATCTTCACAATTTGCGAATGCCTTGCTAAAAGTAGATCTTCGACTTTCCCTCACGTTTCGAGTGCGCGCGCGTGCGCGCGCATCGGTGTTTGCATACGACCGCCTCGTGTAGAAACTACTTTTGCAGACGTAAACTTCGATCTTCGAAATTTTCATGACTCATCAATCCTTCGACCATGCAAATGCATCGGAATTTTGTCAAAATACAAACTCCGTCGCTATGTGATTTTTAAAAAATAATTATTAAATTCCTAACATTTAAATAAGTAATGGCATAATAAATAGTAGCAATGGACCAATAATAATTGTAAATAATATTGATATTAAGAATAATGAATCGTGTATTTTTTTCTCGTCGGAACTCTTATACTAAACAGTCAATGATAATTAAAAAATAAGACTTAGTTTCGTAATTTTTTCGCCGAGACGTTCAATCACTATTGTCGTCAAAATTTTATATCTAGAAAGCGACTCAACGGATCATTGTCAAATTTTTCCGACACCTTCAGAGATTTCATATGTTTACTTGAGAATTTTTTCAGAATTTTTTTCGAATTAATGTAACGCGATTAAAAATGTTAAAGATATTCGAAAATTTCATATAAGCCCGCAGGAAGTGGCAAAAAATCCTTATTTTTGAGAGTTCAACACCGTTAAATGTGAATGATCCCTCAATCTCTGTCGAAATATTGAAGATTAAAAAATTGGAAAATTGGATTGCAATTTTTTTTTTATTTAAAAAAAATTGTACGAGCAACGATGATTAGCCTGCGAAACCACTTGGCAGTGATTCGTGTGGGCGTTCGAGGAGACCATGTAAACGAAACATGGCATAGCTTCGGAAGCAGCCAGCACGATAAGTGTAGCAGCGGCACGCGTTGAATAGTAAGCGAGAGCTCACACGCGTTCGTCTCCTCTCGACTGGCAGACGCGCAACTAGGTTGGAAACGAAGTGTGTGACGCCGTACGTATTAGTCTCAATGCGCCAAGGTGATAACACCGAAGAAAAATATATGGATCGAATTCTTGACGAATTATTCGCATTGATGATATAATTTCTAATTATAATTTTTTAAACTCCAATGATTTTTTCGTCAGGATTTTTCCGCGACGCTAAATTACTTTGAGAATTCAAGAACCCGCATTATTATTCAATCCAAAAAGGTGCCGTGTGTAATATTTAAAATTAGCGAAGAAAAGTCGGTTTGAAAAATTTGTTAGAAAAAATTTAAAAAAAAACGGAACTCGCTAAACGTACTCAAAATCGTTTTTTAACGAATAGCAAGAAAATTGAAACAATGAAATTAGTATAAATTGAATCTCAAAAAAAATGAAAAACTTACCTTTACTGGAAAATGTGGTTAGAATAGAATAGCGATAAAATAAAGTGAAAATCAAACCACTATAAATTGTATACCAACAGTCAACGAATAAAATTACCTGTAACGGGAAACGTGCTTTCCGGCAACATGAACGCTGCTAGCAGTTGGCGCTTCGATGCAGTTTAATTTTCCCTGCAACCGACACTACGCCTCAATAAACCTCAACAATTCCTTGGAAGCCCCGTCCGAAAAGTGTCTTTCCGCCGAAGAAAAAAACTCACCCTCAAATTCCCGGAAAACTTTTGTTCACCACTTTCCCTTACAACAGGAAATAAATAAAAATGAATGAATCTCTATCGGAGCGCACTTTTCGCCGCTGATATATTATCCAGCCGGTAACACATCACGGCACTCGCATGATATCGTATCCTTGGCTGCACGCATGCGCGTAACTCCATAAGGCGCGTTCAAGCCAAAGTCGACGACTGCCTTCGATCCTCGTAACAACTTTAACCCTTCAAGTACCAAAGTCTCTTTTCGGTAAAAAAAAAAAAAAACAAAAAAAAAACGATTTCTTCAGCTAACGATTTTTAATAAGATCGACGAAGATCTTTCATTTAAATCACAATTTAGTCGATCCGGCACATACGTTTAGGAATCAAAGGGTCAATTCTCAAATGCCTGTCACCCGTTTTTTTTTTCTCGGCTACGAATCGATGATTTCTTGACACTTTCGCGAAGAGATCGATGAGGCGTGGATTTTAATATGTGTGAGTGTTTCAGCGAGGGAAGACCACCACCGAGCGCAATATCATGTCGGTTCGCGAGTCGAAACGGAACTCTCGGTAGGGAAAACTACAAGCGCCGAGAGAGGAGCGGGGGAGCGCGGGCGTATATTCTCGATTTGGGCGGATGGAAATCTGAGATTGCTCCATATCGGGACGTGAGCCCGTGGCAGCGGCGACGACGGTGGTGTTGTGGCACCGCGCGCTCTCTCTGCAATCGCGTGGTTCTCTGTATTGCCGCCTCCTCTGTATGATGCGAGACCGCCGACGAAGGTATATTTAACCCCAGTGCCGGTCTATACCGTCGCTGTAAGGAAAGAGCGCGCGCGCACCCACCCCAGAAATCGAAAAATCCTCTTTCTTTTGGGGCCAATTTCACTGCCCACATGAACAAAAAAAAGTGTAGGTGATTTCGCGTCGAAACGGAACACTGGGGTAAAATGGACCGTTTTAGAACATTTTTTTTCGCCTGGAAAAACAATTGTCCGATATGGCCAATACTGGTCCATTTTGCCCCGGGCTCCACATACCCCCCTCTAAAAACGTTACCTTAACACATCAGTTAATAATTATTCTTGTACAAAAACATAGTTTCTCGCCCGATACCGAACAATATCGGTGTAATTCAATGACCGAATGAATCTGAAGAATGGTAGGAATGGAAAAATATTGATATCAAAAAGAGTGTAGGTCAGGTCAGTGGGAAATGGAACACCGAGGCAAAACGTTTTGCTTCAAATCCCTAAATGAATATTTTTTGCCAAAAAAAAACTAATAAGATTCTGCCGTAAAAAGCATCCTTTCGAATATTGCTTCAACGCGTCCATTGTTAACGATTTGTGTGTTAAAATGTCGTCAAGCTTCTTGCTGTGTACAAAAAAAAAAATCGGTATAATCGGTCGACCGAACAAATCCGAAGAATCGAAGGAATTGTTCGATACCAGCTTTTTTCCTGCGTTCTGCAGTGTTCGCTCGGGAATTCGTACAAAGATACGTGGACATTGCGCGAGCATAGACCGAAAGAAATTTTTTCGCCGGATGTGAAGCCGGTTTTCAACGAATTGACACCGCGCGAGCGCACCTGTGCACTCGCTTCTGTATAATGAATTTAAACCATCTCGCAAGCCTCGCAAATACGACTCGACGATGATAAAATTCATAAGTTACGAGACGGACGTTAATACAGTCGGTCGGGATATTGCGCCGGTCTCATCCGGTTGCGAACTGTGGGAATTGAGCTCGGCTCCCGCGACTTAACAGCGAAAGAGTCGCCGGTACCTTCGCTCTCGGCTTTATCTTTTAGCGAATGGCGTGTTTGTGGTATTTTATACGTGTACGTATATACAGTTGAGCGTGTCGCGTTAATCCCCTTTACAGCGGATTATCGCTTTGTCGACACGGCGCATAAAACATTCAACGATAGTCGCGCGATCGGCGTTTGATCGCATTTTTTTTTTTTTTTTTTTTTTAGGGAGTAAGGCAGAATTAAGCCACTTTTTTCTATAAATTTTTGACGAATATTTACGGTCTTATTTCGAATGTTTGGAATTATCTAAACACGAATAGAGGACATATAATAGGTGTAAATTCAGGAAAGATCGTACTGAGATGGCGGTAAAATCACGATCGCGACATGCTCTGCGAGAAGATCGCGTTAAAATTAAATTTCACTCCAAATTATTTTCACTATAAATTAAGAAAAAAAAAAACAAAGTAGTTCTGACGGAGTAAGGCTCGAACGTAGACGCCGGCTCCGTATTATTGACCCAGGGCAGTTCGCACTTGTCCGGGCGCCCTACTCGTTGTTCGAATCGCTCTGAATAAATTTTTCACGCATTCTGCATCACGCCCCGATAACGAATAAAAACAATCCATTCACCGTAAGTGTTCACACGACAGCTGCTGAAGTAATAGAATGCCAGGCACGATATCACCGCTTCGAAGCTTCGAGTTGGAAAGTTAAGTTGTTGACATATCGCTACGCGGTATTATTGGGACATATCGAGTGGGCGGGCTGCTTCGACCCATAAGGAATATAATATGATCACGCCTCCGTAAAGAAATAGCCCGACAGTAATACATGAGAAGCAGAGAATCGATATAAAATATCTCGATGTCATTATGGACGAGAAACCTTCGACACCGTTCGGCATCGGTGTTGATCGAAATCAACATCGATGCCGACCGGTAACTGTAATTTTATCGTCCGACTGGTTAAAAAAAAAAAATGAAATAAAAAGAACAGAAAAACATGTCTCCATGCTGTAGATGGGAGCTTTCATGAATAATTTAGATTAAAAAAAATCTTTTAAAAAAATAGGCACTTTCATTGAGAAAATGGAATAATAATAAAAATGTCAAACATGGATTGAATTTTTTGAGAGAAATATTTTCCAGTCACGGGACTTTTTTGTAAATGATTTAGATTTAAAAAATGCATTGAGTTAAATGTTGTTAATTTCATCGAGAAGACAGTGAAAAACTTTTTTTTTTCTCGAGGAATTTTGCTCCGAAGAGAGCGCGCACCTCGCAGCCGAGTGACGAGAAACGATGAGACTTCGAACTTTGTTTGTCTGCCATATGCGACACCATCGAGCGTAGGCGTGTCCTTCGAACTGGAGAATTCTATTATTCGTATTTCCATAACAGGGGCAAAAGTCGTATTATAGATTCTCTCCCTCTCTCTCTCTCTCTCTCTCTGTGCGGTTTTCAGAAGAAAAAAAAAGCGAGTAGCAAAAGGAGGCGTGCGAGTCCGCGAGATCTCCGAGTTGCGTTAAGTGACCACGGGTGGATGTTGAGGCCGTGGACGATTCGTGCGTGGGCGAGATTTTTGGTCCGGGATTAGTTTGCTAAACGGCAAAAGGAGGTTCGCACATTTAACAAAAATTTCTTGTCCATAAATGGCGACGATTAACTTCTTGTCACTTTTGCAATCTTCTTATTTTATTTTTTTCTATGCCGAATAAAAGATCAACGACTCGAGTAAAATTCGCTTGCTGGCTATCAAAGAAAAAAATTGTTGTAATAGTTCTTTCCACTCTCACACTTCTTCACGTGATTAAAACAGCAACAAATCACATTGAGAGTTCCATCGTCTTCATTTCATTATCGTACCCAATTTTGAGAAATGGAATTTTTTTTATTTCCAGCAGCCGGCAGGCGATTTTTTTTTGTGTCGTTTCACAGCTCCCCGATGAGCCAAACTCAATTTCCCTGCATCGCATGTTCGACATTAACTCGCAGGATTTAGTATTTCGTTTTACGTCATTTTTTTTTTTTTTACGGCAAGTCATGGAAATAAGAGATAAACATTATTGTTACCAATAAAAAATACGTGTCGGAGAACAAAGCTACCAGGTTCTTTCGTACTGAAGACGTTAGTTTGTTCGTTCCTCGAGCCACGGGTAGTTCCTTTGTTCGATCGTGTCTCTCGCGACTAGCGTAATCGTGTCCCGCGAGAAACATAATGGTATCGGGGTACATCTATATTTCAGGCTGCGATCCCGATACGAGGAAAAAGAGACGGGGGGGAGAAAGTAATCCGGATAAGTATACTTGTTTCTCGTCTGGAGGGAGGCCGGGGTGACTTGAAACACGGGGCGAGTTGGAACGACCGCATTAAGTCGATCGGAGGTTGGTGCGCCAAGTACGACAGTTCAAGACGTTAAACTTAGCCCGAAGTGCCGTCTCGCCAAGTTCAAATTTTCTAATTCGTTTAAACATACAAACTTTTTTAACAACTCATTGCAACACATTGCAATCGATATTTTAAGTTTTATTCAAACAAATACAAACAATCGCTTACAATAATCCATTCGCTACAATTAATTTACTATAATCCCTCCACTCGTAATCTACCCACTGTAACGCATCAGCTGTGATTAATCTACTACAATCCATCTACTATAATCCATTCGCTTTAATCTCACCACCCTAATCCACCCATGCATAAAAGTTTTTATAAACAACTTCAAAAATGTGACACTGCGTCGACTAATAGTAAGCGATCCAGCCTAATTTAATTCCGTAGTTCCAACTTGCCGCCTCGTTCCGACTATTCCCTTTCACTGAATCACACGAAAGTCAAATCCATCGCATTGAATCAACCGGAGTGCACATCGAGTTCAGCACTCAATGACATTAGAGCTCAGACTCTGATAAGTCAGGCCTGAGTGTGGCATTCTCGGTGCTCCAACCTCCGATTAATTTTATGTGGCGATTCCAACTTGCCCCATGTTCAGACTAGCCCCGGTCTCCCCTGCATCTTCCAGAGCCATATGTATATATCTATATACCCGGAGATCACTGTGTACAAATATACATAAATATAGACGCATCGACCGTAGAGAATCAAAGTGATTCGAGTCTCGGGTCTCGACCCGCCAAGTTACGCCCTTTTGATTCTTACCCGTAGACACATATATGTACATATAGATACAGGTTTCTTTCGAGAGAGAAATCTCAAGAAGAAGGTATAAGCGAAGGAGCACGAGCGCACTCCGGAGATCAGTGGTCCTGCCCGAGGCCGCGATCGATTCTCGCCCACGTTCATCCTCGTCCCCGGGAGAATCTCTCGGTATTCTTTGTACGGTCGGCAGAGCGAAGCTAAAAAGTCGTTCGCATCCAGTTCGTCCACGTATTATCATAAAAAATACCTTGTGGCGAATTCAGGCGGTAAAGAGTGGGGTAAGACGGAGCACTCAGATCCAGACAATGACACTTGTCAATGTTTCCGCGGTTGGAGTTTCGTGATTGTGTTCCGTCTTGCCCCGTTGTTCCTCTATGGACATGAAAGATCTCTGAATAAATTGAGCGCCAACGTGTTCATTGGTTCTTGCGAAACTATCGAAATTCCTGGGAGAAATTTTATTGCACTGCAGCGCTGGAGAAATAGCTGAATAGCTACACAGCTCCATAGTTTAATGTACTTGGCCCGAATGGTGAATTTCAGTCGGAGGCTCTACGCGCGCAGGATTTTTTATTGACGGCGAATCGTACAGCTATTCGCTCTTTGCGAGCCGATTTTTTGTAAAATATTTCATGACGCAGGAATTATGGATTTCTTTTTTTTTTTTCCTTTGAGTTTAAGTTCTGAAAGTTTAAGTTCCCCGTTCGTGATGAAGTCTTTGCATGCGAAATTTTTTGAAGACATTTCATATCGGAGAACTAAAGTGATTTTGTTCTCAAAGAAATTTTGTATTTGTTGTCCCTGTGTTGAAAAATGCCATGAGAGGTCTTTTAGGGCGGAATCGAAAAAAGAGCCCCAGTTTTCAATTGCAAGGACAATGCAAGTTAAGTTGTTGAAAGATTTTCGTAATCGAGTCGATCTAGCATAATATAGTGTGCAAATTTGTCAGCTCAGTTTACCGGTGAAAAATGTTCCTCACAGGAAAACGCATTCGTTTCGGAATTTCGTTTTACCCCGCAAGCTTCCAACTGTCCGAAGCTGAAAGGCAGATCGGCGGTCAACAATTGCATCCTGGTAGCAATTACAGTAGCGACAAAAGACCGATTCGAATTCCCGTTGCTGAAAGGATTTATGTGTAGCATTCGTCGTCCGCGCAAACTGTTGCCTCGGACCGGTGGAAGCCGCTTTAAATTCCATCGATTCCGAACGATTTAATACAAACGCTCGATCAAGCCGAACGAAAAGGAAATCTTGGAAATAATTCTATCAAATCGGTTGAATCGTCCATTTTATTATAGCTCGACGATTTGTGATGTCGTGCGTTGCCCCGAAGCGAGCGCGCGATTCATCGATTCATATATACATTTGCCTCCGCATTAATGCGGGGCACTCGAGGCTGGAACGTTGATTGGAACGTTTCGATAATCCTATCTACGTTTCAATCCTGCTTATGCTGTGTCGCACGATTTTTCCGGTTTATCGGTCGTTTGTTTTGTCGCTGCAACTCTCTCTGTCCGCCATACCGGTATGTAATAAAGAACGGTAATGAGCCCCGACATCTCCGTCTCCCAATGTATGTCGATATTCTCCTCGGAAATCTTTCCTGGAGCGCGCAGCGCGCGCCGCTGCCGATCGATAGAAGCGCCGATCGATGCGATTGGCAGTTACGATCGATGTGAAAATGCATCTCCACCTCCGGGACGAACCGCAACACAGCGATTTTTCTCCCGCCTCGTACGAAAATCGAGCCTCCCTGTCGGGGTGACGAGATCGGTAAATCGAAAAGAACATCATGGAGAAATGCAATTGTCTCCGATAAATCCTTGTCCTCTGTTCACCCATCCATCAATTCCGACCGCTTTAATACGAACAACATGAGGATCTCCACGAACGACTTACAGACACTCGAAAGATCTTGCCGATTAAAGAAGAAATCTTGAAATTAATCATATGGAATCGGTTGAATCGTCCTCCTTGGTAAATCGGATAAGTCATCCCTCTTCCCAGGTCTATTATTCAGCGTTAAATGTGACACGATCTAAGACGTGGCAACTTTAATCCTATCTTGAGGAGCATGTCCTCAATCGGTAAGAAAATCGGCAAATCGATTTAATTTTTAAAAAATCGTTGAACACATAGCATCAACAGCAAGTGATTAAAATTGCGCCCAGACACGAATTACATCGATATCCTCCTTCCAAATCCCAAAGTGCATGGACATCCTCCTCATAAATCTGTCCCAGAGAGCGCGCAGCGCTATCGATCGAAGGCGCCGATAGATCGATGCGATTGGCAGTTACGATCGATGTTGAAATCGTCGGTATCTCCACCTCCGCGTCGAGCTGCAGTACCGAGATCTATCTCCCACCACCTTGCGAACATTGCGGCTCCCTCTCGGGCTACGAGCGAGATCCGGCCCTCGCCTCTCGATCATACATATAAAGGAGTGCTCGATCGCTTTACACGCGTCCCGATCGATCGGCTACCACCTATCGATCCTCGCGTCGCCGCCTACTTGTCCAATCGGCATATCCGCAAATCCGAGAAAATATGGCCGTTCTTCGTGTCCCTCCAATCGCTCCGGGGTAAAACACCGATCTCCGCAGGTTCAACCTTCCCGACAGAGATCGTTATTGGGAAGAGAAAGACGCGCGACACCCAACTGGCGCCGTCCACGATACTTATTTACACAGATTGCCAATTATCTTTGATATTGAGATAAATAGAGGCGATCAGCGTTGAAATCTCTTGCGCGATAAGCCGACGCGGACTTAGGTTGCTCTCTGCGCAACTTTGGCGAGACAGAGTGAGGGGAAGGGGAGGGGGAAACACAGATTCGCAATTACCGATAACTCTATCGATAGTCGAGACACGACAGCAATCGACAACGCGGTAGCAAAGAAAGTTCTACAGTGACGTTGTTCCGTAACGAAATTGAGAGAAAATTATTGTACGCTACACGGCTCAGAGTGGATTTTCCACCATACGTGACTCGTCGACTTCACAACCAGCAAATATCATCTCCTCTCTCTTGTGCTATTCCATACTTTTTTTTCGCCAATACCAGCCTCGGTGCGACTAAAAAAAATTCCAGAACTGGTTAGAAAAAAAAATTTTTGAATCGTCGTCCAATTGTCATTGCGTGTAAATTCGATATCCGATGCCGCTGTCGTTTGTGTTTGGGACAAACGCGTTACTCGTGCATCGATGTTTCTCAAATGGTCTCAATGGTATATTTACCCGTATTACAGCGAAGTGCGCGCTAGATTTTATATTTAGTATGGCATCGTGTTACTGGTAGAACTACTGAATTAGGTTTGAACGAAAATACCAGCATCACCCACGCTCGCATCAGCTCTTATACGCCCGCGTCTGTGTCTCCTCGTCGTTGTCGTCGTCGGCGGATAAACCCCCCCCCCCCCCCCCGCTCCCCGCCCATTGCACTCGGCCACGAACGTTATCCGTCGCTTGTCATATCTATCACATTTTTTATCTGTAATGCGCTTCCTATTTAAAATATCACCATTTCGGGATTTGAGTCACTTATGTAAATTCTCAGTCGAGTTTCCTGCTCTACATTTTCTGTTTTATAGTCGGGGACAAATAGGACACGACAGAAGTTTGGGCAGTTTTGTTCTTACGGTGAGTCGACTCGCCTCGAGCGGGAAAGTGTGAAGAGTTCTTTTTTTTGTTTGTTTTTTTTTTTTTTAATCGTTAAACACTCAGGAGTAATCGAAAATTTATCTGTACTTTTATCTATGGTCTGCTTTTGATTTGGACTATAATAATTTTGGGCTGTGAGTCATATCACCCGAAAAGAACCGTGTGCCGCGTTTAGTAAAATCGATGCAGGGAATTTATTTGAGGAAACTTTTGGAACTCGTCTAGAAAGTCATGCGGTGTTTTAATATTCTGACATTCCTGCGTCTCGAAATCGAAGAGAAACCGTAGTAAAATGCCAGATTTTGTCCTGCTCCAACGCTACTTTATGTTCGTTCATAATTGAGCGTGTAATCAGAATCTCATCCGTAATATTTGAAATAGTCCGTTTTGACCCTCTTTCAACTAAACGGTAAGCGACGTGTGATAAAAATTAAAGAGTCGAGAAAAATGTCCGGAGTGGTTACAACTCGGGAGCTGATCAATGAATCGCTAATGCAGTATTAATCCTTGCCGGATGCACTTATCATGTTACACTCGAGTCATTCGATAAATGTTACATTCGTTCGAAGAACGCACGCAAAGTGACTTTCTCTTATACCGAGAATAACTCTCGCTCATATATCGAATATCATCGGTGGGTTCCAGGCAACTATGATCGGATTATGCAAACTCGTTAGCGAAAGCTTCGCTGATCTATCGGCTTTGTAATTTTCTATTGAATGTCACACCTGGCTCCAAAAAATTGGAAAAAAAAAAATTAGTAACAAAATTAGAAACCAATTTTTTGTAACCCTCACACGAGTCACTATTTTTTTTGAAGAGTCAGAAAAAAAAAATATTATTCGTATCAAATTTCCGCGACACATAAAGAAGTTTCGTGACAAATTAAAGTTTTTTCTTTTATTTTAACGGAAGTGAGTCATTCGTCCCCGCTGTACTCCAACGATTTTTTTTTTACGTGACTCAGTGAATCCATTTCCTGAACGTTATCAACTCATATGAGCGTGCGAAAAAATCGAATTCCCAACGATTGTCGAGACCATAAATTATTTATTTCCTAATTTCGGATTCAGGACATTTTCCGCTCCAAAAATTTCTAAATCTAGGGACGAAGCCGGTATAGAGAAAGATAATTTTCTGTGACGAAATCGTTGTTTCCTGGCCAATGCGTGAAACTAAGCTCCCTATTCTATTTCCACTCTCGTCATTCGCGCTTCGCGACGCTTGCTTATTTTAACTTTATTTTCGGCACTGTTGGTTAACGATTTTGCGTAATAGTCAAACGGTGTGTCTCGCAGGAGATTGTAAATGCGATGGAACATAAAGATCGCAGGTGTGGTTCTTTGTCGCGAGACAAGTGGGATTCCATAAATGATTTCCCACGAGACAAAACATTTCCATCGTATCTCCTCTCGTCTCTTTCTGGTATTTTTTTTCTCTCTATTTCTGCTCACTCTCACCAACAGCTACGCCTCGACTAACGGGAAGAAAACTGTGGGCGGGAGTCCGAGAGTTCAACGATGATGCATCCCATTACCGTTCGCAGCAACTCACAGCAGTGGCACCGAAGAGAAATACTCATTACTCGGGTGCTCGCTGTCGTACCACGACGTGAACTCACCGACCATACTAATGGTCGAACGAAGACCCACTTATAGCTAAATGGTAACAAACGTAAATTCACACTCACCATTGAAACTAAGTTCAAATTAAAGTTCACATTCGAATTCATGCTCAAGTTCGAAATTAAATTTAAATTTGAATTCTCATCAAAATTCGAGATAAATTTCATGCTCAAATCCGAGCTTTATTCCATAGTAAAGCTTCATCCTGAGTTCGAGCTAAAAATCACACTCGAGTTATTCGAGTGGGAGCAAAATGTGCTGAAGGAGAATCAATAAAAACTCGCTACTTCCGGTTAACCGTGAATGTTCGGACGTTAATTGTCGATTCGCTTAACGAGTCGCTTAACGATCTCGTAGATCGAGAATGAGCAGGATATTTCTTCGAAGGAAACAGCGAAGTTTGTAAAGCACGTATAGGAGACGAGTTAGTCTTTATAGACTTGAAAGAGACGCTCGTTTCATTGAGCTCTCGTCATGACGCCACCGGAACCCGTCGTTCCCTTTATATCCTCAGCGAGAGGATCGCTGTCCCTTCGTCCTCTTCGCGGTCTTCATTCATCAGACACCGCATTCCGTCGACAGAGTCGTCCCCTCTGAGCGTCTCGGCCTTTCCTGGATGAAACCGGGCGCGCGACCAACGCTCACTCGTGTCATCCTTATAACATCGGCTTCTCCTAGAGGCGCGCCAGTCTCTCTCCCGTATAATAGCTAGAGTAGATATAACGCGTGTTCTACGAGAATTTATCGGACGAATGCAACACAATCATAGAAGAAGATACATAAGGGAATGGCAAACATTCCCGAGTCCCTCGAGTTGGAATCTTGAACCTCTGTTTTATTTTATATTTGTTTCATCATTATTATTTTTTAAATCGATCATTAAAAGCATCGAGCTGTGAAAACTCGAGGCGGCTTGATGCTACAAAAATATGTATGCTGCACTTGTCCGAAAACTGTATTGCCTTATTAAAGTATCAAGTATTAAGTATTAATTATTACGATATAAAATTAATAGCAAAAAAAAAAAAATAGGTAAAAATTGTTGAAATCGAACTCTCTAATTCCAGTTGCACAAGAATGACATCCACCGTTCCACCTTCCCTACCCGACGACAACCGGAGAAATTCGACGTGGAAAAAAAAAAAATTGTAGAAACGTCGAAGATTCGATTTCGCCTACGCACTAAATACGCGTTTATTGCGGCTGCTCTCCCTCTCTCCATTCATCAATTCTTCCGTGATCTTTTCTCCGCGGGGCTTCGTTCACGCGGGGCGCACGCGCATCGCGATGCCCCTGCGGAGAAGTCGTTTCTCGATTCATGGGACGCGCACAACCAACACACATACTTGCGCTGCAATAAACTCCGTCCTCGGCCCACGTACGATCGTTCGAGAGGAGAACCGAGAAGACGAGACTCTTCTTTCTGTACGCGCGCACACACGACCGCGAACGGAGAATAAGAGACGAATCATCGGATAGAGAGGTGTTTGTGAAAGAGGCTTGCGTGTATACACGAGTAGCCCTTATTCCTTATAAGACTTGGGCAAGCTCCGCTAAGAAGTAAAACCGTCGAGTCTGTACTTCGAATGCGCTGCTGGCTGACTGGACGATATATAAAACAGCGAAGCGCCGCACTCTACGATTCCATGGGTGCGTGTGTGTGTGTGCGTGTGTATGTGTGTGTGTGTGTGTGTTCGTGTGTGGGTGTGTGCGTTGTATGCACGTACATAAGTACGAACCTGCTGCACTCGGGCCGAGAGAACAGCTCGCAGGAGCATCGAGAGCACGTCATTCTGTCGGACGACGCCTCGAGCGACGAGAGGAAACGTGGATTGATTTACAAGATTCTTCTGGCGAAGCTTCTTGGCAAAAGATACTAATATCGTTGTAGCCGAGTTTTATAACTTTTCATGTACATCGTGAAGTTACAGTAAACAATTTCAAAATTTATGCCAGCATCAAAACAGCTCGGACAGATAACCGTGACTTTTTGGAAGTAACTGAGATTTTTTGGAGCTCATAAAAAGAAAATCACATAAAAATGTGTGATAAACGTGCGACCCAGAAAAAAACGGGATCCATGGGGAAAATACGATAAATACGGGAAACGTGCGAACACAGCAGACATATGAAAAATAGGAAACACGAGAAACACGTGACTCGGTAATCACGGAAAAAATGTGAAAAAAACGGGAAACCGAACGGACGAGGTAATTTAAAAAGACACAAAACACCAAACGTATAGGGAAGCGGCTGCAGCAGCGATTTGATTAGGGCTTCCGATCTTCGCTTCTGCGGAACGTCAGAAAGATCTTCGTCGAGCCCCTCACAGAGACGGAAGTCGTTAACGAAGAATTGCATGCACCGTCACATGTAGTATTTTACATCGACAACAAAGCTCGTACGAGCAATTTAGTTCGATAGTTACGTCGTCGAATAGCATCGCGATAGTACGTGCTTGTCTCAGTCCTCGTGTGTCTGTGCGCTCGGTTTCCGACGTTATTCTCCTCCCTTCCTTTTCTCATTCTTCCTCGGCCCGCTCCACCTTCCGCGGGAGAGAATCCTCGCTCGGAAGAGCCGCGGCCCAGAATACAGTGTACATGAATGAAAACTCCCATTCATGCGTGAGGCTTCGGGTTCCACGCACACGTTCATCCCTACCACCTTTGCCACATCCTCCGGAGAACCTTTTTACAACGGCGAAACGGTTGAACCGCGCGCCGCGAACATCTCCCGATGCGAAACATCATCCGTGTGCGAGGATCTTTTCGATGTTTTCATTGCGTCTCGCGCACGGCCGGATCGCTTCCTTTCGTCGAAGGCTCGGAGTGTTTGTGCGCAGTTACGCACACGCCGAACCGATCGCACACGTGATCGCCATTGTTGATCGTAGCGGATCGTGGACGGAGAGCGCCGGGCTGTCGCGTTATTCCTGGCTTTTTGCCGATCTTCGACGACGATGAAGGCACGCGCGCGCGCGCGCGCACGCTTGGCGGGACCGGTAGCGGTGGTGAAGAGCGTCGAGACCGGCGGCGGTGAATCGCATGGTCCGTGGCAGAGGCAAAAGTAGCTCCCGGTACCTCGCCGCTCAGAGGGTCTCGTACTCTCGCTGGGACTCGAGGTACCAAGTGGAGAACCGCGGAAACGCGGATGCGTTTCGTGTAGAAAGAACTCATTCACGGTGGCGATCGTGTAACACACCGGCTGAAGACGCGCCGAAGAAACGCGAATGGGTTTTCGCGCGGCCAAAGGCGACTCTTTCGACTTACTCCTTTGGAGTTTTTTTTTTTTAATACCATGCAATGTCAATTGTAAAGCGGTCCGAAACGATTTCCTTATGGCGATCGTGCGAACCGGTAAATGTCTTTTGGGCTTTCGAAAAAAAAAAATGTAATTTAAGGTTGTGGAATTTTAATGAAATTCTGGCTTCAAAGTCATGTCTCCGGTTGAATATTTGATTTATGTGTCGTTGATGTGCAGAGTGTGTAGTTGATGGGTTTATTTTCGTTACTGATAAAGTCAGATTGTTATCGATGTGCGTACCGGATTGCATCAAAGTAAAGCAATTTAGGCAAAATAAAACATTCGCGGCGCTAAAAGCGAAAGTTTTTGTATTGATTTCTTTCGGAAAAGTAATTTTTCACTACAAATATTAACTTTCAGTTTCCTTCAGACGCCTTCCGCGCGCCGTCATGGCACGGTCAATGTCTGAACTCACCCAGCCTTATCTACTAGTTGCTCATTTTCGTGATGAATCGTCCGCGCGACGAATCTTCTGTCGCCGCAATAAATTCATTACGAGACAACTAATAATAATGAAAAAAAAAACACCTGCTGCACCGACACTTTATCATGTGAGACACCGAAATCGAACATCGCAATTTTTCCAAATACGTGTATTCTGTTTTTACCTCAGTTGCGGAATCTCGTGCGGAGTGACGTTTGTGCGTTGCGCTCGGTCGTGTGTACGAAGAAACTCGGTATTATTCATACTCGGTTATAATACTTCGGAGCGAGCGCGTCCGCGTTTAATGCGATAAATAAAGACGGAATGTATGTACGAAGAGCTCGCAGCTGGAACGCAGAACGTCGGCTGCGAGCGGCGAAGAAGTCTACGGGACGAAAAAAAAAAAAAAAAAAAAAGAAAAAAACTAATAATAATTTATTTTCCAGCGTCTCGGCGTTACACACGCAGCGTGTGGCTCGATAGAGTCTCTCTCTGTGGTGGTGCAAGCCCGGGGAGAATTTCGCATTGAAAGATCATACCGTAGAATAAATGGGTAGAACAGAGAAAATAATAAAAATAGGAGACACACGTTGCAGTTGTGCTGCAGAGTCGACGGGGAGAGATGACATAGTCTTATGAGAAGGAGCGTGCGCGAACGATCGGTTGGTGCAAAGCGCGCTTTGCAATAATAACATTACCCACGCATGCGAATTAGAATATAGCCAGCATAATAATTTATGTACATATTATACACGATCGTTCATTTATGTGTCAAGAGGACAGAACGAGTTTTCGTTATGGTGTATAATACCTATAAGCAGGTCGATTCGGTATCTCGAATGGCAGCTGTACATACATATAGCTCCATATGGTAATAACAGTTAACTTGCAAAATAATGATGATTATTATAGTCTCATATTTCAGAACAGCGACGACTGACAACGCCGCTAACTGCGTGCAAAATTTCAGCTCGACAGATGGAATTATAGGAGCTTACACAGCCATTCGGTCACGCGCACTGTTTTTTCGATTTTTTTTTTTTCAAATTGTGAGTTTCGTCCATGAGTTTTCATGAGCTGTGCCATATGAATATATATAAGCAGCTCTGTATGGGATCTCATATGACAATTGCCTATGCATACAGCTCTATATGGAAATAACATTCGACATGAGACATCACTAAAATTATTACAGAATAATATTTTATGACAAACAATGCGTATCAAATCCTTTCAAATCCTTCTCCTTTAATATTGACATCAATAAATAATATGGTGATTAATATTAATATGACGGCTGAAAAACTTCGGTCAATGGCCTATCCGCCCATCCTATGGCATCGTAGTGTGGAAAAAAAGGAAATCAAAAAAAAAAAAAACTGACATCAGGGACGTCAATAAATGTATTTTACTACTTTTATTGATATAATGATAACTAAATACTAATTATATAATTTGAGAAGCTTAACATTCGTTATTTTGTTACTTTTTTTTTCATACACACAGATATATATATATATATATATATATATATATATATATATGTATAAATATCTGTAACCATGCGGTCTGGAAGATGATGAATAATGCCTCGTCACCGACACTTCCGAGAATCCCATCGAGTTAAAGAACTACTCACCATCGAATAGGATTCCATAACGTGTCTTATCTGGATGATTCGCTACGGCTTTCGGTGTATCTTCCGTTCCGTCCGGTCTTCCCGTGCGCCTCAACCGAACCAACTGCTACGCAGTGATTATCATCGATAACCATCCGCCGACGAGAGTCAACGATGCCACAAAATTACACAAAATTAAAAAAAAAAAAATGCCCATAATTCATCGTTGATTTTCTATTCATTCAATTACCACCAATTTAATCACACCCATAAAATAGTTTTGTAGCTATTCATATCTTCATGGACAAGTGGTCCAAAGTTCCAAGTCCCTTGTTCGATCGTCTCATCGACCGATAAAAATAAAAAACTAATCAACCATAAATAAAAATACCACGATTATTTCTTACTTTCTATCGATATTTTGCTATTTATCGAATCAACGAAAAATCTTCATAGCTGTCACTTGTATCCTCGATTGTAAGGATAAATCGATTATTGGACAAGCTCCAATCGTAAGATACGTAAGAAAAAATTTTGAATTTCTCGGCACTCGATATCAATAATTAGTTGTACGAGCAAAAGAGAAATTCTAGTTCCAGTCCCTCGATATAAACCGCCACGTCGAAATTTTTTGTGCCAATGAACTTTTGGCCCGATGGTATTTATTTGTGGAAAAGGAAATGTCCGCAAGATGATCTTAGCGCGAAAACGAATTCGTTGTTCGCCGGTGAGAACGACCGTCGAGTGTTTACCCGGCGATATCGAGCGTGTCGCGAGTTCCTCGGTTCGGCCTCGCGCACGAGGAGCGGACAGATCCGTTTTTTAATCGTTCGAAAAGTACGCGGCCCGTTGAGCCTCGTTTTGTTAGCGTTCGAGCACGAGAGCGTGGTTTGTCCGTCGCGCGGGCGCGATTCGTGGTGGACTGGTTGGACTCGGCGAGTCTCGGTCCGGCTCGGAGGCGCCTCGCAGCGGAGATCGGCGGCGACGAGGACCGATCGCCGGTTCGGAGCCACTGCCGCGCGGACGAGCACGCCCCGCGAACGTCACTGCGCTCTGTCTCCGCTTCTCCGACGATCGCTGCATGAATAGCGAAGGAAAAAAGTTGCAAAGTAATTTGCACATCTAGCTTGTCCTGTGACAAAGTTCGTTGACCGATTTTTAAAGATTTATGCTGGAGGAAACCATGCTTACAATTGGAACATTCGAACGTAAAATATCGTCCAAAAATTGGACGATAAAAAAATTCAAGTAATATACACATAATCAAGGTGGAAGTGATTTAAATTGCAAATTTTATAAAAATCTTCTCGAAAAAAGCCAATGGAATAAGTCGTTCTTGACGTGTCAGACTATTTTTAATACTCTGACACTAAAATCTCGATATCATTTTTTTGTTGTTTGTCCAACAATTTTGCTTCCTCCAGTGCAAAACAAAATAAGATAATTAATTCAAAAAAATAAAAATAAAAATAAAAATAAAAATAAACATCCCAAAGACGAGAAATGCGTGGACTTGAGTGAGTCACGGATTGTTGGATCGTAACGCGCAGACGTTTTTCGACGAAAACCTTTGCACCGTGCAGGGCGCGGGCGCCCGATTGAGACTCGCGACCATCGACAAATCCTAGACCGTGCTAAAAGCTCGACCAATCGATTCTTTTTACATTCTATGCAAGACAAACGATGCAAAAAAAATTCGAATCATTAAAAAATTATCATATTTCAAATTCGTCGAATTCGACGGGTCACGTGATACGCATGAGCGCACGAGAGGCTTCACTTCCGGTCGCGGCTTGCGCCGCCTTACAGATACCTCTTTCACTTTGTGCGCAGCCACATTTACGCGTCCATTTAAACAACATGTACACATTTTTTTTTATCTAAGGTTGAAGAGTCGGCGTAATGCAACAGCGGTCACGGTTACCGATCAGAGTCACCGACTCATGGCTCGGAATTTTTATACTCGGAACAATAACGCTGTAATTCCCCTTGGGAACATCAGCCTGGGGAAGAAGGGGGGGGGGGGGGGGGGCGTCAATTAGATCTTGATTTAACTATGTGGAAGTAATCGGGTGGTAATACAAGTTTTTAAAAATTAATTTAATTTAATTTAATTTAAATAGTAATTGTGTATTTATTAAATTTTAATTTACTTTCTCGAGTGGTTCAAGAAGATTCAGAAATTCCGGCTACGGTAGCCATGATCTTGATTTTCGTGACCCCGGCTTGTCGCTCCGGTAGCAGTGTCGGCCGCCGGCGTGCCGCCAATGCCACGATGACAACTCCCTTGAATTTTCTGTCTCTCCGAGTTCGATGCACCACACGGTCACCGACCGGGGGTCAGACACATTGCCACCGATAACGATCGACAAGCGCAGTGTCTCCGAGGCCTCTTTCTCTCAGCTTCGCTTCGACCTCACTCTGTCGGAATACCCGCTGTTATGTTCTTTGTAACGCGTTAAGAATTTCTGACGATCTTTGGCGAATTGCCATCAATAACGATCACTAATAACTAATTATAATTAATGATTATCAATAATCATATTAACAGTGATTAACGATTATTAATAATAACGGTAATAATAATTAATCGTTATGCATAACATTGTTATTAATCACTGATTATACTGTATTATTGGCTATATTTAATGAGCCGTTGAAATTCGTTATTAAATTTTTTAGATATCCACTTTACGGATTTTTTTATCCGACTTGTTTTTTACGGAACAGTACGACGATCATATTGTGGAAAAAAAAATTATTTAATTTTCTTATTGTCTATGTTTCCGGTAGGCGTGAAGCCCGAACGAAAAAAAAATGTGTGCACACCGACTCGTTTATCTCGTGCCACTGGTGACATACCGACAGGATTATCTCCGTTGAATAGGATACGAGTACCGACGCACGCGGCGAGAGCCCAATCAAAGGCTCTCACACCTGTTGTTCGTCTCTCCGCTGGAGCATTATAATACATAGCGAGCAAACGCGACGGGACGACGCGTCCCGTCCGCGAGAGCACTCCACGAGCTCGCTTACCCGTGACACTGCTTTTTTTTTTTTTTTTTTTTTTTTTTTTTTTCAAATCTCTGACTCATCCATTTGCCACGAAAGAATAATGGTAAAAAAAATATACGGCTCGCCTGTGTCCAACTCCATAATAATTCGACTACCGTCCTTTCTCTTCCTCGTTGTTTCCGCTCCTTAGAGGTGAGTAGCGATGACTAATGTCGCTCGGATCGCTGGAGGTCGAGGTTTCTCGCTCAGCCTCTTCTTAATTCAGTCTGTTGTTCTCCATCCGACTCTTTCTCTCTGTGTTATTTTACGTAATTATTACGTAATTATGCATTTATTATTTTTAAATGTAATACGACGATGACGTAAATATAATAGAGAATGATAAATACTTAACATCTCATAATACCGTCCGGAAGCGAGAGAACGAGAGATTCCTCAACAATTTTAATACATTGAAGCGCTTTGCCGCAGCCAAGACCTTTTGCGGTTTGTGGCGGTAGTCGAGTTTTTCTCGGCACGCAGGCTCGGTGAAGTGCCGATCGGATGAGATGCAAATTTATCTCGAGTTGGTACAGCTGTATATCCAACCGGCTTGTGTGGGCGAGGGATGTCCATCCTTAAAGGACCAGTCCTGGTGCGCCCGATGTCCATACTCCAGCTCCCGCGAGGCGCAGCCCAGCGTCCGAGAGATCGATATGTACTGATGATCGAAGCCGTAATGCTGTACTTGCCGACGCTGAGGGAACTACAAGTTGTATCGGAAAAGTTTACGATACAGTGATTGGCACCTCAAGGAAAAGGCTTATTATAAAAGTCCAGTGAAACGAATTTTATTTCGCTCCCAAAAAACAAATAATTCGTCACTGAAAAATCATCCAACATTTTTTCATGTCTCGTTCATTGATCTTCTGATGAATTGACTTTATCGTATTTTTCTTCCTTGAAATTTTCTACTTATTGGACTACCACTCATGATTTTTAATAATTATTCTTTAAAGCTACTAAATAATAATAATACTACTATTTTATTATTTTAGTATTATATGGTAACAATACCGATTGAACGAGCCGCTCCTGGGGGATCGAGTAATAAACGACTGCAAAACTATCGTATCCTGTTTTAAACCGATAATCGTATTTTTTTTTGTATTTCTAATAGCTGCAACATCTTTAAAATATCCATGACTATGCTGTTTATCGTGGATCATTCGTTTGAGTATAAATTTTCACTTCCGGGCAAGTTGTGGCCGTGCAGTCCTCAGTTAGCTTCGTTTACTATATGTATATGAGTGTGTGTCGCTCGAAACTTTCCATATCGAGGAGGTTTTGAGCTGCACCTTGTAGTTGTGGGATAACCAGAGTCGCCTACACGCGACTCGGCTTCGACTGGTTAGGCAGAAATGTTTCGTGCGCCGGTAGGTATCGTGCTATCCTTTATGTTCAGAGAAAAGCAGGGCAAAACGGTCCTTGGATTTTTATGTCCCACGAAAAATTAGTAAGAATAGTTCATTTTGCCCCCGATCTCCTGTATAAATATCCACGGAATCGTCGAATGGTGGTTCAGGTCGATGTGAAGCGGACGACTTTCCATTCACGATATATTATGTGCAGTGGAAGCATAAATTTATCCGACGATCGCAATACTATGTATGAATGGGTTCTGACTGGAGCTCTAATAACATACGTCCGGATAATTCGGACCGTTGCCCCGACCGCGTAATTGCGATATCTCAAATACGTACACAGCACGATCATCGATGACTCCTCGTGTACATCCGTTTCTACTTGAAAGTAAAATGTGACGGTAAAAATGTTCCCGGGAGTATTTTCACTCTGGACGGACTTCGGCGGATTTGATTGAACGCAGTGAAAGTCGAAATTTTGAATAGTGTGAATGGATGGGTTTTGGCGAATAAGATGAACGATCCAATTATCGACCACCTCCGCATGGAATTGAAAATGACAGATGATTGTTAAAGATAGTGAAAGTTCTTGAGTAACTAGAATTACAGAAAAATTTAGAATTTTTATAAATAAAAAAAATAGTTATGTTATTTGTTACTATTTTGTATTAATATACTCAAAATAACCACACTATTGTAAATAACCTTGGTTTAAATCAGATAACTTTGGTTTTTCGATGAAAGAAACACAGATAAGATTCTTTGCATCTACAAATGTTTTGCTAAGAAGAAAAATCATGTAGATGTAACAGACATGTAATGTATCTTTTAATATTAACAATGTCGAACTGACGTGTATTTACACATTTCTGCTCCGACTTTACATCTCCGACATGTCGAGCAGAGCGTTGAGATGCGTTGGTACCCAATTCGTACCGTTGTGGCAAACAAAAAGTACGTTTCCCTCGATGTACGCCTGGACGTTACCGACTTTGTATACCTGTTTTGCCTCTCGATATCTGTTGGGGATGGGCATGAACAGTATACCGCGCTCTTCGCATTTCTTCTGCACGAGATCCTTAAAGCCCTGGGGTATCTGCGACGCCGTACGCACAGCTTCGGCGAGTCTCTGTGGGCAATAAACAGAAGAACGTTAATTTAACAATCACAAAACCAATGCACTCTCAACGCCGTAATGAGAGCGAATAAAGTTATCTTAGAAAAATCTTTACTTCGATTCTGGGCTGCGCCGTAGCCGGTATCTGCGATATCGTTGGCTGCGTACGTTCCAAACTTGTCAGATAGGAAACTTGTTCGATCGCTCCCGGTTGATGAGCCTGGGGCGCCGCTACCGCCCGGTTCATCATGTCCAACGCCTTTTTGAAGTATTCTGAAAGAAAAATTAAAATTAACGTTAATTATAAATATCAAATGAATAGAAACAAGTCGGGGTCGAACCAAATACCCACCCTTGACAATCGGTTCGGCGAGAAGTTTGTCGTTCAGCATACCCTTCCAGCCCATGTACCAATTGGTAATCTGATCGTAGTTCGGCGAGTGATTTAGCCACAGTGCCAGTACTTGAAGCCATTTGGGAAAGAAAAATTTGTCGAGGAGACCGACCATTATTTGGATAGGTAAAACCGTCGCCCATTCGTAGACCCAGTTCCACTGGTCCAAGTGTTGCTGATGAGGATTTATGACGAATTCGGAAAGTGCAATCTGAAGCTTCGGCAGGATATTCTTGACGAGGAAGGCCTCCATGTCGCCCTTCGTGAATACCTGCGCCCACGGCTCGAGCATCCGCCGAGCCGATCTGTCGGACGGATGCCAACCGCCCAAGGCAGAGCCAAGTTTCCGACGGATTATCGGATAAATCAGCGTGTCCATACGATTACGCATTATCGGCAACCACGGGTGTATCCACGTATGAATCGGCACAGTATCTGTCAGAGGGTTCCACTCCTCCACCTCGAGAGTCAATTTCGGCAGGACCAAAAGATCCAATATGTTCTCCAGAATCCATGGGGGCAAGAGCGGCATCCAATCCTCTATTAACTCGATCAAAGGCTCGGGCTGTCTGCACATCCATTCCCTGGTAAAAATAATCGGAAATTATCCCATTGTAAGGATAATTGGAAATTATGTTTACAAGCATTTTTGCGAGACTTAAGTAAAGCAGGCTTGAGATTCCCAGTTATCGGATTCTCACACGGTCGGCAATATGGGCACCGACTTATGGTACCTTCTGAAGATAAAACGGTTGACTTTCTTTAGTCGAACTCTACTTTCAATTACGTAGTAAACATTTTTGGCACTATTTGGCATAAAAAACATTCTTTTTTCTAAATAAATATATAAATAAACAAATTATCTGTGAATAATAGTCGTAATTTCAAAAAAAAAAATTTATTTAGAGATTAAATTAGAAAAAAAGAAATTAGCAGACTCGACTTACTGAACACAGCCGCGAATTGATGGCATCCACGCATTCCAAACGAGCTGATCGTAAGGCTGCATTCCTCGTGATTGAAGTGTGCTGGTCCCAGTCTCAAGAATGTCCTTCCACTCTTTCATCAAGCTCATCGGTTGTTTTGGCTGTGCCAGTGGGTTCCAGCTCGCCAGATGCTCCTTGACCTTCGGCGCGACAAAACTGCTCGCCAATTCTCCGAGCTCGTATAACTTGTATTCCTCGTAGTGTTTGCTCTGGAGTTTCCTGAACGCCTCGGCCGTTTCCCTGAGCGTCAACTCGTCGTTCCGATCGGCGAGCTTGTCAACGATCGACAACACGCTTTGCAGTGTGTCGATCAGTTGCTCGTACTGATCGACTACTTTTGTAATATTCTTACCCTCATTCTCGAGCGCCACAACTCGGTCGTTCAAATTTCTTGTCCTTCTGTCATTGCGCACGATTTCCTGCTCACACATGTCGACAAGCAGATTCAAATTATGCTGAAGTTCCGGCAGGGAAAAATTGCCAGACAATTTTTTGTCGACCATGGCAAGACTCTCGTCGGGTCGCTTCTGTCCACTGGCTATCGCATGATAACCACTCAGGACACGCTGCTCAGGTCCCGTCATGTCGATGACCTTCACTCGGCTGATCTGGCTACTCACTGGTGCTCTCCTATTCGGACGTGTTTTTCCATCCTCCAGCACCTGGTCGACGCTCCGGTAGTGATATCGAACCTTTCTTTTTCCACTGCTCACCCCATCGCCCTTTCGCCACTGGGACAACTTTACTTTGAACTCCTTTGCTTCCTCCTCATCTTCGTCCTTCCTCTGCTCTGGCACTTTGGCCAATTTCTCCGGACCGTAAGCGCCAATCGCACCTCGACCCTTTCGTAAGTGTGCCTCAACCGGAGCACTTATCCCTTGCAGCTTCTTTCCCAGACCCTTGCCTGGCTCGAAACCCATCTGCAGCAGAATCTTTGCTCCTATTCCTCGAGTGTGGACCTCCCAGCTACCAACACCACTCTTCGACAATGCTGGGTTCAGTGGATTGTTCTTCGTCCTCAAACCTGCTATGTCGCCACCCTGGGAACTCATTGAGAATGATGGACGTGACTTCGCGTTGCTTACCTCTTCGACGTCGGAATCGCTGGAAATTTTGTTCATAAAATTGCTTTAGCTTTCATGGAATAAGTGAATTTAAAAAAATATATAATTGAAAAATCATCAGCTAATTGGGCCAATCGAAGAAGAAGATTGATTTACTTTTTTCGGTTTAAGCTATATAAATGATTCATTTCTTACGACACTAAAAAAAAATCATCAAAGCATCAATAACGAGACCTAAAATCGCATGTTCACTATTTTGTTACGGGATCAGCTCATGAGGGTAAGTAGCAAAAAAAAATACCTGGAACTATTAGGTACATAATCGTCATCTCCTTTCCGTGGTCTCTCGGTCTCGTCATCCTCCTCCTCCTCGTCATTTTTACTTTCCTCCTTCGGCTTTCCAGACTGCTCAATTCCACCGGAAACAAAGTTTACCGGAGCTGTGTAATTCTTTGGTGCTTTGCTGAAAGGTTTAGGCTTTCTCGTCGGTGCACTTTCCTCGTCGCTGTCATCCGCCCAAATGCCGAGCATCTGCTGTTGTTTCGTAAACTTCCTTCTCGGTCTATTGACGTTGAATTCATTGTCAAGATCGTAATCCGTTATCTCAAAACTCTCGACCTCGTCCTCTGACATGTTTATTAATTTACGTTCACTCTTTCAGAATATCATTCGTCTATTCACGTCGAAAAAAGAATCGACCCTCTCGTCGCAACAATTACGATGTTGATAACCTACAAATATCTCTACGACTTGATTCACGTTTCGTTGCGTAGAGAAATTGTTTATTATTTATTGATAAAATAACTCTTTATTATGCTTCATTATGCACTATAGTTTGCGTTTGTGGAATTGTTTTTTTAGGTATTAAAATCTTGTAGTTTACACTGACGAAAATGCTCGCCGAATTGTCATAACATTCGACTACTGCCGTAACTGCGGAGCCGCGGAGCGTCGGCTCAGTAGTAAGAACTTCGACCGCAACGATGTAGTGTCGCTAGTCGACTACTCCGTTCGAGGATTTCGCTACGCTTCTTCGTGCTAAGGTAACGAATTTTGTTAAAAATTACGATTTTCTTGCCGAAAATCAGCACTGCAGCCCGTGCCGACAGAATCAGACTTGTTATTTATTAGTCAGTAAGAACGCGTTCAATCTGCCGACTCTCCACTTGCGCGTGAATCCGACACGACTGACGGTGTTTTGTCTAAAGGTTGCGCGCATCAACCGCACCATAAGTGCCTACAATTTCAGAAAAATAATTGTCAAAATGTATCACTCACTCGACTAGTACTACGCGGTAACACTTTTCTCGAGGTTACTCATTTTTTTTAAGGAAAAAGCAAATTCAAGCTTGGTGCCTTAGTTTTTATTGAAGCAAAAATAAACATCAAAATCCAGTTTCTTATACCAGACATTTTAAATCACAGCTCTCAAGATATATATACACATATATATATAGAGCACAGCAGTATTTCTTTCCATTACATCGCCTCGATGCGAAACGACACGATTCGCTAGAAAAGCGATGCGGAGTCTGCGCATCTTCCGCGTACAGTCCGGTTCGTGAAAAGCAATAATCCACGAAACTTTAATCAGTTTTTCTCAAGACTTTTAAACACTTCCCACGAAAATCAAATTATCGGAGTCTTCGAAACGCAGCTACGGTGGAAAATATCAGTCGGATAGTATTTTGATTTCGAGCGGCGAGAATTCTTCGGTCTTCGCGATTCGGAAATGACGTCACTTCCGGCGAGTTTAGCGCACGGAAGTGAAGCAATATATAATCGCTTTAGTGGCTGCCATTCGAGATCGCGATGCGGCCCGATTGTCGTTTTTTTTCTCTTTCCATTTTTTTTATTTTTCAGCGATCACGTACGATGCGATATCTTCGGTAGATAATAGCGGTGTTGATACCGAACGAGACGAGAGCGCATAAGACCGCGCAGGTCGTGCCTCGCGTAAAGACTCCGCACCATATAACACACTGTGTTCCGGAAGATGATGCGAATCTTAAATTGCAGGTCAGACCACACGATATAGAGGATGAGTGGAATCGAGAAGGACAGTCGGCGGTTTCAATGTCTCGTTAGACGAAACGAGGAAGGAGTCACGAGATTGGTAGAGCTAACGGAAAAACGTGCACCGAAAAGAAGATAATGCAACGAAATTGAGGTAGGCTATAAAATTCGACGGATCTTGCTAAAATTTATTAAAAGCTGAATACTGTAGGGAGAAGCTTGGTTCTTTCGTCCGAGATGCAGATGGTTTATATATGCCGCGAATTTCTTAAGAATTTTGTGTTAAAGGTGTTGTTAAAATTAAGTTTTTTTTATGGTTTAGGTTTTCTGGGTAAGAACTTGGGACGATAGCGATTCAAATTTTAATCAAGATATTGAATAAGATCTTGGGAAAGATATCCGGTAAAATCTTGACGAAGATATCGGGCAAGATCTTGAGTAAGATATCGGGTGAGATCTGAGCAAGATATCGGGTAATACATCAAGCAAGATAATAGGAAGAATTTACACATCGTTAACCCACTGCACGAACAAGATATCCGGAGTTATAATTTCCCAAGCCGGAGAAAATGATTCGAACCAGCCAGTTACCTCTGGTTTCCCTGATAGTGCATACATGCGCTGTATATAGCAAAACACCAAAGAAAGTTAACGGCAGCTCGGCGGTGTACGATGCTTCTGCAGCCCTTCGTGTTCGATTACAATCGTCCGGTGCTAGTTTACCGAATCTACCATTACCGCTGTTCGCCACCCCTGCATTCGGCGCCCCGTTGGAAACACGAGGCGAGGGGTTGCTTTTCTCGTCCCGCACGACGCCCATTTACCGTCTATTAGGCAGCCCCGCATAGTCGTGAAATAATTAAGAACCTCAGTTATCTTCGGTTAAATTGAATTGATAAACGCGGCAATATGTCGGTTACCCGTATGCAATTTTCTCGCTGCATTTTACCGAGCTCCACCGATTTGCCCGAGCCGTTGCACCATTCCAGCGGGATCCGGGCAGGGGCTGAAATAAACCGTGCACTGCACGTTTAATAAAATCGCACCGATAAAAACACGTAAAACCGCGGACGCGAGTCGTACACGTTGGTATTAAAGTGGAGAAGAGATAGAAAAAAAAGGGTACGAAAGAATCTCACGCTCGCGAACTTCCCACGCCCGACTACTTTCAATTAATATTTCAACGATTTTTATTTTATTCGAGAAAAACGAATTTTCCATATCTCGTACCGCGATATGTGTGTGTGTGTGTAAAAGAACGAGACGGTTATGGAATTGTTAATTATTCCGTGGTGCTTTTATCCGTCGGAATTCTCGTATGCGCGACGGGGGAATAAAAGTAATTGGAAAGTTTCGTTTCCAATCCGATGTACATAGAATCGAAGAAGTTTCACGCTTCCGAAAATATATAATAACTGTTATGTAAAGGAAGTATCGCAGACTTTAATGCACTTTATCCATGTTGGGGTGTTTTGGAGGGAGGGATGGATAAAGGGAAGCTTCGGAAATATCTCTAAAATTAAAAAGATCGAAATGAATTTGTCTGCTCCACGGAGCGATGGAGTTACATCAGTGAGTTATCGCCTGGTCTGAGTTCAATGTATACGCGGACATATTCTACCGAGCCAATTTATTTCTGTTATACCGCCTTAAATTCCATACGATAGGGACATTTTTACACACCTTTTTTTATACAAAAAAAAATCCAGGGTTGCATTTTTACACGGTATTGTTGGCGATCCAATTCGGGAAACTAACGGCAGACTGGAATTAAAATAAATTTGTTATTAACGCCGAGAGTCGCAGTCCGATAATGCAATAAGACGCGCCTGGATATAAAATGTGAGCGGTGCGTTTTAAGTACGTTTCTAACACACACTAGAAGCATACTTCTTCAAAGTGGCTGACTAGTTTGCAACAATTTCTACTTTTCTTCCTTATGGAAAAAACGGCGAAAGACTTTTGCCCATTTAACGTTGTTTTCAATAAATTCGCCACCATCTGCTGAACCAAAAAGTCACATAGCTGGTCAACTTACAAATTTTCCACGTAGTCAGTTATCTGGTCCACAGAATACTCGTCATTCGTGCAAAGTCCCTTTGACATTGCATGAGAATTAGAGCCAGGGAGTTCGTCCCATTTGAACTCGACGACTGGTCCCGTAAAGAGTCGTTCTTCCCCTCTCGCAGCTGAACACAACAGGTGCTTCGTTCTCCGATTGCAATGGCGCGGATGCAGCAAACAATGTACATCTGACGGACCTTCCCGCGCATCCTTCCCTTCAATTTACACTCGAGTTCACAGGGTGCATCGCATCTATATACTCGGCTCTTTGTCGTCTTGCGGGCTGTCCGAGCTGCAGACGGGAACATGCCGACTGCTTTTGGCGAGAATGCGTTTTAACGTCGCAGGGGAGGCGCTTCCTCGTCGGACTAAAATCGCTTCACGTACCGCTGTTAAACGTCGTAAACTCGTCAGTATGTGTTTGTGTGTCTCGTGCTGGCTATTTACGTACGTGGGCGAACGCGCGAAACTTCACAGGCAACGAGGCTCCGCGGAAGCTCGACTGCAGCAGCTTGCACGCGTTCTCTCGACGTACTTACTCGTCGCCCCGGGCCGCGGTGTATTACTCGCACGCAACGCTTGACTGTTATGCAATTGTATGAACCGCTACGTGGAACTCGTTGTTACATCGAACTTATATGCAAGTTGCGTTAACTGTACGACAACAATGACGAGGAATCAAGGCGTTCGCCGGTAGAACTAGTCGACTCATTCTACTGGCCGGTTGCAAGTTCCCGAAAAACGTTTGGAAATTTTTTTAATCTGGTCAAGACTCTCGTCATTTTATCGATAACTGTCGTCTAATTTGAGGCGCACAGTTAATTACAGTGAGATTTATGTCGAGTAGGAAGTGTTAAAGGCTCGCTTTCGTTAAAAGTCTGATCAGAACTCGCGTCATGTCAACAATCGTTGTCCAATTACGAGGGTCGAATTTTTTAATATCAACTTTACGATGAATTCCGTAAATTTCTCTTCTTCTTTTTTATCTTAATTGCCGCTTTTATCGTCCCATTTTTCCCTGCCATTGTACAAAATAATCGTCGCCGCATCTCACCGCTCGACACGTCGAAGGTAAATGTTACCGCTGATTTTTTTTTTTTTTTTTTAATGCAGCGCTTTCGATTCTTCCCCGTCATTCGCAATCATTAACGTTCGCCCGATTTAATTATCGTTGTTGCCGCCTCGCGACCCGCGCTCACCCATTGTCCCGTTACACAACGCCCCGGTGACATTGTTCGCTCGCAGACGATCCGCGAAATTCATGCGGCCGTACGATTATTGCGATCGTGAAAGTAACGCGAGCGTGGAAGCTCAACGGGCATTGCGGGTGGAGGTTGGACACGGCCACCCCGAAAATAATATCCATCCGGGATCGGTGAAAAACACACGTACGTTAATAAAATCGAGTAAAAGATAGGTTTTACTGGGAGGGACATTTTAATGACTCTCGGTGCTTTATGCGTCGAAGTAGAATTGACCAAAAACGCTTTTGCTTTCGAGCTCCGCGCCCTCCCTATCCGATGCGCAATCGCTCGTGTGTATTCGCGCGTTCGTATATTTCCTACCGCCCTTTCATTCGCACACGGAACGAAGCGATAAAGCGTTTCGCGCACGCTTAGCGGCAAACGAAGCGAAAGAGGACGAGTCGGAGGGAGTTCCGGCAACGTGACCTACGCGGTAAACACATGGATACACACGGCGCGATGGTACAGCGAATAGCTCCGGTACTGTTTCAGCGATACTGGCAATGGCACGGGCCAGTACCGGCTACAACGGCAGCCCGGTAACATTTTGTAGATACAATTACACGCTTTCCGAATGTTCCGTTGGGCACATTGGTGAAAAATAGGTGAAAACAGTGTGCACCAATGCCAACTCTCCGCGAACGCTGGTGAGCTTTTTTTACCTCCGTTGAAATTGGAACGTTGGGGAAAAATGGACCGGGGTACTCCATTCCAGATGTGACCTTTTTTATGTACCATGTACTGGTTTTATACTTTTTTGCTTTTCTACTTTTTTACAGTTTTACGTACTAATATTACGACCGGCGCTACAGAGCGATGGGGTAAATTGGGACCTCGGGGCAAAACGGTTCACGGTCTTCCACGAATTTATATTGTGATGGCGATACGTGGATTCGCAGGGGAGAACGAACAGGATGCGCTAGACGGAGTTCCGCCAACGTGGTCGTAAACACATGGATAGACATTCTACAAGGATGTGTGCCGAATAGCCGCGCTACAATTTCAGCGATGCTCGCAATGGCGCACGCGAGAATCCGCGTTTCGTGGATACAATTTCACGTTTTCTGAATGTTCCATCGAGCGCATTGTCGAAAAATAGGTGAAAACAGTGTGTAGCAATGCGAACTCTCGGCGCGGACTAGCGAGCTTTTTTTTTAACTCTGTTGCAACGGCGAGGAAGTAAAATGGAACTGCGTCGCGAGTCGAAACTTTTTTACGTTCTGTGACAAGGAGTAGTTCGTTTTGCCCCGCTCGTCGCTATGATCTGCACGTCGGAGTAACAGAATTGTAGAATTGACGTTGTGACGACGACGACTACGACGTGGAACAGTAGTGGAGAACGAACAGGCAGTGGACGATTTACTGACGCTTGTGTTCGTACTTTAAAAAACTAATCTACTTAGGAACAAGAATTAACTTTTCCCGCGTCTGTAAAATCTCGCGAGTGCCGCGAGATGAGAGCTCCGGGCTGATGCCAGACTCGAAACGTTCTCGAGCGGTAATGGCCCGATTCTCAGAGCAACGAGAGCGAAATGGCGCCAAAAGACGGAAGAGAGCCTTTTTTATCACCGCTGATGCGCCGAGGCAAACGCTGACCCTTTTCGACCCTGCATCGTACGTAGGACAGCAGTTGGGCAAAGTTGGCACGCAGGTAAAAGTCGGCAAAGGTGGCTCAACCGTGCTATTTAAAAATTTAATTATAGCGTTAAAGTGGGGAATATGGCCCAGTCTGATTATCACGTAAATTAATTATGTATGGACCGGGCCATATTTACCACTTTTACCCTATTTTGACTCGCTTTTTCACTTTGTCTTGTACTCGTGTCTGACCATTCTCAATTCTGACACTGCTGTCGAAACGTTTTCAGAGCGATTCTCAGAGCTTCGAAAAAGGGAACTTTTTTTATCATGTTTGATATAAAGGGTCATTGGGGCAAAACGGTCCCAACGACCGCCCTGCTCGATCATCTTCCGTGTACTATTGGAGTGGAACAAGGTGAACGAAAGAGATTCGAGACTCGAGAGTGCCGTTTTCAAGATTTCATTTCATTTCTGAGTGATTCCAATCTGACTCGTGTGTTTACGCGATTTGACGATGCGACGTCAAACGGCAACGGTTCTGATCCATATTAATCAATCGGCATCACCGAACTACCGAGAATCACGAGATTTGGCTGAGCCATTTTAGTGATCAAGGGCAGATTAGTCACGGCATGCACATTGATGTTAAATATCAAGTGCATTCCAACCGGATAATCGGGTATTTGCAACGAATTTGCCAAGAGAGACAGACACGATTTATTCATGCTCCTCAGAGAGACGACTTTGATGCTGAAAACGGATGCTCGAAACGATAACCGATTTGTCATCAAAACGTTAAATTCTGTAATTTCCGTCTCCCTACAAACTCGCCTAGAGTTGCACTTTTCAAAAGAGAACTTTGACCTTAAAGACGGATGCGCATTAAAATATGAAATTCCGCAATTTCACTATAGATGAGAATTTTGTTTCTGGTAGTCGACAATCAGCACTACCGTATTGGCACGTTTGCTTCATTGCAACTGACATGCTCGTCTGGAATAAAATTCCAGACATCGTGAGACGTTAACCACTGTTCATTATTTATGCCTAATTTTTATCTGGATTTTCCGCCTAATTTTTTAACAAAACAAAAAATATCCAGACTCGATAAGACCGGATGTCTCATCCAGTCCTACCGTAAGATCCCTCAAGACCTCGGGCAAGATATAAAAATAATCGGGGCGTCACGTGCTGGTATCGTTAAACCTAAATCACAAAAACGTGAATCCCCGTCTTTTCGCAGTCGTTCTGACACTCTGTACTGGCCATTTTGCTCCGACACTCCGCATTTTGTCTCTGCGAATAATTACTGTATCGGCGTGTTTGCGTGATCGCAGGCGGTACGGTCGTGTGCGCTCCGTTTACCATAAAATCCCCGCTGTCCTCAAACGTTGCACCCTCAAATCTCGGCCGGAGTGGCACATGACAACGCGAACTGACGGCTTGCTCCGCCGAAGCGTCACGTGCCGGTATCGTTATATCCAAAGCGCATCATGAAGCGGAGCGCCGAGAGTGTCAGGCAGAAGGAGAGATAGATATACAAGTTTGAATGTGAGCATAACAAAAGTTTCGAAACTTATAAGATGTCACGAAGTTTCAAAGATAATGCAACGGAGAGGCGAGAACGGGAGAGGGAGAAGATGAGAGAGAGTGGGATAAAGGGGGTAAGAATCTTGGTTGAGAGGGCGGGACGAAGCGGGAGAACTACCAGGGGGAACTACCAAAGGGTGTATGGAACAGCACCGAACATCGCGGCAACGAGCGCGGCGGACTGGGGCGCACAACTTTCCCAATTTGTAGATTCGAGACGGCACGAGCGTAGTTTGTGGATCGCGTTATACCTTAAATATTCATCGAATCTTACACCCGCGCGCGCGCGCACAAGAGCTTTCGGGTTGGGACGGCACGTCTTGTCTTCTTGGTGCAGATTTGCGCCATTATGTGGGACAGCGATATCCGAATCAAACGAGTAGATTTTTTTTTACGTTGTCCTATGGACATTGCAAATTTTTCTGACTCTAAATATAATATATTATATTTAATAATATATAATAATGTAATATATTTCTAAATATACAAGCGACGCGTGCGTCGATTTCTCGTCCGTTCGCTACTGCCGTTTCTACTGTAGGTTTGTGCAGGGCTGAAAAAAAAAATTAACTTGTAGTCTGCCGAAGGAATTTTTTTTTTTCAATTCTACTTTCAATTCTTAGATACTTCGAATGACGTTGAGACAAGAACGGTAAAGGTGACATGTTATCGTTTGAATATCGTATGGAATTGTAAGAACTGAAAAGTAGATTTTGAATAGCAATTTTATTTTCCTTCGACAGCCCGCAAGCGAATTTAACTCGAGTTCTTGATTTTCTTTCCCAATCAGGGCGGAATTAGAAAAAAAAAAAAAAAAATCAAGCATTTTTTAATTTTTTCAATGCTGTTACGATTTTTTTTCAATTTCGCTGAGAGTATTGTCCCGCAAAATACACGAGTCACACGTGCAGAATTTGTCTGAACATGAAATTGAAAAAAAAAGCTTTAAAGAGCGAACCTTTATTTCCAATTAGCGAACAACTTGCCAATACATAAATTTCATCGCCGCCGCGAGGAAGAAATATCGACGAGATAGAATTGAAATACAAAAAAAAAAAGCGTTTGGAACAAAAAAGGAAACGAAGGAATATGATATGACCAGCGAAGAAGAAGGACGAGCAAAGTTTTACGACCATAATGGCATATCCGCGGAGCTTCTGTGGGGGTTTCATTTTTTTTTTTTATATATAGCTTGGCTGACTTGCGTTGGAATATATAAGTAGAAGCATCGAAGCCTACAAGCTTTCCAAGAGCTATCGAAAAAGAGAGGGGTAAGCGAAGAGGGAGAACGAGCTTGCATAACGGCTCTACGGCGCCTCGCGACATTTTATCCAACATTTATGATCGTGCATAACGGCCAAGATCGTTATTCCTCAGCTATATTTCTCACCATTATCGACTAATAGGGCTATAGATCGGCTTTCCGGCATAAATGAAAAAGTGTAAGAGAGTTCGCCTCTATGCTCCGGCATAAGGTGGGATTTCCCGTGCTGCTTACACGCTACCGGTTAACCCGCTGTGTGAGATCTTTTATAAACCCGCCATCTCGCCCTGTGTTCTACCATTTTTATATTCGAATAATGATGCACGATCGCTGCCAAAGAACGTTCATGGTTCTAAAAACTTTCCACCATATTCGCTTGGCCTCTGAACATCCGCTCAATTTGTAATCCTTTTGAACAAAAAGAATGCGGATAATACCGAAAGCCAATGTCTGACGAATAAATGCATGCCTGATACAAGTTAGAGTGGGGCAATATGGGACAATGGAGCGACTATTTGTACGCGGAAATCGACATGAAATTTAAAGACAGCAAAGCGAAACACACATTTTCTCAATTTGTAATGACCAATATTTTATAACATAATATAATATAATATTATAAAATATGAGTTATAAAAATTTGATCCTAAGTCCCGTGTAAAGTATCGGAGTAAATTTCGATTCTAAATCACATTCAGTCCGATTTACGACGAAGAACCGTTTTGCCCCGCTGTCTTCCCCGCTGTTCCACCCTCACACGTGACAGTTCAAACTTCGTAATTTTCAATACCGTTTGATCCGAAAATTATCGAACGTGTCGAAGTTGCCTAATGAACATTTTGCATCTGCTTGATTGGTATGGACATGTGACGGGGTGATTCTCTCCCAGTCGTTTGCCTCCCTCCCTACACGTACGTAGTGGTATGCCCGACGTATAGTAAGAAGGTAGCCGGAGTGCAGCGTAATAGCGCACGCGGGTTTCCTTCGAAATTTCACGTAATAGGGTACACGATGGCTAGACACGGGACACGGGATACGAAAAGCAGGATAACGAAGACACGTATAACGAAAGCTTGCCACGATACAGCATGCATAGCAAGCGACTCGTCTGAATCCATATCGTGCTCGAATAGTCCCAACGTCGTATCGTTATAGAACACGGCACATTATACACTCGTTCCGTACGCTGGCTATCCTATCCGTCCAACCTGCAAAATATCATTATCTCGTTGACAGATTCGATCAGAAATATAATGACAGGAGTCAGAGCGGAATAAACATGCTTTGGAATTTTTCCGAGAGTCGCGACTATTCGCCGAAGGTGCAAAATAATTTTTTACCGATCTCCCGCGACTTACCGTGCGATGCTACGGCAATATAAAAATTTCTGGAGCTCACCGAAGCTCCCACTTCGAGATTTTAAAATCAGTTTTTTCGAAGATTTTTTTTTTTTAATCGGTGAAAATCTTTACAACGGTTTTGTAACGGTGGCACGAAGAACGACAAGCTTTTAGTTTATGAAGTCGTGTACGCTTGTGATATTTTGATAGTATCGGTTAAATAAAAAATAGAAATTGCTCTTATTAATTTTCTATATTTCGTGACGTTCTATATTTCATCAGTTAATTCGTCTCAATATTCCACTGAGCGACCCGTTTAATTTTCGGGTGGATATCGATTGGCGATCGATACCCGCCGAATTGTTCTTCTCCACTCCCGGCGGATTTTGAACATTATTGTAATTAAGGTTATCCGGGGTAAAACAAGGAAATAAAATATCAGATTAACGTGGGACAAAATGGTGTAACAATAAATTTAATCAAAGTTCGCACAAATAAAATCGAACGGTACACCGTTTGGCTCCAGAGAGTTTTTTTTAATTCTCCTTCAACACCAATGCCAAAGAAAATTCGGATATAAAAAAACCCTGGATCTGTGTTCTCAGTGTCGTTATTGGAGATTTTATTGCTTAGCGACCCCGTTTTACTCCACTCCGACGCCTTTTATTAATCTCACAATCGAAAGAAAAAAGAGTGTACAATTAATTATATATGATAATTTTTTTTTTCCTCGACGAGAAATACAATATATGCAATTGGTATTTTTACTTTTTGACAAGTCTCCGGAAATTAACTCCGTTAATGTTTATTTTAACAAATTTACGTTGAACACGTGATTATAGCGAGTGGCCGGGCGAACTATGTTCATGTATAATTTTATCGAATACAATAAACATGTGGTCGCGGGGGAGTTCTCTACGTGCGACGAAATTCAACGTGGTCAGAGGGTTGTGGGCTGACCAGCAACGCGTATAATATCGCACGGTGGCGGGAACCGAACGGTACAAAGTGCGGTATCCCGTTGTCCCTTGAATAAATCGTGTATTACCTATCGGTTGAAGCACATAAGCGTGTCGAAGTCGTTGTAAACATGCTCGTAGGCCAGGTACGAAGAGGCGGGGAGAGACCGTCAACTACGCGGAGTACGCTCGCCCGCGGAATTGCCAACGGTTATGGAGTGAAAATTTAATAACTGGGTTTGTCGCGGAGGGTACGTGGCGAACCGTCAACGACCCCTCCGAAATGGCAGCTTACCGACAGTAATCGAAAGTTCTCTCTAAGCTCAGAAAAAAATGGTTCTGAAAAACGTGTGCGGCAGATAATTGTCCAGGTAATCGTTACGATTTTGATGGAAGAAAACTTTTTTCAATATTTAGTGAGTTTTTTAAATCCTTTTTGCCGTTTAAATATGTCAGCACTTTGTTTATTTGACAATAATTCGCGAGTTAAAAAATTGACCATGAGTATCAACCGGTCAAACCGATGAAAAAATCCCCACTCAGCGACCTCGAAGAATAAAGTCTTTCAAGGTAAAAAAAATCC
Organism: Listrodromus nycthemerus; assembly: GCA_963978505.1. Lineage (NCBI taxonomy): Eukaryota > Metazoa > Arthropoda > Insecta > Hymenoptera > Ichneumonidae > Listrodromus > Listrodromus nycthemerus. Next base: position 2,790,246 of record OZ021679.1, read on the forward strand.
GTTCAAAAATAGAGATTTACTTGAAAAAAAAAAAAAAAAAACACAACCCCAACCAAAAGTACCATCATGTAAATTTGCATTCACGAGTCGTTAGTGTTGCACTATTCCATTTATCCCCTATTAAGTCTCGAGAATTCACCAGTCCTGCCTCAATCGAGAAACGGTAATCGAGATCGTCGACAAATTTGAGGGCAGCGACGAGGACGTATCCGTCGACGGTGCCAGAAGAGCCAGCCGCGATAAATAAGATCCTCGCGCGACGAGCCCGACGGGCTGCAGACAACATTAGTCGTCGGCTAACCGAGTGTAAAATTCGCGTCGTCGGGTTGTTAAGTTTTCCTTCGCAGCTGATTCCGTTTCAGCAGGCAGCCACAACCGGGTAGGAGAACATTGCGTTCTACCTCGGCGTTAAATGTAGTTCATGATTCGATGTACGTCGAGTAGATAACCGGCATTAGTGCTGCGAGTGGCTCCGCCGAACGGATTAATGTTTCCGGGAAAGTAACGGAAGGAGGGAAGGAAAAGTTCATAAAACAAGATGGAAAAAAAAATTGAAAAAAAAAAAAAAAAAATAAAGAACCGGCGATTGCGGAGCTCATGCTGAGTGAGGGAGTCGACGATGTTGCAGGGTGAAAACAAGTGCAGAGTGGAGCGGGTCAAAATGGAAACGCGGGGTGAAACGGACTGAGACCTGGGTACTTTTTGGCGCGGTGGTCCGTTCTGCCCCGCTCTCCCTTACCGATACTTTGTCGAAGTTGCAGCGAATATCGGGAAAGGGGAATATCGGGGAAGGTAAAATACGACAAGAAGCTACGAAGCGAAAGCTGGCGTTAGGACAGCGAGCGTAGCGGGAACGTAAAGTGGAGGGAAAAAAAAAAAATCGACGCACCGAGCTGCGTGAGCCAAGATCGGAGAACCGCGTAATCGAATAATTCGGAGGCGGGTCACGAGGATCGGTACAAAGTAGAATAATTGGTTTGGGAAGAATGTAAGTAACGTTAGAGTCGGTAATTAGCTGTTCCTTGAGGCGTAAAAAACTATCTCGTTAATGCCTTTTCCACGTTCCCGTGTATATCACAGACCCACACTCGACCCTCGCATTCTCCGCTAATTTTCTAGGTCTTGGGCGAATGTATTGCATTTCGGAGCAACTGCTGCAGCTCCAAATGCGTCGCTGTCTTTTAATCCGCTTTTGCAGCTCGAAATTTGATTGTCCGGGTTGTGCATCGATTGCGAAGACAAAACGATGCATCGGCACCGCAGTAGAAATAACTATAAGTGTCAGACGTGGCTTGAAAAAAAGCACATTTAATTTCTGACATTTGCGAACCTCGCTTCTCGTCAGTTTCTTTAACAACGTCAAAAAATCTTGCACTGAAACATGCTCGGTAGAATCGGAGCGTTGAGTCGGGATCTTGTAGCGTTTTCCCCTTCGTCACCGGGGCGAAATGTAACGCTTTGAAATTTCTGTCAGTGACACGTTGACGCACCCGACGCGTCGACGAAAAATTAGTTGGCGTTAAGCATGGAGAGCAGTACACGTAGCAGAGTGTAAGGAGTAGCCCGTGCGTTTCGTTCAACTTGTCTCGTTTCATCTTTTTTTTTTGTTCGTTGTCGAGCGAGCTACTTGATAAACCGCCGGAGTGTGCGAAGCGTCCGTACGAATTCGCAGACTTTACTTGTAGAGCGGCGCTTCGCGTTCATTCGGCGAAGACCTAGGTCAGCTCGAGATCGCGGGGGCGACAAGGCCGAGACGCGACACACTCGTGCTCGCTTGTAACTGCGGGTCGTACGTGAAAACCAGCTAGAGCGACACCCACACAGTCATCGTGGAATAGACACAGTGGAACGTCCTACGCCGGCCGGCAAACGAACTGATCAATGTTTTAAGGGCCAACGTTGTAACTGCTGCCAAAGGTCAGTCGCTTCGGGGCGATTCAACACCCTCGCACGCCGAAAACGAAGCGAAAAAAAAAAACGATATAACGGACGATACCAGTCGCGATTAAGGTAGATATTAATTTTTTATGTTCCTTTCCGGTGCATTAGCAAATGCTGCGGAGCTAAACGGTTTTCAGGATTCGTTCGTTTTATTTCTTTTGAAAGGGAACTTTACGGTTTCCTAGGTGAGTACTTCAGCTTCTATAGGATTTTTCACGCCGAGCGTCATGGGAGTCAACGTTCATCGTTGCAATGCTTCACCGAACAACAATATTTTAGAGTTTGCTGACAGAGAATTCGATGCGATGGAATTTAAGCGACGTGCTTTTCGTGGTCCAATTCCGATGGAACAAACATCGCTAGAATTGCATGTTTTTTCCCCCAAGCTTTTTGTTCTCGAGTCGCTAAATTCCGGAAACTTTAGAGTACACCGAAACGACGAAAAAAGAAGCCGGAAAATTGATAAGTAGCTCGACGAGCGCCTGTCACTTCCGGTGCGCAGAACTAATTTCGACGAGTCTGATCCCCCGTCCAAGTCGATACTCTTTTGCTCTCTTCCTGTCTTGTTCCGCACCTCGGTCATTCGTCTCTCGGATTCTTTGCTCCCGCGAAAATTCATCGTACGTATAAAGACTCGACCGACCCGGTTCCTGGAAACGACCATCCACTCTCTTTCCCTCCAGCCAACGTGCGGCTTTACGTGCCGTGGTTAGCGAAAGTTGCAAAAGCTACCGCACTCGTGTTTTCAAGCTTTGCTCAACCAAAGCCCGGAATTTTCTTATTTATATTTGTAATACTCCGCGATTTCTGGAACTTTATTCCCTTCCACCTTGCTCCTCGGCCTTCTTATTCTTCGCTTCTTCTTCATCCTTTAATTTCTCTTTTTCCTCTTCTTCGTCTTCTTCTTCGTCACTCGGTTTCGCTAGCTCGTACACTTGAAGCCGTCCCATCTGTACGAGTTATGCAGCAATATTAAATAACTTGGAAAAATCCGTCTACAACTGTACTCCTGGCATGTACTCCGCAGTCTAGTCCGATTTGGTACACGTCACTCGCTTTCTTTCTCTCTCTGGAGTCGCCCACACTGAACCATTTTTTCTTCTCTTCCCTGTCCCTCGCTGCTATTTCCTCCTCCTCTCGAAGCATCTCTCCTGGGATATCGGATAACTTTGTTGTATCTTTCTCTTTCCCGAGGATAGAAAAATCTCGACTCCGAAATTAAATCATTGCTCTTCGTCTCGTATTCTGTGACAACGAATAAAATTTGAGATAAATGAGGATTTTTCGACCGATGCCGAACTTTTGAACCCTCAAAAAGCTCGTACACTGCTGAGATGAGCGATCTTTCGTAAAGAAATCTGTTGAGAAACTAAATTTTCAAAAAACTCCATTTTGAATTTTTTTCACCCAAACAATTTTTTTTTCGAAAAAGTATTATCATCGCAAAATTCTATTTTTCAATTGTTACGCGATAATAATTTTTCCCTGATAAATCCCTAGTCGTGAATTTCTCTCTCGGTTCCGTCCGATTTTCTTCAGAACAATCAAAATTAAAATCAGTTTTAATAATTTAAAAAAAATACGCTCTTTCCTCAACATAGCGAACATTCCGAGGGAACAGATGAAGACCCGAAGACTCAAACTATCCATGCATTATTGCTCATCTCGCCGAGCCGTTAATCGGTGGAATATTGAAAGCTTTTATCGAGCGCTTCTTCGATTAATGGCTACAAGGATTACTCTTACATCTCTTTCCTTCTTCGACCTCCATACCTCCCCCCTCTTCCACTTCCCTCTCTATACCATCCTCGCGATTCATTTTCTTTTCCCCGAATCTACTTTGGCTTTAGAGTTAATTTAATGGTGGCAGGATTAGCCATAGGAATATTCATTTGGCCTCACCCTCACCCGAAGTCACATCGTCGCGCGTATATAGCGCAATCTGCGTCTCTTCTTTTACCGCTCGGAGGCTGTTATATAGCCAAAGCGCCACCAAAGCATCCGCTAGCTACACCAGCACCAAGGATTTTATAGATCACCTTCTCTAAATCCTTTTCACCGTTTCCGTACCTCGTAAACTCGGTCGAGAGTGCGCTACGGCCAGTGCAACCCGCGTTCTCGCGAGCCCCACCAGTCGCCCTCTGGCAATTATCTCTCGTGCGATGAATATAGTGTCGCCTTTAAGTTTGATACATTCAACGAAGACAATTGATCGGTCCGCGAATTGTTCTTCGGCTCAGGGAGGCCATTACATCCGAACGTCGGAGGGGATAATTACCCTCTTTCGAATTGCTCTAATTATGGCCACTGTGCACGGTGTGCACGAATACTCGACATATAAATAAGGTACGTGGCCACGGGGGTTGCTGCGGTGGAAAATTTAGCACTCGCTGTAGCTACGATTATTTAATCAGTCGATGGCGAAATAGAATGAGTGGGAGAGTTGTGGGCGAGGCTTACATTCAGATAAGGTCAGACCGCGACATTAAACAAATGTGAAAATTGAAATAGACTTGGGTGAATGACAAAATTCATACCAGGGTGAATGGTTTTGCGATTGTTCCAGATTGCGATATAGGATATTTTTTTAAAACAAGATTTGTTTAAATTAGGTGTAGAGAGTCAGTGGATGATATTTGGTTTTCTTTTTTTTTTTTACGATTTCAGTATTTAGTCGTTCTTTGACGCCCAGATGTGTTCGGATATGTCTAGCAGTTTTGCAGACATTGTTTCGTTATAATACAGTCAGAGCTCACGGATGGACGATCGTTTTACAAAAATAATTTTTTTTTTTGTGGGTCCCAATACCTGTGCGACATCTGCATCTGATTACACTACTTCGACCGCAATATTTATGTCGATGGCATCTCTGCATAATGCAATATACGCAGATCACGGATCTCAGTATGCGCTCTGTATACAAACCGCATGTATATGAAGCACTTTGGGCCAAATCGATGGGGCTGTAATTGTCGTACTCAACATTTGTTCTTTTCGGTTTGTGCAGTCCAGTTCAACGAACCACTCCACACTAATTTACAGTTCGTTGTTTTTTTTTATTCTCCATTTTTATATAAAGTGTAGTAGCATAGAAAAAAAAAACTTTTTCTCAATTCACGTCGCTGCAACCCTTGTCGGAAAAAAAATTTATCGCACCGGTATCGTAAATTACAATTATAATAAATTAATCAATAATAATTAGAAGATAATAATTACTGGAAAGCTGGTGTCGATGGGTTTGTTCCGCAACTAAAAACATACTGAAAAAAAAAAAAAAAAAAAAATCCAGCTTCACAATTCAGACCTGCGTAGAGCGCCGGAACTTTCACCGGTACCAGCATCAGAACCGCAACCGGAACCAGATCCAGAAGTTTGAATCGCATCGCCTTTCGCTGATCCGGAACCTGGATCGAGCTATTTTCGTGCATCGACGTTAACTCTCAGTCCCTCGCTGAATCGAAGTTTCAACCCCCGAACGGTTGTTTTTCAGTACAACGGTATGGCGGCAACGTCACAGCCGACGGTGGCGACGGTCGCGGGCGGCGATGGCCGTCTCTACATTTTATATCCGGTGCGGAGTACCAAGAAGCGTCCTCGGTGCGCAGAATCCGCGCGCATACCGCGCGGGGGTGGTTTGTTCGACTCGTCAGTTACTTTTCGCGATCCGAGGAGCGCGCTCCGGCGGCACGAGGCCGACCAGTTTCACCCACCTGGTCTACCACGCGAGATATCCCAGTTTCTCGGCCAGGACGCAACGCGGAAAACGGCACACCTACCCGACACACAGAGGGAGCGAAAGAGCGACAGAGAGGGAGAAGGAAACCCCCGACCGCCTCGCGTCAATGGGGAGGGAAGGTTGAGGACTCGCCACCAGGCGCTTCATCCACGATCGAGAGCGAGATAGAGAAAGCGCACCGTCGCTCCGGTCGCGCTCGAGCCGCCGCCTCCGCAGCAACTGCTACGCCACGTTTCGCAACCCACCCCGTTGCGCATCCACGACAGATCGACGTTGACTCTCGTGAGGCTCGGGACCGCGCGCTTCCTAAAAATCGTCGAAGACGTAAATATCACGTAGAAAAATTTCTACCGTGCTCCAAAATAATCGAGAGCTTCCCGCAGCTCCGATTCGTCGATACGCCAGGAATTTTCGTTGGATTACCACGAGAGTTTGAGAATTCGGTCGAGGAAGAATCGTTTACGTAAAAAAAAAATATATATATATATATATATATTTATATATATACAAGCCCTAAAAAATAAAAATATATGTCAGTGTGCCAAGATCAGAAGAATCTAAGTCTACGATTCGAGAAATAAATATATAAATAATACACGTAAAGATAATTATCCCAGTCGTCAAATGTAATTATTCGAGTCCGTTAGATTTCGATTCGCCGCGCTACTTTGATTTTCCAAGTGCCGTAGTCGAGAGGGTTGCTCGTTCGCCGGTGCGGATTTGAGTGGTGATCAGAGGTGTAAGAGAGAAAAAAAAAAAAAATCGACGTCGAAGCTCGACGTATCCGGCTCGCTCGAGCGCAAGTTGGATCCGGCGAAACACGCGTTTCCACTCACTCTCGGCTAGAAGTCTCTCCGATACTCCTTGCCTTTAGACACTTTCGATCTCCGCGAGATTCGCGCGAGAGAGCTTCTGTCCCTCGTGTCGTTTCAGTTGTGCTCTTTTATTTTTCAGTCCCCCGTTTTTTTCCTCTCTTCGTGCCTCTCCTTCGTCGCTTTGGAGCAGCGCGCGTGTGTGTGCGTGTCGGAGCAGTGGTAACAGGTTCGGAACGGTGTCGAAGCAGCCGGGGTAGTCGACGGCGCTCCGTGATTTCCCGTACTGCGGATAGAGCGTAGGGAGAAAAAAGGGACCCGATAAGCCCGAGCGCAAGAGCGGGAAAAAAAGATATATAGAGCAACGAGCGAGAACGATTGATTAACGGGCCTTTCGAACGGTCGTTTTAACATCGAGAGGACAAAAACAAAGCGAGCCGAGAAAACGCCGCGTCGGAGTTAATCGACAGAGAAGTATCGAATACACCCTCTACGACCCTCTCGTAGGGAATTTATTCGTTCGTCTATTTTTGCGAGAGTGCGAAGCGGATAATTATTGTGCGACGTTCTGTGACATAATAGTTCGGTTCGAGATTTTTTTTTTAACGTAGAGAATCTGTTGGGATAGAGAGGGGGTAGTTTTGGGCGCGAAGTCCTTATCCGAAGGAGCAAGAACGAGGACCGAAGAAAAATCGCTTGGAATTACATTAATCGAAGCTGGGAAAATAAGCGCGAACGAGGGCCGCGTTTACTCTCGGCTTATCGTTCGGACGAGTCCGATGAAAAGGCGCTAGCTTCGATCCACCTTGCCAATTAGACGAATATCCGAGTGGGTGATTTTGTTTTTTTTTCGTCGGTTGCGATCGATTCTGAAGCTGATGGTTGATGAAACCGACTGTGCGATAATCGTACGCTGATCGAGTGGCGATTGAAAGACCGATCTGGAAACTCCGGGTGGGCTTTCGGTTGGTTTCGTTGAAACAAACTTGTGCGAGCTAGTCCGGCAAAGTGAATACCGCAAAGTCCAACGCCGACAAGACCATCCAGCATCAGCAATATCCTCGTGACGTCATCGTCAGTATCAATGACAAAGGAAGCCAAGTTATCGAGTTGAGGTTCGTAATTACTTTAAAACTTTGGGTATTTTGTTTTCTGTGATGAATTCATAGAAATTGGGCATTTTTCAAGAAGGTTCCGTTTTGCCCCACTCTATCCCGCATACCTTTGTAAATCGAAGGTAATTTTTTTTGTGAATATTATGTTTGCTTATGAATATAGTTCAGGGTGGAAATGCTTTAATATGCCTAAAATAAAAGTGATCCTTTTTTTAACTGACAGTTATATATTTGGTACAAAAATCGTATATTCGAATTTAATTTTATTACGTCGACCCGTTCGTTGGCTATCGCAAACGATGACTATTAAATGCAGAGTTTCAACTTTAATTTAACCCGCCGTCCGTGCGATATCAGTAATTAAATATCAAATACCAATTTACCGCGCTGATTCGGTATTTCGCTCGGCAACGGGATGAGACATAAATATCGAGGGAAGAGAGGAAATTCCACGAAAAATATCTCCGGCCATTTGTCAGCCGAATGAATTAATTTTCAATTATAGTTGAAAAGTACAAAAATTCTCCATCATTCGATACCGTTGTTTTACAAGCGATTAATGCATTCGGCGATCGCAATAATGTAGAATACTGGGCAGACACATTGACCGAAGCAATTTGTCTAATTTCCACAATATTATTTAAAAAAATAAATAAACCGATCAACTGTATGCTTAAAATTTCTCGATACCGTAAGAATTACTTTTAATTTCTCTGTTTATCTAAAAGAAAGTCTTACAAATGCGATGGAATATCTCGAGAAAAAAATACAATTGTTCGAACAACTTCGGTCGATGGCGAAGGAAAACACAATCGAAAATTTGGCCAATAAAATTCTCCTACCACTGTCAAAGTAGAACGTACGAGACACATAGCAACATAATAGGGAGACGATAAAGTCTCACTGGTTTTTGTAATCGATATTATCGATCATGTCTGGACAATTGTTTGGGTGGAGCAAAACGGAGCAGTCATGACTACTAAAAAAAAAAAAAATAGTAACTACAGTAATGCCACTTAGCACCATTACCAGGGAAATAGCAACGTTAAATGGTAAAAAAAGATTCGTTTTGCTCGGCCATTTCCAACTTCTACTTTCGACCTCGATCGAATATGTGTGCGACATTGATTGGAAAATTAGTGGACCGATTCGGTGCGCTGAAAATATTAACCTTGCAAGAGTCCGAATGAACGTGGACTCTGCAAATTCCGATATTGGCTCGTCAGCCGAGGTCAAATATATTCGGACCGTGCTTCATCGATGCCTCCGCACGTTCGATGCTCCTTCAAGCTTTCATTAACGCGGTAACATCGCTCTCGATCAATTTTCCCCACTCAGCTGTGACATTTCACCGTTGAAAATTGCTAATTCGGGAAACTCTTCGCGTTCCGATAACTGCTCCGAGCGGTGGGGCGTGCATCTCGATTACAATTATGCAAAGGCGAACCCCGGTGAGGCACAAGCTCAGCTGGCCCGGGCGAGAACGTCGCTGAACTACGCACGGGGCACCCCTCTCCGCAACCCAGACCGTACAAAACTACCTACCACCGTTATGGACAAGGGACACCTGTTGAACTAAACAAATCTTGAGAAAATATGAAAGCTCGTTGAAACCGAAACATATTACCAATGTCACATTAATTTCTCTCTTCCTTTTATCTCATTTTCCATCTTTTTCATTCTTTATTCTGTTAAATATTCATCATTTGCACTAATTATTATTTCAACGATTTACTATTCATTCTAATTGTTATTTGTACTATTTTTCATTTATGCTATTCGCTATTCGTGAAATTTTTTCCAGAATTTTTAAATCGTAGTTAAAGAAGATATATTTCAAAATACGGTTATTTTAACAACATGGCATAAATGAGTATCTGGCAGAAAAATCTTTTTACTGTTCTGACCCGAATTTTTATATTTTATTTTTATGATGAAATAAAATGATTGCGATTCTATCGCGTCGAATCGAAAGTGCCATAAAAACAAAAATTCGGATCCAAATGGTTGCCTGCATTTTTTTTCTGCCGGATACGATTACGATATCAGCTACGGTTTAAAGTCAAGCCGGACATCCGTAATCGCAAAAACAACAAAATTCACTCTCCGATTAAACCAACAATATTCTCGATCCCCAATGCACAGCTAGTGCAATATCCCATCGGATTCATCAGAGAAAAAAAAATCTGCCCTGGACCCGATTGCAGGAAATCGTTCAATTGCTTTCTCATCCCCACATCTATGAGCCGGGCATGTACCGGTCGACACATCGAAGCTTTTTCGTTGGCGAGTGACCAATCTAAAAGAGAAAAAAGCGAGCGAGAGAGAGACGGAGAAAGCGACATTTATTTTGCATTCTGGGACAAGTTTCTCGGAGCGCCGAACCGCGGATGCACAGTTTTTACGTAAACATGACGGAGAAATTGAGCATACTATATTCATAAAATATATCCCGACGAAAGATATAGAACACCAAAGTGGTGTTTAATTAAAAAATAATGATAATAAAAAACAGTAAAACATACTAAATAAGAAAATATCGAAATTTTCTAAAAAAAAAAATAACCACCACGGAAATCGGTACAACGGTCACACACAAAGCCAATAATCGAACATACCTCTTCAGCAGCTTCCTACGTAATTTATCTGAGCATAAAGTATGAAGAAAAATAATTGTCGTGTGTCCCATTTTGCCCCATGAAAGCATCCGGTCCGCTCTACTCACTTCTCCCGCTCTGCCCCGTTTTCCTTCAAGTTACTACGATTTCTCATCAGTCCAACAATTTTTATATCACTGTGACGATGGCGTAACGAGCGCACATTTTCAAATTCCAGAAAAATGTCGCAATATCAGCGAGTAGGAAAATTAGTGGATCGAACGGTCGGAAGAGCGAGTTTAACCGTCGCGATCGTCCGCACGCAAGAGAGAACGAGAGATTCGATCGATTTTAGTCGAATGCACGACTGGGAATCTCAACCCCTCGATTGCAAATCAACCGTAACAACGAGTAAATTAAATTTCAGATCGTTAAATGACTTTTAATGCTCACCACTGTACCGTGACTGTGTACTGGCATTGTGAGCGAGCAACGAGAAAGCACGGTACGCACTCTGCTAATTCAGTACGATTGTCGTATAAAACGATGTTTCTGTCACTGTTCCGTCGATGGAACGGTCGTCCGCGCGAATCCGGAAACGAGTCGAAGTGTATAACGTTTTAAGCACTCAAAGTATCGAACATCGATGCGCATAGCGTGAGAGATTACAATGGGTTCGAGGTCCTTCAATCCGCCTCTGGCCAAAGTAACGTCACCCCGTAAATCGCCATACCGATATATACTGATATACACATATATACCTATATATATACACACCTATATCTACCGATATATAACTATATATATCGATATGTACCAATATACACTGATATATACCGATATATACCGATATCTATGCACATGCTGTACACACACGCTTAGGTAAAGCTGCGAATTGGCAAATCCGAGTGCAGACCACCGGCAGAACGGTTTTGAAACATGCCTAGCCACTACCGATCTCGTAATCCTGAAACCGCATTATTCTGGCCCGTTACATGGTTCACCAGATCACGATGTCGATTGTAAAACGTTTGGACGCGCGGTACAACTTCGGACTCATCTGCTTACAATGGAATTGGTTAGGACAGTGTCGTTTGTTAAATTTAGGTGAGGTAGATCGGTTAAATAGGGCTAGAATTCTTGGGCTCCGTGCATGAAGCTCGTGTGTTCAAAATTAATATCAGGTTTAAGGATTAACGAAAATCGAGACTCGAAGTAGATTTACGCTAAGACGTTCCATTGGCTATTTTGGGTGGCGATGGTGTTAAACATTTAGGTAGTCCAAATGGATCTGAAGCTGTTAGAATCGTTGAATTCCGTTTTTCCCGAGACAAGCCGAAATTTATATTCAGACATTTCGTGACTCGCGAATGGTTGTCAAAATTCTTCGTTCCCCTATATTCTCATCGAAGATTCAGCGACTGTGACAGTTATTTCGTTCGGGAGATATTTTCAGGTGAGGTGAATCGGATATCAACCACAAACGCGCTCGCTAAAAACTGACTTCCCAGGAATTCTCGCTTCCGCTCATGACGTCAGAGTTTCGATAACAGATATGGGTTTTAACGACATTAACGGTTTTATTCGGAGTACATTTGCTGTAAGACATTTCATCGGCTACTTTAGGCGACAATGGAATTAAACATCCAAGCAATCCATATCGGTCCGAAGCAGTCGGAATCGCCAAATTCGATTATTCTTTGGCAAAATGAACTTTGATTTTGCCAAAGAATAATAAGAAACTTTGATTTTTCATCGGAATTTTTTTCCGATGATTTTGATTTTCCAAACTTTGATTTTTCATCGGAATTTTTTATGTCCCACGGACAATTGGCAAATTTTTTTCTGATGCGTTTTCGCCCATGGTTTAGTGACATTTATTTCAGGGGATATTAATGATGCGTCGGTGTACGGACAGGGCGGATGGGCTGCAGCACTAACAGCGGTATGTTCACGGCCGACGTCTCGGTCATCTCTATCACTTGTCCGTTAGTATATTCCACTTGCCTCACCGTCGTACCGATAGATCCACTATTCAATAACCATTAAATTTAATGGGGCTTGCGGTTGCCTTAACACGTTTCGCACCCACCCACCGGGCAACAGTGAGTCCTCTCCTCGGTTCTGTTATATAGAGTTGTGCCCGGGTCCATTCACGGACGATTTAGCGATAATAAACGTTAAGCACACAACGAAGTTCTCGTGAGATCGAAACCGCGGTGAAATTTTCCAATCTCCGATACCACAGCCATATCGATAGAGGGAACAACGGGGTAAAATGGAACTGTGAGGAAAAAAAGAGTTCTATCAATTTTTGGGGAAACATAAAAAAAAAAATCAAGTCACAAGTTTGCTCTATTTTACCCCCGATTGTAATTTTTTCACGGATCCGTGGAACAACTACGACGAATTTAACGATTTTGATTTCTCAGTTTGCTCATTTTATTTCGTCTTCCCTCGCGGTTCCACCACCTCGGTGCCAATCTCGAATCGATTCCTTTGATTTACAATAAGTCGCAGCTGCGACGTGCGCACGCTCCGGAAGTGTGGGCGAACTATACGCTCAAAAGAGATTCATTTCCAATGCATCTAGGCAACCATTTCACGGGAAGATTTTTTTTTTCTTCTTATTTCCATTGGGATCGAGGAAAGCCACTGTGTGACTCGGAGCCAGCTATTCCTGCTATTTCTCGAGAGGGGACTAAAAAAAAAAAGAAAAAAAAAATATAATGGTAGACGTTTCCCCGCCCTCCCGACAAGCGCTTTCAACATTTCTCAGGAGCACGAAGACACGGAGACTACAAAGCCCGCAGAGTGGCGGAACTCCGCGAGAAGTCGCCAGGGAAAAAGCAATATGAGAAACTCGAAGTTTTACCTCATATCGAGGAAGAAAGGAGTGATTAAGAAACTTTGTTAATGATATCAAAGAGAAGGCTACGATGTTAACTGATAAAATCAGCGATACTAATAGGAAAATTTGTTTTACAAGTTTCTCAGGAGACAAACGTTGTTAATACAACTGCGTCTGGAACGTTTTTCCCGGGCCAGGGAAGGTTGATAACGTTTGAAAAATTTAGGAAGATAATAAAATTGATAATCGAGAGCCTTAAGAAAAATAAATAATTAAGTGCCGTAATGAAAGATGTCTCATTATTTTTTTATCGAGAAATAGTTGACAAAATAATGAAGTAAAATATGTGTATTTACGATATTTTCAACTTTTGACTCACATCAGCGAAAGTTGGACCAGGCGGAAATTTAGTGTTGCGAAATAAACATTGGTCAGTTGGTAAAGTATAAAAAAAAAACTTAATTGGCCCTGTCGGTCTCTTCAATGAAAAATTCAATTACCCACCCAATGAAATATGGAGCCACTGAAGCGACGAGGGGGGACTCGAAATATCATCACTGTGGCTCGACCCCTTCTGTAAATCCAAGGATATGATCCGATAAATTAAAACGCCCGCTTCCTATCGCGTTCTCCACCGCACCGATCTCTCGCCTTGCTCATTTTTCCCCGCTTTTCTTCGCATCCGCGCGCGGCCTCGTAGTCCTCGTCTCAATGTCCGAGAGCTTAAACCGCACTTTTTAGTTTTCTCCTCTGACGATGTCGAGCGTATCGCCGCGAGCGGAAGCGGAGATGATCGTTATTAAAAAGGAAAGCCCGAGAGATCGCGGGTGGTCGGACTCGTAAAAGCTGCGCTATAAGATACGAGGGATGCGCCGACGAACGACGACGGAGGTTATAGTGCGATAAGTCCGCTTCGCCATTGCGGATTGAAGTGCTCGGACGCTTTTAGTTATTCTCCGATTCTGCGGCTCGTCCGCTCTTGCGAACGCGCATTGCCTCGGCTTCGCGCCCTTTCCGCAAGGGTATATCCAATACCCATTAATTTTAATGATCGGCTCGGTCATTTCGACACGTTTCCTCCACTTATTATCCAACGAGGCAGCGTCACCGGTAGACGCAATTTTCGCGAGTGTTAAAATTGATCGACATCGACAGTGGCTTCTTCTCTCATCTCGACGTTGAAACGGAGATCGCGCCTTGGGATTGTCGGAAGTCTGGCAGTGTAACGACCATATGGAAAATTCTGGGGATTAGTCGTGGATGACGATGTGAAATCAAAAAAATTAACACTCGACCAAATTCAAGACATTGTTATTTTTATTTTATTTTATTATTTATTTTTATTTTATATACATGTCGATGAATATACATGGCGGTGAATGGAAAATTCTGCATTAAAATGTGTCCATGTCAGCAGTTCTTTTTCTTTTCATTGATTTCCCAACCGAAAAATAGAGCAAAAACAACAGACAGAAAATAATTAATATTCAAGCCATTTCCATTCATTCTCATTGCATAGATTACCACAAGTTCGTTTCCACGCTAAATTTGAACCAGATCCGATTCCACCTGCCTAAATGTTCGTGGGTCCATACACGTAAAAATCCGAACCAAAAGTTCGCTGTCCGAAAAATGAAGAAAAAAATGCCAGACACAAAATAATTAATAATCGAGCGAATTTCATTCACGAGTGATTCTGCGAGTGATTCCATCATCAATTTTTACTAAATTCGCGTCCACCTCCCGTTCGGTCCCTGAAATTATTTAGTAACCTGGAATCCTCTCCTGCTGGATTCGCTCCCGAAACCGCCCGACGATGAGTCCTGTACGCTGCCTCGATCACTCCTAAGTACTTCGAAGCATTAGTGCCTTCACCCGGCAATGCTTCAGGCTGAATCCGGGGTTCGTCACATGGCGATGTGCGTGATCGTCGGGGTTAGCGATGGCGCTGGAGATATAAACAAGGCCCTACCGTTGAATAACAATGCAGCCTCTACTTCTGTAAATTGAAGGTGCCGGAGCTACGTTGCGGAGAGGGTGAAAGGGAGCTTTTGGTATTCGTGCCCTAAGCGGTTTCCTGATGCAAGCTCGAGCAACAGCTCAGCCCTTATAAGCACCAGTGAAGCTTCCCAGCGGCGTTTAGGGGTATGAGCGAGAACGGAGCGAAATGGAACACGGGGGCAAAATGGATCGCTTGTTCGAAGAAAAATGTGTCGTATCGAAAGAAAAGCAAGTGTTATTTTAATCCTTTCTTATGGCGAGTTCAACGCGTTCGAGACTGACAATTGTACAGAATCCTTGGGAGAGAAGCTACGAAAAATGAATTCAGAATACCTGCACGAGAATAAATTTGACCAAGTCTATTTTTTATCGACAACAGTCCCATCGGTTTTGAATCCCATCGATTATTGTCACTGAGTTCAGTGCTAAATGCCGAGAACAATTTTCGATGTTTTTTTCCAGTGGTCCATTTTGCCCCACTCGCTCACCTAAGTCTGAGTATCAAGGGGGCCGAAAGAGAAAGAGACAGAGGTACACGGCATGACGTGCGATGAGATCTTGCGTTAAGGTATCCGAGCGCGTGAGTTAAGGCTACTTCCCAGTAACACGCCAACTCCGGGCCAGCGTCGGGTCGACGGGTCTGCTGGGTCGACGCAGCGAAAGTGAGCCTCGGCACAAGAGTGCCTCGACTACCTCCGACTCGTCACGAGTGCACTACGTGCGGCTTTCGCCGTACTTAACCGGAAAACCCGTACTGTATATCTGCCGAGAGTGTAATGGAGGAAATGCAACTGCAAGTGGTGATCAACGATTTATCAGTTTTCGCGGGCAAAGGTCGAGGTAAAAAAAAATGCAAACGGAGCCCGAACGCCGCGTTCTTATTTTTTTTTACCGTGGCTGCAAAGTTTCCTCTGTGTGAAAGTTAGTTGAACAAGTTTAGCTTCGATTCGATGGGAAAACAACGTGCAAACTTCTCTTGCATTTATTTGCATTGTTTATTTATTCTTTTTTTTTTTTCGTCAAACGCACACACGCGTCTCCCTGCGAGGACGAATAACGGATGAAACTTTGGTTAATTAATATTATCGGAAAGCGGTGGGCGGCATTTGTGCTGATAATTAATGAGAACGGGAAAGAAAAATATAATATTATTCATATCGGCGTTGCAATATCGCATGGGGAACACACGAGCTGCGTGCAAACGCCCGCTCGACATTAGGCCGTCGGCGTGGCGAAGGAAATTTTAATGAGAGACATCATTACTCGAGACACAGAGAGAAATAAATAAACTCGTATTGGACGAATATAGTTGGGTTGTAATTGGACGAATCGAGGCTCGTTAATTTTTTTTTTCAACGCATTCAAATGGTACACGATTGTTCGAAACAAATTAGATGCAAGTAACGCGAGGTCATCGTCATTTTGACGGGGAGAGAAAAAATTGTTAAATTAAATTTTATGAGTCATATCGCGCGATTAATCGTTTTCAGTGCAATATTAACAAGTTACAAGAAAGTTCGTGCTTTCATTGACGAACATAAAAGTCTCAGTGACTTTTCTTATTTTGCACATTTCAGCGAAAATCAAAAGCATAAGACAGATCCGTTTTGCACGGCGGTTCCATGTTCACCCGTTTTTCCTACAGAGGCTTTTTCTGTGCCGACGGGGCGCGCACACGTGAACGCTCACGTCACGTTTTATCCCGTTAAAGGCAGAGGGAGCAAGAGGGACGCAGCGAGTGAGGGGAAAAAAACAACCAAGTTAATTTTAGAAAACTTCAGCATCGTCAAACCCCTCGCCGCTTTGCCCCGCGAGTTCTTCGGAAATCGATATTTTCGAGAGTGTTCGGTACTCTTACTATCTTCGGTTCACTCGAGATTCGTTAAAACTCTCGAAGGCCCTCGCAGCCCGACTGCCGGGTGAGGTTTCAAAGCTTTTTACTTTTATGTGGGAAAACAGAACAAAAAAAACCGTGCGCGGAGTTGCGGCTGGAAGAAGCTTCGGCGGTTGGGATAAGACGCGATGAGAGGAAGAGACTGGCGTGAGGGAAAAGACTATTCTCGTTTGCAGATTGCTGAGCGAGGGTCGTGTATGCGAGAATCTCCGTACGAGCCGAAATACCGAGAAAAGTACTCAATAGTATAACGCGGGACGAACTGAACCGCGCATGGTTCTGATCAGATCCGGATCTGGCATCTGGTCATGTCAATGTATGGGCTCGGAGTTGGCCAGATTACGTTACCAGCCGGGTACTGGTCGGATTGTTCAGAGATGGACTGACATTGAAGCAGCTGAATTATTTTGTTCACTGTACAATTGAGACAGAGAAGCTTTTTATTCATCCGCAACTACAGAGGATTCTCTAGTGAAGGCTGAACATACAAAGTGGACATACAACGATTCTCGCGTGTCGCTCGGTTGTCCGGATATGCCTCACCGTATCGCGGCGTGAAACAGCTGGTCACGTGTTTGGTCGTACGTCACAGTGAAGTCGCCGTACTCATAACTCTCTGTATGTAGGTCGGCGAATTACTAGCTGACTGCATTGCCACCAGTCGTCCGGATCAGATCAGCATCTGACATCTGTTCAACTGAATGTATAGGCCCGGAGTTACATGAATTACGTTACTAGTCACATATGTTGTTTGTGACACGATGAATTCGCAGAGTTCATAACTTTCGGTTTGCACTCTGGGAAATTAGTAACAAACTCCATAACCACAATATTCCTGAACAGATTTGGATCTGGCATCTGGTCATTGAACCTTTGGGTCCGAAATTAGTTGAATTACGTTGGTGGCCGGATTGTTCAGAGGTGAACCAGCATTGGAGTAATTGGAATATTGACGGACGCACTAGATTCTTTTCGCTGTACAAATGAAGAGACAAACGAGAGACCCTTTGGATTCATCCGCAAGCAGAAAGGATTCTCTAACGAATGCTGCACATACTAACGTGGGGCATCCAATGGCCACCCTTATTTTCCGGCGTGTCGCTCGGCTTTCCGGATGTGCCTTACTTCATCGCGGAGTGAAACAGCTGGCTCGTTCGTGGTCGTATGACACAGTGAAGTCGCCGTGCTCATAACTCTCGGTATGTAGGCCGGTGAACGTCGTGCCCGGTAGGAAATAGAGGCGGTCGAGAGAGATCGACTAAAATGGCGGGAGGGAAAGAGAGGAAGAGAGAAAAGGGGAGATAGAGAGTACTGACTTCCTGTGGGATAGATCACCGTACAAACACCCCGGCGATAAGACCTCATGCCCGGCATCGCATCCACTGTAAAAGTTTAACGGCCTCGAAACTCCATCCTCCTTTCAGCGTGATAGCTTCACGAGCATATTTGGCCGGGCTGCGAGCCAGGTCCCTCTCCCTCACTCCAGCGTCCCTCTATAAGTCGTTCTTTCGCTATAGAACTTTGTACCACACCTATCTACTTTCGTTTCGCCAGCATTTTTTTTTTGTTACTCACCACCCAGCACTCTTTTCCCGTAGCAAGTTTTGAAAGATTTCACACAAATCCGTCTTTCACTGATGTCACTGCGGTCGTTATTCTCAATTAGTATCACGGCTGATCCTTCGGCTGGTCTCACTTCTGGCAACGGTGGAGAGCTGATCCGATGAAGGGGTCATCGAACGACGGAAAATAATGCCCTCCATATTCATTTATCGTCCCGAATTAAAGCGGCAGGAAAAAGAGGTCGCGTTGCTGTTGTTGAGTCCATAGAGTCGCAGGGTTGGTCGCGAAAAATGTCAAGGGGGAAGGGGTGAGCAGCCTCGTGCCAGGCCTTTGGCAACCAAGCACATTAGGGTCACACCAGATTTTCCCTGCGTGCATTATGCCACCTCCGAGGCAACAATGGAAGTGACGTTGGAAGTTTTGTAATTGCTGCAGTTACCGCTCGCATTGTCGCCCCGGTTGCGCGTGAGGGATGAGGACGACAAAGAGGTCGGAGAACGTTATGACTCCGGGGAAAGAATAGCGGGATATATGACAGAAGTAGACATTTGTTGTAGGAAGTGTTGCGTGCCTGGGAAGTAGTCAGACCAGAGGAACCGTGAAAATAGGAGTTATGCGCGCCACGCTGTCGCGTGGTTTTGATGTTGTTTTCGACTTGCTTGCACGGTACCTTGTCTTTGATCGTTGATCCTTTTGCGAAAACGTAAGCCAAAGGCAAGCAGCAAGGTGAGTGGTGAGAGTTCAAAACATACCAGTGCCATGACTCCAGCTTCCAACACTGAAAATCACTGAGTAGGTACGATCGTGCTCCGATGCTGTCAGCTGGCTTTCCAAATAGGTCTTTGGTATCATTAACCGTTTGAATTTAATTATCGTTTGATTCGTTATAATGCCGTTAGGAATTTGGAGAGAAAGCATGAGAAGTGTAGGCAGGACCAGGCAGGTGATTTCCAAACAATTGAACTAGCAGATGCAACCGCCAATGCAGTCTAATTCGCGCACCCCGCGACCTATTTTTTTTCGTCATATTTTCTGTCCTGATTACATTCCCGCACGAATATGAAATCTTTAAAAAAATGTCACTCGAATTTTCAAAACAGGGGCGTTAAATTTTTTTTTATTGAGTATCCTCGACCGCTCGAGGATGATCTCAACCATTGAACTGAATGGTGGTATATTTTTTTTTCTCGTCTCTCTCTGCGAGTTTCAATGGCGTAATTGGAATAAAAACCTTTTATACATGCAACGTTTCACCAAGTTGAAAACATCCGAGTAGCGAGGGACGAGTTACATTTCCATGTTAATTTGCGGGGCGTTGAAAATGCTCTGTTTTTGTTCGCGGGCACGAAGCAACCCTATTAGTACCGGATTGCATAAAAGGACTTCACAGAAAAATAAGCCAAAATGACCATATTCTCGCATGCGTAGCGGCATAGAAATTCTACCGGTCCTCTGCAGATGTCCCACCGTTGAATGAAACCATAACAAAGGTACAGAACGCAAAAAAAAAAAATGTTTTTACATCTCCACCAATCATTCTTCGTTCACTAATGACGCTCGACCCAGTGACTCGAACGATGATAGAAATCCGCAGAATTAAACGCTATTCAATGTCTGGACCTAGTTTGAGTCCAAATGAGAAAAAGCCACACATGTATTATGAGCGATGTGGCATGTGATCTGACTGTTGTCAATAAACAGTGGTCGACACATTTGGATCTGGAATGACGATATCGATTCTCCCAAACAGTCCTCTGGTAGCGAGAGCCTCGGTTTAGGAAATCATTTGGGGGATGATCCAGTTTTGTGGAAAAATCTGCAGCTGCCACGGAACCCAACGGAAGCAGATCACGAGTAGGTCCGTATAGATAGTATCGCAAGCTGCAGAGCTTAACCGCAACCATTCTAACCGCAACAAAGACCGGCTGAAGCATCTCATGCGCTTACATACATTGTGACGATAAAGCGGATGTCGTAGATACGATGCGCTCCCTCGCTTGGCAATGCCTCGAAGCAGGAATAATGGAATAGGCGCTACCGGAATGGCGAAGCCAGGTCCGAGATGTATTAATTTCATTGGGAATTAAACATCACGACGAGAAATTAACGTAGTAATGGGAAGTTCAGCCATCCGTTGCCAAAATAATACCATGAATATGTCCAGGGTGAAAATGGGAATTACGATCCATCCGGACCAGGTTATACGTGTTCATCAATGCCTGGGCGTTCTGAATAGGATCGCTATAGAGAATATCACTGATATGTGGACAGGGTCACATTGAACACTTTTTCCCTACAGCTGAACTAGTAGCAATTCCAGATTTCGCTCAACAGTTGATCACATTAAAATCATCTGAATTGCGAGGGATTGGTTACATT
Source organism: Listrodromus nycthemerus (assembly GCA_963978505.1). Lineage (NCBI taxonomy): Eukaryota > Metazoa > Arthropoda > Insecta > Hymenoptera > Ichneumonidae > Listrodromus > Listrodromus nycthemerus. The sequence goes on from OZ021679.1 coordinate 2,811,135, forward strand.
TTCATGTTGATTTACGAGGCGTTGAAAATGCTCCGTGTGTTCGTTCGCGCCCGCGGAGCACCCCAATTAGTAGAGGATTGTGTAAAAGGGTATTACGAGAAAATAAGCCGAATCAACCAGCGATTCGGCTTATTTTCCCGGAATCATTAATGAAAGTGATCAGCGATAGCCCAGAAAAAGAATGATCATGAGTTTTTTCCGAATATTTTTTCAGCTCCGGTTTTGTCGCTGTTGGATTCCATTTTACCCTCTGAGATTCTCTCAACTCCCACGTTATGCCGGTGAACACATGTGCTCAACCAAACGTTTGCCAATCACGGCTAAACCAGTGGAAAAAAGAGTGCGGAGATGACGTTATCCGCTGTTGGTCCCAAAGATTCACAGGCCAGCGTATAAGATGCCTTAATCCAACCGTCCAAAGAATCTGATCTTCGATTCGAGTATAAGCCGGCTTGCATGTCGAAGACGTCGACGGGTCCTCTCTCTTCCAGCTGAGCCTTCACCAGAAATCGTGCCGATGCTGGAGCTCCCATTCCATCGGCCCACCTCTATCTTCACCTTGTCGTTTTCTTCAGAGCCACGGCGGCCAATCTCGGCTTATCTCGCGAGTATCGCATTTTCCTGGAATCCCATTCGCCCTCGCTGTCGGATAGGACCGGGTGGCCAGGGGGAGGGGGGGGGGGGGGGTCTAGCATTGCCCAGTGCACTCGTTCGTGACTCGAAATCCCGTTTCTTCGCCGGCCCCCCGGGCTGCGTTCACGACTCTCTCGCTTTACTTCGCTGTCTTTCAACTTCGATTGATTTCGAGAGCCATGCACGGCACACTATCGCTATCACGGAGCTAAACGAAAAGGAGACAGATAGCGAATGCCCGAACTCCTGGCGGCGTCGAACAGTTCAGTTGCGATCGGTCTTTCCAATTTCTTATGCAGATCGACGATGCTTGTAGTCGCCGGGTCATCAAGCGATCGGAAATCAATGATGGCAGATACGGAGGAACGGGTAAGAAAAGGGAGTCATCAAGTTTTCAGTTGGATCTCCGAAGCAGTTTCCCAAGACTGGGTCAACGTTCTCCCAAAGGCGCGCGGCAGGGAGCTTCGTGGTTACCCAGGGTTGAGAACCACTGCTCAAGAATATCGAATTCCGCACTCTCGCGGGCCAAACTTCTCTGGTGACCTCAATTGAGCGAATGGGAATTTACTCATTTTCAACGTGTTGTCATTAACCATCTCCGCTGAGATTAACCCTCAGTTAAAGTGCGCACCAACAGGAAGCTTTCGGTGTGAAGTTTTGTCTAGGTGCAGAATATTGGAAAACAGGGTAAGTAATCTTGTTTCCGCGAACCACCGTGTAGACGCTTAAGGGCGGTCTCAAAATAGGTCGGATAGGTAACCGCTGAAATGATGCTCTGACCTCAACGTAGGCTCGTTTAATCGAGGCCTAAAATACGGCAAGGCCAGGGTAACGAGTTTAGGAGAAGGTTATTATATCCTCCAGCAGTATCTCAAAAGCTCTCCATCAGAGGTTTACACTTGTCGTCAGGAAAATTCTTCAATGTCTTGAAACCCGTCGGTGAAGCAGCAGACGAGTTGCTCTTTTATCGCTGCAACGACGCAGCTGTTATTTATAGAAGTAAAGGAATTGCTTATGCCAGCCATATGGAGGAACGAAAGCAGCGAGATCGACTCTTGGCGAAATGCGCGCCATCAGAACAGCGGCAGCTCCCGTTCCATTCGTCCATTCGAACATCCCTCTTAGAGTAGGATAATCACCACCCGAAAGATCCTCCGACCTTGGCGTGAACTCGCTCAATCACCGCCCTACGCACGGCACGGAGAGGGTAATGAGTTCGGAGAAAGATCGTCAAATCTTCGAGCGGTGTGTTGAATGCTCTCGAGCGGCTGGTCGCAATTGTCAAGGAAAATTCTTACTCGCTGTGTAACCCGCCGGCAGGTTGCCGTTCCGTCGCTGTAACGGCGCGGTACTTGGTCTCTATGTGGGTCACGGGGATTCGTTCGTTATGCGAGTCACACACAGGAGCGGAAGCAAGGGAGGGCAATGGAAACAGCGGCGGCAGTGGAAGCGGCACGAAGCGATCAGACACACAGCGGACACACGGAAAGCACACTCGCGTGTTGGATGGCAACGGGCCTGTGTGAGTTTGCCTTCCCTTCGGTAAGGTACGACACGTCCGTTGCTTCCGCTGGTCATGCTACTCGTTTCGTTGCTTCTCTCCTTCTGTCCCACGGTTCGCCCTTCTCTCGGCTATCTCATTGCCGACGACGTCGCAATGCACGCCCAACACCCGGGACGGCCACCGTTCCTCCGGGAGCTCGTAAACTCTGAGCCCGTGACAAACCGTGGCTTGCCCACTCGCATTCCCATCCCGCAGGAGTAGCTAGCAAGCTCTACGCAGGTACGTGCCAGAGCGGCTACGGTGGCGAGTAGAGAAAGAGACATTCGTACAGGGGGGTGAGAATATGGGAAACCGGAGGGACGGATAGCCTGAGAACCTGTCGTGCGTTAGCACCAAAACGCGAGGTGTGCGCTCCGTGATACATCGCTGGACGCTTTGGCGAATTCCCCGGTAACGATTTCTGACCGAATCCTCCCCTAGCCATGCCGATGAGACCGTCGATTTCCACCCTTATTTTCGAGTGTCCTCGCACCGAAAAGGCTTCAAACTCTATCCATCACCGAACTCGGATAAATGACGCAATAGCTGTAGAGAGAAATGTGTTGCTATGAATTTTGGGGTTAGTGGTAGACGGTGACTCATGCAAAAATCCGTCAATGACATTTGAGCGATAGAAATAAATCGGCGAGTAGCGAAAATCAAGTAGACGATTCTTTCCGCTTTTCTTCATGACTGTCGACACCTGCTTTGATTCCGAATACATGTCGACGGTTCTCGTGTTTTCACTGCTTTTACTGCTCAGCTTTGCGTGGAACGACCGTCTCGATGGGATCGTGGTTGCGCATAAACGCGGCTGAACAAGGTGGTCGCTATGAGAAAAAAAATGTCTTGCTATGAATTCCGGAGTTGGTGGAAGGCGCTCCGGTAACTCGTGCAAGTTCAGACGAATGACTTTTCCGGGATGCGAATAAATCGGCGAGTCGCGGGAATCGAGTTAACGAAGGTTTGGCTCCGCTATCTTTCAGGATCGTCAACGTCCTCCACTTTGATTCCAAATACACGTGGACAGTTCTCGTCTTTATACTGCTGGATAACGATTTTTTCGCTAGTTTCTTTACTGCTCAGCTTTGCGTGGAACGACCGTCTCGATGATCTCGTAGTTACGCATGCCTCAGGGCTCGAGACTGTTCCATGCAACCTGCCACTGTCTCCTTGCTGTTTTGCCTCCGCGCGTATCGGCCGCCGGCGTTATTCTCCCTGCGCGAAGACGCTTCTTCCATGCGCTCCGCGAGATGAAAGAGAAACGTGAGTCGAGCCGTATGCTTCGCCGGATAAACCCGTCACCGGAAAAAGCAGACGAGGCGAAAGGAACGACGTCTAGGCAGGGAACTCGTCTCTGAAACGTCTCCTCTACTCTCTTTCACTGGAAACTGTCTTCATCCGAGTTGGCCGGTTTCTTGCGGAAGAGACGAGGAGGAAGACGAAAATTACGCGAACGACGGAGTGAAGAAGACCGGTGGATAGTTGGCGTTATTTTCTCCGCGTTGTCCACGGCGACCATCAATTAAATTACAACATTCCACGGAATCTCGTTACCTGTACGAATGGTTGTCGACAGCGAATACGAGAACCCCTCTTGGTTTCGAATGTCGCGGTATTTTGAGCTCCGTTTCCCGGAGTGGCTGCAGTTGCGGATTCTCCTTTGGCTACAAAATGATAGTTACTGCACTATATTTATCCAATTAGAAATTACATCGTGCTACGAGCTACGCGTAATCACATTCGGCCCGCGAAATGCTGAGGTCGTTGACGGCGAACACGAGAACTACCCTTGGTTTCGAATATCGCGGATTTTGAATTTGACCTTCCGTTTCCCAAAGCTACTCCGACTTCGGAATCTGCTTCTTCTGGCACGAAATATTCGTCACCGCACTGTACTATTTTTCTACTTCGAAATTGAAAATGTTGCTCGAGTCGAATTATTTTTAATCGGCTGAAGGGAATAATAATTTAACTGAAGGATTATCCTTCCACCGAGCAATAATTCGTCATTGCATGATATTTTTCCAATTATAAATTGCACCGCTCCACGAGCAACAAGTAATTGCTTTCGTGACAAATAAAATAGGCTTAAAAAAACGATGAAAATCAAGAGTCCCTCGTATCGCGAGTAGGGCTTAATGGGTCATATCTAAATTCCCTGGCGCGTCGAGTTGTGTTGGTTTTTGACGTGTCTCGAGAGTTTTAATCGCGATAAGAAGCCGTGTAACGACGCCGTATAATTACGGAACCGCCGCGCAACTCACACGGACGGAACTTACAGTTATACCGCATCGTACACTCGACGAGAGTCTGTCGCACCTGCGTCGTCGCTGTCGACGTTATTTTACGACTGGTAGATATTCAAATATCGCGCAATGTTGTATGGCAAATAGAATTTAACACGCGATAGAGCAAGCAAAACGCAACCCGAATGACCGGTACGACAATGCTTGCGAAATCGCGAGATCGAGCCAATTGTTAACGTTCGTTACTGCGCGCGGTTAGACATTAAAATAGGCACGTATTTTTCATTTTCACAAACATTTACAATACTTTCGCAGTTAATTTTATAGTAAAGTTCTAAGATAAAAAATGTTACTCCTGCATATATTGTTCATTTGAAAAAAAAAAAAAAACAAAAAAAAATTCCGCAACCAATTTATTGATACAACCGATCAAGTTTTAGCGTCAAAGAATCAATTTTATATCTCAATGTATTTTTCCAGTGTGTTGAAAGCTCCGTTTAGTAAAAGTTGAAATTTCTGTCCATGAAAGCTGCGCTACCGTGCCGTATTGGGCTTTCAGCATGATAACTTGCCCTCACTAATGACCCGAAAGGGATTTGCGCAAAACACGTTACAAAGGGCCGAGCACTCAGTGGGAGTGCGAGAGAGCGGGTGCAATCGTCGGATGAACGCAACGGGGTTTCGGGATTGGCCAACCAGCCAACAGGATAGTACACATCCTATATCGTGCAGAATAGCGGCCCGAGTTACGTCGTAATGCTCTCCGAGCCTGTGGCCGTCTCCGGATTCGAGTGGCACGGAAATTGGCCGGTGACCCAAGTGAGCTAAATGCTAGGTTCATATTGCCATTGGAGGGCTCAGTCTATCTCGCCGTCGCCGTCATTGCTGCCCACGGTGTTTCGATTTGTCCCTTTCCAACGTGCATCCAACTCCGACGGGGCGCCCTCCTTCGGTTTTCCGACAGTCTCGCGAATACGAGAAGCTCTAACGGTGATCTGCCCGCCGGGAGCTGCTTAATTTAATCCAGTCAATTATTGTTCCGCCTAATTTAACAGTCGGCAGCGGTCGTTGCCGTCTCGGAGCATGGCCGAGTAGCGTACGAGACGTCGAATATAGTGCGGTGACAGTGACATGGAAACAACCTCGAATTCTCTATTACGAGAAGACCGAATCCAGGATTTGGTTCGCGAGGACTGTGTACCCTGTAGTCGCCGAAACCCGTTGCTGCGGTAGGGCGCACCAAAGTTTGACCCTATACACAGACGGTCACGACTTCCTCTCGTTGCGATTTCTCGAACAAGCAACGATCCCGGAAGCACTCACACGGGGAATAAGAATCAAATGGCCGAACCAACTGCGCGGTTCAATACGCTCCGGGCAACTAATTTAGTTGCAGGAACAAATTAATTAACTGCGCCAACGAATCACTCATTTTTCCAAGCAATTGATTGGTTTCGATTCGATTCACTGGTAAACTAATTGATTGGTCGAAATGTGGCAAACAAAATAAACGATTATTTTTTCAAGCGATTACTCGGATGACAACTACTCAACGGAACAATTGATTTTCGATCGACCGATTGGTTGCTAATTCTGGAAAATTATGGATTGTGATGGATTTTCGGTGTCAAAACTTTCAGTTTCAACGTGTGATCTTCAGTCTCAGAGATGAACATAATTTGCACCCCTGAATATGCGTTACGAACTCGCTGAATTGTTACGATTAAGAAAAGTTCATTAGTCAACAATTAATTTCGATGCCAACCAATCAATTGGCTGGACCAACGAAACAAATAGTTCTGAGCGTATTTAACGGACTTTGTAACCGGCCTTTGATGACTCATCTCGAAAGCTTTCACAGAGTGCATACCACTCCTACATTCTCTCGAGCAATGTCGAGAATGTCAGCAAAATTGATGCTCCGGAATCGAAGGAATTTCAGGGGTATTTCGTTCACAGAATTCTGTTGTAATTATTAAAATGCCCTATACCTTTGCCTCGATGCCGTCTTCGATCGCGCATCCTCGTTCGTTACAGCAAAGACACTGCTGAAAATCTGCCTCGATCAGAGAAAATATCAACATGCATCCTCCCGCCTACATAAACTATACAACTGTACACGATACTTTCCGTGGTAACAGATATGTTTACGGAATTCGAGAAATTTACATATTTAATAAACGGATCGGTGTGACTTTCCGAACGAACGAAAGAGCACATTCCATACGGAATGCCGTATCACTTCTGGCGCCGTTGTGGATCAATCACGCCCAATATTTTAGGACGGGCGGAATCGGCCGGAAAAAAACGAATAACTCGCTTTGTCGACGAAACAGCGAGCGGATGACTGCACATTCGCCAGGGGTAGCGAACGCAGTTGGCCACAGGGATGGCAAATGCAAGCGAGGCGCCACTTTGCGACGGCCCTTTTTTTTGTCAAACTCGGTTGCGAGGTTCGGAGGGTCGTACAGAGACCACTGTTTTCGCCGGAGCAACGCATGCCACCGGGGGTAAATTCACCCCTCCGACTAAAAAAAGAAACCACCGCTATACTTTCTTTCAGGATCCCGTGGCGCTGTGTGTTGACGCTGCGTGGACCGGAGGACGGCTTTTTTTTTCTTTCATCTTTTCCTCTCGGGCCATGTGGAAGCCGGTCGAAAATTTCGTTCGCAATTTTCACGCTTCCCTCAACCCCCGAGAGCGATACGGAACTTTGAAGTGTGAACGTGCTGCTAAGTAGGAAAGAGGGTGGCATGGAGGAAATGAAGACGCGGTTGTAGGTCCTTCACCCTCCTCGATGACGACGGACGAGGAAATTGGGGTAAACATTTTTTTATCTCAAATCCGCAGATACGAAACTTTGGGATTGATACCGAGAGGGAGTTACAATTGAAAATGACAAATACAGGACAAAGCGCCCGAGTCATTGCTGTCCAGCTCGGTAAGTCATCTCTGATGAAGACCAAACAGTTCATTGTGGTCCAGATATGGAAACACCCTCAGGCGAAACAACTCGTTCTGACCCAAATACGGGAACACCCATAGATTAAACAAGTCATTCTGAACCAGATATGAGGACACCTGTGGACCAACCAAGTCATCCTGACGCAAATACTGGGCCACGAGTAGACCAGGAGACCAAAACGAAGTTGTATTTCGACTCGCACTCGATACGGAATTTAAAAATGCGAACCCGTTAAAAAGGCAGAGAGGAGGAAATGAAGACGGGAACTTGGTTCTTGCGTTCCGTCAATGATTAAGGTCATGGAAATTGAGGTAGAAGATTCCTTATTTAAATCTCGGAAAAACGGAACATCAGATCGAATACGGAGAGGAATTGTGAATTTGAAGTTACTGATGTAGCGCAACGAGTCGAATCCATTGCCGACCAGCTCGGTAAGTCATCCCTGTTGACCGTCCACCGAACAAGTCATTTTGACCTAGATACACGGATACCCAAAGACCGCGAGACCAAAGCGACATTATATTTCCACTCGTAGTACGATAAATCCGGCATAGTCGAGTGTCCTCATTCGAGCAGGCCATTTGCTTTCCTGCACCAACGGCTTATCTCCAGGCTTCGTCGCTCGAAATTAAACCGGAAGAATAACCACCCAACACAGCGTGTTCAGATGTCCCAGTACCGGCAGTCGGTAAATAGGTAGTCGTAACTCACTACGACGGACCCGAACCCTCGTTTTCCGTGTTTGGAATAGAACGGTGGGTTAACGTACGTGTACCGTTTCACATTCGTCTTTTTAGATCGCTCCGAGTCACGATTTTTTGCGTTCAATTCTGTACACGCTCTAGTGATGCGATTTTTTTTCTTACCGCGTGACAATCTTGCCAATCATTCCCTACTCGATTGCGAAGCAAAACAAAAATTCCAGTGATTTCGTGAAAGGAACGAAACATAAGCGTCTCAAGAATCTACAACAACTGAGCTTCGGGAACATTTACAGGTGTTCCCGAGAAACATAAAAATTTAATGGCTTCTCGAGAATTCCCAGAAATTTAAGGACCGCCGGACAAAGTGTGCATCCGGAGCCGAATACCACGAGGAGGGCTCCTCCGCGACCTTGCATCGTGGATTCCGTTTCTAGAGTTGCAGCTCTTCTTGATTTGTACACTGGGAACGGAGCCGGCAACCCGATTTTCGGAGTTAGGTATTTCGGTAGACGGAATATCGGACATTGCAAGGGTGTAAAATCCGTGGGAGCGAATGGCTCGGACTCTCATCCGCTCGTTCGCAAACCGTTGGAGGGATTTCCGGACGAGATGATATCGCTCGGTACCCAAAGTCGAGGGATATTAAGTCCGACTCTCGCGTCCCCGGACCGAGAATGTACGCTCTCGAAAATCCGCGTGTCTAAACCCTCTCGTGCCCTGTCGTGTGGGGAGAGCTTGTGCCAGTTTCCGTCAACAGTCGACGTACTTAGCCCGATGCCACAGCGGATAGCGATGAATCCTCTACGGATTCGAGCTTCCAACGGCAATGGATGTCATTTCTGCGGATTTGACGTACCGACTTCGCTCCGAAGCGTTTTTTTTTCTCCTGGGTCCATCGCTCGCCGCTGCGCGCGGGACATTCGTCCAACACCACTTAACTGCTAGCGACAGAGAGATTATATCTTCTCCGGGTCCGATTTTACCGATCGGACGGGCATGTTTCGCTCCTGATATCTCGGGTTGAAGTTTCGTGATCTCCTCGGAACGCCGGAACAACTTCCGATCGCCAAACCGTGTCTCGACGACCGTCCGATGAAGCCGGCTGACGAACTATTCGATTTCGGATTATGAAAAAAAAAAAAAGCAATTATCGTAGATCAACGGTAGCTGGGAATATCGATGGGGAACGTTGGGGAAAACGATTATCCGTCGTAGGAGTTGGTTCGGTATACTTGGCAATCTAGCGGAAAGCTAAGAGAAGCTTTCAGCTGGAGATTATGCGCTAAGCGGATCGACTACCCAACATAGGTCTCTCTTTTATATATATATATGTATATATATATATATATATATTCGTTAATCGGATGACGTAGAATGCTAGAGGAGATAGTTGAAAAAATGCTGAAATAATTTCCGGGGAAAAATAAAAAAAGGGTTCCCCGCTAGAGTTTACGGAGCCGCCTCTGCGGAGTCTTCGGTGGGGAGTCGGAAAGCGTCAGCCTGGACCAGATTGGCTTGCATCGGAACCGACTACCTCCACTGGCGCTGCTGCTGACCCACACGAACTCGCTCTCGTACCGTTCTCCCCCTGGAGATTTGATACGAATTTACATTTTAATGCAATTCCGTGGATAAGTCGGTCCTTTAATTTGCGTCAACGTCATAATCGATGCAAATCTCCAACGAGCTCTGTGTATGTCTCCGTCGCACCCTCGCAGTTCCGGTAAACTCTCGTGCCATGGCGGTTTGTACATTTTTAATTAATAATACTGTGGCCGCGGTCGAGAGTTGCGTTAATCCTACTTTAATAAGTTATACATCCATACGTTTATTAACATACGCGTGCAGTATGAATGAGGAAATAAAGCTTACCGGCGCGATTTAACGTATGCGTGCTGCGCAGGATTTGGCAAAAAGATGGGACAGGATATTTAAATTAAACACGTTTGCTATCTTGGGAAAGAAGGAATTTTTTACAATTTTTTTCATACACTCTTTTGCTCTGTTTTTCGTACTGGTTTGGCAAATCGTCAAATCTGAGAATTTCAGTTTACGATGAAAATCAATTTTGCAAATGCAAAATTTGCCATTAGCAAATGCAAATGGCTCCTAATTTAATTTTTTGAAATTTTTACGGTCGCGAGTGATAGCGATTCGTGATATTTTACCGCTCCGAAATTGATAGAGCTAGAGTTGAGCATATGAAAAATTTACAGGAGAATGAGCGGGATAAAAATAAAAACTTTGACCAATCTTTCGGGAGATACATTGCATTTTTTGACAGACTTCCCTTTTACTCCAAATTTTCCTACACGTATATATAAATACACTTATCACGATCACGAAAGTGCGGAAATACCTCCAATGGGTTTAATCGATGGTCCCGAAAAACGATCTAATAAAATAATAAATATAAATATAAGGCTAAATAAAACGAGGTCGAACGGTTGATTCGCGTGGAGAATTCGATGCCCGCTCTGTATCAAATAAAATGAATTCTCCCGTCGAGTCTGCAACGGAATCCGTTGGGTCGTTGGAGTTCGGTTCGAGGGTTCGAGCGATATTCGCCGCGACGTTTCGAGGAAGGTTGAATAAAGGTACCTCGAGGCGTCGGGACGATCTCTTTTACATTTAATCGTGCGGTGTCGTCCCGAGAGATTCGATGGGGTGGCTCGAGACTACGCCGCAGTTGCTCGTGCCTGCGAAACGTTGAAGTCGTCTGGCAACGTTTGGCTGCCAGACTGTTTCGCGCTATAGACAGTGTCTATGGTTTCCCTTCGTCGGGTGAGTAAGCGCCAACGAGGCCATCTTTGGATTCTGCGGTCATTAAGAAAAAAAAATAAAAATACGCTAGGATGAGTGAATCGCGTGATCCGATGAATAGCCAATTCTGAATGCCCGTTCTTGCGATATGCCAGCCCTTCCGTGAAAGGGCGAAATCGACGAGCGACTTTTATATCGAACCACGAAGCTCTCAATCTTTGGGCTCCACTTTCATTCGATAGCTACTTTGGGTTCCGGAAATATTGGGTCTTACGAGAGCAAAGTAGCGCCGATTAACGGAGATCGATGACGTTTACCGACAAGACGGTTGCTTAATCGACGGAACTGGTTTTTTTTTTTTTTGTGTGTGGAGAACCCTGGAGATCATTTTATACCCGCATCTGGGTCAAGACGCATCGGTCCATCTTACCGTGGTAGTTCATGTTCACTACTTTTATCTGACACCGAAACCTTGCGGATTAAAGCAATTATACGGCAGAATACCTTAGCCGTTATCACTGAACGTCAGATCTTGTCAGATTGACCTACTTCGACGAGATCGTTGCTGAGGACGACGGAATCCGAATGTCGGTCGATAACTAGGGTTGGTTCGAGCGACTGTGGTGAATGCTATTCATCCAGTATGAAGTTTTGTCTCTATTCATGGCGCAAATCGTTGGTAGAAACTGCCTGAAAGCTTGCAAAATGAAGCTGTTGCTTCACCACTCAATTCGAGAGTTTGTCTCCAACGGTATTAATTCATACGAAGTTTTCTCACCATCAATGATGTAATCATTAGCACAAAGTGCCTAAAAGCATTCATACCGATTCTTGGTTTACGACAATTCAAAAAATATGAACCATTAAGTCTGTTGTTGGAACATTGTAAATTGTGGGAATGAATTGCCACGAAGCTTTCAGCTGAAACGATCGTCAAAAAGTTTCAATCTCAATTCTTCAGGTTTGGAATTTCTAAAAACTGAAGCGATTATGACTGACCTTTTTATCTTGCCTGATCCGACAACTTCGACGAGTTCGAAGTTTGTGACCGTGGAATCCGGATGTGTACAACCAGCGTGAATTCGAGCATTGGCCTCGATCGGTATTAATTGGTACGAAGTTTTCTCGCCGTAAATGACGTAAATCGTTAGCGGAAAGTGTATGTACCAACGATTTGATTACGAAGCTAGTTATTTAATTACGTAACTTCAGTCCCGTGTAACGACCTTCGAGCAGATCGTTCAAAGCTGCGATGGCGCATTCGCTGTATGCGAGGGTGAACGACACGCCCGCTTCGCGTTGACGCCAACATCATAGCTGGTTAGTTTGAAGCCGGTCTCTCAGTACGGAATCCCTCCGGATTTTCAAGCTCTACGGTCTCCCCCTGTGGGAGCTCGGTTGTCAAGATAGTCTCTTAAAAGCACAAAGCCCTACGGGGTTTGCTTGCCGATGAACGGACAAAGTTGCAAAATGCCCCAGGAGCAAGAAGGATCAGAATGGAAAAAAATTCTAAAAATTGCCTGCACAGTAAAAAACCGAAATTATTTTTTATGAAACCTCTTTAACGAACTTTTTAGTGAGTACAATCGTTTTCAAAATTTGCCATAAATAACCCTTGATGGTATGAAAAAAAAAAAATCGAAAAAAAAATTAAATGAATTAGTGATATCGCCTTATATCGCAATGCGACAATGAATAATCATAGGCTCTTTCCGAAAGTCCCGAGAATTGAATCCGAACGCCCTACATTACAGAGAATTGATGAAACAATTAATGCATCGTTTATTCATTCTCCTGCTCGTTTATTCACACATGGTTTATTCATCCGTTCTACTGCAGAGTCTTAGTATAGAAATTATGTCGATGAAGCAACGCGGTTTCGAGAGATCAGCGCTAACTGCAGTCAACTCATTTTAGGGTCGTTAATACTGGATCAACGGATTTTGGCAGAAGCCGAGAGCATGTAATATTATGGAATTTTTTAAACTTTCGACTGTTCACATAGTAAAAGGATATTGTACTTTTGGCTATTTTCTTCCAATGTTTCGCATTTTAATTTATCATAACTGGCTTTTGCCACTACAGACAATAATGTGAAGCAACGGAAAAAAAGGGTGGAATCAATCAATCATTCTGGACCATCTCACTCTGACCTGTCCTGTATCTCAATACGAAAATAAATAATCACGAACGCATTTCGAGAATCTCACCAATGCCGACTGCTGAACCGCTCAGTCGGTGATCAACTTTGAAAACGAACGTTCGGTCGTTGCAGTGAATTGAAGGGTAAATTTATCGTTTACTCATCCGCTGGCTACTTTCGTTGCGTACCGTATTTCTCCTCCATTGGATTGATTGGCTATCCATGTAGCGACGCGAACTATCCGTAACTCGATTGTCTCGTTGATCCATCCATTAACTTAAAGCACACGCGTAACCGAGTTAGAGCGTCGCTCGGTAACTCGTAGCATTAACAGCAGCAGAAGCGTCGGCGAGGAGCCGAATCGGGTATCGCCATCGGTGGGTCTGCCCAAGGCGACCGATCGACGGATATCCGCAAGTTCCAACTGCCGCCCCAAACTACCCTCCGTCTCGTTCTCGTTACAACTCTCTCACCGTCTACCTCGATCCACCTCCGAAACTTGACACACTTCGCGCTTTGGGAAAATCTATATTCGACTCCGTCTCGATCGTAAGCGAGGGAAGTCGCGAATCAACTCAACGATTGGTCATATCACCTATCGTCGGGCGAGTAATATCACCCTGAGTTGCCGTACAGTTATCAGCTGAGCATTAATTTCACTGTTCATTTTATTTCGCGGTAACAAATTTTTCCCTCGATAAATTTCCCACATTTTTGTTTATCATTCCGCTTTTCTCCGGCATATTCCCGTATCCGGCTCTCTTTTTATCACCGTTCAGATTAATTTCTCGCCTGGCACCCGACCATCTCACCCCGAGTCGCCGTGCATTCGGAGGCTGACGATTTACTTCGTGACTCATTTTACTACCCGGAAACAAATCCCCGCCCCGACACATTAACACAATTTCTGATTCCCGTTCCACCCTCTCACCGATTTTCCTATTTCGCGTCTCGCCTTCCCCCTCGGATTTTCACTTTTATTTTTCCGGTAAACGATGAACCGGTTGCACTCGTAGCGCGGGTGCACAGACGGCCCTGCAGCGGCGATGCACCGCAGCGCAGACCATTATAGTGCATCGTTCTCGGTATTCATCCGCGATCCGGACAACGCTAGCGCATCCCAGTGTAGAGCAACAGTGGAGTAGGGAAGTGCTCTTGAATTTGCTATTTCCGAGAGGGGACGTGTCGTTCCTCGATGCGCACCACTCTCTTCCTCTCTTTCTCCCTCCCTCTCACTATCCGTCCTGTAACGTTTCGTTTCTTCGCCGACGCATAAATGGAACCGACCGGCGGCTGGGTGAGGGGCGGCTGCGAGAGTGGCGTGTCACCCGGAACCGGAACGTTTTCCCTCGATACACCTAGCCACCATCCTCCTTCCCGTACCACGCATTCGCTTCTACTATAACTCCGCTGAAAGACTAGGGGAGAGCGGTTCAAAATGGGACGGTGGGGCAAAACGGGACAGCGGCGTCGAAACCCACTTCTCCGATGATTTGTGGGTTCTCCATTTTGCCCCAACTGTACATCCGGATGACACCGTTTTGCTCGACTATCACAGCCATCGTCCAGAAGTTGTTGGAAAATGGGGTTTCGTCCCATTGGTCCCTTTTGCTCCAATATTCCATTTTGCCCCACTCTCCCCCAGGCGTTATCCACGAGTGTCCTCTCTGTGCATGTGTCGCTAACGTCGCACGCGCACACACTCACGAGCCGCGCGTACGACGAGAAGGACTTATTGCGCGAGCTACATTTTCCGGCGATACACGTACAAATGGTCTTTGGGAGGGTGGCGGAGAGGGGGTGAATTTTATCGAGTGTAAATTCGTACGTCCCATATTCTTCGCGACCATTAATCTTGTCGGGGAAGCTCTCGCCTCTGCCTCTGCCTATAGCTTGCAGCCTCATGCGAACGAGTTCGAACTGAAAGATGGAGAGCGGCGAGGAGTGCCCGCCGTTCTCCATCGCGCGAAGCTCGGCCAGCCACGGGGAGTATCGGCGAAAAAGAGAATCGCCGGCAAGTGGAATCGAAATCCAACCGCACGGATAGTTCTACGTAAAGGGAAGATTCCTTGCCTTGAGTTCGATTTCGAGGTGACTTTTTTTTGCGACAATACATTTTTGGGTCCAATTATTCGAGGGTTGTCGAAGTGGATTTTTTTTTTTGGTCATTGTGATCAATATATTGTGATATCGATATCGACGAAAAATTAGAGCGGGGAGAAGTAATCGAGGAGTGCCGGTGAAAAAGAGAATTTTCAGAAAGTATAATGGAAATTCAATTGCACGAATAGTTGTACGCTAAGGAAAGATTCTTACGTTCTCAACTTTGATTTTAAGGTAACATTTTTTTGAATTCATATAATTGTCAAAGTCAATTTTTGCTCGAATCATTCAAACGATCACGAAAAGTATTTTTTAGTTCGATTCATCTATATCGATGAAAAATCACGCCACAAAAAAAAAGTCCAGTTAAAAAAAAAAAAATCGTTTCTAACGTAAAAAAAAAATTTTCGTAAAATTTTTTTTTTTTTCCTGACTTCGATTCCACGGTAACATTTTTCCTCCAATTGCCACAATAAATTTTTTGCTCGAGTCCATTTTTCACATCACTCATTTCACCTGCTCCACCTCGATTTTCCAATATCGATGAAAAATCAGAAAAAAAAATAACGCCAGCAAAAAAAAAGTCACAATCGACACGACAATCGTTCCTACGTTCAGGGAAGCATCCGTTGACCGGCAGCGAGAACGGCGGACGCTGGGACAAAGGCCAGCTCGGCGGTGGTTTGCGTGCATCCGGTACGCCCGCACATGCAGAGCACACGCGGATCTACCGCAGGTCACTCTCATCTTCGGCTTCTCTTCCGCGCCCCGCATTCGCAACCCCGTTTTCTCCACTCCGGTCTCCCATCCGTCCGTCCTCGTTACCGATGACCGGAACAGGGAAGGGGTCGCCCGGGGGAGAAGAGGCATTATTTTCTAATCTGACAAAACATTTTTCCACCAACGAAATTCCTCCCTTTGAGTCCCGCTCGCTCTGCGGAGAGGGCGCGCTCGCACATAGTCTGGCCGCAGTCAGGCCGGAGATACGCGGTACCGGCGGATTCTCCCTCGGCAAACAGGAGCGGATAGTCCGCCCCGACTGCCATTCGCCCCTAAGCCTCGCTAAGCCTACCAGGACTCCACCCCGCTCACCAAAGATTCCATCCTCTCGGTTTTCGGGCCTCCGCGTTAGAGAAGCACGAGAACACATCCTCTATCTCCACCTTTGCTTTGGCTCTATCAGCATTCGGATAAGCCGCGGCGCCATCCTCCCGGCCGGTATTATGCTCCGGCATTGCCAGCATTGTGGATTTCACCCGGGGGTTAAAAAAAGGAGGAAGAAAATCTACAATCGCAGGTTGGCTCGACGATCGGGCCTGTGCGAGTCGAACGAGGGAAGAGACACGGAACCGCTAAAATGTGGGATTCGGTTGACGATGAAGTGCACAACGGAAGAGATACACCGACAGCCTTTGACGAAGGGGACGAGAGGGGGTGGAGGGTGAAGCATACTCCATCCCCCGTGAGCTCGGATGAACCGGAGGCAGGCGGAAGGAGAACGGGCGAGGAGGCAGCGCGAGGTTCGCCGGTCTGACCCGATATGGACTCGTTTCACTACTTTCGAAAACTTTTCCATTCATTCGTTTTATTTTCCTGCCCGGTCGTACTCTTGCCGGCCGGAGTAAATCCTCGGCTACTGGAGGCTTTCAACAAGCTCGACATCGAACTAATTGTACGAAGAACCGCGGACGAAGAGACGAGGGTGGGGTCGGCGAAGCGAATGACTATCGGGAGAACGGGTCGACCGGAAGACTTAGGCTCGTCACGGATCATTAAATTAACGGCGGGGCGCGGATGAAAATGTCGTGGCCCTTCCGCTCAAACGAATATTCGAGAGTCTAATTACAAGGCGATGCAACATTTGTCTGAAAAAAAATAAGAAAAATATAGACAGCGAGAATATGTAGATTAATTCGCGTTACGGAATACGTTTCGTCCGCGGATTAAAATATTTATGAAACACGCGGGCGGATGTTGCCGGGATCTCGTTAAAAGCGATAACTGGAAACAATTGCAGGAATAAAAACTGAGAGTCGCCGTGGAATTTCGTTGGAGAGCGAGAAATTTCGCTGATGAATTCGTCCCCGGAAATTCATTATTCTACCCGCCGATCAGCATTTAGGATAATTTTTCGCTTCACCGATAATTAAAAAAATCGAAAAAGGGAGAAAAAAAAATCTTGTGAAATCTAATATACTGGCGACGAAAGTTTTTACGCGAAAACTTGTACGTTGAATTTCATGTATAATTGTGAAGATAAATTTAATGAACGGTAAATAAATTTTTTTATAAATATGTTATGCAAATTTTTTCTAAAAGTACTCCAATTACAATAACTTAATTACATTTTATTAAGAGTACTTTAATTCCAATCATTTGCATCGATTGTGTGATAAACGTTAAATTAACTGTTAGTGAATCCTACATTTAAAATAGTCAGCTTTTCGGGTTGAATATTTCAGCTCTGTGCATAAAATCAATTTTAAAAATAAAATTCCACAACGCGAAACAAGCTGTCGCGGTGAGAACGAACGTGTCGCCTTATCGGCACCGCGAAATTGGATATTTTTTGTTCGAGCGATCACAGCTGTTTTCACATTTATTCTCTTATTTTCCCGCTGTTTCTCCCTTTTTTTTTCACGTATATATTGCTCTCCCGTGAAAGAGTTTCGTTGAAGATTCCCGTCACGATATCGTTTCTGCGCTCTGCCACTGGCACAGCTCCGGCGCAGAGACACGCCGGTACCGAAGAACATATCGGCATGACCCCATTCTGTCCGGAGATGCAGGACGGGGACGTTACGACTGCCGCATGGTTTACCGGTGTGCGGGAGTGGCCCAGCAAGGTATGGCTGCCTCGTCGTGCTTCCACCCGGAGAGGTTCCACTGGCCCGACGGAGCCGCGTTCCTCGGTGTAGCCGAAGGAAGAGCATTACTTAAGAGACGAATTTCTATCGTATCTCTGTCTTTCCTCGACTCTGAGAGTCGCCCGTATCTTCCGATCCGTATTGCCCCACCTGGAGGAAGTGGGCCGCGAGGGCGAGTGCACGAAAGTGATGGGTGCGCGAGCGCGGGGAAAGACAGGAAAGAGCGTCGGGGCGGAAAACCGACGGGCCATGCAAGGTGCGGCGACGAGGGAGGCTTCGCTCTCCGGCGGAGCTCCGTGCCGGTTGAACTTTATTGAAATGAGATGACTGAGGCAGATAGGGGATGACAGCTCGGTAGGTCGACCTCTCGGCCGAGTCAAGACTTCGCCAGAGATGCAGGTCCGCGGATAAAGCTATTCAAATGTATGCCTCGCCGACTTGCCCAGCAGCGATCGACTACCGTGGAGGTTTCACCGATTGAAAGAAAACTGCCGATCGGTGGGCCGACATTGACGTAACGATATTAATGCATCATCTATAGGCCAATGTCCGGGCCAGTACCGGTTCGCCAATGAGTCAATGTGTGACCAAGTGTTGGCTCGCCAATTTTTAGTTTGTCGAGAAAGAATTTACCGACCATTGATCCATCGATTTTGAGCGAACATTCGATCGAACATCGAACCGGGAATCGTCGGTTTGCCGATGTGACGCCAACATTGGGCCAAGATTGCATGACAATGCTGGCGTCGACCACATCCGTTAACTTCACTCTGTTCGATTCCCCCGACGCTCCATCTCACAGCTGTATCGTAATTCAACGTTTATTCATCGGAGGAAATAAATTTGGTGGTGGAGAATCGATCTTCGCGCTCCATCGCCCACTCGACGAAGGATATTTGGCCGACGGAGGGATCGAACTTTTGCTGCCGAGGGGGAGGAAATGGAATTTCGATTAGAATCGTTGAATTCGGATCGTCGATGAGCAAGTGAGCATTCGCTGGCTTCTTCTCTGCGTCATGGCTGATGGTGCGAGTAACTTCGTGCGCTTCGGGGAAATTCCTCTTCGCGAAGGGTGGCGCGGGGAACGCCCGTGACCGGGCCGGATCCGGCGCGCTGGCGGAACTTCGCTTCGTACATGGATTTGCCACGCTCGCGCGCTTCCTTTCTGTACGTGCGCTAGATGCAACGTGTATGTGTGTATGCTCGTGGAAATACTGGACACACGGCACTACGCTATTACTACTGGTTGCGGGAGCATTTCGGTTTTGGGATCTATTTGGAACGTCTGAGAGAACCGCGCGGTCCGTTTCGATCCCGTACGGCCGAGCGAGAGTGCGGCGCTTCCTACGCAGACCGGATGTGGTCAAAGCAGATTAAAGCTCGTCGATGCCGGTACCGGCTGCGTTTCTCGGCTCGGCACAAACCTCCTGCTCCGAAAGACAATATAGTTTCCGTCGATCCGGCGAATGGACCGAGCTGGTAAGGGGAAACCGAGTTCGACTCCGAGATAGAGGATGAATCTCGAGGGAGAGAAGCCAGCGGGAATGTGGATTCTCCGTACTAGACGAAACCCCGCAATAATTGTCTTAAAACTAGGTCAACAGACATATATATATGGATATGAGGCGCGGTTTATACGTTTACCCATTCGCGGGAAATTTCCATCGACGCGATAGACTTATTCTTAATATCCAGGTAAGCAAGTTTGTCGATACAATGTTTGTCCATATTCAGAACTGATTGGACGGATGTAACGCTTCGATTGTATCGGTGGATTAATCACCACGAATACCAATTATACATTGACTTTAATGTGAGTTGAATTGCTCTGAGTTATATTTGAGTAAGCTGAAGATACATTGATTTACCATTCTTTAGGGTAGTCGGTTTGATCCTGGACATGTCTCGTTTTATTAACAATGTTAGTTCGCACTTTAGTTTGAAAACTGGATTGTCCGATCGGAAAATTAACAAAAAAAAAATTGTGAACCATCGTGGACGATGAGACGACCTGAAAAGTACCAACTTGCTTTCACTGTGCGAAGACTCGATGGTTGCCTTGAGCCCTGTTTAACCCGGTTTCACGGTTTTCCTTCTCTCGGTCTCTTGGCAGCCATCGCTCGCTGAGTGCGCTCCTCTATTTAGCCTCGGATGTGGCGGTCTCTACGTGTTACTACGCTTTCGCATATCCCGTTGCCGTGCACTTTCTGGACGGCACGTGACCACCATAACTGTATGCACTGGGAAGGAACTCACTTTTTCGTGTCCTCACACTCGGGACGAAGTAACAGCAACGTCGATACAATTAAATATCACAGGATTTTTTTTTGTCAATAACGTTAATACCAGTTTAAATAAAAATGATCTCAAGTTCCCAACGTGAAGATATTTTATCTATAAATAATGGACCAACCGATAAATGTGTTTCCACCGCGACAGAGCGTAACATTGGACTAATCCTATATTTTATATACACTGAGGGTTAGCCGCATATATAAATGGAAAGGAAAAGAGGCTGGTGGTAAAATTTTTCCGTTATTGTAACGCACGACGTGCCGCTCGGCTCGCCATAGGTACAAAGTTAAGAGGGAGCGAAGAGTCTAGTCCTGTAGCTAGTCCTGCGCACTGGCTGTACCGCCGAGGAGATAAATTGTTTCTCCGCAATATTGAAATATTGGAAAAGCATATTTCATTACCGCTCCTGGCGCTGGAGCTATACACGCTTTTGCACCCCGCGCCACCCTGTAAACCTCTCTCTATACGTAACTACATGTTTCTATTCGCGCCGCCGTAGACAGCACGGGAGAAAACCTCCATATCCGTATAGTATGTTAAAATTGCTCGTCGCTCGTCGAAACGCGTAATGGCCTCGCATGAAAACTCGTATTCCGTTACGGATTCTCGTTACTCTCGCTGCGAACGTTATTCACCTTTTTCACTATATTTTCCTTCGCTATTTCGTTGTACCGACTCTTCGGATCTGATTTAATGGGAAAGCACAGAAACGAGTATTCATCGAATCAATTACAGACTGCCAATCACATCACGCGTAGCATTTTTGCATTTTTCGATTGCCTATAAAGATGCTCTTGTTAGTTACCAAAGATATTAGCGGTTTTTGACATTCAAGAAAATGGATCATTGCGAGACAGGACGAAATGGAAATTTTCCAACTGACGCGATGAAAAAAAGAAGCTTCTACCTTGCCGAATTAAAAATCGAATTCGCGGACATTTTTGGAGATCGTAAATTTTGACTTTAAACAGGTTCGTGTAAAATGTGTGCTTGGAGAGGACTTTTAGAATTTTTGAAATTATTAAACCATCCTCTGCGCCTTTTGGGCTATAAAGGTCGAGTCCTGAAGCATCAGAGCATCCGAAGAGCGAACTTCCGGAATATAAAAATTCAAATACCATCAACGGAAGGTAAAAAATAATTCGACAGGAACGTAGAACATTTTGAACGCATCTGTTGTCAGCCCGACATCATTACTGCGATTCGTACCGAGTGACTCATTTAGATATAAAAAAAAAAATACACCAATCGCTGCATCCGTTGCCGAACAAAGCCTTCATTCAACATTTCGCTAAAGCCGAAGGATAACAGGACCGGAAAGGAAGATCCGTCATATCCCTCGTTTCCCGGTCGTTATAGGAACAATGGGGGTCATCATCATCGTCATTATCGGATCCCAGCATAATTGTTTCGCACAAAACAGGAAATAAATCCTCCAATTTATTTCGCCCGCGTCATCGAGTCACGAGAAAGTCGAGAGCTTTTAGATCGTGCGAGCCAGCGAAAATTCATCCGCGCCGGTAGGACTTTTGTACACACAACGAACGTACACGCTTGCTTGAATATCAATGCATCGGAGACGGACTGGATGGCTGTCGGTGTTGGTGGTCTGAATGGACATGTATATAGTCGCTTACCCATGGTCGAGACCAAATCCGCACCTGGTCGGTCTCATATTATTTTTTATAAAAAAAATGTCCAGTTTTCAGCTATTCATTTGCGACGAAAAATATCATTTTCGCCAAGGGGGAGGAGAAAGATTGTCAACGATCGACAACACTTTTCTTGCATACCATAGCGAAATTTTTTTTCGTATGAGCTCAGACACGAACGAAAGCAGCTTTCACCGAGAGCTCGAGAGTCGCCCGACTCTTCGACATCGTAAAGTTCTATTTTGGTACTTCCATTGAACCCCAGCGAGAAAACAACCGAGAGGAAGAGGTTTGAGGTGGAGCGAAGCCGCGTATCTTCGAAACTGCTTTGCTTTTCAAACCCGAACAACACGATACACAGATGAATATATATGGCGTCTGGGAAATACTTCGTACGGTCCAGAGTCAACGACAGCGATAAATTAAACGTAGCAGCGGAGAGCGACGCACTTGTGTTTTGTGACTGTGATGATGATGGCGCCTTGTTTCACAATGAGACGCCTCAAACGTCGACGCTTTGAGAATTGAAAAAAAAAACAATTGGGCGATTTACGGCCTGAAAACTTTATCGCTATACCGGGTCAAAATGGAACACCGGCTAAAAAATTTTTCGAACCGTTTGACAAAAAATTCGATTTATTATTGGTTATTTTAGCTACACCCGAGAAAAAAAATTAATTAATATTAATTTAGTTTTAAAAAACTGCGGGAAAAAATCAAGATTTTTTGCAGGACACGTTGCGAAAGCCTTTCGCCCGCCTTATCTATGCCCGAACGCTTAGCTCGTCCTGTGTAAAAAAAATGCTGGTGAACGATGAATAACCAGCACAACTGGTCACCATCATCCATCCTCGAGGAAAGGCCGGGACGCGATTACAAACTGGTCGTTCAGAGTTTTCAGATAATGTCCAACACGCTCGCGCGACGAAGCCTTAAGAAAGCCGTGAAAAATCGTCACCGGAAAAGGTGAGCAAAAGTGACGCTGTATAAGCTCCGGTGCTCTTCGTGTGCGAAACTACCGGGCGAGTTTTACTCCGGGCACGATCGGCCGGGAGTTTTCTCTCGCGGTATTGGCGTGAAAAGTTTGTCAAAGTTTTCGGATTAAAAAGTTTCGCGAAGAATACGGGCATACCTACCGGCGTGACCTTACTAATTAGCGACCGCGGTTTTGCTCGGGACGCACCTCTTCCAACCTCTGTTTTCTCGCTTCCTCCCGTTTTCAAACTATTTCTCTGCGGGAGAGGATATCTAATACCGGCTCACCACCGTGAGAGAGAGATCGCGCAATCGTTCCGGGACACGGTCTGTGGCGCCTTCCTTGTAAGGCCCGATTTCGTTCCGCTATAAATTTTCAGAATACCAACAGCAGCAGCTGCTCTCGCCGGCGGCAAGAGCTAGCGAACACCGCGAGCACCATTCTCGCTTTCCACAGCGTGACCGCGGAATGCCCCGGCGCGCGCTCCGGTAGGAAAAGCTTTCGTACTTTCCGAGCCGTGCACCTCCCATCGCCTCCACCGGTCTCTGATTATACCCTAGAGCGCTTTGTGCAATCCTGAAAGAACAGTCGTATTTTTCCGTAAATCCTTTCATCCAATAACATTTTTGTTGTCCTGTTTTTTTTTCGGATCGCTCATTCAAACCTTTGTTTTCGTCGATCAACCGTGTTTTCCTGCGATGATTATTTTTATTTCTTCGAGCTCGAGACAGACTGAAGGGAGAAATAAAAGAGGGCGAAAAGCAAACGGAACAAATTAATCAAACCCTTCGGTTCCAGCATCTCCGGAAAATTTCCAGCACATTTCAGCTCTATTTTGATACGCAGAGGAAAAAATTGGCCGGGAATAGATTTGAATTTTTTTCTCAAGGATTTTTTGTATAAGGTCATGTTTTCAGATGGAAAAAAAGTTAATGAATGAACGACTATTTTTTAAATTAAAGTAAAATTAATTAAACAAAAGAAATATTTTTCCTGCGCTGACGCACCCTTCGATGGTATGAAAAAAAACTCAAAATATTTTTTTAAACCTGCAAGCTGGTGAAACGATTATTTTTTAATTCAAATTCAACGAATCTTTTTGCCGGGGTGCTGGGTTGGCTTATTCGGTCCCCGATGTAGCACAGAAGAGACTCGGTATCGAGTAACAATAATTATCGAAATAATTATCATAATTATTATGATTTCCATTATAACGTCACGGATGTGTGCAAACGTATGAAATTCCGATATTCGTATAGAGATGATTCGCATCGACGCTTCGAGTAATGACGTCGCTGTGCGGGTAAAGGCGTTTTTATTCGTTGGCATCGTCGAATGCTTCGGGGAAAATCACGCGCCTGACCGCGACGTTAATGACGAGGGTGATACGCGGAGTGCGGTGAATAAACGCGACGAGTCCGCGACTCTCGGACGGGGTTGAACGGTGCACGGTTTATTTGACTCGGTAGTGCGAAGTCAACCATTGCGACGATGGTTCGTGTGTCTTGCGGCGGGGGATGCTTGGAATTCGAGCGAGAGTTATATCGTTGTCGTGGCACGCGACGAGTTTAGCTTATTCAACGTGGTTGGTATAAGCCGGTAGAGCGGGTTTGAACCGCGGAAGCAGCGACGAGAGGAGAAGCGAACGAAGAGAAACGGGAACGGAGAATGCGTCGGCGCAACGAAAGAGGAAGTCTGTCGGACGGGTTTGTGTGGGCGCTCAGGAGAGAGAGAGAGAGAGAGAGAGAGAGAGAGAGAGAGAGAGAGAGAGAGAGAGAGAGAGAGAGAGAGAGAGAGAGAGAGAGAGAGAGAGAGAGAGAGAGAGAGAGAGAGAGAGAGAGAGAGAGAGAGAGAGAGAAAGCGTGAGAGGATGGACGAAGAGACAGGGGCGTGAGTGGATTGATGGTAGAGCCAGTCATGTGGTTCTAATTTGCCCTCTATTACCTCGCCATAAATTTCACTGGCAAAAAAGCTCAGGCGCTCGAGCACTTCTGCGATGTAGATATAACCCCATAGCGGGGCGGACGTTTATAATACACAGAGGTATATCGCGCGGTAAACTCTCTGCCTATCTGCAGGAGCGGTGTGCGTTGCACGGAAAGTGGTCGGGGGACTTACGTTGTAGCGCGTGAAGCTTATAGCCCGCAGGATTGGAAGACGAGGAAGGCTTGTGGTGGTGTACGGTGGGGGTTGCGGAGGGTTCGCTTGAAAGATGTGTCGCGACACTGGATTTAGGTAATAAATTGACCCCGAGATCGCGAGAGACCGCGGTTATAATGTTTCAGAATTCTGTCTCTCGCACGAAGGACCTTGTGCGCGAGGCTTGATAGGACTACGTGCATGGCTTCGATATATCGTGTATTGTACGGAGTTTTTTTTTTTTTTTTTTTTTTTTTTTTTTATTAAGGTAAAATGAAAAGGGCAGTCTAGCAGGGTTTCAATGATGGGGCGATTTTCCATTGGTCGAGACGATTACTGGCATTTGCGAAAGGGTATTAAGATAATGGGACCACATGCTGGCTCTCGTGCGTTCATGCCGGCTACGTTACGGTAACCGAATGTACGCCGAGGGATATTGTGTTTCTAAGTGGCCATCAAGTCCAAGCCTTGCGCTCAACTATCGCCACTCCTTCTGGGAAAGCCTGACGGTGATGTCGCGGAAGCTGGCGCTTTCTTGCAACTGCGTTTCACGGTTTGTTTGGCTCAATCGAAATGGAGATGGATAGACTTTACGGTGGCGGAATAATGGGGGTGTTTTCTTCGAAGATTCCAGGTCGCATCCTCTGAAATAAAAGATATCGTATTCCGTTGCGGGTCAAGTATTTATGGTGACGATCTATTTCTAATGAATTATTCGTTGAGCAGATGAGGGAATCGAACCAGTGAGTGCTTTTCATCCACACAATTTAACCGAATTAGGCGTTCGTTCGCTGATGACTCTTCAGGTCTTCTCATCGGTATTTTATACCGTTTGCCTGCTAGTTGTTCATTGATTCCTAACTGGTTCGTAACTGGTCGCTTATCGCTCCTATTATTTGACAAATGAAAAAAATAAATAAAAACGGCTTCTCTCAGGTAAAGTTCCGTAACAAGCATACTATGCAAAGTCCCGCTCGTTGCTCGATGCGATCTCGCTCCTTGCGAAACTCGGATTGCCAACGATAACAGAAGTGGCAAACTTAAAAAAAATGTCCGACTGCGACTTGGCGAGGCTTGCGACGAGTGTACCTAATAAAATAAGTAATTAGTAGTCATGCAGAGTGTGCTAGTTTAGTCTTCGAGCCGGGAAAACCCGGATATATTTTTACATTTCACTCCAGCACATGCGGCAAGTCGTGGCACTCATAATTTTATGATTTAGTAATTCACTGAATCATCCCGCGGTCAATTAAATGACCGAGTATGAGTGGAAGGGGTGTCGGTGAGCCAGGAGGGGTTGGCTCTCTTTCTCTCTCTCTCTCTCGCTGTCTCTCTCTCGCTCTCTCTCATTTATTCTACTGCCTCCCTCTTATATCGTCGTCGTAACGGAAGTGAGATTTTAACGTTGCCCTATGGCCGTCCGTAACGGGCTGGCGCTGAGGGAAAGCCTCCGCAGGAAAGTAACTTGCGCGTTAATGTCGAGCCGCGAGTGCGTTATAAAATTCCGCACTGTCGCGACGAGGTGTGCGGAGGCTGTGCAGAAGCAGCAGGTATAACAGAAACTCGAAACGATATAAATACAGATATACACGGTGGTGGAGGAAAAGGAAGGGACGAAACAGACACGAGCATGGATTCCCCCGGGTACCACAAAAATTGCGAAACGCTGGCCACGGGGTTATGCACACTTGCAACTATTTCTCTCACTCGTGTTTTTTTTTTTTTTCGCAGTTCCGTTATATTTATCTGGTTTCATTTTCCTCTCCGTCTCTCCGTCCTGTAAATTCAACCATGTCTGCCGTTGCTTTTTGGGAAAAAGTCGTCCGCGTCGAGCGTGCATATTTTCATCCGCAATAATTATTTCAGTGCCGAGGTGTTCACTGCGTAACCGGTGAGCCACGGTGCGGCAATGATTCCCGCCTGGTCGCCGTCGGGGGGTGGTTTATTTTATTATTGTTAGTCGATCGCGTTCGTCAAAACCTTACCGAACCGCTTCCTGTGCCTCGCGGTAATTTTTTTTTTTTTTCGTCTCGTTTCTTCTTACCCGTCGGCGACAGAGGCCAGTTCCGTGGTTTCGGATACATTGCGAGAACCGGAGAGACGCGGGGGGAGAATAAGGGTGGGAGATAAGCCCGGTCGTCTCGCCGTGTCCCGTGGAGCGAATTAGTTCTGCGGTTTCGCAAAGATTTTTAAATGGCCAGCGGTTCCGCTGCTCGCTGCAATATATATATATATATATATATACCTATATACAGATATATATATTTTTTACTTTCGAGACTCCAGCAGACACGACGAACTCGTATATCTCAAGCGAAAAGGTGGAAGAGAGAGATTTTTCGCTCGAGGTACTTTCTATGTCGTACCTCGCGGAGCGCTAAAGTAGAAGAGCGGGCTTGCGGACACCCGCGTTCCTCTCATCTTCGCCTCACTCGGACCCCACTCGGATAGTCTTTCCACTCTGGCTCTCCGGGCAGCTCGTGCACCCTCGCGAACCGACATTCGTTCCCTCGCGAATCTCTCTTTCATCCCCTTAACGCTCCTTCGCTCCTATTCACTCTGGCACGCCGTGGGCCAACGCTGGGGCGGGAGCTTCGTCGACGGCAATCTCGACGGTTAACTCCGTACGACTCCTTCTCCGACCCGCGGTCGGTAGCGGGGCCGAGGGAGAGGAAAAACACGGGTAGCGCGAAGGAGGTGTGAGGGTTGCGCGAGGATTCGGCTCCTGCTGAAAGGGCCTCGCCGCGGGTCAAACGAGACCAGAGGCGGAGATCCTCGTCGGTGAAATGACGCAGAAGTTACAAAGCATACACCGCCCGATCTCGCCTCGACACCGACACGCTTATAACACGGATTAAAGATTTTTCCCGGTGAGCCTCCGGTCTTTACGCGCTTCTGCACTTCACATCCCTTCATCCGACACCCTCTTCGCTGCCCCGTGACGTACACCGCGAAAACGACACACTTCCTTCGACGAGGGAGATTACGTTGAAAGGGTAACGGTGAAACGGTCTCAGTCAATTTTCCAAGCCGAGAAGAATCTTCGACGACGTCGGATCGCGCCCCGCGGACGTTTCGTCGTCCTCGGATGTACGTTTTTTTTTTACCCCGGTGATATCCGAGACCAAATTTTATCGAGTTATAGCAGCTGTGTTTTACATCGAAGGAACTTCGTTCCGGGAAGTTCTCTTCAAAGCATGTGAACCACTATGTATTATAACACTACGGCATTATAAATTTTTTTTTTCGCGCAGCTAAAAATTTTTTTCCACCCAAAATATTTTCGTCATTAAAATTTTGTATTCTACCAACGAAATATTTATTAAAGATATTCGCTACACCGCTCTACTGTCGGATGTTTTCCGTAACGAATTCATGAGAAGTGCTACAGCGTGCGTAAAATACAAGGTGCGTGCGTAAAGTATTACAATAATGCGATAGAGTGAATTCAGGCGGACGTGCGCAGTCGCCAGGTGTTTATAGTAAATTCGGCTATAAAGTGCTACTTACGCCGCTCGGTAGATGCGAAAAGTCGGACTTTTCATGCATGAGTTACGTATAGTCGTTTGTCTAAGCTTCCTGAAATTTATTCGGGATTAGAGTGAGAATGTATAGTAAAGCTTACACACTCATTACTACTGTTCACGGATTACACAGTGGTGTTTATCACGTCAACCTGTCATCACACCTTGTATGTCGTTGGCATACAGTAAGCAGAGTACTGAAATAAGCATCCCGACTGTTCCCGTTGCACCGTCCTTATCTCTAGCTCGAGCAACGGATATCGATGAGCCGTGGTGGGCGCTTCGGATTTTTACGAAAATTTTTATTCGAAAATAATGCCGTTTAGTGTAAAATACGTAACAAAAAATGGCGAAATAATTTCTGAATCTGCAGAATCGTATCAACTGACGTGGTCCGCGAAATAATTCGCTTCCAATTGTTTCGAAAAAGTTTTGGACAAACATGGAAACAACACGAATACGAAAAAACCGCACAGACAACACGGCTCGACTTCGGCTGGGCTTGATACATTTCTCAATTAACCGTGAGTCCGAAAATAAAGGATCTGTTCACCTGTTTCTGTTTCGACATATCGTTAAATTCTTGCAAATTCGAGAGATTATTTTTATGTCATCTAGACTCGTTCGATCGATGCCAGAAAGGGAGAAGCAAAGCTCGACCCAATGATGGTTTCGCTGGCCGAAAGCGCTGCGGCACGGTCGATACGAAAAGTAGGGTGAGGAGGCGAGGGACATAAAACGACTTGAAGAGGACTATTCTATGCAGTTAACATGTTGGAGCAAAGTTTGAACTCGTAACACGTTGATGTGTCGAAGAAGCATAAACGGCACCAATGGCGTTTCTGTCCGTGTGATAGCTAGTGAATATCCTCTCGAAAGCCCGACGCCTGCAAATGAGCGAACGAGTATATCGCCCGACTTCACCGACTCGAATGTACCGCTCGGGCTGAGTCTAATTATCGTCAGACACGAAGTGGCACGCATTTCAGCCCCTGTTTGCTTCTATGTAGGTTAAACGCCAATGACGCGACTCGCGAGGCTCATCCCGCTCGCATCAGCAACCGCTGCGACTTTGCGAACGGTGAACAATAAAAGTGTGTCTATTTTTAAGTCCATACGCGATGTACCAGCACGCCAAGTCATTAAAACCCCACAGCTAAAAATCCCTCCGGGGATCGTGCGAGAACTTCGTGCTTCGTGCTCTGGGCCGGAACTTCTCAATTGGCAAATCCGGCTCGTTTTGTTATTCCCCTCACAAGTCTTTTCCCTCGACCAGATCCGAATTTTTCTTTCCTGCTGAGATTTTTTTTTTTTCGATTCTGGTCATTCGTGAAAAATCATTGACAATCGAGAACGCGATAACTGAAGAGGGAGAGCGGTAGTGCGGAAAGAAAAAAAAAAGGAGCAACGGAGAATCACGTTAACGAGCAGCGGTAGAATAGGAATGTCTGGAGCGAATTTTAAACCTACCTCTCCGTTTATCTTGATCCAGATAACTACCTGACATCTTTATTATGCCAACGAGGGCTGTCGAAAGGTGTCGAACCGTTGATTGTTGGTTGCTAACCCTCCGATTTTTTAATGGCCTACAAAGACGTGTTACAAACATTTTTGATTTTTTAATAACACGTAGTTCGCATTCCGGTAATTAAAAAAATATATTAAAAAAATTGCATTGAAATAAAAATGGGAAAAAAAAATCATTGAAAATCTGAAACGCGAGAATCGGAGAGGGCGAGTGCCAGTGCGGAAGGAAAGAGGAACAACGGAGGTTGGAGTTAACGAGCAGCGGTAAAAGAGTAACGCCTGTAGCGAAACACAAACCTACCCTTTAGTTCCCTTCAGTCCAGCTAACTAACTGACAGCTTAATTATGTGTTCGAGGGTAGCTGGAAGGTTCCAAAGCGCAGGTTGTTGTACGCGTTCGCAACATCGTTGCCCAGTTACACGCCTCGCGAACGAAAGAGGCCCGGCTCGCCCATCATGTGGAAGATCGAGCTTCTGGTATGCAAAAGAGAGTAGAAGTAGAGTGAGAAGTGCTTTGCCGAGCTGCGGCTGCTGTGTCGGCTCGCTGGTAACGCACCTTCGACGTACCAGCCATGTGTGTCACCTCTGAACAGTTGCTGAGCTTCGACGAGCCACCAAAGCACTGCGGGCTCCGCAAGAACCTGATGAATATATACGCAGTGCCGCGTAACCATCGAACTTCCGCTGCTCCGGTTGCTTCCGTTTGTTGCGGTCTTGTTTGGCACTCACGGGCACGCGTTTTCCACCTGATTGACGCCAACCAGATCCGAGAGCATCGGATGTTCGAGGTAGAATAATCCTCGGCATTGTGCGGCGGCCTCGTTCACTGGAAACTTTCTATGCTCCTGAGACCAATGTGCGTTGCAAAAAATTCAGCAAGTCCTACCGAGAATGAGACCATTTTTTTTTTCGTACACTTTATCATACATCCTGTACGTGATTTTGGATTTTTGAGGAGTTGGCGCTTTTTAAATAATACCAGCTACATAATTTACTCTAGATATGTCGTTGAATCGCTTATCGTCATTTATCGAGACTCTGGTTAAATTCTTAAGTCCCGGATCGCACCTGGATAGGGTTTGCAAAGTACTTGATTGAATCCTGTCATCATCCCAATCTACCGCTCCAAAATTTCTACCAGGGTCATTATTGCATCGTATTATCTTACATACTGGTGAAAAAAAAATCGGTAACCATGATACCCTCATTGGACTGCCTTGTAGCTCTTTCACTCGTTTCTGCATTACTCACGTCACTCACCCGCCTCTCGGCAATCCTTCTTATCCCCCTCAGGCTGCTGCACCGCGAGCAAAGCGACGTAATCTTACCCTTTTCCGTCGATTGGCCTTAACGCGAGTGCTTGACGAAGCCGTAAAGAGCCTGGCTCGCACGCCTCGTCCGGGTTTTTCCCTCGATTGGCAAACCCTGACGACCTACACCTATGTATTACAGTGAGCTTAGCGCGACGGCAATGTACCCTGGCTCAGCGAAGCCGTTGTACCGACGCGAGAATACAAGACTGCTCCACACTGTGCAACATCGAGAGACCATAACTGTACAGCAGAGAGACCGGCGCAGTAGAGACTTTCGCCCGCTCGGTTGCCTCAGCAAAAGCCAAAATACAAAACGCAGTATAGAATAAAAAATGAAAAATGAAACGGGGGAAAAAAGCACAAAAGCTTTTTCTCGAAATCGTTAAACGGCGAAGATATCTTTTTTTTTTAACCATTAGGAATTTGCGGTAATTAATTTCTGTCAAAAGTTTACTTCACCTTGCGGCCTATCTCAGGGAGTCGAAGAATCTTAGTTAACCAGCTTCGTTTCGATACATGCTACGAGGAATATTAAATCTTCGTCATGCTTCCGCGGATCTCGTTTCTGCTCGGTCCCGGCACGTACAAACGATAGACCGTTTCTTACTGTAACGAGGCTTCGGAAAAATCTGAGAAAAATTAATAGTGTACCTCGATGATGTAAAGTGTTGGCGGAATTTTTACACATTTTTCTGGCATGATTTTTTTACTTGTTATTATCTTTAGTATAATTATTTTGGTCCTTTTTTTTGCACAGAATCGAAGAGATCGTAAGGGAGTTGTATTAATGTATTATATATATAATTATTTGGGCTCGTATTCGAGGTTGTAACGAGCATAAACGACGAATCGACCTTCTTTGTGTAATAAACGGTCGCGAAAATAAAAAAAAAGGATTAACAAAAATGAAAACGACAATCTTCGAGAAAACTCGTCGTCTCGGCTGTATCGCTCGCTCGCCGACGAGATTATTCCAGCACGTGCCACCCCTCATATTTTCCAGCAAGTTAGGTCACTCGCCCCCGCTTGGAACGGGGCAGAGCATTCGTCTTTCGTCGTCGTTCTGACGGCCAACTTTACATCGCTCGGTTCTATGAATATTGTAAGCCAGTCTGCCGGCTCGGTTACGGTGAACACGAGAACAAAACAAAAATTGCGACCAAACACTTGGACCTTTGTGCCTTATACTGTAAAAGGAAGGCAGAGAAAACGATTTTTTTTATCCGCGCCACCTCGACGATATTTTTCTTTTCCAAAATAAAGAAAGAAAAATGGTGTTTTATCGATTCTTCGGCGATACGTTTCTTACGACGAAGCTCCGATCTAGCTAAATAATTTTCCTTTTATCTGTTGCAGGTAAGAAGTTTCCCGAATATCCGTGCCCAAGATTTTCATCTGACCAGGTATTTTCCCGAATCACCGAAGAGCAGCTGATATAAAAAATCACATAAAATTTCAATGAACGAAGGTATATCGCAAAAAATGTAACTATACCTTGGGGATTCGTCCCTCGATCTACCTCAAGAATCTCATCTCGATAACTCGAGCAGTTTTTAAGTTACCAGACTTTCAATTCTTCGGGTCCGAGATACGTTTAGAAATTTTTTCCAAATATGATTTTTCGACGTTTTGAAAAATTCCTAACAGATTTTTATCGACGTCTCGAAACATATATTATTTTCATGAGAACAAACTTTCGACGAGGAAACGAAAAAAAAATTCATTCCTAAAATCCTTGACATTAGTCCCGCTACCGTCGACGTAGCCGTGCGCAAGATCACTGGTGGCTTCGTGAGCTCGTCCCTCGGATATCCCTCGGGTAAAACTCCGTCTAATCCTCGTAAAGTTTTTAACATGCCGCTCGCGAGAGCGGAGGCCACTTTGTTTCTCACAGCGTCTCCGAAGCTCCGTTCTCCGGAGCGCGGCCCGGTCACCATCTAATTTCTACTCGGCTCCAATTACTACCCCAATTACTCGTCGGCCTGAATGCACCGGGAGGGCTCCTCTCGGCGATTGCGCCGTCGCTATACAGCCTCCCTCCGCCAGGACGGCGGGCACGTGAGAAGAAATTGTTACCGTTTCGCGCGGTTTCTTACTCTAACAAGGAGAGTCGCAGCCGCTTCTCGCTGCGAGGCCCCGCACGGGTCTGACGGTACTCGCTGCTCCTGGACTTCATTCACTTACCATTATACCAAGATACCGTGAACCAGGGGGTGGTTGAGAGTAGAAACGAGAAATAAAGCGCACAGAGCCCAGCGGCCACTGAAACGGGAAGAGAATAGCGGAGGAAACGGCGCTGGCAACGGTCGACCGACGGTCGACTACAAAACTGTCGCGCTTTACCGCACAACCGTCACTGGCAACGAAGGAAGGAAGTAGTTAGGTTTTATAACCCGAGCAATAATCGTTTCCACGGTGTGCGGGGACGAAGGGTGGTTCTATGACGGCGCTGCTATGTCTGGGGTTCAAGACGAAGAGGCGGTCGACGGCGCGTCCAATACTCGGGAGTTCTTTATAAAATGTATGGATACCGAAGGTCGGATGAGAGGAGGCGGTCTGGCGGAGGCCGGGCATGTTTCATCGACGACGGGGAAGGCGAAGGAAAATAATAAACGACTGGTCAATGTTTTTTCGTCGAACTGGCCGAAAAATCTCGATGATGTAATCCGGTGGGGTCGTTTTTATTTCGGTCAAGGATATAATTAGTTTGTATGTGAAAGACGATTTTTTAATACTCGATGAATAGTTTTTTTTTGTCCTTTTTTTTTTGTTAATCGTATCAAAGATTAAACCTAGTACAAGGGTTTTTTTTGGTGTTTTTTTTTTTTTTTTAATTCCTGCAGTGGCGCCGCGCTATGAAGCTGCACGGGTAGGTTAATTTTCTAGATGAAAAAATTACAAAGCACATTCTTGATAATAGCGACGAGATCAAAGAACCGCTGCCTCGAGGCAACTGGCCACGGACCACACAATCACCGAGACCTGGACAACGAGTTTCGCCGTTCGTATAACTCTCTCGTGATTTCTTTTTTTTGTATATTTATTTTTCCGCGGAATATACAGATATATTGCGGGGGATATCGTATTGCATTATACGGGAGTCAAACGCGCGGCAGCGAATAATAAAACAAACAAAGCAGCGATAACAATGGCTCGGTACGAACAATGGTTGAACTCGATGGACGGATGAAATTATTTGAATTGAAACGTCCGAAGACACGTCGTATTTTGAGAAACCCATCGCTGTGCGGATATATTTTTTTTAAGCTTGTTCGTTAATTTAAAAAAATCCGCCATTGAATTTCCCCATGATGGAAATTCGCTGCGAACCGCATAATTGTCTGGAGTTCTCTTTCCTCGAAAGTGCACTCGATGATACAAATATATTTCAAGGGACACTGAAAGTCGAGCTACAAGTAAGCTCGATAAGCACGAAATTCTCGCTTCAACGATTTCAGTGAAGATTCTCGTAGAGCGTTTTAAATATAAATCATCAATCACAATCTAATTTTAGCAGTGCAATTCCCGAAACACCAGTTATTTAAAAAGTCAAAAGAAAAATGTCATAAATAATTCTATCGCTAAAAAACTAGAATAAAAATTTTTGACTCCCGATCGATGTTCCAGCTCGATCGTCGAAATTTCCGTGAGCCAAATAATTGTCGTACAACAAATCCGTCAACAACAATCCTAATCAGTCAACCATCGAGCGCACGCGTTAAGCCGCCGGATTAAAAGAATCCGCGGATCGCGGTTGCGTCGAGGATGCGTGCGGATGCGTTCGTTTTCATCTCCGTATATCTGCAAACCGCCAGCCGCGCCCGAAAGCGCGCATTCGTCGCAATATCGCCTCACGGCCGCTCGGGGCCGGACCAAACATTGGCAATTAATTTCACGCCGGTTCTACGAATGTACAGTATCTGTCCATTATCGCAGCGGTACGGAGAGCTCCGGGGAGTCGTGTATGTGACAACCAAACAGTACGGGAATACCTCGTTCCTACCGCTCTCCCTCCGCGTCCCCTTTCCTCGCGACTACGGTTTTCCTAGCGTACGAAACTCGGCATCGTTCGGTACCGGTTGTACATGAGCCAAGAGGAGGCGCGCGCGAACCGCGAGCGTCGATCTCCGGCTAGCATCCCTTCGCGATACGCTCTCCCCGGACGGTTGTGTTTCGTCCTATCTATACGCCATCGGCAGAACCACCCTTCGAAAGCCCCACGGGCCTATTTCAAACGCTACCGTTCGAGAATGCGTTTCGTCGCATGCCTATCATAATAAACGACTCTGCAGTTGCAGCGGTTGTTACGTGTTAGCCGGAAAACCAGCAACGGAACTGTCCGACCAGCGTCGCCCGCAAGCGCGTATATCCGCCTAACAGCGTCCCGTCGATCTATTACACGCTCCGATGGAAAACACCGATCCGGATCCCCGCACAGAGGAGAAAACTCACATTGACTCTGATGCAGCAGCGGACGTTCAGCATTGATGCATCCGTTGTGCGGAGCTGCCAAAGAAAAGCGGAAGATGTGTTATTCCACTGCTTTTCGTTGTCCCTCTTTCGTGCATTGTGTTTCCGAGCCGTTGATGCTGGCTCGCCGTTGATGGGAAACATCTACTCTCTAGTTACGTCATTACTTGCGGAACGACTTCGTCGTCGGAGATGTTGGAATCCTCTGGTCTGATGCGTAGTTCACGCCGATGAGAAGCAAACATCTCCGGGTCAGTCTGGTCTTCTTTCAGTGCAGACGACCCCACTCCTCGTTCGTGTCGAATGTTCCAAGAGTCGGTGCAATGTCGCCTCTCACTCGCTGCATTCTCATGGAAATGGGAAGTAACTTTAATGGCCAAACAACGGACTTGCTGGTCCACCGCGTGGACTTTCCGGTCGGCCTTAATGGAACATTCAAACCCAGCAGCGATGCTTTTCCGTTATCTCCTTCTCCACTTCGCCATGTTTGTTTCTTAACGTTGCTGCAGATAAAGGAAACCCGAGACTCGGCTGACCACGAAGATGAGTTCCATTACAAGAGATCTTGTCTGGAAATCCGGAGTCCACGGAAACTGCTTTCGTTACGGATGTTGGCAACGAAGATCGGCAACGAGTGATGTAGGAAAAGAAGGTTGCAGTTTAGAAACTGGCTCGCAGCGATTGAACAGTAGATGCAAAAAAAATGCGAACAGTGCGTTCGAGGTATCCGGCGCGAAGAGTGTTGCAATCTTGGGGTGAGACGCGTCGTCGCTTTTGCTGACCTCGTCGGAGAGAGGAGATGGGAAAACAATTTTCCACGGAACATGCGGCACTCTACTTTTCCATACGTGGGCCATCACTGAGGTGCGTGGTTGGCGAATGGTATTGGAAGAGAGCCCGCACGTCATACGAACTTTTCCGGGTGTGTTTCTGCATGCACTCTGAAATATTACCGTCTTCTCATCGCTTCTTGCACGTCTGGCGCATCTCTTTTGAAGAATCAACGTGCGCCGTCGCGCCATTCCCCTTGGGCTACCACGATCTTTTCATCCACCGCTCGCATTCTCCGTCTTACACCGTAAGGAAAAAAAGGAGGATGTGTGGTAATTCTTAAAATGCTTCCTGGTTCAGGTCCTGCTGGTACCATCAGAATGGGTCCTCATCGATTCTCACTCACCCTCTCGAGATGATTGATGAATCTCGCGGTGGTTTTTTGGCAACGTAACCATTTGTTTTTTAGACCCACGATGATTCATCCAGCACGTTCGTTCCAGATTTGGCTTTGATCATGCCGATATTTCAACCTCTTCACGCAGGACGTCGGCGAAGCTTCGGTCTTTCAACTGCGTTTGCCATTGTGCTGCTCCTCCCGTCGCGTTGACTTTTAACATAAAAGTCGTATTAACTGGTTCGGAAAGCAACCTTTGGTCGGCTTCGACAATCAATGTCTGGGATTAGCATTGCGTCTTCTCAACCTTGGTCACTCCCAGAGGCGAGACTGTGCCGAACTGGCCTGGGAATCTTTTCTCGGTTACGAACGAATCAACTACCGGGGCAAGCTTTTTTCTTCGTGAGAGGTTGAATATCGACGGTATTTTTTACTCGACGCATGAACGCGCGTACGTGTACGGTCCCAGCCTCGAATTACGTACTTGATGGACGCGAAATGGTTATCCCTTGGCTGCGCCACCAGCTCTCGCAGGTACACTTCGATCCAGCAAAGAGCTCCGCTCTTGCTACGCGCACCTACGCCGTCAAAGCTTCCTCGGCTGAGCCTCGTTTCTCGCGCGCCGCGTGCTCTCTCGCATCGCGGAGACGCTTATAAAATGGTACTCTCATTCGAGTACGCCTCGCGAGACTTCCCACACTCCGACTATCCTACTGGATAGCATCCTGACGAGAAGAGCACGACAGAATTTATTTTGCAAAAAAGCCTTTCCTTACTCGAGGAAAAATAAAATTTCACGAAAAAAATAAAAATCGGGTTGAGGAGGAATTTTTTTTTTCTTAATCATAGTAGTTTCGGTAATTTATCGCTAGTTTGAATACTGAACGTAGCCTAATGAGGTTAATTATGATAATTATTACGATTATAAATTAATTGTGAAACTCTAGAACGGGTTCCTTTGAGAGCCAACTCTGAATTGAAATTAAATCAGTACGTGGAGGCAACGCCGGAAGCGCATGAACAATCACAGCGATAATATTCGCACAAAAGACATTTAACGCATTTAATATTCCATAGAACCACAAAATAGCGAGCGAATATAAATATGGTAGTAAATACAAGCGTACGAAGCCAAAGCAACTGAATCACTTCGGTCGTTATACCAGTTCATTTTCCCGTCGTACGCTGCCTCCAAACATATTTTTATCTCATCTCGCACAGAACGCCACTCGATAATTCAAATCTAAATCAGCTTCTTTCAAAATCTATCCAGCTATCTTAAAATCTATCCATCATTTTAGCCGTAGGTTTTTCTATTTGGATCGCGGCGAATCGTTCGGAAATTTCTCAGCTTCTCGTACTTGCCGACGTAATTTCCGTAGCTTGACGCAGAGGCCGCGAGAGTTGTGAGGTGGATTATCGGGACGATACGCGGGTCAGATGTCGAATAGCCATCAATAACATTTATCGCCGTTCAATGTTTCTTCTCGTCTCGTCCATTCTCCAATGTGGCGTCGAGAGGAAATCGTAAATTCTCGAACGCACGTCCGATACAGGTGTTGAGAATTCACGATGTCCGATTTCGTGACGTTATGAACATCTGTACATCTCGCAGTCGAGGGGGCGAAACGTACAAGTCACTGGTGCGCGTTTCAAGCACCTCTGGGGCACTGCGTGCGGATTCAGCCACGCGCGCTGCAACCCGCGTCGGATAATACCGCGGCACGCATGATTACGCCTGCCGTATTGTCCCCGAGTATCTGCATTAACTTGGCACGGTACAGTGAGATATACGACGGAATTTCCATGCTCTCGCGTACTTATACCCATGTGTTTCACGTTCACCCTACGCTATGTACACCGTAATTTCTACTGTACTCTGCCGCAGCGATACATATTCCGTGAATTCGCGTCCTCGCCACGCAAGAGGGTGCGTTATAAACGTGTTAATTCAACCTAACTAGCGTCACAGGTACACGCTGCGGAAACGTCGCTACGTAGAATGCGACGTCATATCGGTTGACTGACATCACAAGGGCCATGTTTTCCATGTACGTCGCACACGAGACACAAGCTTCAGTGTCGCTTATGCGTCAATCGTCGATTCCCCAAACCTTGCTCAACAACCGGTCGGATATTAACGGGTCGATCGTTGCTTCGACGATTTTGGCCCAACCGTCGAGTCGTCGTTCATTGGGAAACGTGACATCGATTCTCGTGCATTTTGGAGCCCGTATGCGTTGCCGATACAGGGTTGGATTTTTCATCGAAGACTCGATCGATGATCGATCGAGTAAAGTCCGCGTGCTTTTTCCGTTGAAGCTATCCGATTATCGGCCAGTTTTTGACAGACCGTTGCCTCGTCGATTTTGGACCAAGTACGAAGCGATTTTTTGGGTAGCGTGGGACCGATTCTTGTCGATTTCGGGACCAATCTTAGTTATCAGCATGAGGCTGGAGTAATTCAAGGCTCCATCAGTGATCAGGATAATCCCCAAACTCCCAGCTTTTTCGTACGACTAGTAGGATTCCATTGGGAACCATCAACCAGCGCAAAAATATTTTTTTGATAGACACAATAAAGTCGCTTATTATGGGAGCAATTTTTTTTATGTATAATAACCGTGAAACTATAAGGCGAAGATATTTGACATAATTCATGGTTATTATTTTCACCTTTAGACGGGAACACCACTCGATTGCTTGTACAAAGCCAGTCAAGCCCCGAGACGTCTTTTGTGCTTCATTGAAGAGGGCTTTGGTCGACGTCCTAGGATTTTGTCACGACTTGACGGAAGCTAACGAGATGCAGGCTCTCCGTCGAACATCGATGGCTAAATATTGTTCGTTCGCTGGAATCTGCGCTGGTAAGCCGTGAAAATGACGATGACGACCGGAGCCTGTCGGAACGACGCTCGCAGTGGCGTTATACCACTTCCGCCGTATCGAAAACTAAAGACGGAACCGGTGTGAGAAAATAGGTACGCTCCAATCGGTGAACTTAGAGGAGCTCTCTCGCACGCTCGGAAGTCACCGCGGTATGTCGGATAAATTTCCCGAACAGGAGATTACCCCAATAGCGAACGAGTTCGGTGCTTCTGCGTTCTCTCGGTCTTCACGAGCTCCTCTACGTTATTACCGGATAAGTTCGCTTCTCTGGCCGTGACGACGAGCCATCCCTGCTACGTAACGCCGCTGAGGGTAGACGACCTTCCGCCGTGCAGAAGGATAACGACCTGATAGCGGTAGGACTCTCTTTAAAAATACATTTTTCGCCCAGGCTGATGCACAGCCGCTGCCCAGAGCTCTACCGCAATAATGCTTTAGCGTTTAATCTCTTGGATCCAAAGTGATGCGATTTTACTATCCCGAGCTTCAACAGAGCAAAGTACTTTCCGTCGACGAATTCGCAAATGTTAATTAAGGATTGTGACAACCTCCAAGAAGTTTAAAATTTATGAAAAATACATTTAAAAATCTGACTTTTGTGGCTTCAGAAATATAGTCATTTTTCCGGTGGTTTTCTCATACGTCTCACTAAACAGCTCTCCCTTCCCACTTGTCCAATGACATGCACATAAACTGAAACATTTTCCGGGATTGTTGAAAAAAAATCAGTTCTTTCGACATGTTTCTTATCATCATTTTTTTTTGTTCCATCTCGTGACTAAAATTTGAAGGTGAGCCTGGCTCGATGATCCCTCATAGCAGTGATACAGAGTGAATCGAGTTGGTTATCGACGTGAACGATCACTCCGGCTCTCTCTCGATTGTACTCATTCGATACTTGAATCCCTTTATCACTGTCCCTCATCTTGGCTATCCGATAACCTTCTCCATGTTGCCTTGCCACACCTCCCGTCACTCCAAAGATCGATCCAATTAACTGTTCCCCGCAGTGAGCCGGGGCAGTGGATGAGACCGGTGGAACGTGCGGCGTTTCCTGTTTTTTTTTTTTTTTTTTTTTTTTTCGCCCGACCGGCATTGGCACCTTTCGGCTCTCTCCCTCGATCCATAAAGCCACGGGTTTGTACGAAGTTTAGCTATTACGCCACTCACCCCACACAAAGCAAAACAATTACGTTATCAACGGGTGAAGGCTCGAGGGCGAATAATAACGGAGTTTCTGTCTGCGATCGGCATGTATGATCGGTACGTACAGATGTCGGAGCTTTCAAATTTAGCCATCAGATTCCTCCGTTCGTCGAACGACTTTCTCCCCCGTAATTTTTGGCCTCGCTCAATCGGCTTGCATCTCCGTTCTCGCAATCACGTCCCCCGCTCGATTGACTTAATCGCCCCCTACGTTGTGCACCAACTATTTCGGTGCGAGGCGGACGTCAATGCGAGAGACCAAAACTCGCAGTTACGACCATCGAGAAGCTCCCCGGCCAATGTTAATTTCGTGGATCGGCCACGAAAAAAGGTTTTTTCATATGTATATTTTTTTCCTCATTTAACTCGTCCGTGATAAGACTCACGCCTGATTACACCATCTCCGTGGAACACTGGCTATAGTCACAAGACGAAATTTTTTTTTTTTTTTTACATCAACGTAGACTTTTTTACCAATTGAAAAAAATCATAAACACTCGACTCGGAAATAAACGGTGAATATCATTCGCTCTCGATCGTTTTCCATTCGAAAATTTAATTTCGTGGGACGTGCAGAAACATATCGTTGCGATGTGAATTCCTTTTTTTTTTAAGCTTTTTTTTAATTTAATTTTTTTTATCCGTAGCTGTTTTTTGTCTGTGAAGTCCTGCGTAAGCCAATTCTGAATAAATTATAAGGACGACAACTCTTTTTCGACCACTCGAAGCCTTCCGATTTTCCTCTTTTTTTTTTTCTTTTTTTGCGAAATTTTAATTTTACATGTGCGCAACGGTCCGATAAATTTGCATATTGAAAAAATTTAGGCCGATTTTGCACGGAATAGCGCACATGTGTATATAGCTTTGTTCGTCTGTGGACTGCAAACAGCCGTGCATTCGAAAACATTCGTACTCATTTGTCACAGACATTAACGATTCGTTAGTGCACAGCGCAATTGACTAATATATATCGAACTGAGAGAAACAGAGCGATTCTGTGAGATAGAACAAAATACATAACAGTAACACGAAGCCCAACGGTAATGAAAACGAGTAACAGGGTGGAAGCAGGGAGACGGGAGTCGGTATCGAAAATCCAAGCGCAAGTGCAACAGGCCTCGATATAGTCGGTTGAGTATATTCATGAAAATTCATTTTCCAATACCAAGTAACAATAGCCAGTGGAAATTTCGTACTCCCAATGGAGGTAACAAACTGCAGCAATATGACCGAATTAGGTCAACGAGTTCGGGTTAGAGCGATTGATGTTTGGAAAATTAATTCGTTGCTCCGAAAAAAGTGGCGAGTACGACTTCAGGTGCTCAATAAAAATGTATGTGGAAGAACGGTTTTAGAATCCCAGCTTCTGACTATTGTTAGTCTTACCGCGGGTCGACGTCTTTCCAAGAGAGGTCACAGACCCAGATTATCCCAAGTCTCCCAGATCAATTCTTATCGAAGAGCCAAGACTCAAGTTATAATTATTCTAATCGCTCCGGCTCGACGTTCGCTCCAGGAACATCGACAATATTTTACACCACTTTCCACTAAAACGTTTCACCAAAGATGTATTCTGATCTAAAAAACACGTATCATGAAACTCTTCGGATCGTTCAGTGACTTTGATCGTCACCCCGCAGATGCGACGTCCCCGGACGTTCTCTTTTTGTCCTCAAGGACCTCTAGAACAAGTGAACATTTTTCGAGGATCCTCGAGGCAGTCGTAGAGGCGGTAGGTGTGAGCCTGAACGGGATAGAAAGGAGATGAGGAGCGACGGAGAGTGTGACGTGAAAGACGAAGAGACGCCGCGGTGACGAGAGGACGCCTGAATGGAGCCAGTAGGGGTGGCTCTTTTCGTGTTTTTCGAGGTGTTCGAGAAGGGAGTGGGCGCGTCTGCGGGACGGATGAAGTGAACGAGTGCGAAGGCGAGGGTCAGAAGGTTCGCCCGGTTAAGGGGAGGAGAGAATGAGGTACGCGAAGAGAGTACCCTTAATTGTAACAAACAACCGTTTTTATCCGCACGTTGAGACCGCTCCTCTCACGGCACAACGCTTGGAGGAGGCTGAGCGACAGAATAGGAAAGAATGAATGCTAGCCAAGTACCCGGGTTCCCTGCCAGCTACACGACCCGCAAGGCTTTCACGAAATCCTTCAAGATTCTCTCAGCGCCATTCGCGAGTTTTCTCTCCCGAGCTTTTTCATCCGGATATCTCGTCTTTGTACCTCGGTGCTGGAGGCACTTGCCACGATCCCGGAGGCCACAATGATTTTCCAACGAAGGCACGTCGGGGTATCAGCAATGAACAACTGTCGGAGCGACGCTACCTTCGGTCCGATATAATTAATGAAGGATGTTGCTCGACAAAGAACGAAATCTTCCGAGCAACCGCTCTCATATATTTTAGATAAAAAACTAGAGACGAAGCTGGAATTTCATCGGTGCAGAAAATAGACAGTGTGATAAGCTTGTAGTTTTACCAAATATTTCTCGGCCTCGAGAATTAATATTATTAATACAAATTCTCGCCCTCGGAAAGCACAATAATTTCATCTCCCCTGGCGAGTTTCAGGTCGCACCTGGAGAACATAACCGACTTTCATTTGCGCCGAAGCTGTCTCCATGGCGTTCGACATTTCTTTTTCCCTCCAACGCATTCTCGTATTTTTCCTCCTAGATCCAGCGCAGGAATCGCTGACGGAGCTGAGTGGCGAGTCGTTGGAAAGTAGCGAGCGCTCGGTGTTTTCCTCGTCGACCGAGGAGACGGATTCTCCAGTTGCCAGCTCGGCCCCTCTTTCATGTTTTCCTTCGCCAGATTGCTTCGCCGTGAGAGCGCGAGACAAACGGAAAAAGCCCAAAGGTAATACGAGGCCCGCCTGCCAGTCCCGACGTGAGGAGTGAAATCCCGCTTTTCTCCGGTCTCTCTTTTCGTCCTCGCCGGCGCTCCACCTGTTCCACGACTCTCCACTTTCGCGTACCTGGCCTCAACCTGGTGACTCCCGCCCGTCGGCCTCGCCGAGCCAAGACTTTGATTCAACTTTCATTTAGTTTGTGCGCCTCGCCGACAAGGAATACAATTATAAAACGTCCGACGAGGAGAGAGGAAAATTTCCGGCTCGCCATCCTGACCTGTCTGAAGATCCTATTCCGGACGTTCCTGACATGAACTGAGGATTCACCCCCAACCCCACCAGTTATCTCTTGTTCCCGAAGGCATTAAATCCGATGAAATGTTCTTCTCCCAGGACCGATATTGAGTGTCGGATGAAGTCACCTGGTCGGATGTTCGGTTTGCTCTCTTTTAGGACCAGAGAAACAGACGCAAAGTATGATCTGTCGCAAGTTTCGTGAAGCTCAGCTCAAAAACGCTTCATCACTTCTGCACATCCGCGCGATACCTGGCGCGGAAAACTTAAGATTTTGGAGCGCCTCGCACTAGTCAAATGAGTGCTACTTTGTTGAAGTCCCTCGGGCGAACTTTTGCGCATTTATTGCTTATAGTGGATTGTTACTCCCATCGGAGCAGACGTTCTTGACTCAGAAAAATATTCCTTGCACCGGAGTAGCAAAAATTTTAAGTGGGTCGTCGTAATTTTTTTTTAATTTTCGGTAAACTGCATTCAGTTTTTTCAATATTTCGTAATTCACTCCGTAAAGTTACTCCGCAATTTTTGCTCGATTTGACTTTTCGCTGTTCACTCTTTTCCTTGAAAGATGTTTTCTGATTTCACCGACTATTCGATTTTTTCGATATTCGATTTTTTTTTTCTATTTCAGGTTCCAGGTTTTTTTTTCGAGAAACAAAGCGGCAATGTTTTTTCGTCACCGAAGCTTTCCGGAAGTTCGTCGTCGCAGGAATTTACCTAG
The DNA here is from genome assembly GCA_963978505.1 of Listrodromus nycthemerus. Lineage (NCBI taxonomy): Eukaryota > Metazoa > Arthropoda > Insecta > Hymenoptera > Ichneumonidae > Listrodromus > Listrodromus nycthemerus. The sequence goes on from OZ021679.1 coordinate 2,856,129, forward strand.
ACGTGCAGTCAAAATTCTATCGCAACCAAGGCACGTCTCACCCCGCGAAATCGGTTGTTAAAACATGCATTACGATTGCAAGGCTTCGTAAAACTCGACTCAGGTCGGGAAAACCGCAAGAAAGACTGTCATTAAAAAAAATTTTCCAGCCAACGAGAAAAGCAAAGGCTTCCAACTCAAACGAAGGACGCGAATCCGTTTCGGTCTCCGTCGTCCCGTCTTGCCCCGCGGGTTTCCCACGTTCTCGCGGAAACCGAAGTCCCACGATCGCGAGATTGCCTCGCTCGAAAAACAAAATTTAAATTGCCGGCTCAAGCAACGTCCTCGACGTCGTTTCCGTTCCGACGACCGAGCGTTATAACGCGGCCACGAAAGGACCGAAACGCTCCGCGAGCCAGCCAAGTTTTCTCCCTCGTTTGTCACGGGCCGAAGTTCTAATTTGATCTTGCAAAACAGCTCGGAGGACGGCGAGTGCCCGCTCCGGATTCTCCGCTTCATTTGCTTCCCCGCGGGGTTGCAATCTGAGCCGGGTTAATCGTCGAGGCTGGGGAGAGAAAAAAAAACAAAAAACTAAAAAAATAAAATAAAACAATCTCGGTACAAAATTTCTTTCCTCGACTTCGGGAGACGGTGTTGCGTTGCGTGCGAGAATTATGAAATTAAATAAAGCGGTTGGGTTCATCGTTCTGAGAGTCGCCCATACGCGAGCGATCGAGGATTCTCTGCGGTGTTGGTGGAGCTCGCGTGCATCCTCTCGGACGATCGTCTGGGCTTAGTGCGACCGAGTTTTTGCCCAAATGTCACTCTCGGGCAAAAAAGCTCCAGGCGCATCGTGGACCGAGGAAAATATATAGAGGGAAAACGAGTGCGCGCTCCGCCAGACGGCGGGGTGAAAAGGTCGGAATCACTCGAGCAACCGAGGAAGCGGCACCGGAGTGCAGGGCGACGAGTGGAATGAGATAGGACAATGCTATGACATATCGCCCTGTCATCGCCACAACTTTGGCTCTCGGGCGGTCCGACCTGCGGAGGGCAATCGCCGGATCCGGTGGCATGCTTACCTACTCCAAGCGACGTCCGTTCCGCGCTCTGTCTCGCGCGGTCGCTCTCACCCTCCGGGACCTCGATTCTTTTTCGATCGTAAAAAGGGAAGAAAAAATCGAGTAAAGAAAAGTGAGGCGTCATCGTTTTCCGCAGCGCGTGCCGAGGAAATAAAAAGTGAGGAATCGCTTCCGATGGCAGAAGCCAGAAAGGCTCATCGGCGATGGTATTATACGATCGAGCTCGTCAATCGAATCGCTGCCCGTTGTGCACCTTCGCGGTGCATGGCGCACGCCAGTACTGCTGTACACCCTGGGGCAAAATGAACCGTGTACTGAGAGAAGGAGCTGAAAGAAAAAAGGATATGTCTTGTTAAAGTATTAGAGCTGGTAGAAGCCATAGCTCTGGTTAGAAGGATTGTTCTTGTCAAAATGATAGATCTGTTACAAAAGATTGATCTGTTTTACGATACGAGTGAGATAAAATTCTGGAGCAGAATAAACAGTGCAGTAACGAAGGATCTTATAGAAATTACCATAGTTCTGGCAAAAACGGACAGAACTTTGGGGCACACGGGAACTTCATTTGCCAAAATATTCGTGTTAGAGTTAACATATTCTGCGAAAAAATATGGTAATTTTCGTTGAACTGTCGTAATTTTTGCTATCACCGATATCACCTCAACATGTCGTAATTTTTTACTATAATATAAATTTATTCTCTCAAATGGCTTTCGTGTAAAAATTATCATGAGAACCCGATAATAATTTCGGTGTGTTTACCTATTCGAAAGAAATCTTTTTCCCCAGTTCCGTTTCACTACGCTCGCTCACTGACGTATCGATGAGTCCTCGTAACGACAACCGACGAGACAAGGGAAACAAAGGACAGCGATTCTTCGCCCCATCGGTCGAACAACTCACAACCGCTACGACCTCGCGGAGTTGTAAAAAAAAAAAATAAGTGTCGTCGTGTCGGGCAAAATCGAAGAGTCCCGCGGTCCTTTATACCTCGATAGAATCGTCGTCGGTAAAAAAATTTAATTCCGGTTTCCTCGTGAGTCGGATACAATTGGTTCGATCCCACTTTTCTTTTTCTACTACTATAGTAGATAGATACTGTATAGGGCAGACTTTTCTCGTTGCTTCGCGTTTCGCCATCATCCATTCCCTCACTGCCCGTCTATCGGCCACGATTCACCCCATCCACAGTAAAAACACCAACGAAAGTCGTTAAAAGCAACGACGATCGTGATGGAAATATCAATTTCGTTTTAACCACGATACCGCTACAGCGCTCTGGCGACATTGTCGAAAAAAATCACACGCACACCAACCCACACACGCGCAGACAAACCCGTTCGCCTTCGCGTCTACTCCGTTATTATTTGTCTATTTTTTATTATTTTTTTTTTATACTGCATTTTGTGCTGTTCTTTGTTACTTTTTATTTTGATTTTTCTAGTTATTTTATGGATACTACAGCGCGCCTCATCAAGAAAGAAAGGCGACACACGAAAATTAGAGTGCACGCGATGTACCTTCATAATATCATAAAATTTTACGCATCCCTCCTATGGCATTTCAATTTCCATTCCCATTATCGTTTACTGAACTTCCCTTTTTGCCAATTTTTCTCTCCCATTCTTCGTTCCAATTTTATTTTTTTTTGCTCCCGTATCAAAAACTTGGGTGCGACGGACAAGTCTATAGATTTTATGGCGCCGGCATTCGCGTAATCCGTCACCGTCGTTGTAATCGTGTTTCAGGAAAAATCGACGGTACTTTTTCGTCGCGATTATTTCCGCGGCTTCTCTCGCAACGGTCTCATTAATTGTAGTAGGTTTATATTCCACGCGCAGTGTGTAACACTCCCGAGTCGGCGGTGAATGGCTGGACGTTGTGGGTTGGGCTGAAGCCGAAACACCCGTATACTTACACCATCTATATTAATGCGCAGGGTGCGAGTTAAGGGCTCGCGCAATTATCTAGAGTGGCGGGTGCATATACACCGAGATTGGATGCACCAGAGCCCGGCCGAGAAATCGGGAGGTAATGGTAATGAGAGAGCAAGCGCGTATCCAAGAGATATGAAAAAAGAAGCTAGAAAAACGGTAAGCGTGTGTGTGTTTTTTTTTTTTAGAATTCATGTAAGAGTGATTTTTAGTGGAAGTTCAAAGGCGATTAAATTTAAGGAAATATAAAATCATGCTCCGGTCGTTGTATCGTAATTTATAATATGTATATGGAAAAGTTTGATGGACGATATTGGAAAAGAAACATAATGTAGCACCAGAAAATTGTACGATGGATAACAGTAAATGCGATTAGCGAAATTTTGATTACATTAATCGTCCTGACGTTGATTATCAAATAATAAAAATTTTGTCGACTTCTCCTCTGGGTATGAAAATTTCCGTTGACACCGATCTGTATATTTACCTTTTCTGTTGGCAATCTTGACGCTATATGATCGGTGTAATTATTTAATTATGAATTTTATTCGAGGAAGCGGACATCGGCCGAGGATATTTACTGTGCTTACGTGTAATTCAATGATACATCCGCCTCGGGGTGTTATGTTTTCCTCGTCAAGCAAACCGGAAATGATGTGCCGTAATGCTTCGGTGAATAGCTTCGCCTATATAGCAGACGGAGTTAATCCATGACCCAGAAAGTTTTGATGGCGATTTATCCCTTCGTTGATTGCCTGTCGCGAGGGACTGAAAGCAATCGCCATTCATCAGGAAATTTAGTCGCCCCGGAATTGAGGGAAAAAAAAACTATCGACAATTACCGATGTCTGGATTGGAGGCGAAACAAAATTGATAACGAATACGTGCACAATGCGAAAAAAAATAAACCAATCTTTAAAAATCAATTTTTTAAATGATAGCGACCGATTGGAATATGACAAGTAATTATATTTCAATATTTCAAAATTGAAAACTTTCGTTCTCGACTATCTTGAAAATGAAGCATAGGATAAAAATCATTAAATTTCTAGTATAGAATTCGTCATGAGACTTACATAGTTTTTTTTGCCACTTTTTGACTCAAGAATTTTATTTTGAGAGGAACGGGGCAAAATAGAACAGTAGAGTAAAGTGAGTGGATTTTTTTATGGAACGGTGGGACAAAACGGAAAATCTGCTTGTATCGATAGAGCGAAACAAGACATCCATGAGTCGTTGGAATATTACGTTTTGTGCTGATGGCCCATTTTGCCCCACTATTTCCTACTTGGCGAATATTCCTACCCTTTTTGACAAAAAAAAACTCTTCAGGACTCATGTATGATTTATGTAAGTAACATTTTTTGGTCAATCCATGATCTTCCGTCGTTTTCGTAAGTTCCGCACTCGTGTAAAATTGGCAAACTTCCTCGTCAAGAATTTATGGACATTTTATCTTCACCGATAAAACGCCAAATCCTCGCTCGATAAAAAACGGAATAAGATTCGATCACGCAGAAAGGGATAGTTCTTGAGATCAAATTCACCGACAAGTTTCTCGAGCCGGGACAGCTCGTCACGCTCTTTTCTTGTATCGATATAATCCTCTAACCGTCACGTAACCTCTGCCACTTCCGTCGGTCCTTCGCAATACTGTTTCCAGCGGAGCAATACAATTTATTCCCACTCGCTCAGTGCAGAGAGAATCCAACGGGACTCGAAGTTCCCGGGACAAAGTTCTGGCGGTTCTCGGCCCTCCACAGCATTGCGACCGACTGCAACTCACAGAAGTTGCATGCTGCCCTTTCGCTTTCGTGAGCGCCGATCTGCTCACTCTCGCTCCTTCTCATCCATTCCACCGAAACCCATATATTCCCTGTAGCTGTATATATTTTTTTCATTTCTCTTCTTTGGGGGACGTGGGAGACTTTTTTATATTTACTTTCTTTTATTTTATTTTTTTTTTTACCGCCAACCAGTGAGTAGAAAAAGAACGATAGGAGCAGACATAAACCGATGGGAAAACGTCGCCGGCCGTCGCGTGTATACTTCGGCAACAACTTTCGCGGCCAATTCCATCCCACTCCCATTTTCTCCTTCCTTCCCTCGAACCGGCTCGTCTGAGACCGCCCGCCAGCGAGTGAATTGAATTATTTGCGACGGTAAAGTTGTACGCTCGCTGTGTGGGGGATGCAAGGAGAGCTTTCACCGCACGGCTTGCGACCGGAAGCCCCTGTACAGCCGGGACGAACGAAGGTGGAGGGAAAGCAGAGGGCGAAAGGGAAGTGGGATAATGTTTTTTTTATCACGATCAATCGATAATTCTTAACTCCGACTGGAGCAGTTCAGATCCACGATGATCCCTATCTCGAAGGAAAGCGGACGTAACACGTTTACGAACGCTGTAAGGAGAAGAGTGTTGAAACAACAGATGCGGCTAAATTTATTCCGATAATGCACGGAAAGCTTGTTCCGATAATACACGGGGAAAATTTTTCTAAAATTGTGAAACGTTTTTTTACGGGAACACGCGTAAGACTTTTACCACGTGAGACACCCACGTGTGTGTTAAGCGTACTGTAAGCGTGTCGTAAGAACCTAAATAAGACTAATAATTCCGAAGCATGTTGCAGATAGCACCCTTGAATCTTATTCTTGGAAATCAATGAGAAACGAAAGGTGCAAAAAAAAGCGTATCGAAACATTGTTTTTCTTAAAGCTCAGGAACCCTCCGATACGAAACGGGGACGCTTCGATACGTTCCGAAGTTCAGCCGAGTAGATGCACGAATTAAAAAAAAATAATAATTCCCTAACTCCTACTTCTGCCGTCGTGGCTCCTTCCCTCCGTTTCGGTTCGTCTTTTTCTTTTTAACATAAAATACTTTGGCCTCACCTTATTGCCTCTTACATGCTCGAGCAAGCGAGACGCGAGTCGCGCAACTTTATCTAAAATTATTCTCCCCCACGGGAGCATAAAGGGTTGCTAAGAGCTCGCCGCAACGAGCGTAGCCGCAGACCGAGAAGACACGTTGTACCTCGCTGATGGGGCTGAAATAAACCGCGCTCCGCGAAAAGGGTTCCGACCTTTCCCGAGTCCGTCCTGCGCAATGAGTCGATTCCCCTCATCGGTGTGCACTCCGGTCGACACATTTACGTATGCATAATGTTTTCGCAGATCCTGCCTGACTGCTCGCGACGTTGCCCCTTGCACTATTACATGTGTATATGTGCACACCGTGTATAAACTTAAGGGTAGACCCTGTTCTCACAGCCGGTGATGTTACGCAGTGCACCGACTGCGTCGCCTCGAGAATCTCCGCATCCGCGCACCCCTAAGAGCTCGGAATTATTATGAAAGTCACTCGCTCACTCTGCCCTCTTTCCCGCCTCAATGCATACTGCAAAAGATGCGACGCTGGACGGGCTGTATGCGCACGAGGGGAAAATTAATGTACTCGCTGCGCTGCGTATAGAGTCGACTTAGGGTGAACCTCTGGAACGGACGAGGCTGCGAGGGAAACTGTGCATGCGACCACGGCCGAGGAGATATAGTTGTAGCCTTGGTAGAAAAACAAAGTGTACAGACTTGTTACTGATTTACCGTGTCATCCTGCCGCTTCGTGCGAAATTAAAATTTCTGAAATAAAATGAATGACCGCAGTTTGTTAAATACACTGACATTGTCAATCAATAGATAAAGAAAAATCGACAATTAGATCTCCAATATGACAAGCATAGAATTTAAGTTACCATCTGTTTTATTGGGTCATGGACCATTTTTATATATTATTATTATCATTTGGTTCGGGGTATGCGGGAACGTTATGTCAGATGCAATATTGCCGTTACTTTCGGCGATCCCACGCGTGAATTGACAATCGGCAGGAATCCTCGATGTGTTGGAGTGGATTGAAGCGGAATCGGGGCGTGAGCATGAACGATAGATATCGCAGCATAAAAATGGCATCCGAAGCCCGCCGTACGATGGGACGAATGTATGGCATTTTCATACACCCGGATCAAAGTCGAGCCGATTTATTCTCCGATATTGTCGGAGATGTACTGTGCGTGCGAATAATAGCACGTACGTGCCAGATGTACGTTGGGACGAAGAGATTTTCCTTAGTTACGCGACTGCACGTCAGTCGATCGGCTATGATAAATTCTTTTCCACGCGACAATCGACACTATTGGTATGCGTGTCGTCCGACCGGCGACAAAGTTGCGACATGAACTCTCGCTTCGACATCGCGGGTGGCACGCGAACAAAAACTCTGCCTTATGTGAGAAATTTTTTTATTTTCACGAAAAATTTCGTCGTCTTTCGGGAAGGACGAGAGACTAGCGCTACAAAGGACTGACGCCCTTTTACGATGACGATACGCGGAGTACGCATCCCGACATTGCTGCTCCTATGAAAGCCGGAGAGCTCAATATCAAGAGGCACGTGCAAAGAGTTGTTCCTTGGTGTTGAGTTCTCGAGCACAACAATTTTCTTTCACCGACGATTTTATGTTTTTACACATTAAAAAAAATTTATTTACTTTTCTCTAAGTTTTTTAGTCATGGGTGTTAATTTACCGACCTTTTTTGGGACATTAAGATGTTCTTGTTGTGAGAACGTTTAGGGCTCGATTGAAATTGCAATCTACATATGAGAAAAGATAAATAACATTTACTGATAATTCTTGACGACGAGTCATCAGCGAAAAACGCTCGCGGAGGTTCACAAAAAAAATAGACCCTCTGTCCAGCGCTTAAAAAAAATGGATTTTCATTTCGAATAGAGAATGTCCTAGTTCGTTGATACCCTCGAAGAAAAACAACAATCGAGTATGACTTTGTGAGCCTCTTGTAGTCGTACCACTGGTAAAAGTTACAAGGTGGCTCGCGGAGACGGAGCGGAGAAGAAAGTGGACGGGGCAGAGAAAAGCTTGCCGAACGAGGAAAGTAGGTCTCGTAAAATGCACAGATTGAAAACCGTGCAGGGACGAGGACGGGGAAGACGCGGGAGGATGAGGAGGAAAAAGTAGGAAAATAAGGTGAAGGGTGATATCAAAGTTTTGACGACGTACTTCCGCGTCGGTCTTTGCCAACCTTGTTCTTTCTCTACATCGCATTCGGCCTTTTGGTCGGGAGGCGCATGCAATATGCATGCTTCTCCGAGGCACGATAATATCGATGATTCTTTGCGTGTGTCCATCGAGGACGAGAGTCAAAACGATATTAGATGCCGCACGCGCCCCATCGACGTCGTATTTTCGCGTCGTCGAGATAATGATTTTTCATCGGACCTTTAACCGTGGAGGGAAAAAAAAATAAAATAGGTTTCGTTCTGCCGACAACTGAGTCTGTTTGTTTTCCGGTTCCATCGGTGCAGCGCCGGCGGAATAACAAAACGTCCATCCGGTTCATACGGTTTATTGATTCATACCGCTGGCCCGTACCAGGGAAAAGGTCGATCGAGTGTATCGGTGTGATATACGTGGGCGCGACGTCGGAGGGTAGGTTGAGAGAAGTGTGGCAGCAGCCGGAGATCTCGAGCGGCCGGAGCCAGTAGCTGATGGAAAATTCAATTGAATATCAACATTCTGTAAAATATGCTGAAAACGAGTGAACTCGAAGGAGCAAGGAAAGTGGCAGAGAAAATGGCGGTCTGATAAGACGGATGCAAGAGAGGTGTTCCAAGAGACCGATGGCTCGGAGTGTGTCTGGCCAGCCCGGCCCTATCTACTGGCGATGGAACTCGTATTAAAAATTTTTCATTACTGAGGATGTAAAAAAATTATTTTTCATAAAATTTTTTTTTCCATATTTACGAAAACGAAGATTCGCCTATGGAGTTACAATAGATTTTTCGAAAAACTAGTGATAATTTAAATGTTTTTAATTATCATGAAAAAATGATTTTTCAAAAAAGATTCGAGAGTCGATTTTTTTTTATTGACCTTTTTTTTTTTTTAATTATTCGCCCGATCGGTATCGGAGGTCTCGTAGATAAGAATATTACTGGCTCGACTAGAGAAAAGTTCAAACGCTGCTGGAACCAGTCGTTGATGGAAAATTCAATGGAATATCAACATTCTATAAAGTATTCTGAAAACGAGTGAGTCGAAGGAGTGAGGGAAGTGGCGGTCCGATAAGATGGATTGGAAACGTATTCGAAGAGAGCAGAGTAAAACTCGTTGGAGTTTCTCGCCAGGGCGACTCTATCTACTGGCGATGTAGCTAGGCTGATCGGACTGTTGTCGGATCTACTGGAGAAGAAGCGCGACAGAACCAAACACGCTCGAATCCACCGATACTTTTTCGGAGCCGATCGGGACTCAATTCTTATTTTCTCCGGCGAAGAAAATGAATGTTTTCAGACAGAAGAACCTGTTCGCAAAATTTTTGTATCCGAAGAAGTGGTGTGCAAGTTACTTTGAACCATTTTTCGCACGTAGAAAAATCAAGTTTCCCCAAAAAAGTAAAAAAAAAGTTCAAGTATATTTATTAATTATAATGTAACAATGATTCTTCGAATGACACTTTGATATGCTCATGAAAACCAATTTCCTCCATCAAGCAAAAAAAATCGAATTCAATCCTTATCGAAACATAACTCTTAATTATCACGTGAAGAATCGTTCGAATTTAATTTTTTCTACTTGATAATTTATTTTCAATTTTTTCTCAGATCGGTATTGAGCGCCTCGTCTAAGGAAATATGCCGTCTCGGACCTAATTTTCTTGTTTCTCATTCGTCCACCGTAACAGTACCGGAAGAGCCACCTTGGTTTAATGGAAGTGGCTTGCCGGGTGGAAACTTCGCAACTTCTTGGCGTACAATCGACGTCTGACGTAGGTCCCTTCCCGATTGAGGTCCGCGGTTCGGCTCGCGGGACAAAGAAGACTTTGTGCCAGGCTACAGGCTTTAGTTGAGGAATTCAAGAAACTCTTTTTTTTTATTATTATTTTTTTTCCTCCATCGCCAGGAAGAAAAGTCGGTCGTAAAAGCGCGCACCGCCTGTAGCTATGTCCACCTTCTATCTCGTCGTTTCCGTTCCTTCACTCCTCTCTTTCTCCCCCGTTTGAATTCTCGCTTTCTCTCTTTGCTCTCACTATTGACGGTTTGTCCGTAACGGAAGACTCTCCCTAAGAGCAGTACGGATTTGGAAACTAGTCCGAAGGATTGCAGAAACTCCGGAGCGTCGAGCTTCTCGATAATTGACTCTGTCTTCGGTAGCTCAACTGGCCTCGTTTCCGACTCACCCAATTTATCTCACCCTCCCCACCGCCTCAAAACGTATAGCAAAAGCCGCGGTATACTTTTCCCGGAGAGTGATCCAAGAAGGAGTTCTACAGCGCGGTTGCGGTTGTTTTTTTTATCCACGAATGCGCACAAGGCAAGGATGAAAGAGAACAACATTCCGTACGCGATTGAAAAAGAAGTGTAAAAAAGAAGTTCAAAGAAAAAGTCATTGGCCATTTTCTAAATATTCCATTTTATTTCTGTAATTAGGTACATTTTTTCGTATTCTATTTTTTCCTTTTTTATGAAATACATTTTTTTGCATTTATTTTCCATCAAATCGACACAAGTTTTTACCCGGATTCAAAATCCGGGCGGTTCGATAATCAATCATCTCTAACATTAATGTGAATATCGATTTTTATTTTTCTTGATCGTTTCTGTCGCGATTGACGTTCATTGGAAAATGACCGACGGTTATCGATGGAGAAACTCGCTGACTCGGCATTGTGTGTTTTGATCCGATCATGTCAGCGTGAGAGGACTTCGCACGCTCTGTAGCGTTTGTAAATAGTAGGCACACATTAAAGAAAAATGCTTTCGGTACGATTCGGTGCAATATTCACTATTTCAAAAGCAAAGTCTTCGGATGTTTGAAGTGAATTTTTAAGGGAAATCCTGAAACTATTGTCCACTCATTATCGGAATATCATTAAAATATTAATGTCAGATTTAAACTGTAACTTCCAGTCAGACTTTTCCAAAATAATCAAGTCACCTTAATAGAAAAAACCTTTTTTTTACTCCTAGAAGCGAAAATTGAATAAAGGAAAAATTCTTGCTCGTTGCAATGATTTGTAAAAACGACACTTACCATCGCTTAATCTTTTTGGTGCAAGAGTAAATGAGCGCGTGAAATCACGAGTTGTCTACACGTAGTCGAGAGTGCCATTTTTTATGTACGATGAGAGTTGTTGAAATGTTTTTTTCCCTCTCCTCTCATTTTTCTAGCCAGAAAATTCATTCAGCCCGTTATGAATAGGAATGAAGCGAGTGAAATTTTCATTCGCACAATTCACTCGAAAAACCGTCGGAATGAAATGGTTCGAAATCCAATAACGTTGATGGCATATACGGTATAAGTAACAGGTTTGGAAATCACATCAACCATGGACTGGGAAAAATTATAGTTCGGCAATGCGAGTGTTGGACTGCTAGAAAAAGTCCACGTGAGTATACACACGTACAAACGTACGAAAGTTCGCGTCGAAGTTGTTCTTCGATGGTGTGGGTGCGTACAGTGGATGTGTGTACGAAGAGAAATGTATAGGCGAGACGCGCTGACTGCGTGGCAATAAATATCGATAATCGATACTCCCGCACACCCCATTGGTCCTCGTGTGCCGCAGGCAAGGAGCTCGAGTGTTAGGATCCACCACGAATCCTCTTCTCCATTCTCCCTAACCATTCTGGTCCGTCCCTTTCAAAACCGGAAGTACCTTTTGCATTCCTATTAAAAAGCTTACGCTCCGGGTGACACTTTCAGGTATTCCTATAAAGCGTGGGCGATAAATTTTAGAGCTTCGTTCCTTCTGTTTTTTTCGGGGTAGTCATTTGCCGCTGTAAGTACTTTGGCGGATAAACGTTCTGCACATTGCCGGATTCAATTATTATTTTCTTCTTGCGAGGCTCCATTTCAGAGCTGCGAGTGTCCGTAAGTTGATGCGATTTGTTCCAGTCGACACACAGATAAAAAAAAAATTCTCCTGGGTGAAACAGTTAACTTTGATGTTAAATGAAATGTCAAATTTCGATAATTTTTTTCTCGTAAACTGTTTTTATAATTTTCCAGGCATGGAAGAAAACGCGAGTTGGCGACGGATTTCGATCGAAATAACGGCAAATTCTTACCTTCAATCTGGAATTTTTCCTAAAGCAAAACAAGTTGTGATAAGCGATCATAATTTTTCTTAGACGATTTTTAATTTTTATCATATTTTTCTCGACCTGTCCCAAGACCGTTGATAAGTGCACAAAAAAATTATTCGAAAATTCGCAATATTTTTGTAGCTCCGTTTACGAAAAAGCTCGACGTTTGCATTACGTGCGCGAGGACGTTATGAGCACGTCTTAGAAAAAAATATATCCAGGTATATTTTCTTAAATAATCTCACGTTTCGTCACGTACCCGTTGTACAGAGCGACGTTGATGCGATATCGAATATCCGTCCGGGATCGATTGGCTTCGGCAGGTATACGTGCTGCAGCGGGACATTTAAGTCACGAAAGCTTCTTCGAAGACGGCATCGAATTACTCGAGAGAAGCACGAGTCTGCAGGCCGGGAAAGCGGAAACGCGTTGGGTGCTGCGCGTATCCGTGAAACCATTAGCGAGCTTTGTAACCTCGACTATTAGCGTTGTCGAGTGTAATCCAAGCTCTCGACAATTCGTCGAGATGTTTTACCTATAAAAGCATCCCGATGAATGGCGGAGGGAGAAGACGCTCGGAGTTATTGCAACGACGAAGTGAAACGATGCAAGAAAGAGCGCGGAAGGAACAATTTGTAACTCGAGACTTGCGATGAAAAAAAAAAAGTCTTGCAGATCGCGGGGCTCGGTAATGGTTTCTCCTACGAAAGACCACTGTCACAACTTCGTCGGCGTTGTTAATCCTAACGAGAGCGAAAATAACCCTGGGCAAAGATCCGGCTTCCTCGATATTGAGACATTTCACCGCTGGACCGGCTAGCTTCTAGGAAAATTATCGTAAAAAAATAATCAACCCGAATTGGGACGAGGAAAAGTTTGGATGTCTGCGGATGAACTTCTCCGATAGAAATACAGTGCGCCCGGGGTGATTCGTAATTTGTGTCGCGACGTGGAAACTATTGTCGCTCCGTCGTTACCCGAAAAGTATTGTGTGTCACCGCGCAATTACGAGTTGGTGAACATTGAGAGGTTATTTTTTGAGCAATCATTTTTACGACGAATCTTTGCGACGTGGATATAATCTGAAACGTCTCGAAGCTAATTTCGCAGTGGTTTCCGGAGACTATGAATAATTTTCATCGTTACTGCTTGAAAATAGACAAAACTAGTTGAGAGGTAGAGCGACCATAATTATCAGCAGTAAAGTAATGGGGAAATGAAGAGGTGGACAAGTTCGCGACTTTAACATGAAATATCGTTTTGTGCAACTGCACAGAACCATAGTCGAAACAGCGATAAATTGTCACGACGATATATTTTCGTTTTTTTTTTTTTTTTTTTAAGAATAATCCTTATTTGCAAACCAATCTTAAAAAAGCACCAGGGCTCACTTTATTCGTCAATCGTTGCGAATTCTATCTCTACCAATTCACCGAGTAGATGAAAAAAATAGTCGTGGTCGTTTCAAAATCACGGTAGGTTTTTGTGGGGAACGAATGCTTTTTTATTTTTGAAACTCAACAAGAATGTAGTATCATAAAAATTTCAGCAAGCAATTTTTCAATAAAAAATTTTTAATCCCAGAAAAATGAGAATTCGACTAGGACAATTGGCTTGTGGAAAAATGAACAAACAATTAACGCGACTGACCGAGCCAAAAAAAAAAAAACTGACACACATTCACGGAAAAGAACGCGAGGGCGCCAGAAGCCGAGAATTATTACAGCGACAAAAGAAGCGACAAGAACTTAATTAATAGTGCAAACATCGAGTTTCAGTTTTCTGACCCAGCTCGGATACAATCCACGTGCGTGCATGCACCGATGATGCAGTCGGCAACTGGATAGCAGCCGGGCGTGCAATAGCACGCTACTCCGCACACATACATGCGCTCTTTACATCGAAGAGGGCGAGAGTTTGCACGAGAGCGTCCTGCATCGGGACACGCGCGAATCTCACCCCTGGCTCGTACGTCGCGCTTTCCACCGGCTCGGCCGACTCTGTCCGGCGAGGCTATACAATGCCCCCTCGTGATATATTTATTTAATAAACGTTCCCCGAAACAGGACTCGGCGAAGTTTAAATTAAATTTATTCAGTGAAAACATTGAGAGAGAAAGAGAAAGAGAGAGAGAGAGAGAGAGAGAGAAAGAGATACGGAGAGTGAGTGCAGTGAAATTCCATATGTAGAGCGCGGCGGAGCGGGCGAGGATACTGTCGGTATGTTCGCAAATCCGAATCGCCCATGTTTGCGCGTGGAAAAATAGAGCGGCGCATGCTAAATAAAATAGAGCTCCTGTGAGCTGGTGTGAGAGACTAAGAATTACAAAAAAAAACAAAGAAAACAAAATATTATAAAAAAAAAAAAACAAATAACAAAAAAAATTATATTCAGTTTGCACCGGAATAAAAGCGTGCCGCTGGGAGATGGGAATAATATAACGAAGTGTAAAACTCCGGGGAAATGCGAAAATGTACCTGGAGAGCGGTGGTGTGCGCAGGAATTCGCGGCTGCTATGTACCAACCTATTTCTCTGATCCGTATATGCCGCTTTGTCATCCGCCACGCCGGCACTTTCACGGCAACGGAAATGTGTCAAATTCGAGCGTGTGCCATATCCTGTGGCGCTTCCACATTTTCTCGATACACACGTATATTTCTATACATATATATAACCATATAAATGCGTGCGTTGGTGAGTTCGCTGTGCGTTCGTAAAAATTCTGCTCGCCCCGACTATTTTATGACAAACCGCACAGCGAACGTGCGAGTGCCATACCCGGATGAGACGTGTAATTTTTATTATTTTTTTTTTTCGCAGCGTGTTGTTGCATCGATTTATTTCACGGTCGGCAGAAGCGCGATTCGCTCAACCGAGAGAAGCCGGGAATATTTTCAGCGTAACTTTTTAAAGGCGACAAAGCGATAGGCGAATGTCGGGTAATTACAGGGATGATGTGACCATTTTTTTTAACAGGAAACCTCGGTAATGTGGAGTGACAGACATTTATTGAAAAATGAGGGGTCAAGCGACAGCGCAAATATTGGGCTCGAGTGTGTTATGAAATTCGTCCGAGTATTACAATGGATTCAATTTGCCAATTAATTGCGGCAGTATTTAAGAAGTTAATACTGTTGATCACCAATCACTCGGAATACTTATAAAAATTAACTTATGCATATATATATATATATGTATACCTTCTCGTTTCCTCTCAATTTTTTTTCTTAATTGAGCTTTTATTTTTCCGTCGGGTCGAGCTGTTGTTTTCTGTCAGTTTTGTATCTAAACGTCAGTCCCACATCGAGTTGTTATCGTGTTGCGCTCACATTGGAAAAACACCAATCAGTGCACATTGAAATTTCAATGCAAATATATTTAAATTCTGACGAGTCGAAAAATTATTGCAACGATTTTACAGTATACATTTTTACACAAATTATTGAGCGAATAATATCCAGAACTCATCTCTTTTTCACATCCATCTTTGTCGAAGTGTCACTTGGCCGTAGCACAATATCTCGTGGCTTGTTTGTAGCGAAATCGATGCGACGCGATGTAACCAGCGTGTTCGCCAAAGTGCCATGCAGACTCAGAGCACGGTGTGACGATTACACGCTCCGGAAGGTAACCACTCCACATCAATCTGACCCCGGTCCGGTTCTCCAGCTTCCGACAGATCACAGTCGAACACGTCATTCCGGCCGGAAGCGACTGTGGACAAAAAAGGGCAGATACAGGAAAACGGGATGGAAGCAAAGCCACGAATAAAAGCCGAGGCTTCAATTCTGTCCGATCGAAGCCGAGCTCGGGAGCCGATAATCGTTATGTTACAACTTCCGAGCCCTACGAGCCGTGGCTCGATCTCTCTTTCACCCCGTTCTACAGATATACCGTTGGCTCTTCCGCAACACGTTGCAGTCCGACGATACGAGACAACGGGCATCAAGACCGCAGGAATGTTTCAATGCAGCGTTATGTTATCGACATGCGATGTCTGTTCGCGACAATTTTTTTACCTGCCACGGAACACCACTGAAGTCGACGCCAGTCCCGCAACCCCACCTTCTACGCCATCGACAGACTCGCGGACGATTTCGGAAGCTTAAATTCCGCTCGGAATTAATTTTTTGGATTTCATTGCCAGCTCGTTCGAGTGGACTTTGCGCGGCGCACGACCGAGCCGTTCCAACTTGACTATATTCAGTCTAGGGATATCGTAAGGGTCGTGTTTTTAGATAAAATCAACTTCTCGTCTATCTGAGATTGGATGTTTTAGCCGGGCCGCTGTGGATCACGACACTCGGGAATCTTGGATATCACGTGTTTACGGTGGTCTTTGGGCGCTGATGGCGGCGAGGCGTTGGTTGTACAGCTTGAAAGCTCAACCTCCGTTGGGGCGTACAGTGGACACTCCACTTAGCAAAAGGGGTTAGTGGCCACGCTTCTCTCCCTCTATCTTTCGCTTCACTTTGCCGCGGTTTCCCTAGCGGAAAGCGAGTTTCACCACGCAAGCTTTTCGACGCCGTCCCAAGTCGCTCCTGCTGGGTTAGCCATCGTCTTGCGCAGCTCACAAATGTCTATCCACCCGACTGTTTTGCATCCCCTTAAGCCTCGATGACTTCCGCCAAGTTCGACACTCGAGTCACCGAGTTTCGCGCTCGGTGGCATCTCGAAAGTTATTTTTATCGATACCAACCCCGAAGAGAAACATAAAAACAAGAGGCGATTGATTCGAGGAGACACGACGAGGAAACGAATCGACCGTTGTATTCCACTTTTGGAATATGTAATTTCTGTTCGAAAATAGTAGCTCAATTCCGTGCATTCGGTCAATTACCAATAATGTGCCTTATCAACGGAATTGGATCTGTGATTTCTGCCAAATCCGATATTCGAAACATCGAGTTTCCATTCGGTGAAATCTCGCGAGATATTTCTATCGATATCAGCCTTCAGAAATAGAAGA
Organism: Listrodromus nycthemerus; assembly: GCA_963978505.1. Classification (NCBI taxonomy): domain Eukaryota; kingdom Metazoa; phylum Arthropoda; class Insecta; order Hymenoptera; family Ichneumonidae; genus Listrodromus; species Listrodromus nycthemerus. Next base: position 2,873,259 of record OZ021679.1, read on the forward strand.
AAGATGCGAAGCTGTTGTTTCGAGAGGCGACGAAAATCGTCCGGAGAAAGTAATTCATCCTTCGGGTTATAAAGTCATCTAAAAGTGGAAACCGGGTTTCGTACACTTACCGATAATATTTACTGCCATTAAACCTTTTTTAGTTGGGTCGGAAAATCGGGAATAATTTATTGAACCAAGGAATTTGTATTTATAGATAAATCGTATCGATTCACAGTATTAAAATATAATTTTAATTATATCAAATCCTATTCCCTGTAAATATTGGAAAGGTAGGTTGAAGTGACAGAGCCCTGCCATGAATTGATTGGTCGGCCCAGTCGAACTCCAGAGTATTTATGAATGACTATAGCTGGACCACTAAAATTGCAAGCAAACGCATCTTCAATTATTCTAGGATCGGGTGGAAATTAACGAAAACTATAAATGGTATCTTGCACACTCCTTTTACGTTATTCTAAGCGCTGTAGAATTTGCTTCTAGGTTCTAATTATTCTCAGTCTCCCTATGAACTTCTCTTAGCGCTTGATCATTTCCACAATCCCTAAAAGCGCTTCAGAGGACTGGACGATCCTAAATTCACAAAAGGACTCGTCCAAGGCTCTGATTATTTTAATCCTCCAAGCTCAGCCTCCCCAGGAGCCGTTGTCGGTGCTGGCTATTTCACGTAACTCTTCCACCGAATATAAATTTTCCCAGGAACAATCGTAGGCCCTGATTTTTTGAAAATGCTTCTCGGGTCAAAATTCCCCGCCGGGCAGTCTATGGCCATTACGTTGTTGCCACACTCTTTCACTTAAAAGTTTTGCCAAAGATGTTTTCGCATGAAAAAAAGCAGCTGGACAAAATCGCAGAAACGAGAGAAAGAAACGACAAAACGGTTTAGTATGTGTCCAGTATCAAAGCGGAAATTCCGGCGCGATAATGGTCCAAAGTTAACACTTTCCGCGGCGCATCACCCTTGCAGTGTCCATGGGCTCCGGTGAACTTTTCCACAGCCATAGCCCAGCTATCTTTATGGGTCAGTTTGTACGACACTTTATATTCCTCTCGCCTGTGCCATAGTTTTTCATTCCGATTTTTTATTTTTTTTATTCACCTCGCAATACCTTCCGATTTAACGATCCAGCGGATAGGTCTCTCAATTTACGAAGCTACGAACCAGGCCGAGCCGGAAAATCGAGAGATATCGAGGATTTTATTTAATTAATTGGTGGTGGAATTTTTTTTTACTGAACGACGGATTTACGATCATCGTGCCGTCGAAAATATTGCGAAACCACTCCTCGACGTGTTGATAAGAGAAACAGATTTTGCACGAATATTTTTTTGAAGTATTTTCTCGATAAGTTTTTTTTGCTGCAAAATTGGATATCTTCGCCAAGTGTCACTTGCTCGTTCACCTTCAGGGGAATATTCGAGCCGAGGAAATGATGATGGAACGGTGGGGCGCAGTTGGGGGACGGGCGGTGAGGGGAAGTGCGGAGTTCGGTGGAGACGGACGGCGAAATTGGCAAATTCGTTAGACCTCGGCGTAATCGTGCGAGAAAATCGTGACAAGGACGATCCAGATTTCGTCACCGTCGCACTTCTAAACTTCGGAAGAATTTCGTCAGAAAATTAAACTTTTGCGCTGTAGGACGGCTTTTTCATTCGCAAGAGAGAGTTTTCAAATTTACGTAAAATTGTCGAGACGCGAGAAAAATAAAAATATAAAAAAACATGTATGAATAAACGACAGAAAGAAACGTGAAAAAATTCCATGCACAATGCAGATCTAAGATGGGTAATGATCGAGAATAAAAAATGTTGATGCGACGTGGCGCAAGCTCGTTCAACACTGAAGCCAGCGTACCGGAATTGAGATTGCCAATTCGTTACAGCTCGTGGAGCTTTCTCACATCGTGGACTTTTCCTACTCCTGCTTATACTGTTGCTACTGCTATTACTTTTATAACAAGTCACTTTACTTAAAAAAATCTTTCTCACGCTCGCGCGCATTTTCGTTCATTTTTTTCCAACGTAATACACGTTCCGCGTGACAGAAAAAAAACGCGTTGTAAAATTAATAAAATTGGTAAATCCTCTTACTCGATCATATGATTGACATCTGAAATAATTCACTGTTATTTTACTGTGAAAGTATTTTAATTCCAATCACTAAGTCTAACAATAATTTTTTTTAACTTGTATATTTCATCTATCGTATCGCAGCTTCGATTCACTTATCTTCCAGCTGTAGATGAAAATTTTAACAGAGACAATCCGCCCAGATTTCCTCGATCTTCCATAAAGATAATTCACAGTAAATTTTTTTGCGTATTCTTTTTTTTTCCTAACAAACATTAGTCTTTACCCTCTCTGTCCCTTTTTCTCAAGCAAATCACCATTCGACTTCGAAGCTTATGAATTACTCGTGTTGGCGTATTAGTTACCCGTACGCCAGCGTATCTGCGTTACTACGTTGCAGGAAAAAAAAAAAAGTAGTATCAGCATCAACAGCAGTGATACCGGAAACGCAAGCTCGCTTTCCGCTCGAGGATTTTCCCTCGGCAACCCTCTCTTTGCTCACAGCCGCTCCGCCTGGCAAACATTTGCGCTTCCGACGTAGACGCCAAGCTTGCTCGCTAAGTCGCACACCACCGATCCTCGGATCGTATCTCTATCAGAGCTTCAGAATCCGTTCTTCCGTGTCCAATCACAAATTCGCAAAAATACACGCACACAGACGCGCTGACGTGTATCCATCGATTTTTTAGAGCCGTAGTTTGGCCTCGATAACGACGTTCTCGATTACGCCACCGTGAGCCTCCCAAGACTCACCACGGTGATGAAATAGTGTCAGTGAGATGGACCCCGGGGTGTCGTTAGCCACAGAGATAGGGAGCAGTGGTCCTTCGATCAAACGTTCTCGCTTGCTCACCTCCGCTTCTCCACCTGCATAATGTCTTCAGCTGACTGGCATAATCATTGGAAGAAATTGCGGAACGTGACATCGTGCCCTGACGAACTTTGGAAAAGACCGAACAATTACGTAACAAGATTTTGTCCATGCGTTATCAGGCCTCGATGAAATACCCAATGTAACGCCTGAAACAATGCATGATTCAATGACTAGTGCGATGTCTACAGCGATTTTTTGTGCGATTCTTCATGCCATTCCTGTTGCATTGATACTGATACAATACCCGATGTAAATTCCTACCAGAGACGAGCTCGTTTCACGCGCTACACAACGTTTTGTAAATGTTGATCTTTTGCAACACCAATGTTATTTTCCTTTCACCGGTAGAATTTCGAGGAACGTTTCCGATTACTCGACGACTGCTCGCGACGCGAAAACATTTTGTTTCTATTCCCTTCATTTTTAATCCTCAGAAATTCTTCGAATCAACTTGCGAAGTGACGTTATCGAGGTGGAAGATGAATGAAACGCTCGCTGATGATATTTTCCAGTGTCGAGTATCCAGGCAAGCCCGCCGAGACGACGGGAAAGAGAAAACCCCCGAGCGATGGTTAACGACCTGGAAGAAATGCTCCTTCGGGATCACAGCGAGCCTCTCACCTGCCGCTCGTTACTCGACCGTGGGTGGGATCCGAAATATCTTGCCTCGCAGCCCCGAATCTCCGCTCTCGAATTTTCTGGAGGCGCCGTCATACTTTATGGGACAGAAATTTATCGCCTGTAGGCTTTGCGCGGACGCGCGCTTTGCACGTCCGGCGTTGATGGTAAATATGAAAATTGAATGAGCTGGGACGAGAAGGTTCACTCCTTCGGGCGGGAACAAATCGCCAAAAATTGGGGACCGAAAATTATTTACCTCACGCGAAGCATTAACCGCATGACGGGACGTCGATCACTCGCTTGACCGTCGCCCTCGATCGCGATCCGAATCGCAACGAAACGTCGCAAACCATGGTTAAAAAACTATTTTTGGAAGTGTAACGCAGAGCTTGCATCGCGGTGTGGATAACACTGGTCGAAAAATATTTTCTACCCCCCCTCCCCGCGACGTTTGTTTATCTGAGCGCAGTCATCGATGACACCGTTTCGGTTTATGTATCGCTGCGTAACAGGCTGTGGTATTTCTAGCTCGGGGAAGGGATATAAATTACTTTGGTCGTGGTTATGCTGCGTGGACTGACGCGAATTTATGTTGACGATGGCAAAACAGTATTTAATGTTCGTTACGGGAGGAATGTCTCGTTATGCACTGGCAACGGCGGAGCGAGAGTGTGTGTCGTCGCGTTACACGCAACGCGAATTAGGTATTAGTGTTCGCGATCTCTCACACTCTCTGCCGCGACTTCGCGTTGGTCAAGGTGTTGACAAATGTCGACGGGTTGGTCGGCGAGTAAATGTTTGTAATGCATTAACGGCGCCGAGTTCGCGCGATCCAGCCAGGAGATTCGCGCGACGAAAAGTCATAGCGAAAGTTCCGCCTCGGCGAGAAAGAGCAAAAAGCAGACCGGAGTAAGATGGTGAAAATATATCGTGTAAATAAAATAGGATTACGATTCGGGGATGCAAAAGTCAATGGTCCGAAATTTGATGCGAAATTAAAGCCGTTGATGTCGTACTTGCGCACAGCTGAAAATTAAACGAAAGTTCCCTGACAACTTGCTTAAGAGCGGGTCTTAATGCTGCGCAATGTGGAAAGTCAACCGAGGTCGATGGGTTGACCGCTTTTTGGAACGTTTCGTTAATGTTTCTGGGATCTACAGCTACAGAAACATCATCGGGAGACAGTGTGCATTGGGGAAAAAATTAAGACTCTACATCAGGAGTCAGTAAGCTTCTGCAAAGACTTTTTTGGAACCTCATCGAGGAATTTTTGAAGGTCCGATTTGAAGCTCAGAAATGTATACCAGACAGTCGATGTTGTTTTTAATTTTTTAATATTAATCGATACCTGATTCTGGGCGTTAATTTCTACGCCATTATATCGTGGGCAAATTTCGTGTCACGTTTCTATAAATTCTGTCCCACTTCGGGTTAAACCCAATGTCGGATTCCATGCCACGTGATAGAAATTTCATCGAACCATCTCGAACACGATTCGTGACACGAATCGAGGCGGAGATTTTTTAATCCGCACCCGACGATCCGACATTGATCTTGCCAATAATCCCACGATCGTCATCCGCGCCATCTCAGATGTCCGACTTTGAACTTTAGCCTGTTCACGCTCTATCGGTTCGCCCTGTCGCTTGCGATTAAAAAGAAAGAGGAAATTACATTAATTGAGTTTATAACCGTGAAAACTGGGTGATCACGCGAGCGACCCGGTGCGAATCGTGTCAGCTTGGCCAGCTGGCTCGGGCTGGCGTGTGTCCCACTGAGGGTACGACCGCCAAAGCTGCCGAGAGAGGAAAAGTTATATGCGCTCAGCCCCCTCCCGCTTCATTTCAACGACAGCAGACACAGCCTTCGCCGCCCATACCCGAACAGTTAAGAATAATTATTATTTACGCCCTCGTAACTCCCAGCGAAATTACCAAAGATTTATAGTATGTCGCGAGGCTGCACGCCTGGCCACGGTGAAGGCCCGACTGCCGTCGCATCCCGTTTGAAACGTCACGTACCACAATGGCTAATTAAGAGTTACCGGGGAGAACGGCACAGGCCCGGACAGAAATTTCACCGGGCAAATTGCGCATAAACAAACTCGCTACTGCACGATTCACCATCGGTTGATAAACTCGCCGATACCGTGACTCGTTGGCTCTGTTCATGTTTCCATAAATCATTAATTAAACATTCCGGTGCGTCGAGCCGTCTTCAACGACCATTGAGATATTTCCCTGTTTCACTCATTCCGGTCACATTGTCACCAGGTTTGTAACGACGATCGCTGAGACAAACAATTGTCCTCGTTGCGGATGGACGATACGTCATCTGTGAAGATTTTGGTTTTCATGAAATTAAAGCCAGTCAAAGTTCACCAACTATTCAGCGATGTGCAATGGTTCTGTAACTATCTTCGGTGAAATCGACATTGCAAAGATTGCAGCAGAGATCGTGAAATAAAATTAAAACGAAGCTCTCGAAATGGACGAAAAAAAATGAGCAACAACGACGGTGGAACAATTCGCGAAATATAAAGTGTTGTAGGTCGTTGTATTTTGCGTCAACGCCCGAGTCGGCTCTATCAGATCGGAGCCTATATTATCGGTAATCGGTCGTGAATAATTTGTTCGCCCATTTGCGTCGGTCTCCCTCGATTTCAGGGTCGACGTGGCCAACGCCGTAATTTCTCCACTCGCTCCAAGCTCGGACTTTGCCTTCACACGATCGCACACCGTATCTCTCGTTTTATCGTGTGAAACGTCCGTGTGTACTGTAAATGGCGTATGATTACCGGAGACGACGAGTTCTACGTTCGCGGCTTTGCTTCTGACGAGAACGCTCGGTGTCTCCCTCAATATTCCAGGATCTCCACCTAACACCGTTCTTCGTCGTTCTCCGACTCGCTCGCCCTCTCCCCGTTTACTCGTGGATGTTTGTCCAACATGGTACGCCGAGATAAACAACACGTCAGCACGCCGCCGGATGCGAAGCTTTGCCGGGTATTCTCGGATCGCAATCGACCCAACCGCTTGGAAATTTGTCATCAACGTCGGCAACCGTCCGATGTGTGGACCTCTTCCTAACGTTGATTCCACTGGCGAGACGGAATCGGCATAGATAATGCTAATTAAATTGCTTCATTCGTTGGATCTAATTGACTTTGACCAGCGATGTGGTACACCGACAACAGCGTTTCGTGGTTGGGGGCATGCTTCGTCGATGAAGGAAGGTTCTACCACATTTCCGTCCCCGCCAGATGCAACTCTCCCGAATTACAAGTCAACCGTAGCGAGCTAATACAAATGTACTAACATCCTGTTTATTCGGAAAATATAAATATAATCGTTGAAAAATTATTTTCATTATGGATCCGGGGGGGCAGATGAATAAATTTACTGGCGAAGTGACTTGCTTGCGGTTTCGATCTGAGTCCCCATCGCCTTCACCGACGATGATCGAAATCCTTGCAACGTCCTCTAATTTCATCCAAAATATTTTGATGGAGTTATTATCTCTCGTTTCTCAAAATAAGGAATTAACGAAAATTCAGCTCAAACATATTAAAGAATATTGCTAAAATGTATTCGTTAAATATTCATTTCGATGATCGTACCTGAGGGATTGATGTAAATAAGTAATATACTGGAATAGAAAATGAATTATTTACCGGAAATTACTACTAGGACCTCCGCCAGAAAATAACTCCATCTGATTCGAAAGTCGCCAATATAATGCTGCCTGGAAATACCTCTGCCAGTTCGAACAGCAGCTTTCAACTGCACCGCGCTGAAACCCTACCAAAGTCAACACCTCTGAGATTTATTGATTCGAGTCGATAATGTAACAATAATTCCGTACTTGTCGAATTACCGTCGGTAATATATTTGGAACGATTGCTCGATTCACCCGATTTATTCTATCCGGGTATTTATATCGGCTCAACGACAAACTTGTCTACCGTCATAATGGCTCACTGCGCCTCGCTGGATTTAACTGTACGGTATCGGCAAATCAAGCCCGCTCCATATATCATTGATTCGCGTGCTAATACGATACATATTTCCGGCGTCGAGCAATGCCAAAGACCGTCTCGCCGGGGTTCAATTTGCAGTCGACTCCGTTTGAGATTAGGATTTAACCGCATTGAGATTCAAGCATCAACCGCAAAGTTCGTTGATCCGACGAGTCAGTTAACCAGCGCGAGTGTTGGCAAACCCGAACCGTCTAGAGCAAGGAAGCAGCTTAGCTACCATGAGAAGGTTACAAAAGTTGAGGTTAAAAAAAAAAAAAAGGTGCAATTTCGAGCTGTTTTATCTTAACTGCCGAGGGGTTTTTCGCGACTCAGTCTGACGAGCGTTCTATCGGACGAGTTCGTGGGACGTAGTTGAAGCGAGAAAGTGATGTACAGAACGAGCGAGCGAGAGAAATGGTAAGAAGATAGTTAGTATGAGGAGACATTAGTGGCAGCAACTGGGGCAACCGGTGAGCTTTACCGAGCGATCCTCCAGTCCTCGAATGCCAGACCAACAGAGACAGAGCAGCGGCAGAGCAGCCGCTCTCAGGGTCCCCTCGGCTCTACCTCTTGCTCGTTCAGGCGCACCGCGTTTCCATCCCGCGACTTCCATCTTCGCGCACCTCAGCGGGAATCAATAGTGAAACGCGCCCCCGGTGTACCTGCGGAGTGAGTTTCCAGGCGACAGTCGCTTCGGTTCTCTGCACGTCCTGTCATCTTCGTTCTTCCTGCGTGAATAAACGTCACCGGGCTCTATGTGCGGATCCTGCAGGGCGTCATTGGCGTGGCAATGTCGTTGGAGGAGGTCGAACCAAAAAAAAAAAAAAAATTTCCTCCCTTTACGGACCTCTTCATCATCTTCTTCATGAATGTCAACCGCTAGGGGAATTTATATCGAGGTCCCGATGGATTGGTTAAACGAACGGGGAGGCGGAAATTCTTCGGAGGTTACGCAACAAGTGTACACGAGTAGTAATAAGTATTATGATGAAGCGTATTCGGCTTTGGAGCGGCTGTTATTCATTCGAATCGCGGTTAAATGTCTCGAGCACCGACCGTTTAAAGACTCCTCTCCGGCAAAATCGCATAAAGATTCTGGGTACGTTTCTCAAGACAGATCTGCTCAACTTCGCGTTCCGTTATTCGTGAATGTCCACTGCTGATGAGTTTTTTTTATTACCAGCTGAGCATTCGATTCTTTTCTCGAGATGCGTTTTGTCTGTTTCGAAATTAAAAAAAATCAGAGCAGATTTGTGATTGAATTGAACCCTAAACTGAGAGCAAACTGGAACATGAGAATACTAATTTCAGTTATGGATATTTGTAGATACTTCTGAAATTTTTAAGGATTTAACGGAATATGTCAGAACTGCATTAAAAAATGTACCTATGAGGTCATTCCAGTCATCGCATTGATATCGTGTGATATGGTAAAATCTAATATTAGTAACGTTACGTTCAAGACGCAGATGGCTCGTGGCACGTTAATGTTCCTGGTCAGAATATTAGAGCTCCGCATCAGGATCAGATAAAGCCGTGACTAGGTCTTATGAGAACCAGATTTAACCCTCTGAAATTTCCTGCAGCGAGCTCGGAAAATATCGTACATTGGCCGTTAAAGGATTAAACTATGGACTTATCAACGCCGTAATCTTATCAGACCGTGCCCTGATCTTATCTATGCTCGATAACGCTCTAAAATTTACACCAGCGAACACGTTGAGTGTCGTTTCACCGAGCGTCGAGGAACTAAAAAAAACACGGCCATGCCACGCATTAAGATTGTCGCCAGTGTACGGATACGAATTTCAGGTCTCGATTAATGCACGCGGAGGAAAACGTGACTAATATACAAGCTCGAACAACAAATCGATTCAACGATGCCTCGGTGACCTCATTTTGCTGGCCTCGTTGCTGCTGGTGCTCCTGCACACTCCCGGAGCCGAGGAACTCTCGTCTCATTCACGCAGCCGCCAATTATACCGCCACCCTTCCGATACCTCGAATCTTACGTTGCCAATACATTCGTCCAGTTATCGACCACCATTGAGGGACCGTCGCAATGAAAGAGGCATAAAAAGTTCCGTTTCGTCAAAAGTGAGGAACGAGCTTCGTGTTTTTCGATCAATTCGTTTCTAACTGGGACACCAAATTTCGGCTACCTTGATCGTGGAACCCGTCACTGTGCACACAAATCACGGGCGAAATTCGATAAAAATGTCCAATCATTTTTTTCACGTTTGATTATTACATCTAATTTTCTCGTTACGTTCCGTTTTGCCACACTGTCCCATCTCGGCCCATCGCTCCATTTTGTCCTGCTCTTCCCCGACGGTAACTCGCCGCTTTTCGCGGCTCAACAAATACACCCGGACAAGGCAGAGCGACGAAAAACTTATCAGTGGTCTGCGTTTCAGACGGCTCCCGTTTTCACCGTGGCGAAACGATTGTCGAGGTCCGTTTTGCCCCAATCTTCCGTTTTACTCAACTCTTCCCAGTCGCTGCAGCACGCGACCATTCCATTAGCCCGCAGAGAGCCGGCTTTTGAATTCAGGAGCGTATATTGGCTGGGCGGAGAATTCATCAAGATTTCAGATCGTCCGAGCTCAATGGGATCGATGAGAAACTGCACGATACCGGGTTGCCTCTCGCTTTCGCGCGAGACTCGGAGCGTTGTGCGATGAGGGCGATGAAAAATTCAAGAACAAGCCAATTACACTGTACCGATGCTCCAAATCAATTGGCAAAGGAGGTGGAACGGAGCCGGTGGCGCTCGAGTTACTTGGATTCCGGTCTCGGTCGATGGTTATACGCAAGGAGCCTCGAACCATCGCGGACAATTTCCTGTGATTAAACCGACCCTCGTCGACCGCAGCCATGTAAGCTCGCGGTTCACCATACCGGAGAGATTCACCTTCGTCGTCCTCCTTCGTCTTGTCTTCATCATCCCGGCTACGAAGTAGCAGAGTGCAGAGTGCCTCGACGATATGCCAGATCGAGCTCACGCTGACTCGCTCCGCAGTTGCGGAACAAGCGCAGCAAGCTTCGAGGAAATTAACTTTTCCGTGTTACAATACCAAAAGTATAGACGAGGGGCGAGATAAGGGCGATGACGTCAGGGTCAGGAGGGTAAGAGGGGAGGGGAAGGGGTTGGTTATCGTACGCTCTAGGAACGATCTGTGCAGAATTACCCACAACGAGTTTCGTGCTTCCCAAAGCCGTTAGAGTCGCTCGGCTGAAACGGGAAATCAATGAAGTCTCGGGGGTAACTGTGACGGGTTGTAATCAGCGTGATAACCGATTTTCGGCATTTTAGACACTGGACGGGCGTCGAGTAAATTGGATAGGATATGAAAGTGTTGCGTTTGCACGTTTCCGTTTGCGCGTCCGACTAATTGCCCCGGATTCGTTTTGACGTTGAAGCGGGTCGTTGCACGAAGGTCGATAGCCCTGAAGCGAGTTGATAGCTTTCGATATAGCGGATGTGGAACGTTTCGAGCGCGTGCGTAGACCTCGCCGAGCTGTGAGCCGGCAGGTTATAGGGTAATGAGGGCTGATATCGTTTCGGTATTTTTCCGCAGGCAAAAATATTTTATCTTTTGATTTTTTTAAATTTTTTCTCATCCGAATTTTTACTGTTTAATTTGCGAAGGACTCGCGCAGTTCATAGGGTTCGGATATGGGAAAAAACATTCTGCAAGGGGCATCGGTAAAAAAGATTTAGCCGTGTTACTCGACCGGTCACAGTCACCCTGAATTTACTCCGTCTTTTGTCGCGATTCCACACACACTGCGTAGTATTAAATGCGGAAGTATGGAACTGGTTGAAAAAATAATCCTAGAGACTAAGCTCCGTGTAATTGCACGCGTGTAAAGCCACACGCGAGCCTCGCACAGCGACGTACACTGCGGACTTGCGCAAAAGCTCATCGCGGTGTAACCGGATAGCATTTTTCGAGGCTCTGGAACTGGAGCAGCTCGAGGTACACAAAGCCCTTTGTGGCGCAAAAATCTGCTTTTTTTTTTGTTCGTATGGTAATTCATGCAAAATTCTTGCCTCTATCGCGCACAGCGGCGATTGTGATGACGACGGTGAAAAAACATAAAACACGTCGACGGTCCGTAATGCAAGTTACTTCGTTGTAACAAGTATGGAACTAAAACATTTTCATCTACGAGTCCCTTGGATCGTTAATTAAAGTCTCTTACCCTCGGAATATTCCGTGTGACGGTTTCGCCGTGCGAGCTCATTTCGTGACGGGAAAATAGTGCGTCGCACAATTTTATTTAAAAAATTGGATCAACCCAAACTCACTCGGCAAGAAAAATCTCGACTAATCTCCATTTTCAAAGCTGCCGAACTAACCCAGAAAAATTTGACCGACGATCATCCGCTCCAGTGATCGAAGAAATGTTTCTTTGCTGGCCGAGTCTGCCTCGCGCCACCTTGACAATCCTCGCGAAATAGGCCAGCGCATCGTCATTGATTTTTTTTTTTTAATTCTTGCGTACTGCGCTTTACGTATTGTGTGACCCGGGAATAACGGAGGAGAGGGTACGTTCGTAGCTGTAGAGCTAAAATGCAGAACCTGGGATCTCACGTCTTAATCTCAAGATGCTTTTTTTTTTAATCCCTCAGCCTTGCCCAGCGTGTAACCTCCACTGTTCCACAATACTGTCGAGCGTAGACCCTGAGATCTCTACTTAAGCACCGTCGTATAATAACGAGCACTTTCACTATTCTTATTCTACCGATGTTTGCGCCAGTCCACAAAGGCACAGAAGTATGCGGAGCACAATGTAACGTGTACGAGTGGCATTGGTGGTGGTCGTGAGTTGTGCACAGCCGCGAGCTTCGACGATGCACGCGCGCAGCATAATCCATTATTCTCTCATTGGACTAAGAGCACCAGACTCGAGTTACTTACCGGGGCGGGAGGGTTTGTTGTACATTAACCAGGCACGGGTAATTAATTACCGATCCTAACGGAAATACCCGCGTTAACCGTTGCGTGCGGGACGAGCCCGGGAGCGTTGCCCGGTCCCGAGGTACGAAATTACTTATTTCCAGGTATCGGTAACGACGTTGAATTCACCTGTTTATCCGGCATCCCACAATAGGGACTGTCTGTTACCTCTGACGTCTGATAAACTTTACGTATCCATTAGATCCACCGACTAACACGGTAAAACGAGATTTTATTTTACGCTGGAAACGACGAAATATCTCGAATATTAGATTTGATACCGGTGATGGCGGCGAATATGGAAAATCAACAGTCTGATCGACGTGTAACTGACGTCGTTGTCCGAGAAATTCGTCGAGTATGGAACAGCGGTAATTATTAGCAGCCGTGTATTAATATTGGAGGAGCGGAAAGTGGAGAAATGGGATTTTCATTATTTCACACCGAATCTGGATACTTCAATGAAACTGAAGAATTTTCAGGAAGTGGTGAATTTCCGTGAAATTTCTATGAGTGAGTAGGCAGAATCAACAGTCTGACTCGCGAAGGGTGGTAGTAATTAACGACGGTAGTTGTTAGAAAAATATGTGTTAATATTATAGAATCAGCGATGTGGAGTGCTGGGATTGTCGTTACTGTGGTCCGAATTTGGATACTTCAATTAAACTCGAGAATTTTCGGGATGAGGTAAATTTGTCTGGAGTTTCTATGAGTGAATATGCGAAATCCAGTCTGACCGACGTTTGAGTGACGTCTTTTGAGAAATTTACGAAGTATGGAGTGAGGGGAAATTATTAGAAAGCCTGGATTAATATTATAGGTTAAATGAAGTGGAGGACTGGAATTTATATTTTATTTTTTAACCAAATTCGCTTATTTCAATTGAAGTCAAGTATTTCCAGAAATAGCTAAATTTCTCGGCAGTTTCTCTATGTTGGTGTGCAAAATCAACGGCGAACCGACGTTTAAGTGACGTCGTTAATGGTAAAAATGAACCTTAGGAATTGCAACAAAACATGCATGGAAAATGTCCGTTTCGGTAGAGTCCAGCATTGGGATTTTTGTTATTTTGCTCCGAATTGAAACAATTCAATGCAATTCGAGCATTTTCGTGAAGAGTCGAATTTATCTGGATTTAGCTAGGAGAAAGATCGTAACGCTTCAATTACCAATTTCTCGTGACTCGCAAATGTCGAGCTTTCATTATTCCCACCTGCTGCAGGCGCTCGAATTACAGCCGGAAGTTACATCCGTTTCCAGCAAACCCGATTCCGCTTAATTGAGTGCGGAAGCTTGTTGCAATTTGCGACGAGCTTGTAGACAAACCATTTAATACTGGTGCTTTGGTGTTTCAAACGAACTAATGTGTTTTCCTCGTAGCTGCATCGGTTTATTGAGGAATGGAGTTTTCCCGTAGTCACGGCTCGGGTGAATAAACGAGATCGACAATTGAAACGTCGATATGAATGTGTCAGCAAACAATGCGGTAAAAAAATAGATCACCCAAAAATATGCTCAGATTAATAAAATACTTAATTTCAAAGCTCGGATCGAATAGCGTAAAATCCTTGCGGTTCAGAAAACAATGCTTTTATTCATTTTTATGAGAAAAAATAAATAAGCGAATTGGGTTAATCGCCTGGAACAATTTTTTTTTTTGTACTGTTCAGTTGATTGTTGCATTATATATTAATTATTTAATTTATTGTTCGGTAATTCGACAGCGTTAAATAATCTTCACTGAACAGTGCATTAAATACCGATTAAGTGATTAAAAAAACCCCCAATAGGTTTGTAGTGGAGTTTTTCGTAAATTTTTTTCTGGAAACCCGCCTGGCGTTCATTACTCGACGTGGCCGTTTTACCTCGTTGTTCCCCTATTATGTTGAACGCGTATGAGAGACGGCAAGTGTTTACCGATGACCCCTTTGAGCGAGGTGAGGCTGCTCGCAATATTCCAAGCGAGCGGGCACTCCGGAATAATCGTGCGCTATAGTAGAGTCTTTCACAAGTTTCCCCGTGAAATTTTGTCCGAATAGTCGATTTGTTTTCGCTACCGACGTTTCGGGTTCTCCATAAAAACTGCACTGTAAAAAAAATATTAAAAATTAATAAACGGCGGTGACCGTTTCTTTGCATAAAATCCTTCCAAAATCTCAGATGTACACTACAACTTTACACTAAAATTTTTAGTCCAAAAAAAAAAACTGTTCTATATTACAAGCAAAAAACGTTTAGTTCCAATATATGGTATTTTAAGTCCACAAAAAATAACTCGTAAAAAAGTACATTAATCTTCGATCAACATAATGCAAGAAAATTTTGAATTCCAGTAAATAAAATTCTCAATTAACTTTCACAGTCTACATTTCGGTACTCAGATTTCTGCCGCTCGTTTGCTGGTTTAAAAAAAAGTGGTTAAAACGCAGCCTGTGTTTTTTTTTTAATTTTTATTTTTCAATTATAATCACGTGCCGGAGAGAAATACACCGCCAGAGTGTATTAAATTTGTGTTTCGAACCCACCAGCGCCTAAGCTCCGCCAGCTTCCCCTTCCACACTCCCTGCGTTTTTATTATACCGCCGCTTCTTTCACCCCATCGCCGGTACATCGTAGGTCGACTCGGTACTTCGGTATTTACGTTGTACTTATCCGTCAGTCGGTGTATATATTTGTGGTAAATCACTCCTGAATTTCCGACGTTGCTCTGCTGATACCCATCGGAGCTCGACGTTTCATTTTTTTTTTCCTCGCATCATCGTCCTCATAAATAATTTCGTCTAACGTTCTCTCTCTCTCTACTCTCTTATTACGTGTGTGTTCTTGATCTCGTGTACGTAAAACACCCGCATGTTCCTCCCTGCCAGCCGAGCGGGAACTTTTCCGTTTCGCCATTTTTCGATGCATAAGGGAGTGCTGTGCAAAATGGGAGGGCAGGGTAAAACGGGAATAATGTGACAAAACGCGATTTGCCAGTGACCCATTGATGGTAAGGAGAATGGGGAGAAATGGTCTTTAAAAAATGGGCATTGAAAATTTATTGGAGAATTGAATTTTGACGCCGCTTTCTCATTTTTGCCCGCTCTCCCGTCCGCAGATGGAGAAGGTCGATGGCAAAAAAAAAAGTAACGGCGGAAGTACGATCGGGATCAGCCGGTGCGATTAGTAAGGTCGGTTGGATTTTAATGGTGGACTCGAGGAGAGCACGGAGAAGAGCCGAAAGATGCAGATTTAAGACGGGAAGCATTCGGATTTTCATAGGCGTTTTAGCTCGTCTCCGGAGAAAGATTGAGTCGGCGAAAGATTGAGCCGAATGAGGGAGGTGCGAGGGAGGGCTGGGAAAATTGTCCGGTACTAACGAGGTCGCGTCGTCGGAGTAAGACGCGATTATCGGTGATGAACGATATCCGAGCGATTGTACTGTTGATGGAAAGGGTGGCGAAGGGGCGAGAGAAGGGAGACTCGAAGGTTTCGGTGTCAGGAGGATCGGTGGAAGGAAAGGGAAAGAGGAACGAGGCCATCGACGGCAAGGTCGACGGCCACGACCAACGTCAATCACCGCGACTTAATTGGCCGATAAGAATTAATGACGTCAAACTCCCCGAGACGACCCGGTTCGCACTTTTCACGAGTATTTAATTATCAACGAAATAAACCATTTCTTTCGCCCTCGAATTCGTTGTTTCTCAGTTACTGGGAAACTGTTAAAAAAAAAAGTGGGATGCCGTAAAAAAATAAACCTGCAGTATGTAATTACATAAGATTACTATTATGATTATAATTTACGACAGCAAAAATTTTATGGCTGTGACACGAAGAGTTAAAACAATCATCCCGACATCCAGTATATTAAAGTTTCCACTAACAGACGTGTCGTCGATCGAGGAAAAAAAACGAAAGCGTTATGGAGTTCGGCTTCGAGCAATCGAGAGCGCTCACTCCGCGTCGAGGACTCTACCGCTGGCATAAGGGATGGAACAAATGGGGCGGTTGGTAGATAAATGGCGGAACAAAAGTCGCTGAAAGCCTCCGGGTACTGCGCCGCTCGTACTTCGAAGAGTGTCGTGTTCCACATTTGTAGTATTTGTTTGCGATGCGAAGGGGGTTGGGGGTTGGGCGGGATTCGTGTATGAATAGCGGAGCAAAGCGTTTCGAGTGTTGCACAGTATGCGACGTGAAACTATGGGACATGCTCGTAGGTGGAGCCAATGGTTGGGAATATTCGCGACGTCGACTGTAGGCCACGAAACAGGACGGGAAAATTGATGCGACAAACCGCTGTCGAATATATGCACGGGTCTGGGAAAGTCGCGCTGTATTATCATTACCGCAATAGAAAAACGACCCAAACTCGGACGATTTCCGTCACCGTTCTACGCGAGGGAAAAAGGACAGTTCACCCCGTTTCTGCCTCGACGGCCGATCGTGTTTTTCCGCGAATTTATAACGCTCCGCCGAATTCGATTCGATCGTTCCACCGGTATCGGATGGGACTTCGCTGCATGCGCTCTTTCAGAGGGTAACACTATTTTCGGCGCTGTTTACTCTGCCCATGCTAGCCGTCATACCAACATAAATATAACGCCGTGTTGTGATATCGGCTTATTTTGCTACTGGCGCGATCGGCAATGAGTGAAAGACGCCTCTGGCAAAAATATTCATTCGTTTTGGGTCTCTGACGATAGTTTTCGTTTCAAATTTCGAGATAGGATTAAAATGAGTGTAAAAAAAATACAGCCAGATTTTGGGACAAGCGCGACGTCGGGTATGTTCGAATAAGCGACGTCTTTGAATTCCAGTCGCGTGCCCGAAAAATCCGAGGTCCCAAAATTGTCCTATAAAAATAAATACCTAAGATGGGACGGAGTCAAGGAATCGGTTTTATTTCCTTCACATTTTTAACCCAACAGTACCGAGCAACGCTCTCCCTTCTAATCCGATCGACCTACTTTCGCAGAGAAATGTGGATTAATGTTCTTGTTATCAACTGAACGTCGTTTGGGGGAGCGGAATGGGCTATCAGGTTTCCTGAAGCAGATACCAGAGTCGAAGAAAGCTTTTTCTCACATTCTGAAAAATATATTCGCCCGCAATCAACTCGATGTACGATGTACTTCGTGAATATATAGAGGGCCTTCAGTGCGATACTCATGACACGGGTCTCTTCTGGATCTTCCGAGTCATGAGGGAGGACAAGACGGAGCCGAAGACTTCGCGAGATCCTAAACCCCGTTCCCCGGAAGACGCGTGTGCAGTTACCGGAGTATCCTTTGCGTGATACATGGGGATTCCCCTACACTTCTATTTTTGCTCCCCTTCCTTGTCTTTACAATTTTCTACGTCCGTCGTATCTACATCTTGTCCAGTTACTCGCACCTCTGGCGGCTTCCCTCGGTCCCCAAGGGGATACGAGTGTGACATCTTTATCTGCACACCACCGAACCCGGGCAACGTATATCCTCGGACACTTTTACTCGACTACACTTTATCGCTTTTCCTCAAGAGTGCATCCACTTCAATTCGAGATAAGAAATAACAGAGACGTAGAACGACCCGTTGGTCTCAGGTGTGAGGAATAAACAATTCCTAGCTTTATCATTTTCTACTCGCAGGCGAATGTTGCTCACTGTTAGATCCCGGACATCATCGAATATAATCCACTAATAAAAATCCTGGGAAGTCTCGAGTTAGTAACTTTTTGAATAAAAAATATTTGAAAAATTTTTATGCTGAAGTGAACAAAAAATATTTGTCCAAAATTGAGAGGGTGGGACGAGCATCCTGACGAGCGAACAAATGGACAAGAAACTTGGTGCCTATTTTACTGTGTGGAGCAGAAAAATATAAATACAATGACCTAGGGTTCAGAAAATTTTGTGATGACCTGGAGTCGAAAACAAAAAGTATTTTTCATCATACTCGACACGTAGTAAAATATCTTCCGTCAATTAAAAAGCGATCAATAAGTGTTCGGACCGAATCGATAATTGGATGAAAATTCGAACAAAATTGGCACTTTTGTCCGTCGTCAAATTGTTTTCGCTATTCCTACCGTGGTTTCAACTTTCGCCGTATTCTCGCGAGGAGATAAACTTTCTTCTTTAATTACCGTTCCAATATCAGCGAATGAAACAAGGTAAAAAAAAAATTAATACCAATACCCGATGCAACAGCCGGTGCAACGCCAGCGACAGCGCAACGGTGGTGTGGAAAAGACAGTACGAATAATTTTCGAGAAAAATTCCGATACTTAATTCCACAGGCAGTACGACTGTCTCTCTCATTTTGCTCTCTCCCTACCTCGCCCTATCTGTTCTCCAATAGCGTATATGAACCCTCGCGGATGGCTCGAGCCCCAAAAAAAAAAAAAAAAAAAAAAAAAAACTGCCGCTACTGTAAGTGATGTATCTGCGTTATAAATATCGCAATACAGAAGGAGTAGCGCGAGCGATGCCCGAGCCGCAGGCTCTTCCGCCGGGGTGGCTGCAACGGCGTCAAAATAGTTTATGGCTTAGCCGTATTCACCAACAGAAACCGGTCACACGTTACGGTGCGAGTGCGCGTAAGCGAAGTTCGGAACTCTCCATAGTCGGTTGCGGTTCAAAACGGAACCCGCGGGCAAAACGAACTACCCTTATCAATTTTCACCGGGAAATGGAAAAATAAAATTTTCATCGCCAGGGGAGAGAATTTTCTCACCTGACAAAAAAAAAAAATCATTTCTCCCCAGCCGAAATTCTGTCTGGCCGGGAGAAAACTGACCGGGGCGACTGGCAACATACTTGAGTGAAATATTTTTTTTTTTTTTTTTAGAGGCGGTCCATTTCACCCTCTCGCTCCGTTTCACCCCGTTCGCCGTCTATAACTAAAGTCCGGTTTCAATTACAGCGATAATTTTTCTTTTCGAAAAATATCTGTCGTCCGGCTCTCCTATATTCACCGTGAGACTTTACTGTTCATGATTTTAACACGGATAAATAGTGGGAACGTATATGGGAGGGAACAGTAAAACAAAAGCTACGAGCCGAAGGGGTGGTAGTGAGGGGTGAATAATTGTGAATAGCTGCCTCGGAGCGGTATGTCCATCGGGGGAATATAAAAAATAATGCTTCCCAAAGCCTCCGCCCTCTCCTTCAGCCTATGTTAATTACATAAGCGAGTGTGTTACGGCACGACGGCGAAGGGGGAGACAAAAAAAATACGTGACAAAATAAACGGATGGTCGGGGACGTGTAGAGTGTACAATATTACACCCGGTATTTCCCTTATTATAGTTTTTCTCGTGGAAAACATGAATGAACGCCCGCGCTTGACGGGCGAAACTGTGAATTATAAATAAAAAATAAAAAATAAAATAGAATAAAAAAACGCAACGTTCGCGTGCTGCGGCTTTGGTTAAAGATAGGACCCATTATGCTGAATAGTTGAGTGACGGGTGGCCGCGAATATTCGACCAATCTCATTGCATATAAACGGACTGCCGAGGTCGTACGTATATTATCAGAACTCTTGCCCGTGGATTTTTTTTTTAATAAATTCAACGTACGTGCTCACTCAGACGGTTAATTAAACACGTACGGTCGGCTGAAAAAATGCACATTCGGATAAAATTTTGTCACACATTCATATGATAATTTACAAGAAAATTGTAGACCGCGGCGAAATTTGGTACTCGGCCTGAGTCACCGAGTACCAAATTTACACGAGAACTTGCCGTCAAGCAGAGTGTCCTTTGTCAAAAAAAAAAATTTTCAATAAATTAAAGGTATATCGTTTAAAATTCTACTCTTACCTCGAAGTTGACGTCCATTCCGAAGTCGACTACTATTTACACCTCGATTTTCATTGAGGAGTCATCTCCGATTTAGAAGTGAACTTTCATTTTGATGTCGACTTTTATTTAGAGTCCAATTTAAATTTAAAACTTACGTAAATATTTGCTCATACTTTTATGAAGCCCAAGATCCCGAAAAAGGCAAATGGATGTAAAGATGTTCGAGTGCAATTAGTTCGTTCAATGATCCAAGCAATCGTCGGAACTGGTCGGAGAACACCGTTGTCATTAGGAATGCACGATTTTGCCAGCAAAGCGATTTCCATACTCGATGAATAGGCAATCGAACCAATATTCGATACCACGCCATCGAAAGTCCAAGGCAAATATTGCTAAGTGGTCCGTCTCGAGCGAGGTTTATATATACTTCGGGTACACCAGTGAGGCTTCTCCATTGCCTCGCTGGGGCATTAGAAAGCTTTAACGCTCGAGGATGGCGGGGTACGAAGGGAGGAGGGGGCAAACTGTAATACCATTTAAACCACGGACGATGGAAGGAATAAATATCGGGGGTTTCGCTCGCACGTTGAGTCTCCCGGGTTCGATATCGTTCCTTATTGGACGAACGGGCCTGAGTGTAGTTTAATACACCCGGACCGTCCACAGGGAAAACCTCCGTCCTCTTCCTCGCGGCGCTGACGCCAACCGCATCCCCGGCTATCACCTCGAAAACTCGATCGTGTTCACGCATAAACTAAATCCAATCGCTGGCGGTTCCGTCTGTCCGTTTCCGAGGCTCGCTGCTTCAATCTCCGGCAATATCATCCTGAAAAGACGGCTGAGCTGGGTATTCGTGTCTCGGTAAATTTCAACCCGGGAGTTGAACTGAAAATTCATTTGGAAATTTACCAAATTTAATAAACGTCCAAGTTTAAGGTGAACGGCTAAGAAAGTTTGTATTCGTAACAAACTGTTTTTCTATAAGATCTCTGCTAACTTCTTCTCGTTAATATCACAAAAGATATTTGGATCGACAAACATTTCTGTTCATTTTTTTTTTTTTTTTTGTGAAATCCTCTTTATCTTTAAGATTTTATTTTTTGTTCCTTACCTGTGGAAAATCTTGTTCTTTGTGAAGTGAATTTCATTGTAAGGTTTTCTTTACAGAATTCGTCGTTTTGTAAAATCGTTTTCTTCGTAAGTCAGTCGGAATTTGGGCTCAACGAGTATAGCACTTCGAGACCTCATTCTAGAGAGAATGAACTTAATCGGCTTAGAATCCCACACTCGTTACACCCAGGTCCGATTGATTTACCGCGGTAATTGCGAGTAGCATCCTCGTCTGAATACATCGAGCCGTCCCCACTCCGCGAATTTTGTTTTCCCAGCGAAACAACGTTAAACTACGGTACATCAAATATTGTGTAATATATGTCGAAAATATGCGGCGATGCATAATCGTCCGAGAGCATCTCCCTAGAACGGAACTCGGGTATGTTCGCTTCTCCGCGGCACTCCACCCTTTGGTAAACAGAAATTATTCGTCTACCTACAATTTTCGGTATTTGTTCGCGGCAAGAACCCTTGCGGGAAGTCGCTACCGACGTCGCGCTCTCTTCCCAAAGCGGCGGCGTATCTCCAGCGCTAGCGGTCTCTACGAAATTGCTGGAGTAATATCGGGTCTGCATAAACATTTGCATTCCATGGCAGACGACGCGTAAATAGTCGTCGGTTTTCATTATTTATTTATATCGAAAATTCATTTGTCCGAGATTACGGATATTAATATTTTCAGCCTCACTTCCTGGTTGTTTCATCTTGATTTGTCTAACCGGCAGCACCGCATTATTCAATGAAAATGTGATGAAAAATTATTTGATGGAGATGTAAGAGTTAAATCATTGAATTATCGAATACGCAATTATGTTGGACGGAAATCAGCATTTCACTATAGGCCATATTTCATTTCTGTAAATAAGCCTGTTATGGGGAAAAAAGTTTAGCGAGTGCTGTTCGATATTTGATGTATTAATTGCGGAGCGTAAATTTTGCCGATTTGTAAAATAAACAGCCTGCTTACACTGCAAGAAGGATCTAGTAAATATGATTACATCGCTTGAGAGGTATTGCGATAGGAGGGGAAGCCGCAGGGAGATGCGTCAGTGAATAATCAGGCCACCCTAAAAAAAAAAAACTAGAAAGTGCAATGGCGGATTATTTGCTCATATGCACTACTGATAAGTAGAGGTAGGAAAACTCAAAATACATGGATAGTACGGAATAGTGTTCAAAGGTGAATAATTTGATGCTAGCTTGTTTCGCCCAGACAATGTTTTTTGAACGCGCTATGAAATTTAAAATTTCATGGGTAACAAACGATTAATTATGTATTTGGCAGTGGTGAGGCCGCATTATTCGCTCCTCTCATCCCGGTTCACTTAGTAATAGGGATCTACAGCGCCGTTTATAAAAATAAGCATCGGATGTACAATTTTTCGTGGATATTACGACAGTAATTCTTCTCTTCGCCAAAGAGTAAAGTAAAACAAGGGGAGTTCAGAAGGGTGCATTTTTTAACCGCGAGGTCGACGCATTCGATGAATTATTCACGTATGGCCCTGTGATAAGCCGCCTAAAATGCAGTATATATTTAATAGAAATATGAAGGTTGTACCAAGCTGGACCGAAATGAGCCCTCGATTATCATTTGAAGTTTCATTTGAATAAAAAAATCCTCTACAAGGCCGACATTTTCGTGAATAGGGCTCGGTCCATACATCGATAACAGAAAGGGCTCACGACCATTGATCTAATGAATTTACCTCCCAATGAAGATGCGATCGTATTCACTTCTCCTTTATTATTTACCCAAAGTACTTTCCGCCAGATAGTCAAATGAACACTGTACCCTGCGGAGTACGCTCCATTCCCTTACATTTATGCAAAAAAAAACGGTCAACTCACTCGATGGACTATTGGAGTGCGGCATAGACGTCCCGCGATTGAGCGTGTAAAACGCCGCATGCAGTTGCAGCTGCACCGCGAGTGTTCGCAATCATTCGACGACGTGCTCGCGAGAGGTTAACGTTTGGCACTACACTGCACGTTCGCACACTCGTACAGGGAAATTCATGTATGTAGATGTTTACGATCGACTGGCTCGTCCTGTGCACCCTGCGCTCACTCTACTTGCCGCTGCTGATGCGGTCGCTCCTGCGCCGTCCGAAACCGGCGGAATGGGAAAGTAGACATTTTTATGCATTTATTCACATAGGTCCCCGATGTATGCTACGAGGGCCCCGACGGTCTCGAACATTTCCCCCCCGACTCTTCGCCATCCTTCGACTCCGTATATCCGCCCAGCTCGATCTATGCACGCGGCTTGCATCACCCCGCAGAGCCTCGACGATACCCCGTCGATAAACGCTTGCGCATCAGAGAAATTTTACTGAAAAACATTTTCTCACCCCTTCCGATATTGCAACGTTTCACTTCTCGACTCTGTCTCATCCAACGCCTCTGAAGCGAGGGTTATTTTTTTTTTTTTTTTATATAGATTTTTATGTACATTGTGCGGTAACGTCCGTCGCGTTTACGCCTGTTGTTAAATACTTTTTTCCCGTTGGCTTGCATTGTTTCACGTGGGACGATGGTATGAGGCGCGATGCGGAAACGACGATAGCGAAGATGAAATAAAAAAAAAAAAAAAAAACAAGTAACATTGCAATTTGTCACGAAACTCGTTTGATTCTTGCGCCGCACGCGGTTAGATTGTTTTTCGCGGTCAATCTGTCGATGACAGATTCGAATTGCACGATCGTCGATGCTTCGCTTTTACATTTTCAAACCGACAGATTGATCCGGTCGGAATTTCGGTACTTTCCGAAACGAAATATTTTAACTGAACGGTGCAGAAGAATTGAAGATGGGTTACAAAATAATATGATGTGAACAATTAAGAAAAATAGAAAATGTGCGTTGTTCAGAAAGAATTAACGAATTCGTTTTAGGTGAAAGAAAAGGTTTTCCGATGATTTTTCGAATAATCATTATTTTTAATAGTTTCCGGAACAATCTTTCGGGTCTGTCGCTGTGCAAATCCATCTGAAAACTTTTCTCGAGACGGAATTTCCCCAGATTTCTGTTCTATTCGGCAGTATAAAAAAAATCTCGCACGGAGCTTACTTTTGGCTGGAAATCCGGTACGTGATACATCGTTGAAGCGGAGGCTTTGAAGGCAATAGGGGACAAAATTGTAGAGAAAGCATGACCACGAGTGAACCGGGTCGACTGGTGGAACGCGCTTCGTTTCGTCTAATCGAAATATGCAGGAAGGAAAATTCGGTGATTCGGCAGAAGCGCGAGATCAGAGAAAACGTGGGTGGAGATAGTCGGAGATTCGCGAAGAGTTCACGTCGCGGTTCGGGACCTTCGGATGTGCGCTCTCGGATTCTCAGTTCTCACCGAGAATGTCCCGGACAAGCCCGCAGCTTTTCGTAACGCTTCGCCGAGTGCACAGCGAGAAAAAAACGCCAGTACCGCTCTACTGTTATCCTCAGTCTTGTTATCTTACCTTCTTCTTTTCTCAAGTTTCATAAATTAGTTTTACCTGTAACAATCATCTTTTATTTTGTTTATCTTCACGTCGTCGTTATTTTTGCGATCACAGATTTGTATCATTATTATTTCTCATATCGTACTCTCGTTATAAGTTGTACATTTTTTTCCCGACCTTTTTCGATCTCTCCCATCTCTTCATCGCCCTATCTTTCTGTTCACTGCCTCTCCCTACCTCGTCTCTCCGTCTCAGTCTCTGGTTTCTCTCACGCGCATGGAATTCTCTGTAGCTCGGGTCGCCCGAAGCGCATCCAGAGGTAATGTGGTAACGGCAAACTCTGCAACGAAGCTTTGAGGCGCACCAAGCAAATAATTCAAGCTAGAGTTCCTGACAGCTGCGGGAGCGAAGCACAGACTGCGAGGTCAGGATGATGCTCTATGAGCTCAAAATAGAGATTGTACAGCCGTAGAGGGAAAGATAGGGGAAATGGAGAAAGAGGGTGGCATTAAACGCGAAGGAACATAGACTAAGCGAGTGTGCGATGTCTACGTGATAAAGGCCTTGCGATTATGTTTCGGTGTCAAACAGGTGACTGCAGAAATCGATGAGGGGCAATACGGACAATGTATATCAATTTTTCCAAGACGCGAAAGCTTCATCTCGAATGGAGGACGCACCGTTTCGCCTCGGGTGAAAGCAAAGCAGGACATTGGTAACTGCAAAACAGTTTTTTTTTTTTTTTTAAATATTTTTACCCTAACTACATAGGACGAACAGCATTCAGCTTCTGTTTTTCGCAATAGCCAATCAACGGAAAAAAAATGGACAGCGACGCTTTCGATTATTTCGATGCAATTTCCGGCCGCGGGTTTTTTTGTTTTATGGAAACATCAGCTCGATCGCAATAATGGACGGCACAGTAACAAGTGGATTCATCGAGCTTCGGGCTCTCATTTACCATCCTCGTGTTCTGACCCAATTCGTGTTCGCGGAGTTAAAGTCCGCGCTCACCAGTGCTTTTCGCCTCTGGGGCGCTCGCACCACGACGATGATGGGACTTGAGCCAGCAGGCGAACGATAACTCGAATTGTGGTCGGTGCGTGGTTCCGACACCTTGCCCGGCTCTCCCCGTTATCGATCCATGATTGATCGTTGTAACACCGACGAATCGACGATAGTTAAACGTGTTACAAGTTTCACAGGCGCCTTCTGCAATTATCCGTCCGTTCGGGCGCAATAAGAAGGGGAGGGAGAAATCGTTTGTTCAATGTGGCCGACACATTACTTCAGCAAAGTTCCGTCGAAATGGACCACGACGATATACTGCGTAAAATTAGAGCTCAACGAGATCCGTCGATCATTCGCGAACGGCGTGTTTCAGGTGAAAATTGGTCGTCCGAAAACCTGATCGGGACTATAAAAAGTTCCTTTTTTTAAATTCCTCATTTTAGAGTCGTAGATCGAGTCGTCGTTGGGAAGTTTTTTAAAACTTGTCGTTGTCCGATGCGAGAATTATTCAATGAATTAATTTTCAAAAAATTGATTACAAATGTTACGGAACACTAACTGACGTCCGCGTAACGAGAACAGCGACGGAAACAAGACGGCATTTACAGCACAAAGCGTCCTACTCATCGTGACCCGTTTCCGGAGCGCTTTCGAGGACCCGTTGGGCTTTTGTGTAACCTCCATCAGTGGTCGTCGTCGTCGTCGTCGTGTTCCACGATCTGCGAGAGGCTCGTATCTCCGCACCCGGATGCCCGCTCGCTGCCCAAACTTCGAATTAATTGTGTACATTTGTTGCGAAATTAATTATAGTAACGCTATATCGTTGGCCGTCGGGCAAGCCGAGACCCCTAAGCGGAGGCGACGCTATCACCGGCAGAGACAACGGTCTGACCCGCTCCCCCGTTGAGCTGCGGAGTTCTACGGTGTAGGGGAAAAAGAGACGGAGGTATCCAGGGATCGGTTCGCCGCTAGTCGTCAAGGGCTCCGATGCGGCAAGGGCTTTCGCGAAGCCACAGGGACGATCAGTCCTTTCCAAGGAAACTTAGTTCGTCCTACGGGGATTCGATACCTACCTCACTTCCCAGAAATCCAGGCTCTCCTGCTAGCACTCCTTCTGGACTCTGCTGCACTAGGCTAACATTTGCCTATAGTCCGAACAAGCTATGACGACCTATACTTTAAATTACACATAACTTGCAAAGAGACGATATTTTGGAGTGCAGCTTTCGCGACGACTGATCCAATGAGCTTTTCGATTTTTCCTACAAAATCAGAATTTTAGTCGTATCTGAGCCGATTCACAAGTGCCTGTTTTTCACCAATGAAAATAAACTTCGGTAAAGACCTTATCATCTATGTTGATATTTTTGCAACCTGTGTGGAACCTGTGAGTCTGGTTTTTCCACCAATTTTTTATGACAACCAACATCCCATTGGATCATTTGCGATGGCACAAGAATCTTGAAAGTAGATGTGAATTACCCCGGCTCATCATTAACGTGGTGCATTGAAGATTAATTTGCAACGGAGCATGTAACGTAAAACTACTGCAAATTCGGATTACACAGTCGTCGACTAAGTCGTCAGCTACGGGTCGAAATGGCCGTCCCTAAAGGGCGAGGGGACTCGGTCGGCCGGCACTAATTCGTAATAAGAAACCTGGTGGAATTATAATTAATACATTACTCGTGGCTCGAGATAGCTCGTAAAATTACTATGCGCCGCGAGAACAATGTTCCGCAGGCAGCGCACCGAAAATTCGTTGCACACACAGACGAAATACGGTGTATCGTTTATACTACGTGGCATAGTTCAGGGTGTTACACCCCGGCTGGATGTTCGCCGGTTCGGAGCTCTGCTGTTCTCGTTATATTACAAGTCGTGAGGCAGGTGCGCGGTTGCGATGAGAAAACCGTTTCAGCGTACGGCAGAAGCCTGGAGAGTTTTTGGGGCGACCAAGGAGAAACGAAAGGGTGGGAGAGAAAAGGCGGTAAGCGCTGCGGAACAAGGAAAGTTGAGGGTACGTTTTTGAGGCTTTTGTGAGAAAAATTGACGAGCTTCGGAAGGATAGGGTAGTGAAGGTGCGGGGCACAATGGAACAAGTGGGGCAAAACGGGACAATAGTTCTTAACGCGATCCACCAATAACCTTTGAATCGTCGCTATGACGATGGACGTTCCAAAACGGTTGTAAAAATCCGGATTCCTAGCTGGGACAAAACGGAGCACCCAAAAATTGTTTGAACATTTCCACCCCCCCCCCCCCCTCCCCCTTCCGTTTTCCTCCACTCTCCCACACTCGAAGTGGAATGAAACAAAAGTACTGGGAAAGGACAAGATCGTTCGGGACGGTTGGCTCGAACACACGGAGCCGTGAAATTCGCTCGCTCGCTGAACTGCGGAAATGCCTGACCCGTCGATACGTGGAATGTACCGTGTACCGAGTAAGCCTGCATAGTTCGCTCCAGGAGGTACATACACGACGTACAGCCATACGTACTCAGCCGCTGCCGTTGGCTTTTCGGTTCACTCCCCGCTCGTCTCCAGGTAGAATATGAACCACGAACGGAGTATGCCGAGTCATTGTGCATCGCCAGCGAATCTCGGTGGCAGACGAAGCCTCCGGTGTGGTGGGCCACCGCGAGATCGGGCTCTTGTTAGCTCGATCAGCCTCTCGCTATCGCTTCTACCGCAGAAAGCCCCGCTATACCGCGACAGGATGGCGGTGACAACGGGAACATAACGGGTGGGAGCTTCCGGTGGAACAGTAGCGAGTGCCACACCGAGAGACTTATACCGATACGCCTGACTGAGCGGCTGCCATGCATGTTCCATTTTGTTGACGTTGGCTGAGGCACGGAAAACCGATTCTCAAGCAATATCCCATTCTCAAGCGTTTCGTGCTCGGAGCGTCGACACCTTAATCCGCTAATGTTGAAGCGCCAACCACTCGTTCGGTGTACCGTCGAATACCGAGCAAGATCGGAACGAGACGGGAGTCGTCTGATTAAAGACTGATCGAAATTTTCGGGCGTGAGACTTGTGGCCTCGCCAGGCCGTTTCGCTCCAACCCGAAAATTCTGCTGGATTGATGGTCGAATTTCAAGTAAATTAAATTCGTTTGAAACTGAGAACGAACTTGCGATCAAAATTTCGCCGGAATTTCATTGCGCGCTTTCTCCCAAGTTCGAAATTCATTTCGTGAATTCAAGTCCGATCTTAGGTCCGAATCTTAAATTAATTTTTAGTTGAAATTAATTAGAAGCGATCGGGATGCATTTATTAAAAATCTCATCGTTATCCACATATCGTTTTTCACGCATCTTCACGAAAATAGATGACGTCGATGAGGAGAATAGTTAACAATCTTCTTATAGACCGACCGCAGAAATTCTTTCGCCAGATCATCTACTCGTGACAGGGTCATCGAAGTTACCGTATTCGGGATCTAGATATAGATTCAGGTCAAACTTCGGGCCAAGCTTCGATGTTAAATTCGATTTCACGAGCCGTCTCAAGTTCAAATTAATGTCTTCATATTCCGAGCCGAGGTGTTCGACAAATCCCAGAACCGGAAAGGAAGTTATATATTTTCATTTGTCGATCTCTCGGCGAAATTATTCATGACGTTCATTTATTCACTGCTTCATCCGACACGGATGCTGTATGAGGGGCAGAAGTGAAGCCATTTTCTCGAGACCCCCCACAGTGTTATGTCGTTTCTACTCAACCCACGCCGGTTATTCCACATGTCTAGCTTTTCGCGATTCGCTCACTCCGGCTGTCCCGTCGAGCATCTCGAGATACGACTTTCTCCCTTTTTCTATTCTTTTCCCAAAAAAAAAAAAAAAAAACCCTCGCAGAAGCGCCACACAAATATTTAATAACACAGAAAATTGACGCGTAGACGCACCGGGGCGAGGCCGGGGAACGAGCGAGCGACCTGGGAGGTGTGTCTGCTCACAGGCTTGTATATGGAGATTTAAAAAATTCAGGTTTCACGCAGAAATAAGATTCCTCCTATATAGCATCATTCCCGCACCAAGGAGGTTTTCCAGCATCGGCTGACTTGGAGATTTTATTGAGAGAAGCTTTTTCTTTTATTCAACGAATTTTCGTTACTTTATTGACGATTTTATAATAAAGCCTCTGTCTGCCGCGGAACCCTCCGCATTAGTCCTCGATAAATACGAGTGCCAATAGGCTCAGAAAAAAATGACTAATAAATCGATAACTTATTGTTTATTTCAAAATCATTATTGATCGGAGCGATCACAATACGACTTAGGTTTCAGTCTGAAAGGCGATATTTCCGGTTGTCTGTTCTAAAAATACTTCAACTATACATCATACGGAGTCAATCTGCGAAGTCGAATTTATCGAATGCGCGGGAAAAAGTGGACAGCCGAACGAGGCGATCCCATCCAAGTGCACTTAACTTAAAATCCTAGATAATGATAAATCCACGATTCCTCCTATCCTCTTCTCGATGCCCATTAGCGAATGAATTATCCGGTGGTGTTTCAGCACTCCGTGCTCTTAGGGCGATCAAAGTTTGATTCATCGATAACCAATCGGGTCGATTGGCTACTTGATTACAGTCTCCAGAATGGTCCATCGGCGCGCAGACGGAGGCAATAAAGTCTCCTCGTTGTCCTCCACTGCTGGACGATCCACGGAATTGTTTTGTTCCATCAACGTAAAAGAAGCTAACCAAGCCGATGTGTCTCGGGCTTCGCGACGGTGCAACGGCTCGGTCGGATACACGACACGCCGTAGCGAGAACCTCGCCTCCGTAAACCTTAGCTTATCTGGAATTTATAGTAAAGCAGGTTGTTTCTTCAGCGAACTCGGTCCAGAAAAGGTAGTACACTGCGCCAAGCTCAAGGGCCGAGAAGCTCGGTCTGCAGCCATTAAGACGCTGTTGAGCTTCCCCGCCGCCGGTGAAAGCCGGCAAGAGGTAATGCTTTTGCTTTGTACACGATCGTTTTGCTTCTCGCATGGGGGAGTTCACTGTGCGAAAGAATGCTGGCATTCCACGCGTGGAAAAAGAGGAAGAAAACACGACAGGGCAACGAGCCATATCCCGTGTACAGAAAAGCTTAAGAGGGTTTCTCGTATCCCGCTGGGCTGAACCCAATTTCGCCGAGAGAAATATGAGTATCTGCATGCCACGTTCGGGATTATTCTTCGACACTCCGAAAGCTTGTTGCCTATCAAAAGCGCGACCTGCTTATCAGGCCATCCTGCTAGAGACTTCAGTGCGTTCGATCAGGAAATAATAATGAAAATCCAAAAAGGCTTTCTCAGGTTCTCGAAAAAGGCTTAATGGTCTGAAATTTTCAGCTACACGCGATCGTAGCAATGAGCAAACGCTTGTTCGGTACGTTTGACCTGTACAGCTCCACTTTCCTCTGAAAGCCGTTGACGGAAAATTGACATCGGTCAATGCAAGCCAAAGTGCCCACTCGAGTTTCCGGTCATCGACGTCGGTTCACTTGAAAATGAAAAATTGATAATCCATCCGGTTTTTTTCCTCTGGTGATTCTCATCGTTCCGTCTACAGCGGCCCGATAATAACGATCGAACGATTTGCCTTTTAGCAGATTGAGTGACGTGTTTTACCGGGAAAGCGCTTCATTCTCTCTCCACCTTGCCTCCCCCCTCCCCACCCCTTCGCAAATCGCGTAATGAATTTGCGTATTGACATAGAAATTGATGGACGAACGGGAGTAGTGCCGGGCTTGACTACGACTGCCGCCACTGCCACCCACACCATTATTCCGTGGTATAATTCTATGTCTACGACCGTAATTGGATCACCATTCCAATCGGCGTGGTTCGGATGCATTGTGGTTCACCACGTTATTTG
This sequence comes from Listrodromus nycthemerus, assembly GCA_963978505.1. Taxonomy (NCBI): domain Eukaryota; kingdom Metazoa; phylum Arthropoda; class Insecta; order Hymenoptera; family Ichneumonidae; genus Listrodromus; species Listrodromus nycthemerus. The sequence goes on from OZ021679.1 coordinate 2,905,020, forward strand.
CCATGGGGCACTGCCACGGGTACGCAACAACCGGCGGCCAGTTGATGGATTAATCTACATGCCTCGTTGTTGATATTCTCTCGTTGGCGGATCTTTGATTATATATATATTTAATCGGCGCGCACCACGCAGCCGGAAACATCACAGGTAATCTTTCCGATGAATTCCGGATCATCGAAAGAAACCCATGAATTTTCTTCACCGACGGAAGTCTTCGCGGGAACGAGATATCATCGATCGCAAGGATATTGACGATCTCTCGTTGGCCTAGAAATCATTCGAACGTCAAGATCCGCTCGAGTCTCGGGGAACAAGCGCTATCTCGCTCGATTAATACTCGAACACCCACGGTCGATAGCGAGCGCGACAGCGAGTCGGAATGACGGAAATGGGATTTCAAGATGTAACGAGTGACACGCCTTTCGTCGCGAGAAAGATTCGTTTTCCGCGAGGTTCGTTGCAGCAGCTTCGAAGAATGCGGTTTCCTCGCCGATGTAATATCCGATGTCTGGCGTTTTAACCAACGAAGTTCAACTCCATTCTTTCATGGTTGCTCCTGATCAACAAAATATTATCTCGCTCTCGCGACGGTCTCGCTCGACGAGATCTTATCGTCCACCCCCGATCGCCACATCCCGAACGTCGGAAAATTCTTATCGACGCGACCGGAGCTCTGGTCGGGCTGCTCCGATGATTCGCGGAAGGAGTGAAAAAGTTCGATTCAACCGAAGAATTCCGTGAAAATTAGGTCGATATAGGGTAAAACTATCCGAGCGCGGACGCGAAGATACCGGACTAGGTGGATGAGAGGAGAAGCAGCCAGTACCACAGCCATCCTATAAATCCACTGTGCCGAGATAACTGGGCCACGGGTAGAACCCTGCAATCGATGCGTTCTAGCGAAACCGCGCTCTCCTCCACTTCCTCCGGTATCGCCATCGCCGCCGCGACCCTTCGCACAGACTTCTCCATGCCGAAACTCCACCTCTACCGGGTCTGTCGACGAACTGGCTCCGAAACTTTCAACCCTCTCCCATCCCTCTCAACGTACCCGAAAATCCGTCCACCTCTCGTTCCGCTCGGGTCGCCTTCCGTCCACGAACACCAATGTGCTTCGCGTGTAAGATCAACGGTTTCTAGACGAACACGTAGGACAGATTGAGACACGCACACACACCTATTCCTGAAACCTATATTAACGTCGATCAATGCCGGCCTCGTGTTCGTAGTCAGCGACGGTAATCTCCGGTAGAGAAATCTCCGTGTCGGTCCAATATTCTTCCTGACTCTAACCTACCGAGCCCTTCCTCGGGTCTTTGTACTTCGCAGCTGGGTAACCAGAAGACATAGAACGTCTCGGTAGCAGAAAGCAATTACGTGCTGATACGATCATGAATTTTCTTAAGAACGGGAATGAAAAGATTAGCCCTTATTAGGATCCGATGTAACGCTGGAAAATTTTTTAATCCTGTCCACTGTCCTTTATTCCCGCCTGGACCACGATGCGTGCTTCAGAAAGATGACGATTCCCCAAATGCTCTTTGATTAGCGACATCACCCGGATATTTCGGGTAATTTAGTGGCGGATTGCTGCATGGTTCTTAGATGGAAACGGAGAAGTTCTAAGCTGATGTGTAATATAATAGACGAGCGGGAACAAAGTTGCGAGAGTCTTCAGTCTAATGTCTGAAACGCACGATAAAGAACCGCTCTGAGACCGATGTGTGAGATAATCCTAAGGGCTTTTCTGTCGAGTATATCGAAGAACCGTACGATTCGGTCGACTGAATGAGTATTATAATGATGCTGATATCGAAAAGTTGAAGCTCGATCCGATACATCGCCATTGGTCCCATAATCTCAAATGACCCTTAGCGCTCCGTGGCCAAATTCTGTACCATCGTCATTCATCTCCGTTTTACTATCGCACTTCCTTTTTCATGTCAGCCTGTTTTCTTCTCCAGAAAAATTCTACCATAAGCACGAGTGTCGCGTGATCTCGCGTGAAGAATACGGCGTCTCGCGCCGGGGCCATCCATCACTCTACGTCGATACGGCTCTGGCGGGCACAGGGAAAGTCGCATTCGCTGGTTGGGTTCGAGAGCTCGCTTCCTCTGTGCGAAGCCCTCTGGTACCATGAAAGACATAATTCAGTCGGCGCCTGCACGCGCCTGGTGCGGCACGCCGGGCCGTGCAACCTTGATATATGGAAACCGGCGAGAGAACGAACGACAACGATCGCTGTGGCGTTTCTTGGCCGCAGGGAATCCCGCAAGATGTCCGGTGGCCTGGCTCGCCCTTCGTATCTCACCGCTGCTCCCCGTCCTCTCACCCTTATCCTCGTCGAGACAAACAGAAACAAAGCCGTGATTTACGAGCAACCTGTCAAGTACTCCCAACTTTTTTTTTCTTTCAGATATATGTATTCAGTTCCGCTTCGAATATAGAAATTCTAAATTGGAGTCAGTATCATTGTCCAAAGGTGGTCGCCGAAAAATAGAGAAGAACAGAGTTAATTAGATCCGACAGATAGCGAATCTTTCCTGGAACGTATTCGAGAGCTCTGCGACCATCGATATTCCAAACTTGATTCGGTATCATTGTCGAAAGGTGGGCGCTGAACGATAGAGAAGGTCAAAGGGTTGTCAGGTGACTTCAGGATCATCCAATCTTGAAGTACCGGCGAGATGAATCCAAGAACTGGGATTATTGTGGCATTATTTGTCGATATTTGTCGATGGAAAAATTCAGGACTCGATTGGTCATCCATCGCATGGCGAATAAGGTCCAACACATCGCAGGCTTTCCCTAAAACGTATTCGGATTCTTTCCCGATATCGATATTCCAAATTCGAATCTATCTCATCGATCAAAGTGGCTTCAGGATTATTTAATCTTAAGAGACCTACGACATGAATTCCAAGTCTAGGATTACCGTGACAATACTTGACGATACGCCGTATAACTCCAGTCTCGTGACATAAAAAATTCAGGACTCGTTTGGTCATTCACCTCGCTGAATGGGATGACAGAGATCGCGGACCTTTTCTCGAATGAGCCTCTCGACGATGAGAGGATGAATCTCGAAGCTGGCGCGGTGTCGTTAGCCGAAGAAAGGTGTCGAAACGGCGTGATTTGCCTCTGCGAGTAGACTCATTGTGTCCATCCGCGACTTCGCAGAACTAACAAGACGCAAATACAGCTACGGTGTGCCGTTTGTCGCTTCAGTAGATCGTTCTTGCACTTCCTCGCTGCACAATGTGGAAAATCCTGGTATGCGTATCGCGCTGAAGTGTTATCTGCGCTCACATTTCTACAGCTCCGCTGGAGTCCCGTTGCATTCTTCGTCTCCTTCCAACCCCGTTCGTCGCCTTCGTCCCGGAGTAGGATGTCGTCTACGTTTGTCAGCTTTTCCTGCTCTACGTACAGTAATATTGGTTCGTTTGTGCGAGCACGCGGGAGGAATGAGAGCAGAGAGCGGAAAATATATATCGTGATCTTTCCTCCGCTTCCAGTGACAGTCGAGCGTCTGCAAGGTAGTTGGGCGACGCTGCGTCGAATAGCCGACTGGTATCACCGTCGGATTACAGTCTACTTTTACGTCGATGAAAGAGGATGGGTCAAAACGGAACCTTGGGGCAAAGACAAAATTTTTACAATTTTTTTTCTACATGCTGACTTATTTCGAATGTCGAGCACGTGCATGGCCGCCACGTTGTCAATTTACGATACTCGATTCGGCTATGAGATGTCGCAATCAGGGTCGTTTCTCGCAACTCTTACATCGTCGTTACGGTCAATAAAATTTTTTTTTCCGAATCGGTTAATAAACTCCTTTACTTCATAATTCTCCCAATCACGTGCATTCAATAGAAAAAAGGAAGAAAAATTTAGCGGTGCGACATGATCACAGATTTCTTGTAATGCACAGAAATGTTCATTCGTTATTCGAGATTATTTTTCACAGATTTTGTTCCATTGCATGCTGAGGCCCCGATATGGCATTATCATATCCGGGTCTCATTATGATATAATCTGATTCTCTAATACGTTTCCTAAAATCATTCTTTCATCGTTCTCCACTGAATCTTACATGCTCTCCTTTGAGAAACCGCAAACACCTGTTCCCGGTTGGGCTGATTGCTTTCTCTCAACCGCGCAGACCTTCCTAACTAGCAGTTTTTAATACAGCGCACTGCCACTTCACTCGGTTGCGTTCTGTTCGGCTTTTCCCTTTCGTAATCGTAAACTCGAGGAGCGATGTGGACGAAGCTTCCGCCCTCTTCGTTCCTCGTCGTTCCGTCGGTTGATGGATGCAAGTCCTGTTGGGCGCAATCTTGGCTCTCTGCTCACTCCAATTCCCCCGTACACTTGCACGCGGGGTCATTCGAGTTCGCTGGGTCAGCTGCTAGGACGGACGGTACCGGGCGGTGTGCAGGGTGGGTTAACTCTCACGGAACAGCACTCCGAGAGGGTGGAAACATCCCTCTCGAAGTGCTGCTGCCACTGCCACTTCTGCCAGTGCCTCGGAGCCTCGCCACGAGGATAGCTAATCGATAGCGTAGTGCCCGTCCTTAATAATCCGAGGGATCCTTGCTGGATGTGTCGAAGACAAAGTTACTCCGCTTTCTGCAATTTTTCATACTCGGCATAAAAATTTTTATTGTACTCGGCGATATGACCCGTCAGATTTTATCCGGGAAACAGCTATTAAAAAGAACACTGAGTATCCCGTGAATAAAACAGATTTTACTGAATCAAATTTTGCCAATGTATTTATAGATAAATAACATGTTTTCGACCCAATCGTACCTAAAACCATGAGAAAAAAATATATATATGATGTGCCCTCAGTCCGACTACGATTTGCCGTAACTTTTCGTCGTCCTCTGAACTTGGAATTGCAACTCGGAATTAAACGTGTTATGCAAAATTTCATATGCTAATTTGACAGGTTGGTTTTCGAAGTACCCGGAATGGAATTCGACGTTGCATCCCGTTGCATCCCGTTGCAATAATTTCATCAATATACAGTTCGATGTTACATTGACGTAGACGCATGCGTCTATTTTTCTCGACGAACGAAGAAATCAATCCGATTGACCCAGTGATCGTGTATTCCACTGACGTATCGAGGTATTAAATATCGTCCGGTTATTGAAGGCACATACGCGAGTACGGAAATGTTTGACATTCGTCACAAGGTTTCCAACGGGGTACTCGTTTGCATACTATTCATATACATTCACAACGATCCCGGGTATCCGTCGGGCCGCCTCGCGCCGGATTGTCCAGTTTTCCTATTTAATATACAAACTAGTTTGACGTTATAACGACGGCATATATCGTGTGCAGTTTAGTTATTCGTGTATAAATATAGCAATGAAACACGTTGACGCGAACGAACCGGAAGCCGATGGGAACCGTCACCGTTGGCCAGGGGCTCCGTACGTGTGGCTGACAGTTCAGCGAAATTCGGGCTAAACCGCGGAAGCCGTAATTAATGTTTGTGTTTGGTAATTCGCCAATTTTCAACAGGCACGGGGCAACTTCGCGATAGGGCCGAGGTATGGAGAACGAGGTTTGGAGAGAACGAACCCGTAGGTAACTGTCATCTGGGACGAATTACAATGGACGCGCTGATGAGCCGAAGAGAATGAGGAAGAGAGGACGGGAAGTGTGAATGAGCGACAAACTGTGACAGGGAGAGGAACGAGGAAACTAATGGTCGACTGGGAGGTGGGTAGAGGGACTACACGGAGATTCCTAAAAAAAAATCTCGATGTACCGTTGGTTATTCGAAATCCAAACTAAATAGACATAGAGGCAGATTCGCTCATGCATGAAGAAGCAACGATCCCGTAACGAATTCACAGATCGCATGAGTCTCTCGCATTACGGTCGGACAAATACACCAGGCAAATATAAATATCGCATCGTCGGCAGAGAGGAATCAAACATGGGAGTGTCGGCGGTCCCGCACCGAATATCACACCGGTATAGAGATTGAAATTGACGATATACAATTAGGTAAACTAATCTTGCCAGCGACAGTGGGCGCTGAAATATGGCCAATTCGATTATCGATTATGCATATGCACAAGGTACACCCAGTGACATCGACTCCGGTGCTGTGCGAGGGATATTGGTTGGCCTTCGTTCGAAGTAGTTCGCCAGTTAGGTACACGTGCCTAATGTGATTTGGGAAGATGCAGGAGGACCCCGGGTGAAGCCGTAATCTCGCAAGGACGTGTCACATATCCGTCGGTGAACTCGGCGACACCGGCGAGAGGATTATATATCGGGCGAAGGGGCGCCCAGAGGGGGATCGAAGGACGTCTCACTTAGGTGCGATACAGCGATGAGGTGGCGGAAGCGAGGTAGCAACCAGAGAGATGCGTCAGGTCGAGGACGTACTCTGGTGGTCCTCATGGTGCATCGTCGCTGAGGCAAGTTGAGGCAATTGTCTGTAAATGATGGATGCCTCGTCGCGGACCAGCGGAGAGAGGTCTGTATGACCGGTCCTACTTGGCAACCCAGGGAGTTAACGGGATCAAATGACAATTACCACCGCAGAACGCCCGTTCAACAATGACGAATGTAGCAACGCGGCGTTCAGGAAGGGAATAGATGCCTTCCCCGTGAGGCACCGCGGCTACTCATCGAACAAAGGAATAATGCATGGCCACACGTTAGAAACACGATATGCGTACTACATCGTCCTGGATGATGTTACTGTCGACCAGCACTGAAATACGAACTAACGTGGAGTTTCATGAAAGTCGGCCTGTACACTGTTGTTCATAAATGGGCTTGGGTTTTATGGATATCAGTGTCGAAGACATCAATGTCGAAGAAATCAATATCGAATGCATCGATATCTAAGTCATCACAATCTAAGGCGTCGATAACTGAGGCATCAATATCTAAGAATTCGATATCGTAGATATCAGGCAAGACAAAGGTATTCAGTCTTGCTGGATGACTTGACGATATCTTCGATGCGATTAAGAGACGAAGATAATTTAGGAACCAGACATCTATAAACAGCAATGTACAAATACAAAGGGTTGCTGCATGGAAAATGATCATTAATCTCCAAAGGTAATGGCGCTTCATCGGTGTTGTTCAAAAAACAATCTACGAAGATTGAAAGCTGAAAGGCTCGAGAAACGACAAAATGACTAAAAAATAGGACAGGGAGGATCATGGTGATATAAAAGGAACGACGCAGCTAGGCTCACAGATCCGTCCAGAAATACGGTGTATTCTTCGGTACGTCGTTTCGTGCAGAACGAAGCGTTGATTGCAATGGGAGGATGGTCACCCAATTAAAAAGGAAAATGGGGGGCGGGCAATCGAGCGGGGAGGGCTCCGATATTTCACGCTCTTGCGGAAGATACAGAGCGTCCCTCCCTCCCCCTCACCCGATCGATTGTAATTTTCCGTCAGTTCCGCGCTGCACCATTCCAACTACATGTCCGCCTCGTCTCACCGCCGTGGTGTAGCTGGTTGGTCCGCCACGCAACGTTCGTTAAGACTTATTTATTTCCCAATTTTTAAGCTACCGCCCAGCTTCTCTTTTTTTCTTCATTCTACGCGTCTCGTGTGGACTCACGTGTGATTTTATTTTTATCGCGAAACCTATCCGCTTTCTAGTAGCAGCGTCCTCGTTCGATCTTTTTCCTCGGCAATTACACCGCCGCAACTCGTATATCAACCGCTATTCAATCAAGGTATCTTGTTCTAAGCCCCGCCGCTGCGAACCAACTCCTAAGCGCCAATCATGTTGAGTCCATTGGGACGATAGGAGTGGGAGAGCTTGATAGATGGATTCAATACACGTTAAAGGGATGCCTCTTCGTGGATCTTGAAATCCCGATACTCAGACTGAAGTACGTCGTAGCTGGAAGGCTCCTCCCTCACTTCTCTCGCTCGTGCACTTCCGCCTAAGATCCGCATCCGCACTCGCCCTTATATCCCTCTGTACACTTGACAGGGGAGTAAACGAAACCTACATAATCTTATTCGACCACATCAATCAACTCTATCGATATCCATCGCAGCCCGCCCTCGAACTCCGTATACGTATGCAGCCTTTTATCCACCGATGCGTACAATGATATCGGATACATTGGATCAGGAAAAGAACTCTCACCGTATAATCACTCAAAAGCAATTCTTGTCTTATACGCAACTTTTACACGGAACGTCACAAGCATACATGGTACCATCTCTGCAACTATTAATGGTACCATCTCTGCAACTATAAATGAACCGAACTGTCCAACAGAGTTCCCGGAGTTTCAACGGTACCGCCGATGGTTGGTGGCTTTACGGCAAGCAAACGACCTCACACGAAGTGGCAATTACTAGATATATCGCCACGGAAACATGGTCTCGGATCCGATATTTTAATTAACGAATAAGTTGGATCAATGTGGTGAGCGTGGTCTACGGTTTACGATCCGGGATAGCACCTAATGTCGGTCAATATCTCATACGCTTTTGCATTTCGGTGTGGAGGTTCGGTCCTCCGCAACCTATCCAGGTTGATCCCATGGATAGCTCGTTTACAAGTAATTAAGCCGGCATAACGCACACCACGGGGGAATGGGTTAAGACGAGGGATGAGTGAGAACAGAGGGAATGGAGAAGGCCACTGTCCCAACGTCATATGTGCTAAGCCGTACTTATCCGTGCGGAGGGCTATTCGATCCAACGCTCGCTACGGAGAACGCTACATACGTCTAGGTCTCCTCGCGGTATTATCAATCCCATAGGCATATCGTGGCTGGGCAGCTGCCCTACCTTCGAGCATACCACTACCACCCATCAACTTAATCTACTCACGTACCTATGTATATCCGCATCGGCGGAGCGACGGGATCCTCGCACCCGGTCAAACATCCCAACCATTGTGCCTATCTGTTGGTCTGCACTGCGGCACACTCAGGGTAATGGCTTTGAAAATGATTCTATTCCTGGAAATAATGGTGTTGCAGCATGCATAGAGAACACGTTTGTATACAATGTATCGTGTGGGGCGTTATGCCGATTTCCGATTGGACGGATCCGTATGAGTCCAAACCCATTGCTTCGGACTGTGTACGAAATCCAACACGTGAAAACGTCGTAAACGAGGCTGCAATGGGACTGTAAGGACCCATCATGAGGGTGGATTGCTATTTAGCGCCCTGAAGATACCTGTGCGAGACAAAATTTTCCTAAGTTGGAACGGTTATTGGCGTCGCACAAACGAAATCGGCTTCCAGAGTCAAACTCAATCATGATAGTAATAATCACCTGGAGAGTCGCTCAGACTCTTGCGATAGTCGAAATAATCCATCACTATCACATATAAATTGTTATTTCGAAACTTATCCAACGTAATACTTTTCCGCAACGCTGATGACTGATTCGATCCGACACTTGCGCTTTACGCTAGAAGAATCTACAACTTTTCGTCCAATCGTCGGAGGACGGGTTGAGAGCGAACAAAGTTGAGCAGCGACCGACGACGAAAGACCCGGAAGTGGTGCAACCGCGTCGGGCTTACCGTACTCGGGATGTCGTACCGAGGACTAAAACTATGGCGACGACGTCATGTTCCTCCCAAGTTGGTTCGACGATGCGTGATAAATGCAAGTTTCCATTGTTTTCAATGCCCATCTTGACGTTCCTCCCCATTCATCCTCTCGCTTCTCTGTAATTCTTCCCATCCACCAAGCTGGCTTGGGCCGTTCCTTACCTTCACCCTGACTTGTCTCCTCTTCGTCGCTATCTCGAGTGCTTCCCACGGCGCATTGTCTTTCTTCGTCCACGGTTTAAGTGTTCGAGGCGATCCACGCTGTCCGCGAGATGGGAAGATAGCTGAGCAAAGTAAGGGTATGAACGACCAGCAAGAGCGATACCTACCAAGGTAGATCGTAAAGGGTGCAAAGTGGTGGCAAAGTTGATTGGGGTTAAGAGCCCACAAACTCTCATTCAGTTTTATGGAGTCGAAAAGGTTTACGCAGTAGTTTGGTACCCTCGAAACGATCATCAATTATTGGAGGTAAATTTCATTGAAATTTCCAGAATTTCAAAGACGTCATGACCTCAATGACGTCCTTCTTTTGAACTTTAGAGAATTTTGTAAAAAAAAAATAAAAATTCGGACATTTGATGATTCGATGGAAAATGCATTCGAACGAATGATTTTCGGAAATACGTCGATTGCGCCAATTGAGGTTATGGCAAAAAAAAAGGTCGTTCCATTTGGAAATTGCGGATCCACGTACCACGGTCCTGGAGCAAGCAAAACCCGATTGGTCAAAGGCGCAGCGGGCACTCTAACTAGCCAAGTGACCTACGGAGAGACCTCACGATACAGAAAACCCAATTTCAGCGATGCGAACCATGTCGGTGACAATGGCGTCGGATGTGTAGCAACGGAGCACCTACGTGCATCCCTGATATGCATACGTACGCTGTACGTACGAATGGCCTTGTTTGTTTGTTTCGACAAATGGCACTGTTAATAGGATTGTAACCGAATTATCGTTGTAACAAGGGACCAGACGTACCGGTGTGACATCCAGAAAATCCTGACCCGGAAGCTCCTCGCTGTGCGCACTGAATTATTAATCAGCGGGCCTTCCAGTCTAGAAAAAACGTTTCCATCGCGCGCACTATTTAAGCGCTATCGACCTGACATGTCTTTTGCCTTCGTTGTGGAAAAAAATATATATATAAAATTCCGGACATATACCGATTACGCATCAATCAGAAATTCGCGAATCATCTGAGCGTATCCTGCCTCGCTATAAATGCGATCAATATTTTATAATATTTCTATACTTTATTGTATACTATTTTATTTTTTTGCATTATGAAATGAAAAAAAATATATATACTCAATATCGAGTTAAAGCGTTCATTGACAATTCCGATAATAAAATAACGCTCTCGCTCGGATACTTGCGCAGCGAGCGACGTGAAATCTCGACGCGTACACTGGACGGGGATGCAAATAAGAAGAATTTGTCAGTGGACGAGTCACCCTCGTTCTTTCAGCAGATAGCGGAATAACGCGGATCGAGAATTTCTCGGTTTTTATTCGGAACCCGGAGGAAAAATACAATCGACCAGGGAAGGAAAAATAGCGGTTGCTCGGTTGCGAGGCGACCATTCGCCCGGGAACGGCGATCTGGGATGAGCAAAATAAATACCCCGCTATCCTTCAAGATTTAGGCATAAGCCGGGTTAAACTACACCTAAGTTACATCGGTGTTTGATATGCGCGGCCGAAATAGGGCCAGTCATCGAGGGCGGACACGACTGTAGTTCGAAGAAAATTCCCTCGCGTTATAGCGCCGTACGATTTCGCAGGGGCTGCTGATCGCGTTATAATGACGAGCAAGCATCCACGTGTGCGGAGCAGTGGAGCGTCCTCTATCGTCTCATCGTCACCCCTATCGGATTTTCCGATCGGCGTGCGTACACGTGGCGATGCATCGAAATAGTCGCTCTACATTTTACGTGCGTAGACCCGCAAAATTCTCCACCAAGAGCTACGCGGACGACAGTAAAACGTGAAGGTAATTCGAATTTCACCCCATTCGCATGCCGAGAAAAATAAATTGTTGGATCAACCGAGAAGCGTTGACATGGTTTCGAAAGCCTTACTCGGACGGTGAAGTAGAACGGTTTTGAGTTCAACTTGTACGTAATTGTTAAACAGTGTGTGATCCGAAATGCGAAGCTTTGGATTTTTTTTCCATTGATAGTATTTAAACTAGTTTTTTTCTGAAGTAATCAGTGAATTCGTTTGCTCCACGCATTAAAAAAAATTAATTTTAAAATTGTATTGAAACCAACAGATTAAAAAAAATCGACGTACGCACTGCTGGTTCGCACAGGTGTAATAGTAATACGACAAATCATCGAGAATGAACTCGGCTGTGAGGGAAAAAAATGTTCTCTCTTCACGGGCCCACATGAGGTCGAAGGGTCCGCTGATCGCCCCTTAATGACGATCCACTATTCGCTTGCGCAGTTCACCGAAGATTCCTCCATCGTCTCAACGTCAACCCTGTCGGATCTTCCGATAAATCTACGTATCCGTGGTGATCCATCGAAGTAGTCACTCTGGATTTCATCCGTGCAGACCCGCTGAGTGTCCTACCGAGAACACCGAGGACGGTACAGCGCGATGGTAATTCGAAATTCCATCGCATTTGCAGTTCTCCTCAATACGCAAACGTGTCAGCTTAACTCGCGCAGAGTAGCGATACCCCGAGCCAAATCACTGACTGTGTCCACAATGCACTGGAGAAATTTCACAGGTAGACGACGGCGGTTGTTCGGCTAAGCTGTGTATAATAGCGCTCAGAAGGAAATGGGGTAACCATGCAGAGTGAGGACGATATACTCAAAGCGGCGTTCAGTCGCAGTTGCGGAGACGCAAGCGGAGAAGTGGTAGGTGGGGCGACTGCTGTCAGAGTGGAGAACGTTTGTAGACAGTCAGCACACAGGGGAGTAGCGGCTAATGAAGATGTTTGTCAATACTGCCATGTTACCCTGCTGGATGTTGCACCGGACCGCCTTCGTCCTGCTGGCTCGTACGTTTCCCCTCTTGTCCGCGCTCACTGGCTGGAGGGCGAGAGGGAGAAGCGAGGAGTGCAACGGATGCCCGATACATGTATACGCCTCGAAGTCGGGTACCATGCCAAACCACGCGCAATGTCGGAAGCAGCGGCCCGTACGGTGAAGGTCCTTGGTTATCCAATGGTGCTTGCCACCCTGGAGTAGGCAAGACGTCCTTCGTTACCCTTAATATCCGGTTATAACCGAATTAGGCGAAATTGCGTGAGCCTCGGAGAAGCCACTCGAACGGAGAGTTTGCGTCAATACATCCTCAGTCTGATGTGTAGGGTAGAATGGTCAATGCAGCGATCCACGATAAGTCGGAAAACAGAAAGTATGTGAGTGGCATTGGGAATTAAAAAATCACAAACAGGTTGCATTCGATCCGAGCGTTTGGTCAGGGAATTATGAGGTTTGATTGAGACTTTAGAAACGGAAGTTAAGATCGAACTTCAATTGAAACGAGTGGCTTAAGATTCGCCCTTCCGAGCGTCTAGAATTTGAATAATCAGCATTTTGTTGAATAACGATATTGGAGTGGAACTTCAACGAGAGATCCGCGTAGCTGATGCAGAAGCTTACCTTCTCTAAATACTGAAACAAACGTCGCTCTCGTTAATCATTCGTCCCTCTCGGGCTTAACCGTCGCGCGAATGTAAACCGTGAACGACATAGTACATCAACGGCAGCGGGGTCGTTTAATTTAAATCCTGTTCGTCGCCTCCCAGGATCCGGCGCAGCGACGCATCGAATGGTCATTAGGCATCTGGGGAAATAGGACGGAAGCGAGGGAATAAATTATTCGAAAGCAAAAGTCAGCCGGATGCGATGAAATGCGGTGCTCGTCCGTCTCGTCATTAGCGAGCGTTTACACGATGCAGCGGTTTTCAGTTGATTTCAACTAAACGCCGACAGGGGAGGCGAACATGAACCCACAATTTCCTTGACTTCGCCTCTACATTTCATTGCCGCTGATGGGACCAGCCCGGTACTCAGCTGCTGAGCGAGGTTCACCGGTGTTCAGCGCCACCGTGGGGGTGGCCACAGGAGGCGAAGGAAATTTAGTTTTCATAATACGTAACGCCGGTAATCTTGATTATGTGAAGAAGCGCGCGGTACGAAGGGGATGAGGTTAAAGTAGAATGTATCGCGGTTGAGGTCTGCACAGGGTAAGGGTTTTACGCAGTTGCCGGTGTACGTGCGAGGACGAGCCTCGACGCTGCACAGGCGTCGCCGACTTCACCAGAAGCAGCCAGCTAAACCAGCTTACAGTGGCACCGTAGCGTTCGCCGTCTTCACTCTATATCCTTCCGCGCGTGCAACAGCGCTCGGTCCGATAAAGCCGCCAGTTCACTTTGTTAACGGAGCAAGAGGATATATTTTCATGTGTACGGCGATCATCAATTTTAAAGTTACGGAAGTAAAGTTTATTTCGAGGAGCGGCGAAGCGCACGTGGCCTGCTCTCAGCTTCGGTGTTGGCAGGGTTTTGGAAGCTAAGCAGAAGGTTGACGGGTCGTGCGAACCAGCAGCGACAGGAGAGGTAGAAGTCGACTATTGTGAAGTTGTTGGACCCTCGGCGGGTTATGGAATGTTGTGCACACCGGTGGATAGCGACTGGGAGTGAGCAGACTCACTGCGAGCGCCGCGGGTGGTTGGAGGCAAGAACTAGCCGCTTTGGATGCAGGAAAATAGAGTCACGGCAAGGTGGGCTGAGAGGGTTGAGAGAAGACCTGCGGTGAACGGCAACCGGAATGGGGCGGTAGTGTTCGGGACAGCGTTGTGTCTTGTGCGCAATGTTCACGACTACTTGCATACGGGAACGAGTGGACTAACGTGGATGACCTCAGGGAAAACGTTGATAGTTCAGTCACGAATATGACGTGATTTCTTTGAAAATTTCTTCGGATGCGAACGAGAAAATCGCCGTATATCCTGATAGTTTTCCCGTGCTGATGAGATTAGGAAAATTCCCGAATAGATCCACTCTCACATCAGGATCCGATTTCACACGCTGAAATTTCTACCCGGAAGCGTTGATAATTCCATATCTCTCGAAATCGCGACTATTAATGTTATGGACATGGGTCATAAATCGTGAATTAAATCGCCTGTTGCCAGCAGCGCCGCGTAGAATGGAGTACATCGATGGCTTAGGTCGTGCGATAATCGAATAACGTGGTTCGAAGATTCGATCTACTCCATAAAATCATCATCGGAAAAAAAAAATTTGTTTCGGATTAGGGTCACGGAAGGACAGCCGTCGGCTTTATCCTCGTAGCTCTCTGGTATCCGAGCGCGAATGTTAATATAGTCCATGAGCCAGGAGACTATGCGGAACTGTGCATTGTACCGAACTCTTATTACGCGTTGTATCCGCTAATAGGATTCGGATGTAGTATCAACCAGCAGTAGGATTCACGGTTCGATACAGTGATGCAGTCATTTCCCAGGATTACGTTTAATCCTCTGACGAGTGATCTGGCTTAGGCTACCATTCCGCAACCGGTGTACTCCACTGCCTGGCAGTATTTTCTCATTCATTGTCTCGCTCGTTTCGCAACACGTCGCTCTTTGCCATCCTCGTCACGCAGAGCCAGACGTATATTTCACCAAGCTCGACGCTATTGGTTAAGCATTGTCGCGTGTATGACCGAATTCGGGATGGGAAAATCTATTGATGCGGGCTTTTCGACCGGGCAATTCTGAAGGATTTGTTTGTATAATCTCAACGCATATTCCAGGCTGAATTGTGCCAATGCCATAAGCAGCCCAATAGTCGAGGAGGAAATGGACCTTCATTAGCAGCCTCCAAGTGGGTTCTCATGCTTAATGTCGTACATCGAAGGATTATCGTTCCCGAATAATTCTGCTTCGAAAACCCCTTTTCGAGAAAAAAAAAAAAAACCGAAACATTATCGTCCGAAAATTACCTATGTCTGGCATGTGACCTTGGCCAAAATTGATATTAAAATCTTGTCAAGGGTGGAGAAGAATCCAGCTACTGAATTCGTGGACGTTTTGCTGGTCCCACACAAAAGATTTTTTTTTTTTTTAAATTCTTTTGCATAAACCGTGCACAAATGTTCTCCGGTTACTTCAAGTAAGCTCCACCCCATTGTCAACTATCCCTCGACTTTCGCTTGTTTGAGCCTATAAAAACCTATTTCACATTGGTCCGACGGTCTCCCTGACAGGAATTTAGCGGGTATATTGTTTCACATAACCTTCGCAAATGCGTTCTTGTATCCTGCGGGGTTGACGGCTTGTTAGAGCGAGGTCCCAGGAGGCGAGTCACCAGGGAAGCGAAGAGACCTTGCGATGCGTGGCTCCAATTTGTATTAGGTCGGATAAGGACGCGTGAAAATCCTACCCCAGAGACTGGCATCGCTTTTCCAACCCCTTCATATCGTGCCGAGCTTTCGTTCCCGTCCACACGTCTTCCTGTCATCCGTCGTATAATTTCCCAGTATTCCGGTAATGATGTCATTGCAAATCGCTCATCCCCGATAGGGCGTAGGAATTCGCGCCCCTCGGCGCACGTGTCAAACAGCTAACGAATCGCCGCGACCTAACCGAGAAAGCTTGTCTCGTTCACGTGGCAAAAATCCTTTACTCAATCGCGTGCTCCAAGCAGCCTGACTTCTCCCGACGACAGACCATGGAAATTGACGATCTTCGCTGAGGTTGAATTTGCGTCATTCCTCGTCTCAGCTTCTCATTATCTTCGAGCGCTTTAGGTACGTTGTTTCCGAAAGGATTCTAATTGCGAGAATCCGAGGTAAAATGACGTGCCGAGGCGCCGATCAGCGATGCTTCTATGGGACGGAATCCGACAGACAATTACCGTTCGCTCTCGCGTTTCTCTTTCGCAAGTATCGGAGCGGCTGTTTTTGGAACTTCCACACGGCCGCGGTTACCGTCGGCGGATCGACGTTACTCCCGGCGCAGTTGCGATTTAAATTGGCAGGTTAGCTTCGAACAGGAAATCTCGTACCGACGGGTGAAATCGGCGCACGAATGCACCGGTGTTGGCTTTCCGATATTCCAAAATACTGCCTCGCTGAGCAACAGCGCCGAACCTAACGTACTGTGGCAAACTTCGACACAACTATTGTCGACCTTTACAAAGTCTGGCTAACTTTCAAACATGTGTTGTCCTGGGAGGAGCAATTAACTGGCATTGTCGTACAATGTGGTGACTAAATTCGTTTGCTCAGTCGAAAGTGTCTCATGACTATTTTGGACTCGATGCAAACGAGGCCTCACCGTAGCTCCGAAACTTAAATCCACACCTAACGAGTAAATACATTTTTTTTAGCTAGGCGAAATTGGCTGATGGTTATTTTGGACTTGATGAAAATAGGCATTTTTGTCACTTCGGAACTTCAGCATACCCTCAAACAAATTCCCATTTCTATTTTTTTTTTAATTTCAATTTTTCGAATTTCCATTTTTTAAATTTCCTCATCAATTAATTTACTCAGTAAAAAGCACCCGTGATTATTTTGGATTTGATGGAAACGAGCCTTACCGCCACCGTGAAACTCAAATGCACCTCTCAATAAATTCGCATTTCTACTCTTTCTTTTTTTCCCCAAAGTGGAACGAACTGACATTACAAAATCTGCAGATTTCCACATCCATCATCCACATCGAATATTTAACAACTCGGATCTCCATAATGAATGTCTTTGCTGAGACAAAAGTGTCCGATGACGATTTCAGATTTTATGTTCACTGCCCGACAGTGGTCGGCACTTCAGCGCTCCGGCTCGCTCGCGTTCCTCGCGTCCGAGGAGGGCAGCGAGCTGTAACATTGTTTCCAAAGAATTTATTACAGCGCTCACCTGGAACCGACCCAAGCGCTCACTGGAGCCGATACTTCCGATCGAGGAAAATACGCTCGAACTTTCACCCATGACAAGCGGTGGAACGCAACGACAAGCAGGTCCGGAATTCTCCACCCTTCTCCCTCATACCCATCACCTGGGTGAAAGGATCATGTAAACACGAAACGAGAAGACTCAGGAGCCTCGAAATCATACACACAAAAATGTACACAACGTCAAAGTGGGTTTTTATGCCGACTTTTCCCACACGAGCCAATAAACGAAACATACTTGTTGGCTCAAACGCGAGTCTTTTACTCATTTAATTTATACCCTACTAAATTCCATATCATTCCATCCTTAATCATTCCTCGTCGCAAAAAATTCAAACTAAAACTACGAGGCAATTTCGCATTGAAGGAACCTCGACGATACATTCCATGCTGAATCAGCCTTATCCGTCACTCTCAAACCTAAACGTATCCCCAAATAAATTCTCTTTCCCATTCATTATTCAGCTACTAAAACGGACCATTCCCGACCGTACGTCAATCCACAGATTTTCACACTCTTCTTCCTCGCAGAACGGTAATACTTTTTAACAGACGCAACGTCGCGATAATAGTTTGACAGAACTTTCACCAAGAGCTGCCGTAGAGCTGCGTCTGATACGTGTGAAAGGAACTCCTGCGGGTGAGGGCAGGATGCGACATCGACGCGTTTCACACGAGAGCGTCGATGAATTGGGCGGAGGCATAGATTCAACATTTATCGACGGTCCGGTCGGGAGAACCAGCCGGTGAACCGGAAGCATTGATAGTCGATGATGCGATATCGATAGTGCCTGGCTGTACTAACGCACGTGTACATAGCGGGGCAGTGACGCCGCGTCACAGGTGAAGCGAGCGAGGAACATCGAGTTTTTTGCGATCATTCTCTTCCATCGTTATCCACCGACAACGTCGAGCACTTGCGTGTGTTCGCGCGTCAATGTACCATATCACCCGGGTAAAATCACAAGGGCGTATGTTCCGTCCACCAGAATTCGAGATACGCCTTCGGACTTTTGGTCGCGCGATGTCTGCGTAGAGCCGCTGGAAAACGTGGCCCTGTGTCGACTGCGCCAAGTTCGCCTGTACATGAACCGTGACACCACTTTGTTCGCGACTCTCTTTCTCCGTTTCTCCCCCTGCCACGGGCAGTCCGACACACACCCACACACACACACACACACACACACACCGCCGATACGTACCGAGGACACGTACACGAGGGAGAGTAAAAGACTGCTGGCGGTGCGGCAGCTTAACGTATGACGCTACGCTTTTTACGTGGGCATGAATCACGAACGACACTTTTAGCAACACACGAGAGGCATAATGAATTATGTACGCCGGCAGCCCAGCCCGGAGGATACACATGCGCTTAAGCTGGATCCACCAGCACGCACGGAGCTCTCCGCTTTGCCATCGCCGCTTTTTAACTCCCGAATGGCCCCCGGGCCGAAAAACGGCAGTCGGTCGACTTCTTTCGACCGCTCCGCGCAATTTTCGTTTTTCGGGCTCTTCTCGAGAACGAGGGAAAAAATTACTTGCCGGGATTTGGCGCGGCTATTCCGCGACTGATGGTGTATATTTGCGAGCGATTATCACCGAGATCAAACGGAAATTCGTGGATGATTCACCTTAAATTTGAAGAAAATGCGGTCGGTCGTGGAAATTTTGTCAGATTATGGCGTGTTATAGGACTTTGCCAAAGATTCTCAAGGATTTACCAAACCTCGATTCAATTTGACGAAGTTTGGGAGGACAATTTCGCGGTCAGTAGTCAGTAATTATGTTCGATTAATCTCAAGATTAAATAGAAATTCATTAAAATGATATGCCCAGAAATTCAATGTGAATACGGTTGGACGTAAGAATTCTTTCAGCCTCGTAAAAATTTTACAGCGTGGAATTGGACCGTGATAAAGATTTAATTAAGCCTTATCTCGGACTATTGAGTCTCGAATTGCTACAGTTTGGAACGAAAATTTTTGCGATCAATGGCGAATTTTCGTGCTCGTTTATTGTCAACATCAAATAGGAATTCGCAAACTTACATACTGCGACCCTGATAAACGCCTCGCGATTTTCTCGGAGTTACCAACCCCTTATTAAACACCCTGACATTTTTTCTGGCATCTCCATCAGAGCGGGTCCATCCAGGTTGAAATTGTCAGCGTCAACAGCCTGATTGTGACTGCAAACAATGAGTATCGATTTGTTATTTACCACCAACGCATTGTCGTCGATAATTTAACAATTTTTATTTTACCTTTCGTGTCCATCGCTTCTGTTTGTTCATTTACGTGTTATATAAGCGCAGCACTATCGTTCGGCAAACAAGAACGATGAATATGATACACAAACGTATCAAATAAACAAACCCGAACGACTAATCATCGTGGAAATTGAAACCTTTCGGCGGAGCTTTCCGAAGGGTGAGACGAGGGTGGTGGACGATGAGTCGGAGTGGGAGAGGAGGAATGAAAGGGGAGAATATTACCGCGCCAGCTGGTTATACTCGCAACAAAAGAGCATCGCCCATCCATGCTCGTCTCGATGTCGAACACACGAACGACGAAGCTTTTGCCATCCCGTTTCCGTATAAAGTAGATCCTCGTTTATCCGAGGTAATGAGGGTACCTCGGACAAGTGGAATCTCGGATAACATGGATAACGTATATACGCAGCGCGCCAGTATCGCTGCTTTATCAATTTTGTCCGAGTCTATACTTCGGTTAACACGGAGGGTTCGGATGAGTTGGTTATTTCGGATAACGCGGATTGTCTCGGAGGCTCGGCTAATTAAACGTTTAACAAGCGCGTTCATAGTGTAGTTTCTAAGTTTCTGATATGGAAAATGTGATCGTTAATTATATTTGGAACGCCCAGGCTGATATCAGAATGAGAAAGGAATATCTTTCACTCAACTAAAATTCACCCACGGGTTGAAAAAGAAAAAAATAATTTTTTTGATTCCACTTTTTATTTTTGCAATTTCATATGTGATCGAAAAGCTGACATCATTTTGACAGTTTTATCGTCGTTATTTTGATATGACATGGAATTGTAAAAATTTTAAGTAAAATGGAAATACATATTTTTTTCTTCGGCAGCCCACAAACGATTGTTTCCGGTGCACCGGAAAGGATGCTGTGACGTACCCGAGTTATTTCGATATCCGATTGCAGTATAAATATATCCGATACATTCGCTGAAATAACACGGAGCTTCGCATTGTATTTTTAGTTTTAACGGATCTATTTCGATGCAATCGTCTAGCCCCGCGTTTTTTCTAAGGTGCCAAAGCTTGATGAAACGTAAAAAAATTCCTTAATAAATTTCGGTGAATTAAATCTTTAGAGCCCGATCTATGTTTATCACAATACATCGGTGAGCAAAGATGCAAACTTACGGAAATAAACCATAATCCGAGAAACCAGGTTGAAAGTTCACTGTGTCATATCGCAAAATAACATCGGCTATTCTCACTGTCACATACCGATCGCAACTGATACGAACATTTTACGCTATTATTATGTCATTACTGCCATAAACGCATTCTCCGCTTCGTACCATAAACGTCACATTAAAAGAATTCGAGAATAATAATTTCACAAAAATTGGAAAATTTCTGACTGGATGGGGAACTAAATAAATAAAGTGGATTACATATTTTTGCAGTTTTAACTCGATCGCTGTAGAGTTACTTCGAATTCGAAAGTAACTTATATCAGTGATTAAATTATCTGAATATTGTGTTTCTCCGATAAAAATTTCTATGCGCTGTCTCTCTCCGGAAAATTTTTCTATTTATCGCTGCTCTGCGGTACAATTTTTTATCATCCGCGCTCTTGATCATTTTATAGCTGTCAGTCTGCCCTATTGTCGTCAAGACGGGTCACTCACAGCCTAGAGGAAACGGCACGGTTACGAATTTTTATAATAAAGTAACATTGCTACCCGGAAATTTGAACGTTATTTTAACTTAATATCGGAAAAATTCAGTCTGTACTATTGAACAATATTTTATTTAAAATATTCATGTGAACGTTTGAATTGGAGGGACTTCGCGAGGTTTCGAGAGTCTGCTGGGCAATCATTCACGTTTGACCTGATATTTGTAATTAGTTTGTTACGCAATGCTTGTATCATTTGCTAATTGAATTTGGTCAGTACGCGTGAATCGCATTGTTCGTTGCACCGTGAACGCCGAGGATTAATGGCTACACGCGTGTATATGTATCGCTACAAATCTATCGCTAGAATGAATTTAAAGTCGATTTTTTTTTTTTCATTTTTGTTTCAGAGCTATCACGGATTTGTCCACGGTTAATCTTCACAGGTGAGTTGCCAGCACGCATCTACAGCGATCTATACCGCCCCATCCATTTTTTTTTTTTTTTAGGACACTGTATTTACAGTCCGAGTTTGTACCGATTTTTCAACCCTTCATCCGTCATAGTAAAATTGGAAAAAATGTACAGAGAAATTCTGTAAAAAAAAAAAAAAAAGAAAACATGAAAAACCGACCAAAAATTTTTCCGACAGATTTTAATTACAATTTTTTTTTGTTTCAATTAAAAAAAACAAGAACGTCTGAGATTATTCGAGGAAAAGAATCGCGATTAAGGATTCTACGATATAAATTGTCTCCAATTTTTAATTGACGCCATTAAATAAAATTGAAATAACAACAACAAAAAAATCGTTTATCCGCGTGATAATAATTGTAGTTTCCTCTAACAAGTTTAAAGGGATCCTCGGTCCACCGCTCTTCCGACGTCGTACGGTGGCCGCAGGTGTCGACGAAGTTTCATCGGAAGCGAAATAAATAACAAACTTCCTCGTCACCCGTACGCCGAACCGCAAGGAACTATCTCGTTCGTGTAGTCGTGAAAAGTGGGGTGCATTCGAATCGCGGAAACTTATTTGAATAAAAGCCCTCCCGCCACAATAACAAATCACACGTCGCTGCGGCAAGACACGCCAGACGGGAATGTTACTGGGATTGGTCGGTGGTCTGCGTTATAGCATTCGAACGAGGAATGCAGACGTTCCACTGCCGTGCCGCACCCTCAACGCCTTTCTCCCCTTTCCGTACACGGAATACCAATTTTATGCATTCCCTCTATTCCCATTCTCGTCCCTCCGCCGCTCAGATATTTTCGAACTAATTCGGTTAATGCTACGCAAACAGCGGCTCCTTTTTTTTGGCCACTTCTCTTCCACGCGCGACGAGCCACCGAGCCACGTATACCGAAGGCTCGGTAATTTCACCGCAAATACACCCGCCGATGCTCGACCGAACCACGGGCAAAGTTGATCCTCCTTTCCGGGCATTCGAGCGTATTTCTTTTAGAATTCGCGCGAACAGGAAGCTTTTCTTTTCGCACGTTTTTGTTTCGCTTTTTTTTTTCTTTTTTTTTTTTCTTGAAACTCCATCTTTCTTTATTCAGTTTAATTTGTCTTTCTTTTGTGGGCCGCTGCTCAGGTTTTCCGTTCCTCCGTTCCGTCTCTTTCGCTTCTTATTCCCGCCTGTTATTATAGATGTTGCTATTACAAATGTCTCTTTGCTCTCCACTAGTTTCCTCCCGCTGTCCCTGAGGTTCAACCGGGCTCGGTGCCGCAGTCGGAGGAACTTCCTCGTTTCTGTCCTTCGGCGAGTTTCCGCAAGCTCCGATGACTCTCTCCGAGCTTTTGCCATCGCACGGTGCACGCTCTGCCCCGGTACACACGGCCCGTCAAGAGTACGGCACATCACCTCGAGCTAAACGAGCCCCGTTGCAACTTCACAGTCTCACTGTTTATCTTCAGCTGTGAGCTTTTATGTTTGAACAGCCCTTCCGCACCGGACTGCGTAAATCTCGCCCCTTTCCGACCACTTCCATCCTATTCCGACCTGCCGGCCACATCGCCCAACGCTGCCAAACTCGCGGCCGTCGAGTTACGGGAACGAGATCCGGAACTGACTGCCCGGAAATTCACAACTGCTTCAACGGCTGTTTATCTACGCATTGCTGGATCCGATGTTTCACTAAACGTTAGATATTTTCATCAGCTGTTAATAAAAATTAATCGAAAATTCTTCGATAATGTTGCTGGATTTAATATTAGCGAGCGTTCCATTAACACACGAGACAATCGCAATTTTTTTAATCAAAGAGTTCAGCTTCTGAAACTTGTATCGCGACCAACAGGTCAGAAGCGGATGAACATGTGGTTGGATTTTTTCCTAAAGCGATCACTTTCCTTGAGCCCATTGCAACTTCTCGAGGTGAAAAAAAAAACTGGGCCTGCACAGTTACCTTTGGGTGCCAATTATAATTCTTTGATGCTACAAAATTACTCAGATCCACGTGAAAATTGAAAAAAAAATTGGAATCTGAATCTAAGCGCGCTAAATTCGGATCCGAAACCGAGTATCCTTGCAGCCTCGGTCTTAACCCTTATCGTAACTTCTGAGGTGGAAACGTTTCTGCTCGGCTGCATGGCTCTCGAAATTTGTCGGGCAGCCTCGCCCGGACTCCGAATTATTCACGCGAACGAGTAAGCCATTCCTGATCCATCATCCGCGATGGCATCCATTATTCGCAACCCTTCGATTCAGATGTTACATGCTCCACCGTACCACTCTATGATTGAAGACACCTCGCCCTTCCGCCCGCGCCTCTGCCGCTGTATTTTCGCAGCCAGGTCTCTCCGACCCAATCGCAACGCACGAAGAGAGATCGAAACACCAACGTTCACCCGTACACAGAGGGATGAACCAGCTGGGTGAGGACCAAAAATAAAAGAACGTCGCAAACGACACACATCGGTGGGAGAATCCGGGGCGCAGCTCAGGGACAAAAAGCCAGAATGCGGAGTGTGCGAGTTGCCGGGAGCGGTGTTTGCGAGCTGGTTTTTGCAATTAGCGATATCGGTAACGTCACCTGACACGCAGCCAACCCACCGGGCCGGTGACCGGCTAGTCGGTGTCACCGACACCACGAATGTACGAAACGCCGCGCGTACCAGGACCAACCCTCATTCCCATGCCGACATCGCTTGCCCTTTCTACCCGACTCTGCAATCGCCCTCTTCACTAGCTATGTCGATCTTTCCCTCTTCCTCGCCAGCCCGCTGTTTCGCCGTCCCTCCTTCTCGCGCTGTTCAACGTGCTAGTCGCGTTATATTGGCGCACGGCCAAATTTCCCTGCGATATATCGACGCCCGGAGGGGGCTCCTGGCGGCGTTATCAAACGATTTATATCGGTGTTTTGGAAAATTTGTGGGTCGCCGCGGCTCGCCTGACGACGACGGCTACGTGTGCCGCACGGATCTGCCAGTTTCACGGCTCCTGTGTATGAGTTCGTACGCTACGTGTACAAGCGAGCGATAGTGAGTAGTCGAGCTTAGTTTGGTCCATGCCTCACTCCGCTCCGCTCGGATCTCTCGTAGGTGGAAATGCAGTAAAGCCACAAGCGTGGCTCAAATGGATAACGAGGCGGATTCTGTCTCTGGTACCGGGCGCCTCTGTTGCTTCTGTCCTTTCGTGGAAACGAGGCTCAATCTTCAGCCAAAACGCTCACAGAGACTGGTACAATATGTGCCTCGTTGCACGTGCGACAGAAACGAGGCTGAAGAGGGCGGAGTGAGCCCGGTTGAGAGCTCCGCCAAAAAGATAACCGAGCCTCGGGATTTCGTTCGCGACTTTAATCTCGTGGTGGTTAGCGGTCGACGTGGTTGCCACTGGCCCTTCCACTAATATACTGCCACGGATTTTGGCTCGAGGTACACAGAACGTGTATGCAGAGACTCTGCGAAACCGTCTCGTTCCAGATGAACGTGCATCATTGCGGTTACTTTTTTGTTGACTCGCAGGCATCGAGCTGTTGGCGATAACTTTGGAACGAAATTTCTCACCGACTGGCTTATCGTTTCACACCTGCGACTGCGGTTCTGCAGTCCCCGAGCCTACCCGAGGGAATCCATCGTTGGAAGAAGAATTTGATGATGTTGAAAAATTTCGTTGCTATGTCGGGTAATTGGATCCGGCGTCTGAGCCGATGTTGTTCTATGGGCAATTTAAGTGGTTTCATGTCTACGCCTTTACAAGCTCCTTTGACGTGGCACCGACATACAACGCTCTTTTGATCGCGGTACACAGAGCGTGTATGCGGAGAGTCTGCGGAACTGCTTGGTTCGAAATGAACGTCTGTTGTTGCAGTTCGTCTTTCGTTGATACGCAGTCGGTTGTATACACGTGGATCTCAAAAATCCTAAGTCGTGTATAGCACAACGGAATTCATTTGGATTTAATATTAGTCTCATTCGGTATTTTTTTTCGTGATTTCGGTTTTATAGCATAGAGAAGTGAATTTCAGAAATTCTAAATCACTCCCTAGGTTATATTGCTATATAATATAATATAATATATCGTGTGCTCCCAAATTCCCAAACCACATATCGGATACAACTTCGATTCTAAATAACTCCGAAAGTCATAACCGACTCGAGTTGTCGGTGATAACTTCGAACTGAAAGTTTTCTCAGATTCATTCGTCGCTTCACTCCCGTCGCTTTACTTCATCCTTTCTACCTGCAAAAAAATATTCGTATTGAGAAAAGAATCGGAGGATGTCGAAGGGTTTTGTCGCTTTGTTTGTCGAATAATTGGATCTGGCCTTTCACTCACCGTTGTTAACAATTTAAGTGGCTTTGTGTCCACGCGTCGACGGGACTCTTTGACGATGGATTTCTCTCAGTCCGTCTCATTAGCCGTTCCATAACTGTGCATTGCACCGAGTATAACGACTGGCAAAGTCTGAATCGTCGCATACACTCGCGACGTGGATGTTGCCGAGGACTTCGCCCGTTTGTCTGGTGGAAGCGACCTGAAGTATCCAATTGCCCGAACGAGAGGGTGAAACGCCGTGAGAGACATCGAAGTAGATAGTACCGAGGGAGATTCTACGGAAAGACACCGGAAGTGGAAATTGCATAAAAGAGGATACGTCCCCCGTGTCCTGTCGCCAGTGTACCTCAGTCGGAGAAACATTCCAACGATTCCAACGGTGAATTCGAGACCCCTTCGAGTATTACACGGCGCAGCGGCGCGATACAGCACCGGTCTACGACCGTCGCGCACATTGGGTTCGGTACACGAACGAAGCTTCTTTTTTGCAGCTCGGTGGATAACGCGTCTGGCCCGTGAGAACAAAGACCTCCGGAGTAAGCTGAAATAATTGGCAATTACAAAGGTGAGCGCGATATTAACGTTATCTTCGTCTCGGTCGTCTCGCGGTTTGCCGTGTCCACGATCTGTGAGTCTTCCCACCGCCTCGTCCACCCGATGACTGTGCATCGCGAACAACGTTAACGTTCCCGTTGACTTCCTCAACGGTGATTCGCTTTCTTATCTCTCGCCCATTATCATCGCCGACACTTTTTGTTTCCCACCCTGGACCCGCCGGAGCGCCACCGAGAATCATTTCACGTTCAACGCTACATCGTTCCTCCTCGACTTGTTGCAGACTGCTTTTTGATGGAGAACGGAAACATGGTGATGTGTCGAAACATTTCGAAAACGATACGGACATTCATAACAAATATTTCTCTACCTAAAAAAAAAAAAGTAACACTTTAAGGTATGTCTGTGAATTTTTTTTTAGATTTTTTTTTAACCGGTATGCGTGATTCGATGACTCAAATAACTGCGGCTTCGCTACCAGCTTCGGCCCCAACTTATCTGATGGGGCTTTCCGCAGCTCTCGAGTCGGCTGGGGAAATGACGGGCCCGGACCTGGATGTAACGCAATTTCGTTCTTCCGTCTCGAGATCCGCCGCGTCACCGTCACAGGCTTTTCTCCGCTTCCTTCTGCGCACTCGTTATTACTAATCTCTCTTTTCATCGTGTCGACGATTCGTCGCATCGTCGTCGTTCCCATCGTTGAATATGCTGTACAGCTTTGATTTTGTTCGATCTCCTCTACTTCTGTGATTCAATATTTCTCTCTCTCCCTCCCTCCCGCTTGCTATTTCCAGTGCCAGAGATTTTTCTTGCCTTATATTTCGTATCTGGGCGGGCGAACTCCTGCCACGTTCCGTTATCACCCAATGGTTCAATTCGCTCGAGCCATCATTCGAACTGCCGGCGCCACTGAAATTAAATCATAACGTATTTATTAAACGTCGAGACTCGAAGTCTAATAAATATCTGAACCGGTGCCGAGAACTCTCCGTCACTATGCGCATCTTTAATAGATAGGACACACGGAATTATTTCAATGTGGTCGTCGCCGACTCGGAATATAAGAAAATTTGCTCATATTACAAAAATCGATCGTGAGTACGCTCCAGGAAAATCGCGATCGCGACATTTTTTGAATTTTTTTTCTGCGTAATTTTTTTTTCACAAAATCGCCGTCAGGCAACGGTTACATAATATAGTTTCATAATCTCCATACGAGAAATCGAGCAGCCCTGGCAGGCAGGAGTGACATCGGCGTGTCCTAAAGTTCCACGACTGGGTATCAATTAATCGGAACTTAAAAGTGTTTTAATCTTCTGCTGGATAAAAAATTTATCCGAGAAAGTTTAACGATAAAATCTGCTCGATTCGGAGGGGACAATTAGATGTGACAAAAGCTTTTCCCATCCTCGCCCGGACCGAAAGGACAGCGCATTCAATAATGCACCCGAATCTATAACTGGAGTCCGCTCTGAATATCGCTCGACAGCTGAAACGTTACGCTCAGTCTTCATCGAAATTGCGTCGATTCGCCGATTCACTCGGACTCGACTGTTCACCCTCTCGGTAAGACGTTTTCGCGTTGTCGAGTCTAGAAATTCTTAAGCTACCGTTAATCGACAGTCTCGTCTTATCGACTGGCCGACGTTCCGACGGAGTCTCCCCAGGGCTGCACGAGAGAGCTTTCGCCACCCTGTCGAGTCTGCGTTTGTATTAATTAAGAAGTAATTAAACAGTATTAAATTGACTTAAACTCCGGCTGAGTGGACGGCAGCTTTTCTTGACAGTTTCCATTCAACGACCGAGAATCTCTTTCTCGATGCTATCTCCAAGCTGATTCTGCAACTACCGGGCGCGTAGGCAGCGTCGAGAGGAACCGAGCGACGAGTCGCCCTCGTTCGAGTGATCCTCCGGAGACTTTCCGTCCAACGTTGCCCGTGAGAACAATGTCAATATTTTACGAGACGCCAATTCGCTTAAGATATATGGTAACGCGACTGAGCGCAGGGTGGACATCGGCGGGTTCCAGTGTTTGAGAAAATATTCGAGACACTCAAGGATTTTTCATTCTCCTCGTAACACGACAGTCGTCTTACTCGTCGATACCACCATTTTGTCCTTACGGCAGAGAAAGGTAAAAATGACAAATTTTCAAATATCCGATCCCATCCAGCCTATCGGAAGAAACCCCCAAAGTGGTGGATAATTCGAAAAAAACCTTGATGCACTGAGACAAATTTGAAAAAATCTCCAATCGTATCTTGAACCCTTTTTTTTTATCTGTCTAAAGAAATTATTAGATAGTCACAAAAAATTCTGGGTATTTCAAGGGTTCGAATCTTAAAAAAAAAAAATGTAAACACGCTGAAGGCTTAGAGTCGAGGGAAACAGGAAGAGTGCGTTAAACGGTGGAATCTTGGAAATTAGAGAAAGTTCGTCGACACGGTTTCGAGACTCGCTCGATCCACTTGCGAGAGGGTCGCAAATGAAGCGGAGTCTGAAAGGGGGATTGTGTGGTAAGGGTTGCTCATGGGTTGAGGCCGTGACACTCGAGAAGCTCGCGGAGCGGAGAGAGTGAGAGTCCCGCGGCGAGGGCCTTTTCGACAGTGGAGTGACTCGTCGAGCCTGGTCGTTAATGACGGGGCGAGTAGTACGGGCTCGATGTGTGAAAGCTTCTGCGTACACATATGTGTGTATACGGACATGAATTCAAGTCCCAGATCTCGGGGAGCAAGGGCGACCTCATTGGAGCTACCGCGAACGATCAGCAGTACAGACAAGCAGTCACCAAAGTTGGACAAGGCGAAGGTGTATGTTCGCGGTTGTTCGAACCGGCGCCGCATGTAAACATCAGTTAGAAACGGCGTCGCCAAAGGGCCAGTGAACGGATAATTATGCAGGAGTTTCCAATTACTAGTGAAACGCGTGAACGTCTGGTCTCGCGGGGGTCCTACGAATGTATAACCGTAGTGCGAAGTACCCTTCACGTGACGAGGTTGTCCATTATATCAGCAAGAAGGTCGATAAGAGACGATCTGTACAAGCATATCGACATGTACATGCATTGCAACTTGCATAGCAACTGCACGGCAGACTGAACAGATAAATGCACAGCAACCTGAACAAACAAATGGACAGCAATGTTCAAAGCAACCTACGTGTTGACCTGGACAGATGCACAGCATTCTCCAAAGGCATTGGAGGTGTCTGTGCAGTTGCACAGAAACCTACAACGACAGTCGCACACAACGCGTGAGACACGAATCCGCAAGTCCTATAATTTTATCCACGACAGCAGGATGAAATGTTCTTCAGCTGTTAGAGCATGAAGTCGTTGCAGCTGGGGACACGATGGTTACGTAGAGATGATCGTAGAGTATACTCAGACCATTCCTCCTTCTCATCCATTTGCTTCCTCCGCGAGGGATGTGTCGTGGGTGCAGATATTCGGGAAACGATCTTATACGATGTAACTATCCGACAATTCCGTAATCAAGGCTACAACGGAGACGGAGTAAGAGCTGTATCTCGTCGACGAGATGGCTACCGTTACGGAACGAGTCTCGTAACTCGCCCGTACCTCGCGGTGTTACTTCGGACGTGGAATTTCCTCAACTGGCTTTAACTCCCTGTTGCAAACGCTTCACTATTTTCCACTAAACCCAACCCCACCTTCTCTCCATAGTCCCTATCTTCACCCCAACTTTCTCTCTCGCTATTTCTTCCCCTTTCTCGCGACTGTCTCTACACACGAGCGGCGTACTATCTCCGGTACTTCACGCGCCCACCCGACGACGTCGGTGTAGACTGGCGACGATAACGCGAAAGACCTCGCGTTATATCGCGCCGCAAGATTATACGTGGGGGAAAATACGCGTGGGACTTTTGCCCGGCACGGCAAGCCACCGGGACTAAAAATAATACCGTCCTTAATGAGCTGGACTCGGGCCAACTCCTTGTCCGACTACCTCTCGGCGATCCCGCACCCTCCGCCGAGGGAATGAGAAGTTTCCGAGCTGGCCGGTGAATGCCAAAGCTATCCGGGGTGAACTATCCTGCTTTGCAATTCCAACTCGATTCTCTCGCTTCCCGTAGGCACAGGCCGGAAGGTCCCTTAAGTCGCTTGATAGTTCGAGCGGCGCTCCGCTATTCCCGTTAGCCTGTGTGCGATACTTTCTATTACGCACCCGCGCACCCCTTGCACTTCGCGTGCCAACAAACGGCTCAAGGAACGTCGTACTTCTCGACGATCCACCCTTTACTGGAACGCCTGTTTATTTTACAGCTTAGGGCGCTTCCAGCTAACCACGAGACGATGATAAACTTCTGCGACCAAGTTTGCTGCAGAGTTACGCAATATATAACTCGATTATCATCAGTTTACATCACAAGCCGTTTACAGAAAAACAAAATATCCGAGTTGATTCTCCAACGATCTACCCTTTACGGAAACGCCTTTATTTAGAACTTAGCTGAACTTTAAATTGAGGTAGACTTGCATATTGGCAATGCCAATACGTTTTGAACGACTTCGTCGGAGGTCCACACATTTCTACATAATCGTAGATTTTTAAGAGAAAGTCTGTGGTTTAGTCACGTAATATCACACGAGTTACCCCACATTATCGACGCCAGTCGCAGGCGAGTGATAAAAAATAAAATACACTGACAGACTGTATAACCTACCACCGAATTTACAGCCCATAATTTTTTTTTTAGCCAATTCTACTGAACATACTTTATACTTTTTTTTCACGAACACAACCGTACAATGTACGCGTATGCAGCAACGAATAATTTTTATTCGGAAACAAGGGGCGCAGACACGCGTAACTCACCGGCAGAGCTCGGCGGGTGCTTTTGTTGCGTAACTCTCCGCTGGTCTCGTAACAGTCGGACGTTCCCGGGCACTTTGTTTGTGACGTGAAAACGCTTTTCAAACTCCCGCGGGTCCCGTTGTCCTGGGACAGCGAGGGGGTGGCAATGGGTGGACGCCCCGTAGCCTATAGGTGGAATCTAATCCATATCGTTTGCTCCCTACCAATTTCCTCGCGTCGAGCGCCTCGAGCCAGAGCGGATGAAATTTACTACTTTAATAACATTCTCGCACAACCGAGTTCAGGCTTCGTCCCATGCTCTGTCTCTCGAGTGGCCACAGCGACAACGGCGAAATACCGTGTGTTACGTTACGGTGGAAGCCGGTGGTACTGCACGGTGGTCCATCCCTTCCACTTGTTTTCGGAAAACGCAACATAACTTACCCTGTGTTATCTGTTTGTATGGACGACGTATGGACGTGTTCCACTGGAGATGCAATGGAAAATATTGAAGAAACAAGTGGTTGGGTCCGACCCATTGTTCGCCGCGGGCAATATCCAGCTGGTATCTAGGTGCGCGCCGAGCACCATGACATACAAGCATTAAATTGCAGTGGCACCGATCGGATTAACAGGACGCTCCGAGCATAGATTCCGGCAAATGTGGATATAGATTAGGTTGAATAGATGGGATGGCCTGGTAAGTGGGGATCGATTACCAGGGCAATGGGCTATTATGGATTAAAACGAACGTCCATTCACGTCCTCCAAAAAGAAAATATTCATCGTAAAATCGAATTGACCATTTCTGAAAAATTGGAAATATCGTCACGGGAATCATCGCGGATCAGAAATTTCACATCTTGGAAAGTTCATATCTTGAAAACGTCGCATCTTGGGATCGCTGAATCTTGAAAACGTCACGTGCCAAAAAATTCATAGTAAAAAAATCACGGCAATCAGAGGCACGAGTCTCAGCTGCGTACTTCAATAACATGACGTTTGTATCTCCATAATGGTGGAAATATCTGCAGTTCGGCAAATGGCCTTTAGGCGTCGAGTGGAGAAATTATTCAGCAAAGCTACAACATCGGAGTTTAACCATTCGCGAAATTGGTCTTGCGTAACCGTGAATCTCGTAAGTCGGCTGTACCAACCGGTCTGACCCGAGGGGGTGAGAGATGTGAATTTCCTCGGTTAGCGAAGGAGCCCAGAGGCCGAGGGGCCGAGACTTGCCCTTGGGCTATCCCACTGAAACCTCCACGTGACTGCACGTAAATTACCGCGGTAGATACAGTGCACGTAACGCATATACCGGAGGCATTATGCATGTGCAACTACTGTGGATGGCTCGCCAGCGGAACCCAAGTACGTCATAGCCAAGGCGTACGTGTAACTGCAAGATCATCGCGGAAATCCTTAAGAAAAAAGTCGCCACCGTAGCGTACAAAATCAGGGCGACGAAGAGATTGCCATTCTCGGCGCAGCTCAAACTTAAGTTGGCTCCGACTTGCACCCCTCTCTATCACTTCCACACGTTCGGTATCGCCGTTCCGTAGTGAATTCTCATGCCAGAGTTCGTTTCTTAACGAAGAGTCTTTCGAGAATTGAATGGCGGTGAAGAGGATTGGAAGGGGTTTGGGGTTATTGAGGGCGGGCAGAGAAGATTTTTCGTCGGTGCTCGACGAGCTCGCCCACGAGCTTGGAGTACCTTCAAGAGCATTGAAGAAACACTGTCCCAGTGGAATAGCAGCCGAGACGATAAGAACTAAGAGGGAACGTGGCGAAAGTGTGAGTGACCAGTGAGCAGAGATGAGAAAGATTTTTTTTTAAGAGGGAACCCACGGGAGGTTGAAAGATACGACGGCGAATGGGATGCGGGTAAGAGAAGATGGTGAGGAGAGTCACGAAGAGCGAAGCGGGATTTCGATGGGTAGGCAACACCACCAATGGTCAGGTAGGCCGAGGCAGGGATTGGCGAAGGTATACACTGAAAAGGTTTGACTATTCTGTGCCGAATTGAGGATGGAACAGGTACGAGGCGAGGGCGAAGACTTGAGTGCCAGCCGCTTGTTCTCTAATCCAATAGAGAGACCCTCAGACCTTTTCCACTGGCGTATTTTTCGTTGGGTACCTTATAGCCGTATTCGCCCTTTCCGACGAAGGTGTGTACACACGAGCCCTCCGTACGATGTACACATAAGGCTGAGTGTATTCGCATCTGCTACAACTACTCCCAGCATCCTTTCCTGCTGAGTGGGCACGTGCCCGATTCGCCTTCGTTGAGAATACAAAGCATTCGGAGCTACACGAATTTACGGTGGTGGTCGAGTGGTGCTTCGCATCATTCTGTACTTAAGAATAATGCAGTTGGGAAAACTCGATGGGAATTGGCCTTGACAGGCAATAATCTGGCTAAGACATTCTTTTTATTCTGATTTTTTCTAATTTTTTTTTAAATTTTGACAAACAATATTAATATTAAAAAAAATTCCATCGTCGGATTATGGTCTAGGAACATTTTTTTCAAGTGAATTTTTATATTTATCTCCTACGATCGTTTTCGAATCCTTCGTTGAGAATACATTTAGGAATGGTCTCCGGATTTCTATGTTAAACGTGGACCAGGTGCGAATCTGGCGATGTTATTAAAATTTCGGGTGTTCGGATCTTTATCGGTCGCCGCTTGAACATCCAAACATTATTGACGTTTAGTCACTGACACGTACTTCTCTCATTAACCTTTAACTGGCAGGCAAATGCAGTGTACAAAAGCGACATGCGGCTAAGCCAGCATTGTCGGTTCGCAGCCTGTCACTACCAGAAATGATCCCAACCCGTCCCACCCCAATCCAGTTCCATCGCCGTACTCACCGCTCTGCTCTAGCGGATTTCTCTCTCCGATTTCTACATTTTTTCCTCTCTGGTTTTTGCACCCTTCGACGTTCGTCACTCGCACCACTTGTATTTCCAGCGTGCTTTCAATGATACACCACACTCACCTGTGCGAGCAACGGAATAATTTACGCCCGCTGCCATATCAAGTATTCGCTCCCGTTGCTCCGAAGCGGCGAGCACGAAGCGTCCGTCAGACACTTGAAAATCCTCGTTCCCACGGTGACGTAAAAATTTATCGGTAATTTTATCCCTCAAACACACTGGCTCATACATTGTGCAATCAATCCTGACCTAACAAAAAAAAAAAAAAAAAATTAACCACGCATCGAGAAGTTCGAGAAACGTGTCAAACCTACCGTTGTCACCTGATACGGAAGTTCCCTATCGGTAAAACAGGCTAGGAAAAAACGAATTCTCCTGGATTCGCGGTACGAGCGAGTGTCGGTAAGTGCAGAGAGTAGCGAGACTCGACCGTTGGCAAACATCGTCGATACGGTAGGAAACCATCGAACGATACTCGAGGATGCCGATTGAGAGGGCGATGCGTCGTGTCGCTCTCCGCGTCCTGTCGCGAAGCACCGAGCGATGGGGTTGCCTGTTCCGTTTCTCCAACCGCCACTACGAATATCGAACGAACGGGGAAAAAACAGCCCCGAGAGACTTTTGACCCCGATTCGTGCCGCGTTCGAAAATTACTCATCCGTTCGCTTTAATGTGTAGAAATGAAACGAATCTTCATCGTCCGTCCTGCGCATCGTTCGAGCAGATCTTATTTATTATTTACGATCATACTCCCGCGTTTAGCGGCGAATAATCGGTCACGCATCGATTGCCGCTTCTCCTCCTCGACTGTGGGGCTGTAAGTTTGATTTACGGCCGAGTTCTCGATTCGTTTCGCGAACCCACGAAGGTGCAACGGCGATATCTTCGCGACGTACATCGTTATCGCTTCATTCGCTTGATTAACTTTAACGTTTCGCCCCTTCCCGCGACCGACTACGCTGGATGTGTGTCCTTTACGATTTTTCATCGTTTGAACGAAATGTCTTTTCTCCGCTGAACGAATCGTCTTTTTACCTCCCGTTCGCGATGTGCTCGGCAACGACGACCGTTTTTTACTATGTATCAAGCCCGCGACTATCAACGGAACCGACGATCGTTCCCGAGTCGCAAATATCCAAGCAGTTTCCGTCGCGAGAGCCGATTTAGCGTATCCGCGAAATAAAATTCCAGCGATAGAACCGGCGATATACGCGCACGCATCGCTTGTCTTTACGAGACGCATACTTCCCTCTCACCGACCTATCCCACCCTTTATTCCGTTCGTTCTCCAGCTTCCGGTCCCGCGACTCCGATACCGAGCTCTCCTCGCCGTTTCCCCGACGCTGACATCGGAGAGTGATTAAAAACTTGATACCACCACGTCGTTTTACCCAGAACCCATCTATCCGACGGCCGTCTCGCTCTCGCTCCTTCGGCGGGGCGCACCGTTCGAGCTGTTGCGCTCGCATCCCCCGTGGCTCCGAGCGGCGAGTCTCAGACGGCCCAGACGGATGGTACAACGGAGTAATTGTTGTTCGGTCGATGGGGGCAAGCGGAGGAGGAGCTGACAACGCGCGACCGAAGAAATAAGGGAGTCGAAGACGCCTTGGCCGAGGAAGGAGACGAGAGCCGGCGTTGGCGTAACGAGAGAGAGTCGGAGAGAGCGTCCGATAGTGTCGGATTACCAACGGCACTCAGCATTGTTGAAGTCCAGACATCGGAGTCTGTGCCGCTTGGTGGAGGAACGAAAAAAAAATGGAATAAAAAGAAACGCGAGAGAAATAAGGGGAAAGTCGAGGCTCGAGAGGAACGACGGAGGATCCACGGTGTGGCGATCGGGCGGGAGGTGGAACGGAAGAAGAAGTTATTAGAAATACCGAAAGAGAGTACAATGCCATCCCGTAGTGAGAAGTAAGGAGGCCCGGGCTTTCGCACCTTCCCTGGTTGCCGCCGGTTGGATGTGGAAGCTTCGAGGAAGAAGGAATGGAAGAAGAAGTCGGCATAGTGGCCGAGGATCGCACAGCCGCTGCGAAGTCTGCCGAGACAGCAATACCACCACAACCTCTATCGGAACCATCGACCCTGCCAGTCTGTCTGCCAGATTTCCTCTCTTTTCCACCTTCGCCGTCGCTATCCCGTTCGTCTCCGACTCTCGCCGTTTCTCTTTTTCTCTTATCTCTCGTTCACCTCCAACTTTACTCTCCAGGATCTCGAGACGTCGACGTGATTCGCGCTGACCTCCATCGCTCGCTCCCCGCGCGCCTATTTCACTTCCAACCCGCCACCCTTCTCGCCCCTCCGTATTTTTGCAGCAGCACCGATTTATTTCAAGCCGGATTCAAAAGCGCTCCCCCGAGCGAGCGGGCTCGCTCGGCCAGAAACAATTGATGATGTTCACCCTGGGAAAGTGGATCCTGCGACTGTAATAGTCCATCCCGCGGCGATATATTCTCCGCTGTTTGCCGGGAAAATATGCTTCGAGGGCACGAAAGAGTCACTCCCGGGAACGAAGCGGCGAACGGGGCGGACGCGAGTCTGGATCGCTCCGAACAGACGAAAAAGCATGTTCGGTTCAAATTTGGTGACGAGGAAAAATCGGCGAGGTGAGAAAGCTCTTCGGAATTCTGGAGATATTGATGTGTTCGCGGTTCGTCGAGTCCAAGCTGATCTTCACATCCAGTTTGCTCTGGAGATTCTGGTGCGAGATGTCGATGAGCTGTAGAAACAATTCCGCTGCTCGTCGGGTAATCGTTGACAGATGGAGCGACTTGAAGGAGCTGGCAAAGCATGCGAGATCAAGAACGGTGTTGCGTATGAGTGGATTTGTGAGTGGTTTTCGTAACTCCCGTTCAACCTATCGATGTTATCGAAGATGCTCGCGAAAATTAATTGTTCATTCCTTCTGGATGAATACATTCAATCGCTCTTCGTTTTCGATGTCTCAGGTCGCTGCCAACTGGACGTTCTTTTTGGAATAATGAGACCGGGGTAAAATCCAATTTTCCAACTGTTCGTTGAATAACGACGACTCATGGATATTGCTCTCGGAGCAACTATACGAGTTGTCAACTGTTTACTTTTTTTTCGGTTAGAAAATACTGTAACTTCACTACGTGCGATCGCTCAAAATCTATTCTTGATAAAATGTTCTCTTCGTTTGGGGTGAAAAATGCTGCATCGTAAAATCAGTAGAAAATTTACTTTCGGTCCACTATGCCATTTTACCCCGCTCTCTTTCACGCTGCGGATCGTGAGAGCGAGCTGTTACTTGAACAGCGGGAATGGAAATGGTGATTATTTCTTGATTGACGACGGGACACGCGAGACCGGAAGCGGAGGATTCAGCGTGCCTCATTCACGACGCCTCCGCGACTCGGTCCGCCATGCTCAATGAAACTTTTGATTGTCGGATATCAATTCTCATAAGTTCCGGCTTGTCGGCCTCACGTGGAAGAGCGGATCGGATCGAGCGTTTGGGCTCGCGGCCAGACACTTCTGTCCGACTGAGGCGCGAAGTTGAATTTCCTGCCGACAAGACTCGGGTCTGCTCGCAGCTGGAAATCTATGAATTATTCGCCCGAATCATTATCGCGAGAGGAGTTTTAACCCGAACGCGTGTCGAATAAAACTAAAAAAAATTCGACGTGGAATTTACGAACGGTTCGTTGCATTTAACGCGGACTCACTTTTTGCGCCGCCAAGTAATTGTTTGCGGTCGTGACTGTTATACCAATTCCCAATAACTCCAAAGTTATTGTTCAAGAGTTAATTATTTTTATCGCGAGCAACGGCAATTAATGCAGTTGCATTTTTTGTGTGTGTGTTTTTTTTTTTTTTCGTTCATTTTTTTTCTCTCACAGACTCGACGGTTTTTAACGATGTGATTCTGCAACTAGCGACTTTCTCGACGTTACGCAATCAACATTAAAAAGCGACTCTTCGGTAGACGACGCGATGGCGAAACTCGATCGGAAACTTCGACGGTAGTCATAAAACGTTTTTTTTTTTTTCAGAACACAACGTGAACGTATTTCTGGAAAAACCAAATACGCTTTTGATCCGTATTGGCATATTTGTAATCACGCTTGGAAACGCGTCGGAGTTTGCAATTTGAAAATTCACAGTGACGTTGGAGTGACTTTGACAAAAACTCTGATTTAATTTTAGAAAGGTTGACGTATCTTCTCAAAATTAACGACATGAATTTTCCGTCACCGAAAAAGCATTGGAAACTCTTCAGCTCCACTATTGTTATTGCCGTCGTGATATCCACAATTACGTAACTCAACTGCCAATTAGCAGTCGGCCTATTTCTGTCAGCGGAAAAAGTTATTTCATTACAATTTTCTGACTGACAAACCGTTCGTCAAAACAATCAACAATTATCACCAATCGAAGTAACTCGATGACCGCTTGTTTGACAGTGATTGCAAGTCAACTTAACGGAGTCGCGAGGAGAGGCGAAAAAAAATTTCGGAATAACCGACGCATGTCCAGTGGCAGGGATTTTGATGGCAGTTCGTCTCGTCCCTCAGGCGCCGGTCGTGCCGGCCAGTAATAACTGTAATCAGTATCATGGATGCCGGGCGAGCGCGTCAGCTAAATAAATCAGGCGCCATTCATGCTCCGACGCAGAAACGTACCTCAGCTCTGACCATCGCGCAGATTCACTCCTTTTTTTTATTTCGCCTCACCTAATTGTCAATACGAAACGGCGAATCGTGTGTATATTATCCGCTTCTTCGTTTCCCATTGGCATTCGTTCTCGACTTCATACCCTTCCGTTCGCTCTTTCTCACCCTCCCTCGTCCACTTTCGCCATCTTCCCACTCCCGTTCGCCAGTCAATCGCACTGATTGTATTCTCATGCAAAATATGGCTACTGCATAATATAATCGAGTGTCCATGCGTACGCGGGCGTTCGCAAAATTTAACCCCCCCCCCCGTGTCGCAGGCCCAACGACCGCTGTTTCGGTACCGAAAGCGATGAGGTCGGTCCAGTTATAATTATCAGCTTCGTTATTTCACATTTCCAAACGATTATCGACTGCCCGCTCACGTGAAATTTCCAGTGAAAGTCATTAGCGTAATTATGCCGTCGGAAAAAAATTGATATTTGCAATGAAGTTTTGTTCGCTCGCTATCCATTCGGCTTCGAATAAAAATATTCTTAATTTTATGTGAAAAAATATATTACAATCGAAAATAAGTATTTTCCGTGAATGATCACTCGAGTACGATTGGGCGAATTATAACGAAATTGATACGTTGTCGTGTCGTTAACGCTCTTATCGGGAGCGTTCGTCGAGTCCCGATGACCGCGATATACATTGTAGTAAATTTATCATTAGGGAGGCGAAAACGATCGGGCAGTCGAGATACGTTTATAGGACGGTTCGAGATTGCACCGGGATAATCTTTAGCTCAGGGCCGTCGGTGCCTAATGGAATTCAAGGGTTAATCAATCAGGAATAGAGCAATTAGAGCAACGTTTTGACGGGTGTTACCCGACCCGACAGCGAGAGGATCCGACGCGGATTTCTTTAATCAGTCACTTGCTCGACACCCGCGCTCGCTGGAAGTTTGGGCGCTAGCCAGTCAGCGGGAAGACAAGTGAACATCGGATTACAGTGGACGGGGTGAGTGAGAGAAGGATAGCAGGCGGATTGATGCTTCCAGAGAAAGATGGAGGAAAATGAATCGCGCGAGTGATCGTGACAGGTGATTTTTTAATAATCGAAAAGGATTTCCGAGAATTAAGCCCTTTGACAAATAGCGGTCCCGAGCTGCGTTAACTTCCAAAGTACCGAACTGCAAAGCAAAGAGACTCATCGAAAATAATTGCTCGGAAAATCAGGCTAATAAACTCACTTCGGCTGCCCATGAAATTCGATCTGCGAGTCTTCGGACGGTAAATAATAATTTCGTAAAATCGGAATATGCAGTTTCGTGGAAATAATTTTATTCAGATACGTGTGTCATTGTTTCTCATGATATTAAAAATTTTAGTTTTCACGCAGATTTTTATGATCATGTTTGCTCTAGATTTAACGGTACCAGAAATTAAACGTAGGAAGACGAATAAAAAACGACGCCATCCGCCATCAACATCGAAACGAATGAGAACAATTTTTATGATATTATTTTCCCTCGAATCGGACAGTCGCACCCTCGAATCATTCCTTCCCCTCGGTCTCTGAATAACGTTACGTTTTCACACTTTCAAAAAGTTGCCAACAATTTTACATTCTTACAATTCCACCCTCCCGCGACCAAGAAAATTGCTATCCATTTTTCTCCCTTACACTGAACCTTCTCCCAACCCCGTCGACCCCTCGCTATGGTTATATAACAAGGATGACGAAACGCCCGCCGGAGAACCCTTCGCGGTAGTCTTATTCCCTGGCTTCGCAGTGCGAACACTTCAAATCCGGAATTCGAAGCTTCAAAGTATGTAAGTAGTTCATCTCAGCCTCACTGATTCGTAAGACAGTAATAGAGCACCATAAATTTTCATAGTCGCCCCTTCGCACGGCAAATAAAAAATTCCTTTTACCTCCTCCCGTGAGCAGAATCGTCGCTCCGTCATCGCTCGGACCTTCCTTCGTCCAGGAGCAACAGACACGGGTGCGCGCTGTCCGTTGTTTCGGATAACCGACAATTCCGTCACCGTCCGATAACTCCCGTCCGTTTACACGCGAAACCCAATAAACGCTCGAACGTTCATAATATTGGTCGTGAACGATGACGAGCGCGTCCATTATGTAGACGATATAAGCGTGCGCATACCACCACCATTCTGTTACATACGACTCTCCCCTGTACTCTATTATTCGTCTCTCACAGGAGAACTCACAACAGACTGACTGCACGGATGACGGGGTCGGTCGCCATATGCCGAATATGATTATGGCAAACACGTTATAATGCTCGGCATGCATCGCTACGGAATTCGTCAACCTGTTATGGGGGATGACGATGGAACGGTGGATGCTTGCCTCGCGATTTCTCCGCCCAACCCCTTTGGCGCACGGTCCACACCATACCACCGTGGTCCTCTGTTTCGTGCTTCATTCAGTTGTTCCTCGACGGTATGCCAATGGCATTTACGGCTGTGTCACCATTATATCGCGCAAACGCTCGAGGCTTCGCTGTACGCACCGGTGCGTCGATCAATTCATAAATATTACGGTTAATCCCGGCCGCCGGTCTGTTTTACATTTCGCGAATTATTAATGTAAATAACGGCGAATCGACGGGCGGAAGCGCGATATCGTTTCTCGCGCGGTTTCCGTCAGCCTGTATCAACCAAACGGGCGTTTTATGCTCGGAACTCAAACAGCACTCGTTAAGCACTTCGGATGACGTTGAAATTATGTTGAGCGAATTGTTGAACGAAAGCGCCAGTTTACCGCGAAAAAAGCTCTCGGTACACGTTCAATAAGCACTTGTTACGTTTACAAAGTTTGCGATATTTTTCGTATTATTTTTACCTTTTTTTTTTTACCAACGAATCGTATCATTATTAAACTGACGGTAGATGGATTTATTGTGGTGAATAGAAAATTACATATATTTCCGCGCGAATAAATTCACCACTTGAAATATATTGTTGAATATAGATTTTTCGTGCGGACAACACCGTCGAGTATCCGTTTTGAGAAATAGTCATTATAGTTCGGTATAGCGAAAACTGGTACATAACGTCATTACATTTAAAAAAAATTGAGTTTAGGAAATAAATTATAACAAGCAGCCAGGAAGAACAGAAGTTTTCTCGCTGTTGGATTAAGTTGTCACGGAAGAGCCTCCGGGAACTCCGAAAAATCCCCACCTTTCATCCAAAATGAGATTTGTCCCATTGCTTCGAAATTCTTTGCGGAGTTCGACCTACTTTGCTTAAGTGACTAACAACTTCCGCGACCGGTACTTGCCCAGCTCCGATATTTTATAGATAAGAACCGTCTGCTATAGCACTGCACTTTGTCGAGTAATTCTCACACGCATCAAGGATAAAAGGCAGCCAGTCCGATTCTGAATTTTTTCACCAACGAAAGTGAGAGTCACTGCAACTGGGACTTGGGCCAGTATTGGTCCAGAGTCTCGTTCCCGCCAGGGGAATTTCGCATGGTTACAAGTACGTCCTTGCTCCACCGCATCGAGGATTTTCCGGATTCTCGTTGAGGTTTGACGCCAAATTTTCACCCCCGATTCCTCGGGATTCAAGCCCGAGGCTGAAGGGGGTTGGTTGCGTCTCGCGGACAAATAAATTCTCGTCGAGGCTCGGCACACGGGCGCGATCGTAAATCAAACGGTTAGAATGCCTCACAAGGATGGGCTCCGGTTGAACAGGCTCTTGGTACGTTCCGGCCGGTGTCGGAGAACGGGGAACGGAAATACAGTTGAACGTCTCGATTTCACGGAGGCGCTCTAAACGGTAAGTCCGGTGGCAATAGTAATTAAGTGCCGGTGCCTAGCTGTACACCCTCTCAAGGGGAAAGCCCTCTCGCCGTCTCTATCTCCCGAATCCGGAAACGAGGGTAGATGTAATTAGGATGAGTTGTGATGCCGCTGGCGCTGCACCGCCCCTTCGCCTCAAGTTATCCGTCTCCCTTTTCCTTCATTCCTCCATTGCTCCGCACACTCGCTCGCGCACTCCGGCTCCCCGTTGTCGCTGCTCTGGCCCGGCTGCTCGCTCATCTACGTTATGGTGTACCACTTTGGCTAAACGCTACACCGGAGTCTGTCGGTCTCCGACGTAGGAACGGCCGCACATTCGCTTCGCATTCGCAGCTTGATTATGATCCTCGTCGTCTTCGTCGCCGTCTAGTCATGCCCTTCTCCGGATTGTTCCGCCATCGAGACGAGGATTAACCGCGAATAACGGTTAGTGTGCGGAGGCAACCTCGTGGTACCCAACCGTACTGTACCGGCGTTTTAATTGTTCGAGCAATTAGGAGGATAGCCGGGAAG
The DNA here is from genome assembly GCA_963978505.1 of Listrodromus nycthemerus. NCBI lineage: Eukaryota > Metazoa > Arthropoda > Insecta > Hymenoptera > Ichneumonidae > Listrodromus > Listrodromus nycthemerus. The sequence continues at coordinate 2,948,489 of OZ021679.1, forward strand.
ATTATTGACAAGCATTGCTCCGGCTTCCGTGATCAATTTCGAGGAGGAGTCTGATGAGGATAACTACCGGAATATATTCGTGGAATGAGACGGAGATTAGCTTTGAGTTTCCAAAATACACTTCGTTTAGGATGGTCCAATTTGTAGGCGGGTAGCGGTCGGTCCGTATACGAGGATAGAGCGAGCTCGAACGTACGAGACCCAGAAAACTTTGGAGCGCATATTCGGCAGTCGATATCGAATTCGTGGCCGCGAGTTCAGCGGTGCCGATACGTTCGGCGAGACCGGCGAGGCCGGTAGAGCGGGACGAGATAAGGAAAAGTAACTTTATTGTATCCACGGTATGTAATACTTCTTGAGATTTCGTCTCGGCATTCCTCTCGGGAAATAACTCGCCGGTTCTCCGGCGCACGGGGGAGGCTCGGATGTCCGTGGATTTTTTCTCTCTTTCCTTCTTTTCACTTTATCCACCTGGGGGATGGGAATGGGAGCAGAAGTTGCGAGCATATTTTATTCATGTTAGGATGGCTGGGCTTAGACGTCGAGGATGCGGGTTTCGCGACGATGGAACAAGCTACGAGAGATTGCGGAGCGAGATATTCTTGAGCGTGCGTCGGAGTCTCCCGGCACGACGACTCTTGCACGTATCTCCACCGGTGGGTTCGGCCGCAGCGCACCGCGCGGTGGCTACGAAACCCGGAGGGTTGAAATGACGTGTCACTGACGTCATTAGCCAGAACGCTGCGGGGCGTTTTAATCCGGTTATCCCGGGGCGTATCACCCTCGGTAGCGAGAGCCAGCCCGCACTCGCCCATAACGCCCGCACGAACGCCGGCACCGGCATCGCCATCAGCGCACCGAACGGGTTCGCCAGTACGCTATCTGCTAACCTTATATTCTAATCGCGAACAGCCTCGGAGTATTTCGTTCGTGTTTCACACTGCCGGCTTCGCCGTCGGTACATCGAGACGGAGGCCCGAACGAGGCCGGCCCGCAGAGATCCGACTGGCGGAAAGCTCGTTTTGAATATCGAATCGCAAACCCTCGACGCTTAATAACACAGTACATTAGGGAGGTAGTATTCGAGGGGATCGACTGTTGGACGTTGAAGTGGCTGCTACCAAATTCAACGGGTGTGGTCGGACAAGCTGAGGGTGTGGAATTGGAAATTGTCACGGTGTGTCGCGAGAATTCGTTCACCGATTTTCGTCTGTACGAAGAGAGACATTGGTGAGCCAGATAATAGATCAAGTCCACTGGCATGGACATGACGGAACAGTGGTGGTATGGAAGAGGATGATTCCGAGTGTGGCCGAGATTGGATGTCAACCTAAACTTTCGGTATACTTCACTGCTGACATCGAACGGTGGTTTGGATAAAGGCGTTGAGTAGTCGGATGTGTTGCTGCAATTGCACGAATAGTCTCTCTGATTCGCCGTGCTAATGTGCTGGAATAATGATGACCGTGTCGAGACGGTGGAGAAACATCGGGAAATCTGGAGGGTTTGACTGGATTTCTCCTTGTATCTTCGCCCGGCTCATGGTCTTCCAATGGCCGGCCGCTTGCCGCGTGCAATTTCGATAATTGCCGGTTAATGGGCTTAGCCACATTGCGCACCACATAGCATATAGCTAAAGCCGCAGGAACGTGAGGCGCCTGCAGAGTAATTGAGTCGGTGCATGGGTTCGGCCAATAGCTATGGCAAACCTTACGTAACGACGGACATCCAAGAAGTTGGACTCAGCATGGAACTTCAACTTGGATTGATAAATCCCCCAAGCTCCGGGTGATTGCGGAGATAATTTGGACACCGTCTTCATTTGAACACCGTACCGTTATTTTAACGCGTACGAATTCGTCACTTTTTCTGCCGATTCGATCGTGGTTTTTTTTTTAAATTTTAAACGTATTGATCACAACTGATGATTCCTGAGGAACTCTAAGGTATCAAAAGAGCTCTTAGTTTTCTTCACCTCGTAACATGACGACCGTGCAACAATCTAGATTATCCAGAATCACCAACGCAGAGTTACGGGAAACCGACTCAAAGGCTACGACAATGCTGATCAATCTTCGGCAATAAGTCGTGTTTCGCTTGCGGGAAGTGCGCTGACACTCGGCTCCATCTGCTGTCAAAATCTGAGCCAGACTTATAACGGTCGCTTTTTGATGAATTGTTCTTCCCAAACAGCAACTGTTATGCGGGTGTTCTTATTTGGATACGGTTCAGGAGAATTTATTTTTTTGGTCAACGGTTAAAGACAACCCAGAAGCTCCGATTCTCCGATTCACCAGTGGTCTCATGATTCCTACACTCTCCACCATTGTCATCCTCGAATTTCCAGCCGCAAAGGAATTCCAATTTAAAATAAAAGTTTTCTGACCGAGAAGGTCGCCTCGCAGCTTTTGGACTATCTTTCTCTGCCACCACTTATTCTTACCGCACGAGTTCTCGCTCCGTCCTCGCGAGTGCCATGTCTAACGCGAAGAGACATCTTTTCTCGGAATATCCTGACAGAAAAGGAAAATCCTCGAAACCTAGAACGAAGGCAAATAAAAATAATATCTATTAAGTCGCCGGTCGTCCGAGCGTCACGTTTCGCCGCTTATAGAGCTCATATACTCGTTTCCGTCACAATTTCTTCCTCGAGCTTCACCGGATTTCTTTATTTGCTTGATACTCTGTCCCTCGTCCAACGGTTATTTATATTTGTTGTTCGCGGCCGCACTCGGCATCCGAGACGCTCCGAAGAGGAAAAATATAAACTCGGTAAAAAAAAAAAACGGTTGATCACGTCGACTAAATGCGTTCAAGTAGTACGATAAACAAAACGGTTGTCCATAAATCCCGTCGGCAACGGCAGAGAACACGCTTCGAGAAAGACCAAACATCGCAACGAGACGGACTCTAGACACATTGTGGTGACCGATCCTCCACGAAGTGTCTCCGCTGTTACAATATCGATAAAACATTGATCCTCCATTCGTGCCTGGAGTCTCCGGCGTAGGATTCGCGATAACCGTTGTGCAAGCCTACGAATTCGCGCACCCTTCACTGAGTCCGGTTTCGTTGTAACATGTCTGCCTCGCATCGACTGCCGAGTATTGCACGTAGATATCGTATCGTTACTCGACTCAATGGTTTTTTTTTTTTTTGGATTCCCGCTGGAAAAAAGTTAAATCCGGTGAGCTCGCCGGATTTCCGTTTTGCCCCGTTCTCCCCTATCTGTAATAATCACGCCTCGGTGGAAAGAGCGAAAGCTGCTGGTCGTCTGAAGCTGTTCGAGGTGGTTTTGAGAACGCCGAGTTGCCATCAAATAGCGGCGGTGCAAAATTCGCAATCTAATCCAACTAAGCAAATTGCTCAAACTTTCTGCGGGCGGTGGGAGTAGACCGGGATGGTGGAGCGACGAGAGACCGATAGCGGGGCGGGACGGTGTCTCTCCGTCCGTTCCTGCATTCCCAAAAACTTAGATCAAAGGGAGCGTCGCGTCGTCGTCGCTCATTCACCTTTGGCCAACCCTCATTCCTCTCCGCGTAGTCGACGAACTTCTGGTTCTCGCTCTGGCTACCAAGCCGCTTTCTCGCTCACTTGCGCTCAGATAATATCGCATCGAGACACGAGACAATTCGGACCTGCAACGAATTGGGGTGTTCCAGGACTACGTGGCCTTCCAGCCTGGGGTTGACAAAAATAAACGTTCTTGGAACGACTAGCTTCAACATTTTTTTGGTTCTCGATAATAAATTTCAAGTGGGTAACATCTTTCTCGATGGCGACGATCGGATGAACCGAATGGACAGATTCACGCTGGGGAACGTCTCAGAGTCCTCGTCTTCGTGACCGGGCCGGCTGTTAATCCCAGCTAGTGAACGACCGATGCACGAAGGTACCAAGGCTCCTTCCTTGGGGGAGCAACCACGGAGATAAGAGGCGGACTGCGGTCAGAACTCGGTGAGTAAGTATTCCTGTGGTTTATAGGCACTCGCGGCGACTCAGACACAAAGGCTCATCAAGCACCCGAGAGCGGGTCGTGCTCCCTTGCCGGGGGGTCCTCTCGTCAGCGGCAGCAACCGGAGTTATACTCAGAATCGGGAGATCGCGGTGGGCCAAATTTTCCGAGGAATTTCAACCGCTCGTGCTCCTCGGAGAAATTTATCTGTCCGCTTACGATGAAGCTGCACGTGGATGTTCGGAGGAACATACAGAGAGGAATAATCGAAATTCCCATTGAGGAGAATTCGCGATCAGGGAGGGGAATATCATACTATTTATAAAGTGACTATTCCGCGATGCGATATTGCGAGATTGGATGCGGACTGATGATCAAACCTCTCGGTGCTCGAGCCGCGGATTAGGCAATCCATATTCAACATCGTGATATCCATCCGCCGGCAGTTTCTGTGTGTATGTACCGCTCATCTCCGAAATGTCCAATCCCGAATCTGGCCATCAGGGAGAACGTCTTGGCGAACGAGAGACCCGCGCCCGAGACGCCGAATACTTGGTCCCGTTGATTATCCGGCTCGGTAAACAGTCGAGGCATCGTTATCGATTGCGCCAACAATCTGCAGTCGCTTCTCCGCCACTCCCACAATTTCCTACCCCGGACCATACATGTCCTTGTTCGACCTCCCTTCTGCTCCTCCTCTGCTCCCCCGCCCTAACGCCGACCACCTCCTCGTATTGACGCAATACAGCTTCGCAGTTGCATAATGAATGGTTCGCTAATGACCCTACGGAGGTTGTGGAAACCGCAACGACGAGATGGCAGAAGGGAAGCAGGGGAGTGCGAGCGCGAGGATTGCGGGCGGCAATGCGGGACGATTGACCCGTCCCGGCTTCAAGCACTTCCGGCATCAAACATGCACGTCGGGGTTATGCTCCGTCCGACCCCCACCATGTGACCTCATCGTCGGTAATGCCGACGTGCCCCGGTATGAAACACGCACCCCCGACGGCCGTTTGTACGAGTCCGGCAGACTCTCCTCGCGAACACTACATGCAATGACCGGGATGAATTTACGCAATTGCGACTCCAATTTTCCAGAGATACCGCGCCAAAGGTCCTTGCGTCACCGCGGCAGAGGAAGCCATAACGAAAACTCGCAGCAGCGGCAGCTTCCTCTGATTGTCGTGTTAATTCTTAATGCAATATACCAAGTGCCGGAAGAGGGTGAGCTGACTTTCAGTTTCCCCTTGCGATCGTGGTGCGACCATCGGAACCGACCATGTTTCCGATGATAATTACCCTTTTCAATGGTCCGATGATTCTTAGATTCTTCCGTCAGCACTTGAGGGACCTCCAGAGTGGTAAAATTCCCACTTAAAGAAAACCGTACGGCTCGTTGCTAATAATCGTAGCAGTTCATGTGACGCTGAATAAAAACGAATAAGTTTCTTCACTTCACCTTGAAACTACCTCGCAGACCATTGCACCTTCCCGTTGCTATCCAAAAATCCTTTTCATAATATATATCTAATATATTTATGTAAATATGTTAATTTTTGTTCGAAAAATTCGAATATATTAATTTTCGTTCAGAAATTAATATATTCTTTTCCGCCGATGTAATGAAGTATCGTTCTGTCTGTTTGCAGTGTCCCAAACTACCCGGGAATCGACAAACACCACCTGACCACCACACTGACGCGTCATTGTAAGTATCAAGATACACGTCTGACAACACATCGGTCCAACCATTGTGACGACGAGAGCGTGACGTCCCTCGTCCTGCGGCTTAATGCGCCAGATTACCCAAGTGATTATGCCCAAAGTGCGACCGACAGTGGAACTCTTGTTTCATTGTAACAGCCTGAAAGTTTGCCCGGGTATTCCGGAGAGTTTCGCGGGATGATAATAGCGAGTAAATGTACAAAGAATAACAGTATTGCGACGACTGCCTTCCACCGAGCTCGGTGAATGCCGCGCGGTTCGTAAGCTCCTTGAACTCGGTGAGGATTCTCCTTTTTTGCTCCTAATGAAAATGCTTCGCGGCGTTGACTGTTCGAATAGGCGAACTTACAATTTACTTTAAGCAAAGAGGCTTTACTCCCCCCGTGCGAAGAGCACAACGCATTCATTCGGGAGGGGTCGAGGCGAGCAAAACGTTGCGGCTACTTAGGATCTCGTCCAAGGCTCGTCGTGTACGACTTATTTTTTTAGTCCTTTCCTTTGCGCGTCCTCCACCGCGCGAGCTTTCCTTTCTTCCCTTATTCGCAACTCGTTTGCCTGCCGCCCACGAACATTTTTTTTCCCTGTCCATCTTTCATTTCGTGCTTCACTTTGGTAAGTACGACAAAGCTCTTCTTTCAGCGGGCAACGCGATCTCGACCGCTGGGCCCACAGGGTGAAAGCTCTTCGCGCTCAAAGAGAGTGTTTAACTCCACGCGAGAGCTCGGCAAATTGTTCACCTATTGTATACAAGACTGAGACAGAATCTGTACCGTTCAGTCGATTACCCTAAGGTCGATTTTATAAGTAGTCAAATTTCTCCACCTGTCAGCCAAGTTAAATGCTTCGATGCCGCGGTAGGTTTTTTTTTTTTCCAACGCTAAAGCTCACGCGTTTCCCTCGCGGTTGTCGGATATTCCTGTCGTTCGGGCAATGAAGACGGAAATGCGGATTGCAAAGTGGGTGTGGAATCGCTTGTGTGCTGCACTGGAAAGTACGAAAAAATTGACCGGACGAGCAAATTCAGTTGAAGCTAGATTAAGGTTCAAAGCGTCATCGACACAAAAGAGTCGCGAATGTGTGAACTTTTTGAGCATGGACTGCTCGAAAAGGGTTGTCGGGCGAAGTGCTCGACGGATGGAGAACGGCGCGTAGTTACCACGTTCCCTGCGCGGCGAAAGCAGCGTTGAAAAAGTTTCCGTTACGCGACAATAGCAGAGCAGCGCCAAAAAAAGGGCAGGCGCAAGACACAGCATAAATTAGCAGTAACCGGAGATTCAAGGATGAGCCATGCGTCCGGTAGACCAGCGACATTAAATTAAAAGTTCTCGCCGTCCATGGGGTCACCGGGAGACGGACCAGCAAAAGCTATTCACCGCGGATGATTGTGTGTAGCGAAACTTTGTTAATTGTCGTTCTATGACGGATCACTGGAGCGTGCTCTTCGGTAATCAATAAGTTGTTGCCGCGCGGCCCACTCGTCTTATACTCGGGGAGATCATAGCGAGCTATAAAGCTGGAAAGTTTTCTAATCATGGCCTCGCGTCTACGTGAGCCACGTGTGTGATACCGGCCCGGGTGTATCTTCGCCAGTGGCAGCTGGAATAACGCTGGCGAACGCAGTCAACGGAAAAGGCCTCAAGTCAGGTGGGAATCGAGTATCGGGATCTTCGTCGACCACGGAGAGACGATGAGATTGCGAAGCCGTTTCATCGAATCAATGGGAACTGCCGTTAACGATGTATCCTTGTTGGGAACTCAACGCTGAAAGATCGATGACGTATCGCACTAACGACAATCGTCCCCGGGTCGTTGGCCGAACCAGACCGTCTTCCGACTATGTGCGTGACACTCGCCTGGGTGTACTTTTGCCAGTCGCCGGCACAACACCGAAGACGGTCAACAAAAAAAGTTGGGAAGCATTCGAGGACAATTCATCGACCGAACGAGATCTTCGGATGTCTGGAAGAGTCGATGGGCATCCAGCGAAGCGGATCCGTCGAATCGATCGGAGCTCCCGTTAATGATGTGTCCTCGCCGAGACCTCGACGCTGCAACGTCGGTCGGGTCTCGCACTAACGATAATTGTCCCCCCGGTCGTTGGCCGACCCAGACGATCTCCCGACGAACAACATTGCCGTGCGCCAAGGGGCCATCGGTATACACTGGCACGGTAACGCGTTACCCTTGCACACGCATGTGCCGGGCCAACACGGAGTGGCCAGGATGCGGGCGTGGTTCGTCTGTAGTGGCGAGCATGGTTTGCCACCGGTGCCTCTGCCCAACGCCACCGAGAGTGGGAGGACTTATTACGTCCAGGGGATTACCATATAAATTATCGTGTGATGAACCCGCGCCGCAGTGGCGACGCTTCAGAGAAATAGTTGACGGACACCGAAAGGGATGAGAGAGCGCGAACGGGAGGTCGGGTGAGCCGATGGGCATCGGAGGTACTCGACGAACGTATCCAACCTTCCTTTGTCGAGGTTTTGGCTATATGGTTAATTGGCTGGACGCATCGCTCGATAGAGCCGAGCTCCGGATGCCATCCGGTGTATTAGCCTGACCCGTGGGACGACGACCGAGGTGATCGGCATGTGCGAGTCGGCGTTGATGACAGTCCTCGAATTGGTGATCTTGCCGGTCAGATGGGGATGGAGCGGCGATCGAGCAATCAAAATTCTATACATACGAATAAGGGACCCGGTCGTCTCACGCCGGAACCAGCGAAAGAACCTCCGTTGACTCGGACTCGCGGCTCTTCGGGAAACAAATTTCTACCTCGGTAGCGAACACTCCGGTTCGCTGAATACATCCGTATGAATTCATAGGCATATTTCTGGGGAGACTCCCGGAGGATTTCGCTCGCGTAGCCGACGTTCTCTCAGTTCCTAAGACCTTCACCCCCAAATCTCGATGAATATGCAGAATTAGCGGTGCTCCTCTCGAGTCATGAAGGAGAACTCTGGCGCTCTCCCTCTTTCATGCATTCGTATTGCCTCCTTACGTTCTCTTTCCCGACGAAGAGAATCCCTGCAGTCTCGCGGCTGGATGGGCCGGACCGTTGGTTTTCTCGCGGGATGGCGATTGTCGGTGGCGACGCTTCGCGGCACGGTGTGTGTGGTGTGGACTACGGTGAAAAGGAGGAGTTCAACAATGTCGTCCGGCATTACCTTCGTTATGCGTCGTTTAAAAACGTGGTTTGCCGCATTCAACCGAGATATTATTCCTGCGGCGTTCCCGGCGACGTTCCGCGCACCGCTCGCAGTCCCGACGAGCTCGCAAGCCAGTTACGGACTATGCAAATTACGAACTATTCGCGTCTGCGAGGGTGGCGAAAGCTGCGCGAGGCTTAGGAACGACGCCATCGTATTCTCGCCCGGAGAGCGTTACGCTCGTCGTTTAACCGACGATGACGAGGCTACAGCACGACGGATAAAATCGCTGCTGGGTGCGCCACTCGCGCGGAACGGTCACCGGCTTCCTCGCTTAATTTCTCGGCCGATCCAAACCGTGGCCACTTCGTTAAGAGACTCTCGCGAGGAAAACTTCCGTTTCTTTATTTGCCATCCGCTCTTTCGTGCTTTCTCGACTTTTTCACATCTCTCTCGACTTTTTTTTTTCACCGTCTCTCTCGCCAGACCCGACACACTGGCTTCTCCGCTTATTACACGATGAAAGGACGAGAAGCGCGGGTGAAGTGGGGAAGCTCGAGCGGTTTCTTTGCCCGTGTTCCAGCCACCGCACTCTCCTGTCTAACCATAATACATTTATTCGTCCGAGATCGCTTCTTCTTCTTCTTCTTCTTCTTCTTCTACTTTTGGATACACAGACGCAGCTTGCCGCTTCTACTTCACCCTTCGGCGTTATCCCCGCGTACACGCCGGGGTGTGTGCGATAAGAGTTTTCGGGCGCGAACCTTATATTAGAAAACTTTTTCACGCTTCTCTATCCCTCTCAATCTTTTTTACTTATTCCTCCTCTCCGTTCGTGTGGGAGGCCGCGACCTTAACGGCGGAAGAGCAGCCTCTTGACTTGGAAGAAGCAATCTCTCGGCAATAATATACACGCGGCGACCGAGATAGCTCGATAATAATGGCAATTTAGTCTTAAAAAAAAAAAAAAAAATTCTCACTCTCATTCGTAGACTCGCGTTCCTAGACGTCGGATGTGCATCGACGCGAATTCAAGTGTAAGATCAAGTTCGCACTTAGGTTCGAACGCAGGGTTGATCTAAACACGCAAATTCGGGCCGAGCATCAATCTCAAGATCTTTGGTTCGAAATCAAGGCGTTGTAATTCGACGGTAATAATCCTTCTCACCCAATTTTTTTTTTTAACGCCTGTGAGTGTAAATCTTCTCAGGAGAAATATCAATCCATGATTACTCTCATCGCCGTCCTGACTAAAAGCTTCCGAAGGCGACACTCGTCTAAACATTTTTTTTGGAATAATTCTCAATTAAAAATTCCTTCGAAGACGTTTTCGCATCAACGGATAAGGGAGGTTCCTAGGTTTGTTTATCGCGGACCCCTTGGGGCTACGGGTGATGTCCACGCGGTGAAAACACTCGAGGTAGCTTTCCGTGTACAGTGGAAAATTTCATGTCGAGGATGAAAGCACTACGTGGATATTAATGGCCATGAGTTGACGACGCGTATGTACCATAACAAAAGCAATAGCGTCGCGCAGTCAGCGAGTTCTTTGTCGAGACCTCCCCCTGAGCTACGTCGTCTCTAGGATCATTTTATATTGTTCCCCGTCGGTTATTATATTAGCGAGCCTCAAAGTCTAGTCCCGCTACTACAGCCGCGAGAAACGATGCGAAACTTAAATTTCATTTCCTGCCATAATATCGCACGCTTATTATATACAACCATTGTCTTTACAGCCCTTAAAAAAATAGTATTGCGAAGCGCCTTCATGGCTCCCTAAAAATTCAATGTCATTTCCGAAGAATTTTCTCATCGTTTCTCCCTCCCTTGGCCGCTCCTCCGAGTCTTCTTTTTTTTCCCACTTGATGCAGCGAGAGAAAAACGGGAAAGGTGGATACTCCGGAGGGATATTGTGCGGCGCGAACCTGGCGCTTATAACGCTTCGACGCTCACTTCTCGGTGCTTCTTCCGCTACACGGCAATACACCGCGAAGCCTTCGCAAATTCCCAACCACCGACTTTACTCGTCGGGAAGTAAGGGTGCGAAACCGTCTCTGACAAAACAAAACACGCTTAAGCACCCTCTTGTGTGTGCATCCGGGATGCGCCAGTCTGTCCCATCGCCCACCCCGGCATCCGCTGTCGAATCACGAGAGCCAAAGTGGCTCCATGAGACGGTCATGTATACCAGACGCTGGCAAAAACCACTTTGGCGTCGCGTCGAGTGACTCTTGGGTGTGCTCGTGATTTTGTCAAAGATTTATCAAATATACTTCACATGTATTAATTATACTTCAGAATGTGTTAGGTCAATCTCGTGGTACTTTACCAGTGTGAGTTAAAACTTCTCGCTTTGGATTATTTTTTTTAATCGTTACAAACTTACAACCTGCCGGTATAAAGATACGATACCGGAATGGAGCAATTTCATTTCGTCCTCGCAGTATTTGTAGTCACATTTACAGAAACCAGATGGTTGCATACACCGACGCGGCTGGGCGATTTTTTTTTTTTTTTTAACTAAGTAATAAACCGGCGAACCCACTGAATATACTCCGATTGGTCTGCGCTCTATAAACAGCAACGCCTATATTCCGCAAAGCTGGCAGTTTGTAATTCGCCTTTAGTTTAATTAAATTTTTATGTAATATTTGCCCTCGGAGAGTTACCCCAGCCCCGAGCCAATTCCGTCGGCCACTCGCGTCCAACGACGGTAAACCGTATTATTTGCTGTCTTTAATTGAATCCAGACTCGCGAGGGCAGCGGCGAGCACTGGCTGTGCGAGATATCCAACCATCGTCGAAGAGGGAATGATACTTTCTTTACGATCGTTACCCAGCTTGAGAATATCCTTTGCTCGCAACGATACGCTCGCCGTTGCGATTATCGCTTTCGATTCTTCTCCTCTCCTCTCAGTATGTCTCACCTCAATTTACTTCTGCCGTTTTTTTTTTTTGTATTCCTTCGTATACCATTCTCTTCTCGCCCGTTATCGTTTTATTGGATATCGAAGATACCAAGAATGCCGCTGTTAACCAGCTGGGCGTTTGAATAAATATTTTCCAAGCAATCACGGAAACGGATAATTGGAAGAAGAATTAAGAGCAATAATCGATAATCACTGCACAATCCCAGACTCGATTGCGGACTCCGGCTGGGAAGGTGCGACATAAAAAGATATGGAAAAAAAAAATCGAACAGTCGAGCCATTTTTGTCGAATTGGCAAAAACAGAAGAATATATTCCGGACAATAAAAATTCATGACTTTTACCGCCCTGGCGTAATTTTCTCGATTTTTCTTTCAGATGCCGGAGTGATGGACGGTGAAGGTACATTGGGCCGTGGGCATGCGAATGGGGGCCGTGGGCTGCGCCGTCAACGGTCCCTGGAATGGCGAGAACGGCGCGGTTACGGTGCCAACGCCCAATCGAGCAGCGACGATGACGATAGCAACGCTCGTCACGGTGTCGTTGGTGGACCGGGATCCGTGAATGGACGAGGTGCCCGCAGTCCGGGTCCGGTTTTTGCATCCATTTTGGCTCAGCAGTATAACGGTAAGAAGCCAAAAGGATATCTCAAAAATAAACAGTTATGTACTATCGTTTTGGGAAAGAGAATTTATTATGCTGAACTTGAGATTGCAACCATTGCTCAAAAAAAAAAAACCGCGAGCTCTGCGGAGATTTTTAGAAAATAACCAACTGACTTACACTGAGCGATGAATCGAAGCGTCGTTTCAATCGTCATAATTATTCGACGCCTGGAACGTAATTTTACAAATCATCTTATAGTAGTGGGCACGGCGTTTTGCTTGCGAGAAAGCTCTGAGTCCGTCGCCATCTAGCGGCGAATCAACGAACTGGACTCTTGTTGAGGCGGCGATTCAGTGAACGGGACTTACGTGAAGACTATCCTAGCGTTATTGTTTCCGATGTACAAGACTGTTAGGTCTCGATTTCGTAGCAAAGTACGGAAAACTTCGAAACCAATTGTCCGTGTGATTTGATTTTAGAAACAGTAGCCGTAGATGGAGCACACCGTTATGTCTTCAGACTTCTCAACAAAAGTGCACATTTTTTTTACACACCACAGTATCGAACCAGGGCGTTTCGCAGCTTACAAAGGATCTCGAAGGCTTATCGAGTGTCTTGCCCTGAGCTCGACACTCGATGCTGTCTAGCCGGCGTCACTTCAGCCGGTGCTCACGAAGGACTCTCTCAATTCCTTTCTCGATCTTTCTTCCCCCATTTCTCTCACCGTGTCTCTCGTCCATCATATTCCATCACGCAGTTAGCAGGCGAAGTTCGCTTCGCGCCAGACTTTTCGCAGCCGGGGCTGGGTGCGCCGCAATAAGTTTATCAACGATCATCAATACTCGGCGCGCCGGCTGTTACAGATTTTATATCGTAACAAAAATCTACAGCCGACCACCGTAATTCGTAACGTTCAACAAGGAGCAAACTTCTCAGCATCGAACCCGATCAGTCGAGGAAATCAGGACTGATTGATCCGTAAAAAAATGCCGTGATTCGTCATAGCAAAACACTCTTCATGACATGGGGACACGATTATCGATAGTTGAAACTCTCCCGACCAACATTGACGAAAAGTCAAAGTAATCGTTAAAATTGTAATGAACAGAGTCGATGATGCTGAGACGAATCTTGAAGGTGACGCGAATTTGGTCTTTCGGCTGAACGACGTGACCGTCGCGCTACTACGGACATCATCTCGAGGAACCCTTCGCCTCTCTCACGTCCGTCCGAGTTTGTTCCATTTCACTGGTTGTCGATTACAGCACTCCCTTCTGCCCGGCGCTGCAGAACGTGGGCCTCCACTTCATTCCCAGGACCCTCCGGATTTCTCTCCGTCTTTTTCCCTTACGCTTTCCCTTGTGGCTTTCTATTTTCCATTTCCCCCGTTTCCTATCGAACAGCAGCCTCGATGCACAATGTTACGTAACTGCGGGAGGCGTGCAACAAAAAAAAAAAAAAAAAAAACATCGAAGAAGAAACGGGCGCCAGTGAGAGGCAATGACTCACGTCAATAGTCGACACATCGATTCCGCACGGTCCTCTTATGCTCGAGCATTTTTGTCTTTCTCATTTTTGTATTGCGGGATCCGCGAAACATAGGCCGGGGCTCAGCGGACTTTTTTTTCTCGTCGTAGCATTTTTTTTTTTTTTTTTTTCTAAATATTCGGCGTACCGTTGCCGGTTTATCCCTGCGTTGAAAGATTCACGCTGCCAATGAGGTCGACAGCTCTACGGTCGTGAGTTGCGCAATGGGGGTTCAAGAGGGCTCTTCAGTTTTCCGATAAAAAATACGGCGAATGTGTCGCGAGTACGCGGCACGACGGGAACGTCGGTGAAATCGCCAGCGAGAAGAGCGTCGTTAATCATCTCGACGACGACAATGAGACAAAATGCTCGTTCTCGGTTCCTCAGCGTGTTGAGAGAGCGACGTAAACATAATCCATCAGAGGGATTCCGAGTCACTGTCTCATCTCGACGCTGATGTACCAATGTTATAATGTTGCGCACACGGGCGAGTCCACTGCATGTTTTATGTCGGGTTTATGTGACCGAGCACTTTTGTCGGATTAACGATACATTCGCGGACAACGACCACCGAATCCACGGTCTCTGGCCTTGCGCCCACTCGATATTCGTATTACAAAACGAATTTCCGAGATTGCTTCTTACGTTGGCAAAAATGAGCAACATAAAAATGAGCTACATAAAAAATTAATGTTTTATTGATATAAGTGACGTATACAAATTTCGCGTTTCAGTACACTAAATAAAAAATTTATTTTTCGAGTGTAGGGCGTGCGAGGTTTTATGGTCATGCTGGTTGGCTCGGGGAGAAAAATAAATGAAAATCGATAGATGCGTCTAGTTCCAGGCGAGCTTAAACTCTGCGAACTTTGTTATCGAGCAGCAACAAAGAAAGGTCCGTCGGGGTGGTGATAATGACGCGGTATGTGTAGAGCTCTCATACGAGAGCGCGGGTCTTTTATGGATGACGTCCCTCAAACACCGTCCGCGTAGTCATCAATATAACGATGATGGAAGCCAAAGGAGGGAATTTCGTGTTGTTGCTCCCAGGCGTTCGGTAGGAAGCTCGCCGCTGGTCAGCGGACGAGGGTTATCTGTTATTGCGGGTATAGCCCTTGATAGCTTTAACCAACCAACCCCGACACATTCTATACATTCGGCCCGGTGTACATAATATTGCCAGCTCATTACCTCGATTATGGTTCCTATCACGCTTTACTGCCCTTCGCATCCAAAATATTCTCACCATGGGACCATCCTGTACGCCGTTCTCGATGATACCTCGGATCCTCGTGGTACTCCCATTATCGCCTGGGACATCATCCACATCACGTCATTAGTCTCATATTTCGGAAAATTATAAATTTGTTGATCAGAGTTTTTGTCACGTTGGGCATTTTTTTTTTGTTTTTTTGGTGGCGCTGAAATCGATCCAATCTCGCGCCGCTCTTCACAGTGTGAAAAATGTATAAAAGGGTAAATGGGCGTCCTGTGACTATAATTTTTAAAACGATAAAAATTTGAGGGTCAACGTAAAAAAAAAGATCTTTTTTCTTTGATGGTAACGAATTATAGAGATATTGATGTGATGTACTTACCGATAATTTTGTCCAATTATACTATAATAAACCCGAGCCAACAGCAATGATATTCATTTGATGCGTTGATCAACATTACTTGTCGCAATATCACCCTGACTTACTCTATAATGTACGAATGTCGAAATTCCGACATACCATTCTCTAAGCAATAATATCTGAATTCCTGCTTTGACAAATCAGAGAGTAGATTCAAAATTGCATGATCACTGATGTTCACAATAATTGCAGAATTTTGGTGTTTAGATAATGTGAGACAGATTTAGAAATTTCGAAATTTGTTGGGTACAAAATGATTTTTAACATTTTATACAGCATGCGATCTATGCGCATGCGAAACTATTTTTTTCATTGAAAAAAAGCTTCATTTTTAGCAACCTTCGAGCCTGGTCTCGCCCGCTTCGACGCACATGTATATTGAAAAATTCATGGAGCCATAGTGGCAAAGGAGGCAAAGTGAAAGCGCTGTAATCTGCAGACATGGGGCAAAATGAGCTAACTCTTAAATCGGGGCGGATTTAAAAAAGTTAGTTTTCAACCTCGCCGTCGAGGCCACGGCGAGGTTGAACGGCAACGCTATTCTAAACCCGAGTAATTTTAACATTCGAGTCGTTTCGAATTTTATGAAATAATGATGTACGTGTCTACCGTAATCAAGGAAAAAGTCCGAAGACAGGCTACAAATAACCGCGGAATAGAAGGAGCTATTTGTAACGATATGAAAGATACGATCGTCGGCGAATTGCTGAGCGACCGTTCTCGAATTGGCTTCATTCATGATTCACTAGACACGACGATGAAATGAGAGAATACATCCTAAGATAATTTGATAACGTCGAAAATGAAGAGACCGAACACATCCTTGCCAGTTCAATTACAGTCGTCGGCGGAACAAGCGATTCGATGCTAGTCTGAATACACGGAGACAAAAGTTAATCAAGATTCGACGATATCAAGCGATTCCTCTGTTCTGTTATACATTTTTTTCCACAATCTTCTGAATTCCATATCTGAGATATCGCATTTTTTTCCACGTACTTTGTACCAGATGAGAACGAACAATTAAAAAAAATATCCAAAGAAAAAAGACAAAATTTTTATCGTAAATGCATCGTTAATTTCCCGTACGAGACATTCGAAAATAAAAAGGCACACGAGCGTGTCCCTTTGGAAGCGAATCCTCGTTGTAATCACACGCGTATTGAAGGAAAGAAACGCGCTGGCTCGGTTCACTCCCGCTGAGGTGAACAAATGGATCAGAAGAATAGTGACTTAATTCAAGTGACTTGTTGTCTTTTCGTTCGAAAAAAATATCATGCATGAGCATCGAG
This sequence comes from Listrodromus nycthemerus, assembly GCA_963978505.1. Classification (NCBI taxonomy): domain Eukaryota; kingdom Metazoa; phylum Arthropoda; class Insecta; order Hymenoptera; family Ichneumonidae; genus Listrodromus; species Listrodromus nycthemerus. The sequence goes on from OZ021679.1 coordinate 2,965,312, forward strand.
AAGCATTGTCAGGCACAAGTTCCGTTCTGGTCTTCGAAGACCGCGGAAGAGAAATTTCTCCTCTGGCGGGCGTTGCGTGTACTTTTCGTGCGGTGCAACAGCAATCGACCGTATGAAGTTGAACGTGGTGAATATGGCCTGGTCCATGTATCATTGATGTACGTCTTGATCGGAGTGGGCGACGTTCACCACTTTCATTTCTATAAACTCTGTGTGGACGACCGGAGGACAACGGGAAATCTGGCGCCGGGACATGCGGAGTATTACACACATATATTGTATAAACTGCGCACCATGCGAGTACAAGTCCGCCTAACCATAAGTGCAGAGACAAGGGACGATACGTTGGACCGACCGTAGGGTCGCTATATCGCGCACCGGCCGCGACCGCAACATGGTCCGGTGCTTCATGCCAGTACATACAAAAGCTCACCGCCTTCGCGAACCGCACAGTGAGGTGTTACTGTACGTTATGTACAGCCTCGTGTGTTACTAATAAATTTTCGTGAGCCGCAACGGCGGTACCCGATGACCAGCATCACGCCACACTGTACTCCCTTGTCGTACTTTATTGGGTGGTTTTCCTTTTTCTTCACCGAAACAACACACCTATTCTTCCAGTTCATTAAACCCACACACGAGGCAGCCAGTCGCCCGTCGGCTTCAGCGGTCGATTACGCCAAAAATACATATTCTTCGACTTGATTGTAGTGAAACCGAGAGTACAGAACGTATCCCACGTATTTACCGAAGTAACGCGGGAATACAATAGTTATTCTGGAAATTCGATCAATGCAATGAGAATATTTTTTGAGTGTTATTCACTGGATTGCCACTTTTGCCAATCCATTTGGATCTGATTTATACTATCAGTGCACTGCACAAAAAATCATATGAAATATAATGTACGAGAAGATTTTTTGCTTAATTTCATATACAATTGTTACGAAAAATAAACGTAGAGCCTATTTAACACTCTAGCAATAGTACTCTAATTTCAATAATTACCTTTAATTGTACTGTAAAAGTCCATTAACTGGTAATTAAAATTGCACATCAAATGTGACGTATCGGTTTTTGCATAAATACTTCCCGTCGTTAAATTTAGAATTCTATTTGGTAGGTGCAATTTACCAGTAATTTTTTTTGCTATCGAGAAACGCAAAGTCGGACAATTCATTTTAATCCAACGTGAATGTCGTTTCGTCCTGCGTCCACGTAAGCATGCTGATGTGCATCGCGAGACGTTGAGGGAACCCGAAACACCGGGGAGAAATCAGCGAGCCCACGGGTAAAAAAAACTCACCCTCTATGGGAAAAAATTACGAGCCTGTCCGCTTCCCGACTTTGCCTCGCAGGATCAATGATCACAGGGCTCTTTCTGGCTCCGATCGTTTCAGAGGGGCGGCCTCATTCCAGTCGTCGCAACGCGTAAATATAATTCTCATTTTCCGACCAGGAGACCAAGGAGGCTCGTGGGTATTTCATCTCGCGAACAAACACCGAAAAATTCTCGGCACAGCGAGCTTCCACATTAATTGAAGAGTGGTAATGAGCACTAGTAAATATAAACTACGATAATAATATCGTGTACCAGTCTAGTGACGTGTGTCTCCTCGGCACATGCACTTTACGTTAATACGACGATGTAATAACATTATTATCGTCGATGTTATGAAAGAACGTACATTATATAATTAAAATTTCTTTCTTGGAAAATACGCCGAATTTTATGTTTCACGAGTCAGGAAACCCGCTCGGACGAGGTTTTAATTAATTGATGTAGTCCAGGAAGCGGATGCGAGAGTAGACGTACCGTATGGAAATCGCTTTCGCATCGCAATACACCATATCCGGTCGCTAATTCCGTTGTTCCCATGAAGCTGCAGTATGGAGCAGGGTAGCGAGACTTTTGCCCACTATCGTGAGAGGCTTATTGTGTATAGCTGCGTGTTTACGTGCGTAAGCCGGGTTATACTCTGGAGCGAGAGGAAGAGACAGAGGCAGGAGGACGGAGTTTCCCATTAGCCTTCCGACACGCTACAAACAGCCCGAGGCATCATCGGGTTCAAATACTCGAATAGAAATTTCAATCGGGCTGGAGTTTTCAATCTCCACCTGGCTCTGTGAGCTTTCCCAGGTTGTATTCCACATCGACCAGTAAATCTATAAATCTATAAATCTATAAATCTATAAATCTAAATCGCATCTTTATTAAGGGTATACTGTAAAGCTGTTAATATTCTGTAATGGACTGTTAAGAGAATTTTTGTTAAGTACCCTCACGCTCCGTCTATCCGCCGCTTCCGTCCCTTCGTCCTTTCCGCGCACTGCGCTATTTTCTCATTATTCCTCGCTCAGCTTGGGCGATTTCGTCTCCGTATACGGAAAATAATATACCGCACACTACTCCATAGACAGAGTTCCGTGTATAGAAACGTGGAGACTCGTCCCGTGTATATCACCACTTGCCACTCAAGCCTGGAATATCGCGTAATCGAGTTGTCAGGCAAACTACCCTTTACTCTACGAGGGATGCGTCTCTCCGGTTCTCCATCCTACGGCGTATACATGTGTCCGTATTATACTCGGGAGTTGGCTTGTTTCCCCGTACGAGGCTCCTGATACGTACATCGACTATCGCAGACTTGCTGCACGATCCCTTCTCGACGAGGACGACGAGGTCCTCGTTTCAACCAAGCTTGTGTGTCCCTTACCCGTGCTTTACCGCGAGCGCCGCTCCTCAATGTAGCATGTAACGTTCTCGACATGGAGCATTTAACTCTGTCGATATTATAATGTATAACGCGCGTCTTTGTTCCAGGCCGTTACGTTACACGATGTCAAAAGCTGCAGATCGACCGCGCAGATCAATAAACCTCTTCCCCAGACGGCTGTTAGCAGACTCGTCGTCTGACTACATATCCGTAATGGAACATTACACACTAACATCGTGTACCACAGAATTCCTTAACAGACCTTTCGGAGCGTTACATCAACCGATAGGCGGAGCCTTGTCGGAGCGGAATGAAAGTTTCGAATAATTATTATCCGAAGGTTCAGGAGATCAATAATGTCCCATACAACCTATTTTGCGATGCGTCAATTCAGTAAAGTTCGATGAAATTAATAAAAATAAAAGTACAACGTTGCTAGATATTTCTGAGGAATTTCATTATAAAGATTCATGTTTCACGAATTAGTCCTTACTGGACTACTTTTATTTTTAAGTCTGAAGCATTCCTTAGTAAAGTGTTGATAGGGAAACAAAGTTAAGCAGCTGAAACAATTGTTAATTAATTAAAAAGTAGATTTTTATTAAACTACAATTTATTTCGATTATAGTGTAAATAAAAAATGTCAATAGTTCTAGTGAAGATTCACGAAAAAAATACGAAGCTTTAATTGGCATTTTTGGTATGAAAAGATGTCCATTGTTCATATCATGCGTCACGTCTTATCACTTGCCGTGGTGTTTCAAGCAGATTTAATAAATTACAGTTGAAAACGTGTTTTCTCCACTTTCAATCAATCGTCCGATCCCGACGTCTGTTCGGAAAGCCAGACTTGTTGCGGCTTCCCGGTCGATACCGTGACTCGAGTCAGAATAAAATGGAACTTAGCAATTTTCATGCCCCTGTCAAGAAGGCGTGTCCCGTTCGGCTTCATCGGAGAACGGAGAAAGAGCCCGACGTCAGCGGAACAACGATTATTATTCATTCGGAATTCGCTTTTTCTCGCCTGTTAACACAACGACCGCGTCGCTCAGAAAAATATATCTCGTTCTGTTGCGGTGACTTCCGTTCGCATGTGCACGTCTCCTGCTGCGGGAGCTCGTATCGTATATGAATGAATTACAGGGGCTTGTCGTTCTTCTACCGGGGAGTTGAATACTTGAATAGTGTACCAACGCTCGCGAGACTCTCCCCTATCGCTGGTACGACTATTAGGTACAGTTATGCCGTGTACAGTAGAAATCCTCCGAAGTCGCAGGCAAAATTTCTTGCTCAGTCGTGGACGCATGAACGTGCAATTTCGCAGTTATAAAAATTTAGGGGAGTCGATCAACGAAAGGAGAACTTCGCGAAGAATTTTTTCATTATATTAAACCGTCTCTCGGCTGATAAAAAATGTTTTTCGCATCGAAAGATAATCGAACACGTATCAGGTTTTTCGTCATCGATATCCGATACTCCTTCTATCGGATGCAATTTTCATCAGCGTCGGGCAAGTCGTCTCCTCTATCACGCTTAGCGAAGTCGTAAAGTTGTAACTTACGTAGGCTTCAACATTTTTAAATTCCATCTTTCTCAGACTCGAGTCTTCGAACGCCCGTTCCCAAAACAACCGACTCAGTTCGCCGCTAGCCAGAGGGGTTGTGCTTCAAACCCCGACCAGCCTCGTCCGATTTCGCGAATGAACGTCGGCCCACCGAAACATTCCGAGCGAGCCGATGATACGCGCACTAATCCTTTATTCAACATTCTACTCTACCCGCGCAACTAATCCAAGTTCTCCGAACGGACTCCACCACCGCTACAGTTATAATAATTTCCCACGAAGTATATGAAACGCGCGAGCATGTACCCAAAACCATAACTCGCATGAGCGGGAAGGAGTTCGGTGGGACGAAGATGAAGAGAAGGCGGATGAGGAAGGTGAGGAGGGGTTGGGGCGGTCACTTAATAATGCAGACGGAGAATGCTCCCAGTCCTCCCGGAACACCATGTGTAAGTCGTGATTAATATTTCAGACATCCGACCGGGCAGCGGAACCGCCGGTGAAGCAAGCGGGTTAAGGGTTGTGTGGCGCGGGGCGAAGCTCCGGGAGAAGCTTGGGAATACAGTTCGTACAGTACGTTCTCCGCGTAGTTAGCTGCGAAGACTGCGGAGGGGTGGTTTGGAGGAAGAGGGGGAAAGGGTTACAGCGAAGCACGATGGTGCTCACTTCACCACCACCACTCGTCCGCACCAACCACCGGACGACGAACTGACCATTGCGAAAGCGCGGTCGGTCAGTTCTACCTCCGCTCGACGCTACCCCCTGTATATGCCGCGGCGAGCTTTCGCTGCTAGAGGTATATACGTTAATTATTCGCAAAGGAAATTAATGCGATCCTTGGTTATAATTCATACGCGCAACGGAATGAATGGCGGGAGCAGACGGAATTATTCACGCTCGTGCCACCTAACCCAGCCGCCCCGGCCCGCCCGCCTTGTCCTACGACCCTTGCAGAAACGCGAGCTCAGAACCAACCTCAACGGAACTCGCAATTCCGTGAGTGCTGTTTTACGCCGCTAGCCTGCGACAGAAAGAAAAAAATAGCACGCCGACTCGTACAAGCGTGGATTCAGGGTGGGAGGATAACATACACATCGGTGGAAACTTGAAATTGGGTTAGTCGCTTAGGGATTAATTCGCTGAGCGGGATTCTGCTGAGACGGTTTTATTTATTTATTTTTTTTTTTGTGATCGGTGCGGAGACTGGGAGAGGATAAAGCGGGGCCGAGTAAGGAGTTTTCGCATTTCCGGTAAATTCCGGCAAAGGCTTCCGGTTGGGGCGGATTCGCTGAATCTCACTCGACGATCGCTCGGAGCGATCGGAGGACGAGTCTTGAGTTATATTGGCTGGTTTTGTTCTCGTCGGGGAATTTGTTTTTTTTTCTTCTTCTTTTTTAGGATCCCCGGCTCGTCCGCTGGTATCGTCGGTGAATTATCATTTCAAGGCAGGCATTTCCGTCGCTCTGACCTCGCGGCGGGATGACTATGGTGGGAGGGACAATGGAGAGACCGGCAAAAGGAGACGCACGAATGGGGAACCGAAGTGGAGACCACGAGGCAAAGAACGAAGTATAATGATAATAATAAAAAATAAGGAGGATGGCACGACTGTTGAAAAAGTTTCGAAAGTTTGTGAGCGTTGCACGACCGTGCGAGACGACCTTACGAAGGTTTCCCTAATGACTGTTGTATGAATTTTCGTCGGTAGTTGCGGCAGCTCCCGGTTCGTATATCCTTGTCGATATGTCAGACGCAATTTGTACTTTTCACGATCATGGGAAATGTTCCCTCGTTACAAAGTTCTGCTATGTGGATGCGATGAGGAGTCGGCGTTTTAACCGTTGGTAGGATGGAAGTACGAGAAAGGGAGATTTAAACACGCTTGCCATAGGTTCCGAAAAAAATGTTAATTTATCTTTTTGGTAATACATTGTATATACAAAATTTCTCATGAGCGATTTTGTTTGTGATGGCGTTCCGGTTAGGGAACAAAAATTGCGATCCCCATTTAAAAAATTCTTGGTGGCGTTCCATTTTTTATATTTCGTTTTGGGATTTTTACACAGATCCAGAAAACCGGTAAAAAAAAATGTATAATAGCGAATTTTCGATGAAATTTTTCGTTGCCGAAGAAAATAAATAAAAGACGTTGTTTCGACTCGAATTTGATGGACCTTGCGGAAAGTTTATTGTTCTACAGTTGACACTAACGGAACATCGAGGGGACAAACTAGGAGGTAAAAAAAATGCGAAATGGAAGCCTGAAAGCCTGAAAGTCTAGAAGTACCCTCGTACCTGGTGACTGTTATTTCCCATGAAAGGTTATCAATTTTTGGGGAAGGTGGGTGAAAAGCATGGATGAAGCGAAAGAGACCGATAATCTTTTGCATCGAGCACTAACGCTTTGGATTTTACCGACGTAACCGTGAGGCTTTCAGGCGTAATCTTTCCCAAAATTAGAGGCAGAGTTAACCGAGAATTGTATCGACACGGAGATGAATTTTCACGCTCTCCCGCATCTTTATGGGCAAAACGTGCATTTTTATTTGATAAAATTAATTATCATCAAATTTTTTTTAAATCGCTGACCGGCTGTAGAAGAAAAAATTGGATCCAAGTTAGAATTGTAATAATTGAAAGTATGATTGATATAACCATTTTCTTCTTTGACAAACCGCAAGTGAATTTCATTCCAGTCGTCGGTAATTTATTTTCAGTGTAATATAAAAGTCGTCGCCAAGCGTTTGGTCACCGAACGAGTCGTCCACGAATCGCGCGTTTTTACAATTTTTTTCGCGGCTCACAAAAAAATTTCATCCGATCTCGTTGCTCTGGGACAATCGGCTACCGAACAGCTATCTCGTGAACCGGTCGAATTACCGAACGGGCCGATAATATCGACCAACCGAATTTTTATAATTGCCCATAAGGCAGCGTCGAATGCCGACGCGAACGCAAAAAGATAAAAGCCGGACGGGCAAAAAAGGATCGAGAGTTTTATAATCAAAGCGCCGAAGTTTTCGCGCAGCGAGCGCCTTGACGGTCAGCGCCAGATGCGCCCGAATAATGAACCATACGTAACGATTAACATGCCCCGATGGGATTTTACGATTGACCAGCACAAAAGGCAAGGATCCCAGCTATCCCGATCTGCATTCCAATCTATGAACTCCATTCTTTCCTTTGCCCACTTTTCGTTTTTGTTCTCTCGAAATATAGTAATCGCTCCACATTCAATTTTCTCCCACGCGAGAGCGAGCAAGCTCGCACGGTCAACTCCATATTCCACAGTAGCATCGAACGCCCGGCTCTTTGCTTTGTCCCGCCGGTCGTTCGGTGAGCTTTTCCTTCGCAGTCTGACACTTGATTTTTCCTTCCTCTATCACGCTCCCCCTCCGACCATCGCTCTCATCCCCGGAGATTCAAAATGGTAATTTCGCTGTTATTTTTTCCCTCTTTTCTACTCCCATGGCAATGTTGCTAGTGACAGCAGGCGTGTTTCTGATCCGACATTTAATTTGCGTCGCCCCCGTTGTGTTTCGTGCGAAGCGACCGACGCTCGCGCACGGGACGTTCGGCTCCAAGGGAGATTCCGAACCACCGGGAACCTTGCCGGGCCCCCGTGCCCTCCGAAAAAAAAAATTGCTCCACCTTCCTGAACCCTCCCGCATCCTTTGCCGCTGAGCTTTGCAGATTTTCGTTTTTTCCTCTTTGTTTCCTATTATCCACCGTGCGGCTCTCGCTCCTAGGCGGGGAAGCTAACGCGACTGGCTGACATCGATGGACGAAGGGGTTCGCGATGGCGTTCACCCTTCCGTGAGAACAAGGGAGAGCCGGAGAGTCGGGCGGTGAGGCAGAGATTCGAAATGCAGCTGAAGCGAGTTTTCATCAGCGAGACTTTCGCGCTTTACCTTTCACCCTCACGTGCCAAGATGTTTCTTTTTGTTTCTATTTTTTTTTTTCTTCGGCCACCTTCACTCCAGAGAAACAGTGGCGGGGTGGAAAGCAATAACGTTCCTTCAGCAGCGCTGGTTCCGCTGCCGATGTTCCTACGGGATCGCAGCAGACAAAGAGACGTTCACGTATAGCCGAGAATTCGTAGCCTCGGTTCTGCGGAACTCAGGCTGCGACGGTGGAAGTTGTTGCGAGGGAGGAGAAAACATGATTAGAGGACACTCCGATGGGGTGAACTGAGTTGCGAAAATAATGATTCACCTGCTCGGGTTCACGAGATCATCTCCTTGTTAGGAATTGCAGTGTCGGGAGTTAAGTGGCTTTTTGCTTTTTTGCCGATAACGGAGAAAGCTGCTGCCTATTGGGATGGATCTAATGACGATGGTTATCACACGAGAGTCACGCGAACGCAAGTAAATTTGCGATCGTTACAAGGGACTTGATGTTTCCCCAACTCCACTTTGGATGTTTAATATATTTGTGAGAATAATGATTCGCCGACTGGAGTTGACGAAATCATCTCCGTGTTGAGGATTATAGGGTGGAACCACGTGTTGATTTTTTAAATGAATTTTTCCAACGGTGAAGAAAACGAGAGGCCATTAAAATGGATCCAATGACGATGAAAATCGCGGAAAAATCACCCGAAACTTCGAAACGTTTGTCGAAACGATGTACAAGAAATTTTCTCCAATTCCGCTTCCGACGTTCGATAAATATTTTTTTTGGTCTCGGCATGGACCAGCAGAAGCGAGGTAGACGACGAGGCTCGAGGCAAATATCTGTCGAAGCCCTTTGCAAAGCGGCTACAATACCCGCTCGTTCGCGACGTGTCGGAAATTGGTTTTCATACCGATATACCGAGGGTGGCGGGTAGAGCTTTGTTCCTTAGGTACGAACGTCACGGGATATTCGAGATATACCCGCTTGCCGCTCAATGAAAAGTCAAGAGAGAAAATCGCGAGGGATAGAGGCAGTGTAACAAGAGAGGAAACGAAAAGAAAAAAAAAAAAAAAAAAAAAAAAAAAAAAAAAAACGACAGAAGTTCAACAACAGAGACCGGAGATGTTGCACGTTGAATGGTGCACGCTCTGTCCTCTTTACTTTAGTGCATAGTTTCCGTCCGACCGTCGCGTTTTGTCGAAGTCGACGCCTCGAATGACAAACGTTCGATGCACACATCGGAGGAAATATGGTATTTAAGTGCAGAGTTGGGGGACTGTCATCTGCGAGCGCGCTCCTTCGCGGACGGGACACGCGCCGATGGAGGGTGTAAGAAATCAGAGGGTCTTTATACCGATGGAGTGAGAACATAGACTGAAGTTAACAATAGTGTTACGTCAAGAGTGTGGATGTTTTTATTCCCGCTTAGTTTCACGCAACTGTTGCTGTGCTTCCCGCAACTCCATAAAGTCATAATCGATAGTCTGAAGTCTCGGGAAGAAGTTTCAGATCGTTACAGCAGGCTGCCCAGACAGGGCCACTTCAGTCTTCGACGTGAAGCTGGCTCGGAGTTTACAGGAAAACTGAAGAGGCGATAAAGTGGCAGAAAGGAAATGAGTTGGATTTATCGCGGCACAGAGACACGTTCAAAGGTCTTATGTGGTCGGTGCAACAATCAAAAATTTTTTGATGGAACAATACTCCATTTGCCATGGAATCGCGACTTTTGTTTAAACCAACAATTTCCTTTTTCATTTTACCGAGCCGTAAAATGTCATTCACGTTGCGATCGATGCCGGTATTTTGGCACCGTATTGTCGTTACCGGTAGGTTTGTATTTTTATATTTTCCAACTGGGAGTGCAGATGATAACGAACCATTACCGTCAATTTCTCCGTGAGGAGCCGAAAGTGTGTTGGGGGTCGCTCGTTATTCTTGTTTCCAATGGCGCGATAGTACGTCGCACCGAAGGGATTTAAGCTCGAACATTTCAATGAAAAGCGCAGAGGCTGTTATACGGTTATAACGTAGCGCACGGGGAATACCGTATTGATTTAGGCTTCGGCGTATACACACATGGTACGACGCTAGACTCACCTAAGCGGAGTGCCCTTGCGCCGGGGAGATGTTTAAATTTCCCCTATACACGCAATCGCGATAAATATTCAAGACGATAGTCTTCGAGTGTAGTGTACTTAACGTGGAGTACGACGGTAGGCAGGTATACTTCGTAGTCCTCGGAGACCCGCTCTTTCCCACTTGCAACCCCTCTTCGTAGCTACTTTCTCTCTCCAGAGAGAGAGGCCCAGCCGAGCTGGAGCCGAATTGAAAAATTTACAACGGTGCTAAAACCTTGTTTTTGCATAACCTTTGCTCGCCAGTCAGTCGATCAGACCGGCGGGTTAGACGACAGCCGAGGATCACTAGGCAATCTTCGAATGAATTATTGAAGCAGCGACGAATCGTGTTATCTTTGGCGACCGCTATTTCTACCTACGGCATGTAGCTTTTGCCGACGGAACGAATGGGGCGGATAGTCGGCCAGTGCTGGCGAGACGGTAAGTCGAATCCCGATCGTTCGACCAAAGTTCTCCCAGGTCTGGCGCTACTCGGCAGTCAATAAATGCTTCGGCGATGCATCAACTGTAATATACAAAATATAATTTCTTGCGGAAACGAACTTTGCATTTAAAAAATTCAACTTTTTGAATATTTAAAAAAATATGAAAACTCCTCGCGCCCTGTATAAGTAGCACTGAGAACCAATTACCGCTCGATCATCTTGATCGACCTCGGGTTCGATATTTTCAAGAACTTATCCAAAGATTCTCCGATGGTTTGGCCAAGTTCGTACGTCGATGTTACCAACATCGTTGCCGAGTTCCGCCCGACAATTCCCCACATCCGATCACCCGACATAGACACACGCTCAAGAGAAAAAACGTCGCCACGTGCACCGCGGAAGCATCAATATCGTGTTCGACATTGAGCGAGAAGCCGCGTACGATGGTGCTTCTTGGTGAATGGAGAGCGCTTTGAGGATGGAAAAACAGATTTGACATTGGTAGAAAGACATCTTTCTCGCGACACGAGGGTAAGCTTAAAAACCATTTCTATGCACGAAAGAGTCCTGGAGCGTGCGGTGGGGAACCTTCCGGGCAGCGCCTTTCCTTCCGTCTCGCCAATTGCGGAGTCGAGGCTCACAGAGGGTTTATGAATTTGATACCAGCGTTCATGGGACCTCGGCTCGTTTTCAGAGTCACCATGGTAACAATCCCCCTTCAAACAAAACCATATCCAAGAGCGCGGCTTCCGGCCCGTCGCTACCGCTGGCGACTTCCGAACTGGCCGTACCGGTGATAGCATGCCTAATGGATGTACCTCTGTGATATAAAAGCCGGAGACCCACGTGACCGCACTCCGAGCGGCCATTTGGCCGTTCGGGCACCTCGCTTTTTTACCCCGCGGGTTACTCGCTGGTGAAGAAATACTCCGGAACCTAAGTTTCTCGTACGCTGGCCGTATCTACGTACGTGCCGACATCGTAAACTCGTGCCAAAGGAGCATTGGGGTAAAGCGCGGCAAGCGCTTCGAAACATCTCGCGTGTATCACACGGCAGACTTTTCTCCGAGATAAATCGTTTGCGACTCAGCGTTATACGGTCGGAATGGAAACGAAAGCTTCTTTACGGAATGGCATCGCGATAGCGCGTCGACAGCCGTGATGTAACCCACCCCGAACGACTAGTGTAGTTTTCTTAGTACTCCTCCTCTCTGCTCCACCTTCTTTGCGTCCTATCGCGCTTATATCCGGCGTAATACACCGCGATGTTGAACTTGAATTTCACCCGTGGATTTTATTCCGACTCGACAGTTCTTCGGAGGGGTGCGAGTAACCCTGACTGCGTATGCTTCGTCGAGGTTGGATTCGCAACGAGAAAAAAAAAGCTCGAAAAAATGTTCAACCAATCGCGGCTCACGTGACCGAAACTACGAGTTTCCGTGATCCACGACGACACGCATGGTTCTCCGATTTTCGGTCCACCGAAGACGCCTGAGCCACTGATTTACCGTCATCAGAGAGAAGATCGAGTTTCGCATAACAGCGAGGAGTGTGTCCACTCGACGGAAGGGCAGGCGAGGAGGTGCAGTCGTCCCGATCCTCTTAACGTCCGAAAAGAAGTTTTTCGAATCCATATGGATTAGAGAATCTAATATATAGAGGGTCGCGACGAAGGGTAGCGGAGCGAGGGACAAGACAAGGCGAATGGAGGGTTGGTCGGACCTTCGTTGAGGCAGTGTGGAACGAGGAGAATGCTGGGAGCCGAAAGGGCAATGTAGTGCTCGGGAAAGAGGGAAGCAGGAACGCGAACGCGAAGGTGAGGGGTTTGAGAATGAGAGAGGGTCTCGTCGTATAGAAGAGGGAATAACACAATTACATGTGGGGTTGATGCCGGTCCCTCCGCCGCTTCCCATCTTGCTTCGCCTCTCAAACAGTCTCCCGGCTCTCTCTCACCGTTCCTCCCTTCGCCGCCGCCGTTGCCGCGAGGGTGAGAGGGTCCCAACGTTGGGTGGCAAGATTGAATATGAAAGTTTAATGCGAGCAATATCAGCGCCACTGGTTCCCTTTCTGCGCGCTAGATAGCGAACAAACGCCGCATCGTCCAATGACTCTCAGACGTCTCGACTCTGTCTCGACCGGTCCTCATCCAATTCTCGTTCTCGTATTTTTTTTTTTTACTCGAACACTTTGTTGCTTTATTTATCACGGGGACCGTGAATTTCGCTATCGCTTGATTGAACCCTGAACATAGTGGTTAAGCCCAATCGTAGGGATGTTTCTGTGGAACGGATTTATTCAAATGATCAATCGACCACGACAATGTCACCGTTACAAAACTATTCGTGCAATGACGCTCCGGGACAAAACTTCACCAGGCGAGTGGATCAATGAAACCAGTGCTAGTGAGAGACAAGTCTATAAGTTCCAAATCATCAGGGACTTGCGCTGGAATTTACTATTGAGGCATTAATAAGGATTTGGTCCAAAGAGAGATGGATTTTTAACATTTTTTTATACGGGTATTGGATTGACTTTTTGAAATAATAGTATATCTATTCGATTCATTGAGTTGAAATTTCAACAGATTCTTGACCGTAAAATTTTTTATTGTACGACCGAATGATGAAAAAAATGTTCATTCATTTAAAAAAAGATTGAGGCAGTTTTTCGATTGAGGCGGATTGACGAATTGCGGTCTGTAAAAAAGCAATCTAAAACTAGAAGATCCGAAATTTGGAAAGAACGAGGTTCTAGGAATCGCGGTAAGCCGACACGTCGCTATATCCGTTTGTCTTTTGAAATGAAAAAAAAAAAAAAAAAAAAAACCAGATTACGCTAACGCATAAATTGGATTTAGATATCCTTTGCTGCAGAGCATAATTGAACGAGCGTCGATCGATCTGTCTGCAATCGGCTCCCGATTCAAGTAACGGTTAATTAAATTGTCAATTCACCCACGGTATCGACGGAGAGCTGCTGTAATTAGATCATTGAATTTGCGCAATAAGAACTTTGCGCATAATCGAAAGTTCAAAAAAGGACCAATTTGCCGCGCAGAAATCGTCTCGCGTCCACACGCGCAGATAAACGGCCTGCATAATATCATGAATGGCGACGAACTTGAACGATACACGTTTTGCCAAAGACGTTTAATGACTTCGCCTCCAGGTATTTATAAAACTTTCCTCATCAATTACCGACAAGATCCAATTCCCCGCGCATCTCAGCATCCCTTCTGTGCACCGCCATTTCCTACCTCGCCCAGACGCTCTCCTAACTCCTGGCGTGTCTCATCTTCTCCCTTTACCGGAGCACACCGGAGTACACCGCACTCCTGCTTTTTCTCACCGTCGAGGGAGGGCGCGGTTTACCGCCTTTGTTCAGACGTCGAGGATGGAAATTTAACAGAAAATTAGAACGTCGTCGACGTAGTCGACGCGCAGCAGTGAAACACCGCCAGGCTCTTCGCCCTTTTTACTCAGAAATTAGTGAGGTAATTGAGAAATAAAATAACACAAGCTTTTCCCTGGTAAGCCATCAACGCTCGATCTTTTACCGGAAGCTCCCCAGCCGCGTCTATGTTTCTCCACGAAACAACGTACAAGCTAATCGCTGAGCGGTAGCTGATTAACTGTCATCGTCCTTGTTTCAAGAAGATTGTTCCTCGGACTCTCAACGTTCCAATGCGACAGACCGATGTCTTAAGCAGATTCAGGTCAGCGGACCGCTACCAATCGCTTGGATCCCGTGGAATGGATCTGGCGATAGAATACCGTGGTGGCAATAGTGGTACGTGTGGGAGTTGCAGCTTAGAGCGAAATGCACACGGGGATGGACGAGACTCGCGTCGATGCACCGGCTCGAAGGCCGTAAAACGGGACGATGGTTGCGTCAAGGGAACGTTGATCCTGAGATACTTGCAAGGGGCGAAATGACTCGCATTTACCACGAAAGCTCGTGCATGTATACGGCGATGTACGAAACGTAAAACGAGGTAAAAGTGGCGGAGGAGTAATGGAATGAATTCGGAAGAGTGGAGTGACAAGGGAGACCTGTTTGCGAGCGCTCTTGAGGGTCCGGATTTTTTCCCCGATAGTTTCGACAACTCGTAGAATTAGTGTTCCGACAATTTCGTGGTTCTGCTATGGAATTTTATCTGAGTTTAATGTGTTACAATGTGCCTCGTCTCGAAGAATTACCTGAGCCGGCTCCAATTGGCGAACATGTCGTTGATGAATTTTCTCGATTGTTGCAGGTATCGGAGAACGCCCGTACAGAACTGGCTCGGATACCGAAGGCGCCACGACAACCGACAATCCGACTACACCATTTCCGACTCCGCCACCCACATTGACACCAAATCATCGTCAGGCGTCGCCCTTTCCTCACGAGAGTACGAACTCCAGACGTCATCACTACAGCGGCAGTGTTTCCTCGGAGAGGACGGGGCGCAACGGCAATGGTCAGTGAAACAGATCAGACAATTTTCCGTAATTAAGATACGCAGTCAAATATAATTTCGTAAAATTTGCATACGAAGTTTGGTAAAAATAATTTTGCTAAATAAGTAACCAGCTTGTTCAGTTTTGTTTCCTCTGTCATCTCAAATTCGGTTTTTACACTTGTTTGTAAAAATCTAAAAGTTGTGAAGAGCACAAACTTTTTTTACTTTACGCCTTTTTGCGGCGAAATTTTTTTATTGGATTGTCACGCGTTGGAGAGAAGGGAAACTCGAGACAGAATGCTACATTTTCACCAACTGTTCGCGATTCTATAAAAAATGCCTCTTTAAACGGACGACGCAGGTCAGTTCCGAATCGGATTTGCCTTTTGCCCGGTTCTCATTCAGCTGCCATTTCGCTTTGTAAACACCTCTCTTTGAAATTCAATTTGCACTTCCGAAGACGCAAAACGACAATTTCGTTTTTTCGCATGCTTAAAGGCGAAGCCATTTACGCCGCTCCATCGAAGAAAACGAACTCGGGCGGCGGAACTCTCGGACGGCGCTCACGTCGGGGTCACACGAGTGCTCTGAGCACGAGTTCCACGGCCAGCGATCGGTCGGAAACTGCGTTTCCCGACGAGCACTCGAGAATTCATCTCAACAATGGTGAGTGCTAGAAAAATTAAAAAAAAATAAAAAAATGTGTAAAAAAAAAATAATAAAAATTATTAACACAACACCTCTCTTCGGTGGCTCGGACGTGCGAGTAACGCGCTTATGGAAAACAGCGCATTCAGCTTTTATCCCGACACACATTTTGCCTAATAAACTCGATTAACTGATCGCATAAAATTCTCATGACCGCGCGCTAAGAACTTTGATACGTATACAGGAGAGTCGAGAACGAGCAAGCGCGCCCGGACGAATTAACGGTTGGTCCCTGTTGACGCGAATCTCGTTTAATCCCCCGTCGGGCTGCCACGAAGATGCGTGGAATGACCGACCGAGACCTCGGAGAGCCACGAGTAGCCGATGCTAATTTGTCCGACGTCCATTCGCAATTATAAGTTTGAATTTTCGATATAGCTCTACGAACGGGGCGGGTTTGCTACCCGGTAAAGTGAAACCGGCGGCTGTACAACGACGGGGGCGCGAGAGTTTTCCCGAGCAGCGACACCGACACGGCTCCCCCGCGTTCACCCATACGCAAAGTCCGTTCCGGTCGTCGAGGCCGACACTCCTAACGAAATTACGAATTAAAATCTCATGCGCGTTAAGTTAACGAGGCGTAGCCGCGAATATGATTAAACACGGTAACGCAGTTATCCCGAGTCATATTGAACGCTCCGAGTGTCCTCCATGCTCGGGAGCAGCTAAAACGAGTTTTAGTGCGCAATGTTGCGTACCGAGCGGGAAGTTCATTCGTGTCGAAAACGCCGGTCTTAATAAACTTGGATACGGTACGCGGTGAACGGTGGACCAGCTCGCGGCACTTATGCGATCACGGTCGCTTCTCTTCTGTCTGCCCTGAACGAGTTTCACTGCAGATTGACAATTTAAAAAACTGGCCTACAGTCGATGATGCACGCTCGCTTCCTAATGGGTAATCACGCTAAAGTCGAAGGGCGCTTTGAAAAATAAATCTGAGCGCTTTGAAAAATAAATCTGAGTGGACCGGTCCGAGTGGACCGTATGACTTATTTTTTATGTAATTCGATTAACCCGGAGGTTGAAAATTTTTTTCTCTCCAGTGGTAATTTTTGAGAGGAATATTTTTACGGTGCTTCTCGAACGAATCGATGTGGTCGTTTTATTGGAAATTCGTGGATTTCATGGAAATGCAGATGTGCAACGATGACGAGAAAAATCGCTATTAAATTCGCACCTCGCAGCACGATCGCAATGAGCGTCTCCGCTGGTACGTCCAATCACCCGGCACGATCCGCCACTTTCGGACTCTTGTCGACCGATCGTTCGATCCTCAAAATGATCTTCCCACGTGACGAGTTCGCTCCTACATTCTGCGAATCGGGTTACGAACGCTTCGCTGAATAATTTCATTAGGAATATCGCGCGTGGCTGACCATCCGCATATATCATGCACCGATTTATACACCCACTGTCATGTATATAGATGGGATACTCCGCGAGAGTGCCGGTCTTTATCATTTCGCTGTTCATTCCGTGTCCCAGAATGACGCGACGAATCATGCGGAACAGGCTTATTCTCCTAATTCACCGCAAAATTTAGATGACGTCACACCAAACCCAACATCATTCCGTCAGTGCCTGTGAATTTTCCGACGAAACTCACTGTAGCGACACGCTGTAATCCATACATATTTTATAATAATAAATATTAGAATTACGGAATAGATGAAAAATAGTTGAGTTGCATTAAATTTGCTATCATCGTAACTGGCATTCAGGGAGAATTGAGAAAGTTGAAGCGTTCACTCCAGACAAACGTGAGTCACGTTATTACAGTCCTGTATACCGCGAAAAAAAATTATCAATGACGCAAGAAAAATTTACGTGAGCTGCCGAATTTTTTTTTTTTAATTTTCATCCCACTTTCAATTTGTACAATGTCGTATGAGATGAAAACTAATAATTCGTCATTTTTGCTATGTTTCCATGTATTACGGCTCATTCTCTTTCTCGAACGATTATACAAGTCAACATTATCAAAATTCTCACCAATCTATCATAATTCATATATTTTCACATTAAATATTGTATCCAGTGATTAGCCCAGCAAATTCAGTTATCGGCTCATACAAAAAAAATAAATAAAAAAAACGAAACAACATCCGAATAAAAACGTTGAATAGGGCGTTATCGAACGTGATACACATCGAGCCCAGCGAAACCGGAAACAGTTTGAAAAAAAAAAAAAAAAAAAACCATGATTCACGAATATTTTCGCAGACCCCGTCCACAGCGCGAGTGCATCAACAAAGAGTGGGAGGGTAACTTCGCGTTGGCCCGGTGTGCCCGAGGCGAATAGTTCGTCGGTGCAGCGCTCCTCGCTGTATTGCACGACGACTACTCGCGTGTGCGCGCCCACACACTTATGTGCACATCATTCACTTTGCTTTATACACACGTGCGCAAGGCACATCGCGTCCGCACAGTGAATTCGTTTGGAAACCGCAATGTCTGGCAGTGACTTCGTGGCAGAAGCTGTATTAAACCGGTCAGCTTCGTCGAGTCACGTCGCTTATACATGCATGCTCACTCCAGAGTTATTTCAGGTACAGTACCTTCGAGACCCCCGCCCTACCCCCCACCGGTAACAATGGAGTAATCTGCAAACTACCTTACGCAGTGGCTCATTAAATAACCAAGGACTTTCTGTTTCCGGAGTTAGGTCCATTGTGTTGGGAGGGCGCGCCCGCGCGCCGTTCCCAGAGCGGGTGCGGCGAGATGCGACTAGGTGAGCTCGGTTTCGAAGGTGTGTGTGACTCGGGAGAAGGACGGTCTATGTACGGGACGGTGAGAGGTTTGCCCGGATGTGCAGTACGGTCTCTCGACCTAGTGCTTCTGAACGCAGCGCGGTACAGAAACGAGCTTTTACCACCGTGGCCATTATCTTGGCCTCTCGCTCTCGCTCCTGTTCCTCCCCGTCAAAGTCGGTCGCATCTCGTCGTCGTTCTCCGTTCCCATCCTCTTCCCCCCGCCCGCTGTATAACTGTGTGTAAACCCTAGGAGGAAGCGAGGGTAAGGCGAGAAAGCTTTCGGAACGTTCGCGGAGCTCGTCTCTGCAGGAGCGGCGAGCCGAGTGTGGAGTAACCGAGTTAACAGTTGCCCGAGCGGCCGGGCTAGTTAGTCGAGGTCACTGCCGAAGTTAACGGACCCTCGGCTGCTATATTGTTTTGAGAACGACGAGAGTATTTAGGCCTTCAACTCGGAGCTTTCGCGAGATCCACCGTGGAGTTAGGGCGCATTCTGCCCGCTCTCTTCTCCCGATCTCGCCGGTTGTTCGCATTGGCCCTCCGTTGACAAAGCCGGTGTAGCTTCTGACGAGGAGCAGAGCGAAGACTCGGTCACCTCGTCCACGGACGCCGCATCGTCACCGCATCGTCGGCCCCCGGGGGTGGTAACGCAGTTTTGCGACCGCGAGATGAGAAAGTAGAGTGTAGATAGTAACTCGCTAAACCACCGGAGGCTTTGGAGTTCTCTCTCTTCGTCCCTTCGATGTGGCCGTTTCTCGAGCTCGGCTTTCGGCGTCATCGCCCAAAGTGAGCCCCTCGCATCGGGAGCTCGACGGTATTACCCCGGTGGTATTACAGCGGAGCTCGTCCGCTCACCTAACTTTTTAATGAACTCGTCGGATATCTTGTTTCGCGGTTGCTGATACTCCACCATCGAGACTCTCCTCCGGTTACGCATTTTTGTTCCGTTATCATTCTCGATGCAGATACGGTTGTACATAATACAGCACGAGCTGTCCCTCACCGCGCACTACACACGGCCCAGACACGGCTCACCAATTATTCGTCGACTACCCGGTGCAGGGCGCGGATGCGAAAGAGAGAAAGCTGAATTATAGCTGTGGGAGAACGGGCCGGGATGGGAGAGATGAGCCAGGAATATCCGGGCAAAGGTGGCGAGCGGAGCTTTGTGGAGAACCCTTCGAGAGTTCCAGTGGGGGGAACGTTGAAAATCCACGGTAACCCTGAATATTTCATTGTTGGAAAGGCAAACCGAGGAGGCAGGGGACGAGGCTCGGAGTTTCAGAATCAGCATCAGTGACGGAGAATACCAGCTGAATTTCCACGTCTCTCGATTAGCCCCCTTTGTCCGAACATGAGCCGACAGCGAGCTAACCCAAATATCTTCCTCCTTAGATCGGAAGCCACGGAGCTTTGCGAATGACACGGGGTACCGGGTCCAGCAGGGGGTGGCTCGTGGGGAGGTTAGCTCGCGAGGGGTGTCTCGTTGAAATTAACAGGATCCGGCTGGTATCGGCGAGAGGCGAAAGGGAGACGGGCCGAGAGTGGTCGGTAATTCGCGTCCGAATATCCGATGGGATATTGCGCTAGTCGGAATGTCCCTGCGGTCTAATGGCGGGATGTCGAGGCATCTATTAGCAAATGGTTCCCAACGGTCAGAGTTTACCCGCCGCGTTAACCCGTCCCGCTTGCTAGCTTAGCTGACTAGCCCTCCGCTCAACCTACGATCTCTCGCTGGATGTATCCGGCGGCTTGAGCTCGCTCTCGGCCCTGGCTCGACGACGATGATCCGGATGGTAGCTCCGGGTTGGCTTGTATTTGCCGCACACCGAGGAACACCGCCGACTCGTCCCGTTTAGAACGGACTAGCTGCGCTTTGGCGTCGGAACGACAGTGGACGAGAGAGCTCGTCTTATCTGCGGGCGAAGTCGGACGAACATCCCGACGTCTCGAGAAACCCGCGGCTATCGGAATTAGCGTCGGATCCTAACGGATGCATATTGAAACGGAAACCCTGACTGCGCTCTGCCGCTGAAAATCCAGCGACATCGCTGACGGTGTAGACTCGGAGAAAGGAACACTTCGGAATGTCCGACGAGATTGCAGAGCGATCCTGAACGAAAAATACTCCGGTTGAGAAAACATTAAATTGCAGAAGCGAGATTATGGGCGATGTTCGATAAAAATGGTTCCCAAGGGGAAGATCTACATTTTATAGTTACGATAATGGCAAAACACGCATATTGAATCGAAAACCCTGATCACTGACGCTACCTCCACCGCTCGAAAATCCATCGACGTCGCCAACTCGTCCGACATGCCGAGCGATCCTGTGCGAAAAAATACTTGCGTTGAACGTTCGGCGACGATTTACGTTATCAACAACAGTCATTAACTTCTTGTCTCGTCTAGCCTATCACATTCGTTCTTCCCGTGGCGACTCCGGAAATCGTCTATATAGTTGCAACGGCGAGAGCAGAGGGCGGGGGAAAAAGCTTAACGCCCGTTATACGAGCCGGTGGCTCAATCGCTAACTGGATTTACTTCCGATAAAGGGTACACGCTCCACGTGAACGACGAAATTACGAGTTTGGACTATCGCGGAGCCGTTTTTTCTATCGGAGGGGAGGGAAGACCCGCCGGATCGAAGGGTAGCACGAGAGGGTGATTTGCACCGGTGCCGTTGTAAATTCAAGCCCCGGACGCCCGAACGGTACATCGATAGCGGCTCTGGCATTAAAATATATTGTTGTCGGAAAAACAAAAAAAAAATTCTGTAGTTATATAGTAGACCCGAGATCGATGCTATGGAAGATGAATCGGCTGGGACGAATCGTCGACCTTTTCTCTCTTTTGCTATCGTATCGCCAGCAATCGGTAGATCGATGAACCGCGGGCCATTTTCGTAGGACAGATAAAACTATGCGTAAATTGTCCGTCGCTACGACATGTTTAAGATATATGGTCCGAGCACGCGAAACTTTGCTCGCACTCGAAACATGACAAGAACACTCGAAATGGTCCGACACCATTTATAAGCTACAGAATTTTAATCAGAGTCTAACACAGTACATTATCTACAAACGTTCCTTGTTCTCAATCTCCACCATTTTTTGTAGTTTGATGAAAAAAAAATAAAAACACGGTACACGGTGGTCCATCTTGCCTACGATTTTCCGTACGCGTGGCAAAACGAACCACAAAGATCGGCCGGCAACGCTCGATAATGATAATAAAAGATGCGCTTTTTCTTAATCCTCCTGGAAATTCTCCCACAATGAACACGCAATGTTTCGCGTGTCCCATAGCCTCGCAAACGTGAAATCCGCGAGTCGGAATTTCGAGCAAACAGTCGCGGAGACGCGACAAATAGATCCGTCAACCCGAGAGTGCGATTAACCAAATCAGCGTCACTCGAGCGGCTTTTTCCGAGAAAACCCCGGAGAAACCCGGCCGCAACGTCGCACTATTCGCAAGCCGAGCTTGCCCGAGCGCAATCGTCAGTCGATTCGCCGTATGAAATAATTCGTATTTACATGAATATGTATAGCAGTGCGCGGGTCGGACGAAGTGGCGGAGGCGCTGGTCCATTAAATCGAATTACCGATGCGGACGGCTAACCGCATCGAATCACTGTCGGCCACCTTCCACTCCGCGCGGTGAAACCCCCCGCCGCCACGTTTCGCCCGATGTCTGACTAATACTGTCTCGTTCTACTGCCGCCTTCTCTCCGCTCTCTCGGACCGAGTCTCCCGGTTTGCCGCCCCTCCGGCCGATTCCCTCCTCCGACCGCGGGACTCCGCGTTATGGGGTACCGAGGATCACCGGTGCTCCGACAACCTGACTGTACGGAGACGACATTCTGCTAACTCGACGTCCGGAGAACCAGCCAGGCCAATCCCCGATGAGGGATACCCAAGCTCGTCGAGCTTCTGGGTGTCAGCGACGTGCCATCGTAACCCATAATTGGCTCCGCGATTGGCCTCGCAATGCACCGACAATTTAACTTCGTCCCCTCCCCCACACGACCTACCCCCTTTCACTCCTGGAACCACTACCCCTATACCATGGACTGTTGTATCTAATTAGATAAATGTCATCGTGGAACGGTGAGAGCGTACGTTAGTTACAGGTGTACGAATGCACCAAGGCGATATCTACGGACAGATGTCGGTGTCGTCCGAAGATCACCGACAGCCATTCGTTGATCGCTAATCCGGAGATTCGCGACGGTAGGGCGGGGGTGGAAATGAACTGGATGAAAATTATCGACGGATAATTAGATTTTATGAGATTCAACGATAATTTATTTTGATGCTATGTTCTACCGGGTATTGCTAATTGTATTACGACTCTATTCAAATAATATTTTGGAAAAATGTATTTATCGTAATTATTTATTTTTATTTTGTTAGATTGTCGCGACTGAATTCTTGCCTCGATAACATCGACCGTCACATCGAATTAGATAAATGTCATCGTCCACCGTTGATGCCGTGCATTGTTCACGGATGTACAAGTTCACAAAGGCGATATCAACGGACGGACGTTGCTGTTGTCCGACCAAGTCCCCCGCCCCGTCAATCGCTTATCCGGACATTCTCGACGATAACGCGCGGGTGGAAATTAACGGGCATCGAATTATCGATAGATAATTTCGCCCGGGATACTCATTGAGCGCTGCCGAGTTCGTTAACTCTACTGATGGGACCTCACAGAATTTTCTCCGAATGTCGCGCCAAAGCCGCCCCCACCCTGCGGTGTTGATTTGTCCGGTTGTAAAAAGGGGATTATCGTGCCGCGATACGAATATGATCATGCTCGAGCGGATTCACCCGCGGCTGAACAGCGCAATAACATAATTTTCTATTCGCCTGATAATAAACGTGAACGGTGCGGCCGTGTCGAACCTAACCGATCACGCATTACACGTGCCGCCCTGCGTTCCGACTCCGTGTCGTCACCACCCCTCGCCGCTCATCTCACCATAGCCGGAAAACGCCGGGAAAATTGTTCAATAACTGTAACGAATGTATATTTCGATGGTGTATAAAGTTGCCGGAGATATGCGGAGAGCGGTCGGTGGGTGGTCAGGAGGTGGTTTTGGGTGTGGGCGAAACTGGGTACCAGCGACGAAAGTACACGCGGCTGCTGCGGATGACAGAAATGCATTGCAGGACGGGCAAGCGGGCTGGCGAACGCTTTTCGAGCACCGCCACCGCTGTACGATTTAATTAAACTATTATTATTACGACGGATATTGAGCGGGTTAAGCTACGGTAAACGCCCCGGCTATTCGCCTTCTCGCTTTACCGCTCTGTATGTCATTGGTTGCTCCCCGCGAGCTACATTTCAAAAGTGGTTGTTCGGGAGAATTCCTGATTTGAGGCGAAACGAGCGAGTAGGACTCGTGGCGATTCCTCACGCTCGGCAGTCACCATTTGAGTCGGGTTTGCCTGAAAGTATGATTGTCAATAATCCGCAACCTTAACCCCTCCGACTGAATTCTGAGGATATTTCGCTTCGACGAGTTCTATGCCTTAGTCCAAACTGGAGGCGAACTATGACGCATTGACCGTCGGAAATTTCACAAATTTGCTATTAATTATGGAAGAGAATCAAAACGAATATTGCTTTATTTAAAAATCTATATCTAATGCTATATCTAAAAATAACTGGCTTCTATTTTCTCGAGCGAAAAAATTTGGTGGGAAATTTTTTATGATTTTTTGGAGCGTTTTTTGCCTTGCTTACTTTTTCCTGCAAACGTAGCGCTAAGCGGGACAAAAAAGCACCACAAATAAATAACAAGTATTGTTGCAATTAATTCCAAAATATAAAAAAAGTGAATATTCGATCGACTGTATTGTATTAATTTCTACAATCGACAATAGTTACTCTCTCGTGATTACCGATCGAAAAATGTTTTTTGCCGTCCACGAGAATTTATAAATGCATTACCGCTGCGCGATTTGTCCGGGTGGGCTTGTTATCGTGTTCGCTCCTCGGTACGGAAACTTTGCCAGGGTATATATACGATTATATACATATATACATATCCATTTTTTTGTTCATACGTGAAAGCTTTCGGGGAACCTTTCCGCCGAAATTCCATTATCGAATATCGGCGCTTCGGGGCTTTATATATTCGGTCGTGGGGCGGAAAACAGGAAGGTCGGAACCATACGCGGACGAAGGAGCGTATTAAGTTACGCTCCTACTTGGCGAAACCTCGCCGATAGACCGCCGGATTGCAGTTAACGTTGATTTACAATAATGTCCTTTGCAACGTTAACAACCTCTAATGGTTACACATTGCTCAAATTGTATATCCATGCGGTGTAGAGTTATGTATAGCTACGTGCCTCGGACGTACACCTCCACATAGTATATAGCCACTGTTCCACATAATCTCCTCTATATGTATTATATACTGGCCGCAGAATGTATTGATTTATCGCGTCGGACACTCTATACTCTATCGACTAATTCGCAATAACCTGGAACCACGGCAATGTTCATGGAGTCGTTAAAAATAATAAAATAAAAAATACCTTTTTCCTTATTAGATTATATCGATAAATTACTGTTTCTCACACGAGCATTTTTTTGGACCCTAATGAGGTGCGCCAAGCTTTGAAAAAGTTCCCATGTGACACTGCAAATTTCTACCGCGGCTTCAATTAATAATTATCTTTGACAATTAATTATTCAGCGACATTTGCACGGGCTACCTGGTACAAATTTCACTTTACACCAGACTCTATAATAGGTCTCGCAAGACCATGGAGAAAGCTTCGATGTAATACTTTAAATTTCTATCGGGACTTTGGAGAAATGTGAAATTGACTGAGTTTTGATATAATTTTTTTTTCGTTAATGTGGATATATTTTGTCGAATTTTCAGATACTGGCCGGGATTCGCCACCGGAACCCGCTCCTCCCGAGGTACCGCCACGCGGTCCATCACTGCACGCTACTCACACGATTCGCTCTCAACAAAGTCGCAATGGCTGTCCCCCAAACTCCGGAGGATTCACTCTGCCGACGGATCAGGTCCAATCTGAGCCATATTCCGGTGAGTCCTCGATGTTCGAATATTGTTTCCATTTTCTTTTCCGACATTTGTTGGAGTCCTGGATTCGCGATAAAATTTAAAACTGTTTATGATATTGTCATAAAAAAAATACGTTCATAAAAAAATATATGAATCTTTACGACTTTTGTCTGAACACTATGAATCGAAGCAAGCGAAATTTTGCCAAACGATCGTTCGATTTCTTTTACTTTACTATTTAAGATTCACGCCACTTGCCAGTAAGACGGTCGCTGTGGATAAAAATGTTTAGAATAAGCGCCGTTAAAAGGTCCTGGAATCTAAATCTAAAATCGGTATTACGAGCCTCTGCCAATTGCTATCCAGAAAGCGTCCTACAGACTACCCTTGGATTTGCATAAGCGCTGTGTTTCTCTTCCAGACGAGTCCGTATAGCGTCAATTAATTTTCGACCCCGCCTCGCACAAGCAGCAACGAATCCCTAAAGCATGGTGTAATTTCTAGTTGGGTTTTCGCGAACAAGTGTTCGATTCCGGGAGTGTGCGAATTCCCCGACTCGGATACAACCGATTTTCGGTCTGCGTTTCACGGCCGGAAGTGCGTGGATGGCGAACGCCGAGAACAGGGAAGAGAATCGAGCAGATGAGAGATGTGGCTCGACAAAACGGTCGGGGGAGTGGAAGTTGGGAAATCTGTTTAAACTAATGGCGCTCCACGGCGTATGACGGGGGAGGGAGAACTCCGGGCGGCGGTTCGGTGAAGAGGGTTGAACGGGGCGGGATGGTCGAGAGAGGTTTTGCATTAACGCCCCCGACCGTTAATTTATTGTAAATATACTCCCCGGTATATTTGTTTCTCTACATTTCTATGTACACACCATTAGTATATTGCAACGACTAAACACCTGTATTTGAACGACTATGAGCACGCACACGGGTGTATCGGTAGATGGAGGTTCGCCATTTGACGGGAGAGCTTTGAACGCACGAAATCGGCCCGGTTTGAGATAGAGAGCGGCGGAGTAACGATCGAACGGAATGAATAAACTGGAAGCTCGAGAATTCAACGTGTGTATGCTCTCATTAACCGATTTACATAATGCCGTACTCAATTCACGCCCACGAACGGCCACACTTTTGCCGATTCGAGGCGTGCGCACGCAAGGCTCGAACGGCCAATGCCCGAACGATCGGCACACGCCTTCGGCCGCGATCGTCGTTAATGCTTATTAATCACCGGCGAGATAAGAGTCGACGAACAGCGACGGATCCATCGATAATTCAGTCCGGGGAAAAAAAATGGTCACCGGTTAACCGCGACATGCCGATCCGAAGCTCTCGCTTATGAACCGATCACCGATCAATCGCCTCGATCAAAATCCAATATCGCCGATACATTTTTTGTTATTTAATTGACCGAATTTACCGATTTTTCTAGGTGTTTGGAACAGCTTGACAGACTTTATTTATGGTGCAGGTTGAATGAGATTCTGACGGCGTTCGAGCTTATAAGCCCGAAGAAAACTCTCGCGGATCGATCGACCACCGATCAATCGACTCGATTGACAACCGATGTAGCTCATTTTTTTTGGCCAAATTTATCGATCTTTCTGATGGCGTTGAACAGTTTAAAAAACTTTATTTATGGCGCGTGGTAAACGAGAGACCCTGGCGTCGTTTAAGCTTATTAGTCGTCACCGCAATTAGTATAACGTAGCACATTTGGCAAATCAGTTGGAAACGATAGGTAATGGACGATGAAATTTCGTTATGTCCCCCGAATGCACGAGGCGAAACGTTAATCGGCATAATTAATTGAAAGCGGGGGGGCGGGAGAAGGGGGTGGTTCGTTGAATTCAATTGTACATACCGGTTCTCCTCGACGCGTTCTAGCCACGTTGCACCGTTGCAACGGTCTCTGCGCTGTACGATTATTCGAAAGAGACGAACATCGATCGTTACCGCGAAATCGACATTTAATCTGCCCCGTAATTTTTTATCTTATCAATTTGTTTCACACGATTGAGTCTCGCTGTCCGCGACTACCTGTGATTTTCCTATCAAACGAATGAATTATAAATATTCGAATATAACAACAACAAAAAATTGGCTCACCTCCGTATCGACGATAACACCACTCGGTAATTAGGTAGCTAATGGAATTTGAAGAAAAAACAAAAAAACAAAAAAACAAATTACTTATACAAAGAATCTTTAGGAGTTTCGGAGTTTCTTTGATACATTTAGAAAAGCGAGCTTGCACGCGGAGAACAACGTTGAGGTATAACAAAGAAAGCTCCGCAACATTCTCGTTTGGTTGAATGTGAACGATAAGTAGACACGGCAGAGGACACGTATAGAGGAAAAGAGGGAGAGCTAAAAGAATAGCGTACCCAGCAAAGTAGCCCCTGAGGGTGGTGCGTCGTTCGCATAGGAGAGCTCGGGGCGCCGGCTCGAGAGCATTTGAGCCAGAAGAAAATGCACGAGACCCGCGAGATTCCGTCCGCATCGGTGCGGCACACGGACGAAGGAGCTCGACGATGTCGGCCTTGGCGCCGCGACATCCTCCGGTATTATTATCTAGGGTACTTAAGCTTTACGTATTTTTGCATAACCGCAAATTAGAAATAATTACTGTTGGGCCCTTGGGAAGTCTCCGGCACGTTGCACCGCGAAGATAGCGAGGCTATTTCGCTATCACCGTCGGCACTGGGAGAGAGTTTCTATCCGCGAAGAGGCCAAAAACTATGAATTTACAAAGTTTCTCTAATCTAGACTTACCTGCGTGTAATTCACGGTGATTATTGTTCATGAATTTTTCCAAGTATTTATTTTCTTGTCGAATTACGACCAAACGGTCTCTCTACCGAAGCACCGCGACCGGTAATAAAAACTGTACTTATTATTATTATTTTTTTTTTTTTTTCGGGTCACGATTGATTTTCCGGCGAATGACAACTTCCAACGATTCTGTGGCGAGTAATGGGATACTTTGTAAGATAGAAGACAGTCGCGTTTTACCTCGTTTGCAATCTTTTATCGAGGCTTCCCACGCGTCATCGTAAAACGAAGGAATTGCACGGATGGAGAGTGAAAGAGAAATAACTGGCAGTAAGATAGAATAAAGTAGACATACGCTTCTTACGCGCGACAGAGATGGGCCACGGGAAATCCATTAAAGCTTGTAACGACGGGAAACAATAGGCGGTGGAAACGGAGCATCTCCCCCATTGAGAAATACAGAGACAACGAGTGCCGGAATAGCCCGAGGAAGAGAGTTAACGATAGAGTGGACAAAGCGTCAGTCGAAGGGAGAGATAGAGGAATCCAATTACATTACAGGAGTTTTTTTTTTTTTTTTTCTGAAGCCATTAAGGGATTAGGATCGAGCTCAGCGCGTTCACCATGTCCAGTCACGACAATCAGACTCCTGCGCGTCGTTTATCTTCGTTGATCGATATACAGTAGTCGGATACTCCGACAATCATTATAAACAAGATAAATGCAGCTCTGCGCAAAAAAAAAAAAATTTAAACGATGAAAATCGACATTTTTGCACCTTCCTCGTGCAATGAATTTTCAGAAGTTTTGTGTGCAAAATGTCGGTGAGACATAATTTAAAAAAAAGTTTATTCGCCAATCCGTTAAAAAAAAAATTGTCCCAGTAAGGACAATTTTTTTTTTTAAGTGTTCCACACTCGCCACCTTAATCCCATTGTCATTATACATACAATATCATTTTTTTTTATTTTCCGGGGAATGCGAGCACGCACGTGAAACGCGCGTCTCAACACCTGCACAGGAATACATGTGGATCATATAATTCTTAACGTGACAGCAAAAGGCACTTAACAGGGGCGTAAAGAGCGCTGCATGCGAGTTGATGAGACACTAATAAAACGCCCTTTATATCACGATTCTCTTATGCTGAGTGAAATTGCCATTAAATCGTGAGCTCCGAGTGCCCCAGACTCGTAAGATCGTCGTCTTCCACTCTTGGCACCTTTTATGAAGATCTCTAAGTATGATTCGAAACACCATAAACGACGACCTAGGATTCGAGTGCGTACTTGACGTTCATTTCACCCACGGTCATAGAATCTTGGCCGGGATCTTTACACTCTGAAAGGAAGTGTATGTCCTTTCAAGAGTCCAGGACCACGTCCAAAACAGGCGAAAATTCGTCGACTAAAGGACCCTAGTCAATGTTCTTGGTAGTATCGAAAGGGAATCAAGCTGAGCTAGGTTCCTCATTTACTGCTTCCTAAACTTTGATTATTTTTGGGGACGATTCCTATTAAGATATCCAAGTACGATTCGGAACAACATCAATGAAAGTCAATGACTCGAGTGCATGCTTAATGTCCGTTCCGGCTGAAGCCACAATCTTTGCCTCTAAGATCTCTACACTCTGCAAGCAAGTGTTCCCTTTCAAGATTCCAGAACCACGTCAAAAACGGGCGAAAAGTCCTCGACTCAATGACCTTAGTTAAAGCTCTTCTGAATTTTACTGGGTCCCTCATTATCCGTTCTTACTCTGCATCTAATCTGCCTCACGGTTGGATAGACAGGAATCTCAATGCGTTGATTTAAGGGGTCGTAGGGAATCAAACCGGGCTGGGTTCTTTTTTTTCCGCTGCTTTCGCTTTGATCATTCTGACGTAGCGAGGGAACGGAAGCCCATCAGAGGATCAGGCGAGGCCGCCAATAGGGAATGTGTATGGAGTGCCGAATGCTTTACAGGGAGGTGAGTCGAGGGAGCGGAAATCGTACAGAAGCTACGATAAATATAGAATATCCGGTGCAGTGCGCTATTTCTATACTAAAAACCCTCGGATGAAGCTGGCCCCGCGCGTTGATACGATGCTGCGGCTCCTGTTTACTCTCGCGAGCAGCCCAAGCTGGGCGGAAATGTGGTAGTGGCGGAACCCTGCGAGTGCGAGTACGAAGAGTCGTCGGAGAAGAGGGTGTTACTAGAAATGCGGAGAGAAAGAGTAAGTAAATGTTGACACTCTTCATGGTTTTTCCCGGAATTTTACTGAACTCACCGGCTCCCGCACACGTTAAGTAAAGATATATACATCGTTGTATATATCATGGTTCAATATTTTTTCTCCACCCGACTAGTTGGTGCTGCCGGTCGCGGCGAGGAAATTCAGTGATGAAAAGTAAGGGTTTTTAGGGAAGATTGAGAGACACGATCCTCTCGCAAGACCGACACGAAAGATGGATCGCCGCAGCAATCGCGGCAAATGGGCTTTCCCTATAGCACGGATATTTTATTAGTACAACCGAGATATCTCCCAACGAGAAGCAAGAAGAGCAAGCTGCAGAAAGTTTAAAAAGACGCTGAGCAAGAATGTTTTTTATCACACATCGTCGTAATTCTTGTGCCGTCAGTTCAATAGAATCGTGCATTTTTTCAACGCAAAAAATGAATATTCGCGGTGGAAATTTTGGAACGTTTAATCGGAATCCGATCAGAAGTTGATCCTACTTTTTTCACTGTAAAATCAGCGATATGACTTTTTTTTTTTAATCGAGACCACTACTTCGCTCATCGAAATTGTCGAACCTTAAGTACGAGTTATCCATCATTGATCTCTGCAGAATTCCTGATTGTTCCCTAAGTTCCTAACCATTCCGCAAGTTTCTTACTCACTACTTACTTTACTTACTATAATCTAAGTTGCCTCGTATCCTGTTTTCCGGTAAAAAAATAAACCTGATTCTATCACCCGAAGTTACCCTCTTGTCCGTTTTGCCGTCATCGAGTCTTGTCCAGCCGCTCTTTCTCTCTCAACGCTCGAGAAGAACTCGCGACGTCGGGCTCTTTTTCATCGGTTTATCGAGAATCGCGAGTTTACGGTTCTCCTCGTCGAGATGTTTATGGGGCTGAGAAAAGAGCACGAGAGATCGAGAAAGTGGTGAACAAGCTCCGCGGGGTAAAAGCAGTTACGAGTGATGGAGACACTGCAGTAGAGTTTCGTAGCACATGCACTTTTCGATGGACCACAATGGCGCCTATGGTAAAGGGTCTTTTCACGGAAGCGCGATGAGTTTAACGACCTCGCTAGAAAGGTTCCTATCCTCGGTGCGGAAACGCTCTGCGCCCCATTTCATTAATCCGCCTTAGTCCGTATCTCTGCGCTGAGACTAGCATGTGCGCTTCTCCTCAGTTCACCCTTGATCCGCTTTCCCAATCGCGAGCTCCGTTACACGACACCGTTTCGGAATCTCTGTCTTAGTCTCGGTACAGTTCGTTGTCCCAAGACCGTTGCTAATAACGTAACTGCGTAGACGAGCGCGATATAAAATCGAGGAACGCTTTGCACAGAACGAATCGCTCAGACAACAATTATCCGCCCCATTGCGGAGGGACCCGCAAATAAATTACCTCATATATTAATTATGGAAAGCTCGTCGGCTGGGGTCCGGGTAATCCACGTTGACAGTTGAAAGACCCCATGAAATTTATGTTAGCAGTGATCGCAATTTGTACGCTTTTCATTTCTAGATTTCATTGATTTCATTTAAACGAGTGCGAAATTAATTTTGTTTAATTTTTAATTTTCGCAACTGATTTCAAAGGGAGAAAAGCGTTTCTTGATTTAGGAACAAATTTGTATAATTAATTTCGAAACGATTTGTAGGCTTTGATAATTTTCAATAAATCTTATTGGATGGAGCAAGTACTGATTTGTGAAGAAAAAAATAACTAGATACAGTGGTTGACGGTTATGCCTTTGTGAACTTCCACAGACCTTCGTAGATAGCGCTCGTTAGGTCGCGATAGACCAAAAAAAAATTTCAGGTAAATTCACCGTCCCGATCCACTGAGAATAATTCACTCTAGACAAGCCTTACTAAAAGGCTTCCCCAATGACAAAGCGAAGCTCCGACCGTTCCACGGCACGTTTCCGAGCATGAGGGGAACGAATAGTCAAAATGCACGATACGAGCCAACCACAGGCAAAATGCGGGTCTCGCCCGCATTTCTAAAATCCATCTAAAATCCAATCCGTAACGTCGCAGCGCTACGTTGGAAACGCCGAGTCTCCCGGTTACTTTTCGAAGTCGCGTGATGTCTCGCTCGGTATAAATCTGTCCGGTGCAACGCAGGCCTAACTTCGCTGCTAACAACGTACGATTCTAGACGGTGTCCCGCAGTCCTTCGTTCCTCGGCGCAGGGCGAAATTGTGCAATGCAGAGCAGGTGCACAAAGAGAGAAAGTGGAGAGAATTCACCGACCTGCATATAACTCAAAGTGTCTCGCCGCTTTGCCGGAACGCAGCTCCGACCCACGATGATGTCGCTGGCGGTGGTCAAGGCGGTGAGCTTATTTCAC
Organism: Listrodromus nycthemerus; assembly: GCA_963978505.1. Taxonomy (NCBI): domain Eukaryota; kingdom Metazoa; phylum Arthropoda; class Insecta; order Hymenoptera; family Ichneumonidae; genus Listrodromus; species Listrodromus nycthemerus. The sequence goes on from OZ021679.1 coordinate 2,998,359, forward strand.
AGTTTGCAAAGCCGAGATCTTATCGTCCCGGCAACAATAGGATCGCCCGCTTGAAATACTTATCGCGAGGCTCCTATACACGATTCTTACTGAACTATTCGCCAAAACTCTCCGCCATTGAATTTACCACTCCGAATTTCCGTACGCGACAACACTGGGCTCTCGCGTACCCCTGAGGCGGAGATTTTGCTGCAATGTGAACGCAATTTTTTTTTTTTCATTTCTTGATAATCGATGCACAAATGTTTGTATCGGAGTAAAATAAATAATAGTTTAATGTGGAAAAGTTGGCGGTGCAAATATGTATTACTTCGTATTATTGGATATCAATATTTAGGAGTAAGAATTTATTGCGGTAATCTTTGAAAACTCAAAGCCATCGCTATCGCCGCAGTGTCAATACACCGTAGGGAATTTCAATTGGAAATTAATGAATGGTACTAAAAGCTCTTTTACATGAGCACGGTTAATAAAATCTCAAATATATATGGGCATTGCAATTTTACACTAAATTTATCATATATTCAATGTTTTCCACTCGGTCGACATCGAAACTTTGATGTGTTCGATTTTCTATACTATGACAAACATTAATGCACTCCAAATGAAATTATCCGACCAGAGTTTCATTAAAATTAGAAAAAAAAAAGTATGTTGATATAAAAAATTACATTTTTATTTGAAGATTCATGTCGTATCCCAGAATTGATTTTTGCCTTATGGAACATCGTGATGCATCGAAATTCTGCTACAGAGGTAGTTGCTTATTTCTCGATGTTCCATCGTGTACAAAAAAAAAATTGAAAAGGTAAATACAAATTCCGAATGTACTACCAGCGTTAAAACTAAGCAATATTTTTTGCGGATTGCATATCGCACAGATCCGAGGATATGGGTTAAATAACATTTTTTGTCAAAGCCATTCTCCCACCGAATTGGGAAATATACTCGCAACGATGTCTCCCAGTTACGTGCGTAGGCACGCGAATGGCGAAGGAGTGCGGAGCGGCAAGTTTGCCGAGAAATACGCGCTTATATCCACACGGAATAACCGATGCGCACAGACGTCACCGAGCGACAATCGAGTCAGTCGATAACGAAAGGAAAAAAAAAAAATTGTTGATTTAAAACGAAACGGTGAATACGCCAGTGCCGGATGCGGGTAACGAAATTCAACGCAACATGTTTTTCACGTTTCTTCTTTTTTTTTACACTATGCGCTGCTCACAGGCACGGAAGACCAAAAACTATTTACACATGCGCATGCATATGGTTGTATCGCGGAACTTCAATCAAATTTCACGCATACGCGTATCTCGACGACGACGGAGCGTTTTCAATTTCCGAAAATAACACAATCCGCCGACCCGTGGAGGAAAAGCAAAAATGAAAACCAATAACAAAAATGTTTTAAAAAAGAAACGATGATTTTCCGCGATTGACATCGACGCATCCGTTCGCTGCCGATTCTCGAATGCAGAAGCGGAATTGGAAAAATGCCGTCCTTTTATCATTGATATATCTCTACATCATACAGGATGTGTGAATATTTTTTCCAAATATTGTCGCAGCTGTATTTTGTTAAGTAAGAGTGTTTATTCATTTTTATTTATTTTTTCTCTAAAATAATATAAGACCGATTTTTTTTTTGCGGAAACCGAGATCGGTCGGTGAGGAAAACTGCAATTAATTCGGTTCCAGGTTCGTTTACATTCCAAGTTGAAGACAAATTGTTTCCTCCTTCATCTAACACTCGAGAAGGTGCTGATAATGCGATTTTCCTCGGAGGAGCTTCGTGGCTTTGAAAAAAATTGATTACAGTTTTTGTTACCGACCGAACCGGGATCGGTGCGTGGAAACAGATTTCGCATGGTCTTTGGTTAATGTTATATTCGGTATATAGAAATTGGAAGGCAAGTGGCCCATGCGATGGAAAAGTATGATCCGACGACGAGAGATGAAGTCGTCTGACGTTTAATTAATTCGAGATTAAGACCTGTAATAAGAGGGTAGCGATGAGAGTCACGAGCACTCGGTCTCCGCGAGACGCTCTAGGGAATCGTCGTGGGGACCGCCTGATGCGCAGATCGCTCGCGTACCCGTCTGAGAACTCGCTGGAGAAATCAAGATCGAAAGACACCGGAGATGGAAAAAAAAATAATAAAAAAATTTGGCGGAAAGGAGCGCTCCAAATAGAAAAAGAATTCACAGAATACACATAAAGAATTCTCCGATAATAAATATATCGATAACACAGATGGGAATATTTCACCCAGTCTCGAGAACCGTGCGCAGCTTATTCGTCGTTTCTACTAAAAAAAAATGAGATTTTTTCATTGAGAAAACAGACCTATAGATATTTTTTAAAATAAATTCGTGGAGTAATTGAACGTGAACTTTTCTACAAAAAACTTTAAAAAATCATACCGATGAGAAAAAAAGGAAACATTGTCCAGAATGCTCAAGACAAAAATCGAAAAATGATGCGCCTTGGCTGCTCACGGATTCCCGTGCAGTGATAAACCGAGAATAAGATCGCACAAACTCAATACAATCAAATTGTATCCTGCAGAGCTGCATTGGTACGCGTACATAAAAATGGAATGAAAAACCATTGAGTTTCGTAGAGAGTGGGGTAAAATGGAGCACCGAATGAAAAACGTCTATTTTTACCGGTTATCGTGAGCTGAAAAAAAAGTCTCACCTCCCATATTCCGTTTTGCCTCACTCTGCCTTGGCCGGTCCTTTTCTCACAATGCCGCAGACACAATCCGGATATTGCTCCATCTCAAATGTAATATCACATTATCGGACATTGCGCAACCGCCATCTCGGAAATTCTTGAATTTCTGTATTTACTCAAATTTTCCGCTTATCGCGAGTAACGGTGTAAATTCATAGGGCATATCGTTCGACGATACGATTCGATTATGTAAATAACCGTGAAGCCGAGAAATTCATTCAAGATTTTCTATACACAGTACATTTCCTTGCGTATCGTTCCGCCGATGAAAGAATGGCGAGGGAGGTCGGTAAACGACGGGAAAAAGAGAGAAAAGGGAGCTGAAAAAAATAACGAAAAAACTATCGAAGCCTTTTACGTTTAGCGGAGTCGTTCAACGGGTTCTCTCGGCTTCGCATGTGAGAAAGAAAGAGGGGTGACCCGCGTGTAGCACGACTTTCAGTGGCGAGCAACGGAGGGGGTTGGCTTGATCGTGAAACTCGGTGCTTCCGGCCGATTTCACTTTACGGCGAAGGAAGTTGTAACAAAACTATCGCGGCAATGATAGCTCCCCTATTACGCCGTGCCCGGTGAACGGGGCGGCTACGAAGAGCTTGAGCTTTTTCTCGCGTACGATCTCTACAAGAGACCCCCGATGGCAAGTTCACACAGTATTGAGTGTACACTTCAAACTGTTCGGACGTCCAGTCGCAATATCGTTCTGTTTTCATTTTTATTGTTTACACCTCGAAAGGAGTTCTTGCATAGGAAAAATAAAATTGATTACATGTGCAAATTTCTCTCCGAGATTCGGACAATTATTATTTCTTTTTTATACGTGGTTAAGTGAGACAGTTCGGCGACCATTTTTGGCCTGCGGGACACGATGATAATTTTCCGTACAATTTAGATAAAAAAATTAAATATAAATTTATATTTATGAATGATTCTGAAGCTAGTGTACTTTAAAAAAAAATTGTCTATAAAATTGAATTTCTCACTTATTCATAGAAGCTTCCAATACCGGAACATTAAATTTACAATTTTTTTGTCAGTAAATTTAATATCAATTTCATTCAACAAGTTTTTTTTACGACAAACAGGCTTTTCTGCGAGGAACCAAACATATGACGTTGGAGCGTGACAAGTCTCAATCGGTTCAACCGCAGCTACTTCAAGCTTCATGGCTCGTTCAACGCAAGATTTTATTTCACCGCTTGTTTATCTGAAAAATTAATTTAATTTCCAATCTCTCCATTGCTCTCCCTCACTGTATATTCATAAATATCGAGTTCACTGCGAACAATATCCACGAGGAGAGCTCTGCGAAGGAGTTCTTTCGCTCGAACAAGTCGGCGAACATCTGACGCCCAAGAGCGGACCAGCAAACCTCTCTCTACCCTGTTTCTCGAATTCTTCAAGGAAAATTGAATTCTGGAGGGCAATCATTTGCTTCGTTTGCCAAGCTGATATAAACAAACTCTGCGAGAACTCCCAAACAATATTCCACGGACAATATTGTTCAGCTGGAACGTTCGAGCCGCATGATTCATTTACAAAGTATAAAATGATCGAATTTGAAAGAAAAAAAAAAACAAAAAAAAATTCCCTCGAACGGGTGCATTTGTGAGAGACCGTTGTGTTGAACCCGCGAGAGCGCCTGTCTCCGCGTCTCAGCGATTCGTTTCGTCGCCGAATAAGATTGTACGATTATTACCCGGCAAGATTACAAAGGAGTTAACGCCGCGAGCTTCACCGCGCCCGGTACGATAGCGGAAAGCGTTTCGTTTTAAATAACGATTAGACTGAACTATTACGAGCTTATCGCGAGCCAGCTTACATAATGTTACTAGGCTGGTAAGGATAATAAGTTGCACGCGGGGCCAAAGCGACGCCGAGTCGCCCACGTGGGCTCGAGGGATCGGAGAGATTTAGGTCCTCCAGCCCAGGCTTGCAAGACGATGGCGTGACTACGGCGACTTTCGTACATTCAATTAATGCATTTCCACGCGAGTAAAATTTCTCCTACGGCATTATTTGGTCAGATAGAACGACAACCTAAAAGCAAAAGGAATTACAGTATATGCAAGGAAGTAAGTTAGTGAGTTGAGGTGATATTTCTATAATTTTTAATCACTAAAAATTGGTGGTTTAAAGTTTAAAAAAAAACAACCTTTAGATTTTAATCCTAAATAAAAACTAAATAATCTAGGAACATCGAAGCTAAATAATGTACTCATTTATTGAATTAATGCTCGGTAAATAATTATTGGCAATTGTTTCGATCGTCGAGCAGCCTCGTCGGCTCCACTAGAATTAATATAATTCGTTGATTTATTTAATTTCGTTCACCTTCTCGCGAGTAAGAATCGCTGAATTCTTGAGATATCCGGCAAATTGTCTCTGCCAGTCTTCCCGAAGCCCCCCTTCCGGCTCGGGGAAGGATGCTCGATTTTCCTTAGCGCTTCGTACCATCATCCACAGGTTTTCTCACCATCTCGCGCTTCGAGAACCCAGACTCGTTCTTTTCTCTCTCTCTCCCACCGCACCCAGTATTATATCCGAGACGCTCCCTCGGCTCCTTCGGCATTCTACGAGATTCCTGTTATACAATACGATCGAGGGTTGAGACGGCGATTGAGAGAACCGAGTAGTCTGGCTTCGCGTGTCTCCGTTAAACTCGGATAATAAGCAGGAACGCTTCGAGGAATTCTCATGTTAGAAATAACGGAGAATAAATAAAACTGAGAATGATAATAATTCACGATAGAGCGGAGCGATCTTAATTTCGGACCGGGATTATTACCGATATCCCGCCCGATTGTTCGCCTCCATCGATAAGACTCGGCGCGCTCCGAACTCAAAGAATTATTTTTAAATATAAATGGCATAAAAAAAGAATATTTTTTCCTTGATTAAAAGTTCAATGACCGTGCGATGGTTTAAGAGTAGGAAAGAATTCCTCGAGGATCGATCCGGAGCCCGAACGTCGGAGGCTTTTCGGGGAACTCGTCGAGTATCCTTAAAGTTTCATACCCTCCTGTGTGCGGAAATACGTTCGGGGAGTCGAGGGCGATGAAAAAAAGAGAAAAAAAAAACAGGAGACCGAGAAAGCCGGTGAGCGCAGGGTTCCAAAACTATCAAACCCGCTGGCACCGGAGAACCAGACTGATTTCAAGTATGCATAGGTTAATAAAAAAAAATTGCGCGCGAGCCACGAAACATGGGCGTTCGATTATACTTTTCCCTTTCACAGGGTGCCGGCTGCGACGAACAAATTTCAACGGCGCAAACAAAATTATGATTCAACTTTCGGGAAAAAAATAAATAACTATTTTTAGACACATCCGCACATTTGATAACTCTTCTTTCTCGAGAGGAAAATTTTAATACTCAATTTCATCTGTGGGCAAGCGAGGGGGAGGCACGAGAGAAAAGTTTCCACCTAGTGGTTGCATCTTTAAATTGGTTCTTTAAATCTTACATCGGGACGAGATGGTTGAACGTCGAGATAAAGGATTTACGGAAAAAATTCCAAGTCCCTATTTGAAGGCGGTATTTTTCTGAATCTCTTGCTAAATATTTTGCCCGAGAAGACTTCGACACTTTCTATTTAAAAATATGCCGAATTGTCCCAGATAAATTGTCTTCGCCCGAGTGGAAATTCGTAAGTGTCACCCTGTTAAAATGAAATATGAATTAAAACCACCGGGCTGAATCTTTTTTATCGAGTCTTTATCCAGAAAATTGTTCTTTGCATTTAATGTACAATCGTGTTGAAAAATGAGTGAATCGTTCTAGCGAAACTAAAGTGAATTCTCGAATTCAAAATACTTTCATAGTAAAGTTAACGTAAATTATGAAAAGTAAAGTGTCTAAAAAGTTCGGAATATACGGCACGTTATTTTTTCATTATAAACTCTACATGAAATTAAAAATAGCAGTTTACGTCTGAAAACTTGCATTAAATTTTGTGCGATTTTTCTTTTTTTTTTACGGTTTACATGCGTGTCAAGGGTGTGAAACGCTCTCGTGAGAAACTCGCCAAGCTCCGATGTAACGCTCCAGAGGCCCGGATGTAATTTCCCTCTCGAGCAGGGTTGACTCGAAAAAAAAATCTCTCGAGAAAATGTTATCGGTAAATGGTTGACGCGTTTGAATATAATAGGGCGAGTGAATGTTACCCGACGTCGTCGTGCTTCGGCTGCTGCCGTCGCTCCCGCTGCCGTTCGAGTTGTTACGGCAACTCGGGGTGTATGCATACAAGATTATTCGCCTGGATATAAACCGGGCGAGACTCTCATCCCGTTCAAGTAAGATATCGGTCGTTCAACCATCTAGCTGGATATCTGGCAAGCAGACTTGTCTGAGCTCACCCTCTCGACTGCGAACTTTAGCCAGGCTGTCGGTACTGTGCAGAACAACGTAAGCGGGGTAGGTGGATTTCGTCGCCACCCTTCGCCGTGTTACGGTGAACTTTCGCCACGGCTACGCAACTCGGTGCGTGCGGAGCTTTTGCGCTACCCTCGCTAACGAGATACACGACAGTTCGCGTAAAGAATTGAAGATCCGTCAACGACAACCGTGGAGGCAAACGTGACGAACGTGAGAGAAAATCCGAGAACATCGTTCTGCAAGCTGCGATATATTCTCGAGATAAATTTGACGATAAGTTGTAGACGAGTCTCAAGCGCACGCAGTGATCATTATAATTAACCTTCGAGCCTGAAAAACTTTTATTTTTTTTTCTTTTATGTGTACGCAGTTGAGAAGACTTTGGTTGGTCATCGATGCATTTTGCTTCTTCAGGGTGGAAATTGTTGTTTCGAAAAAAATACAAATTTCAAGATTTTAGTGACGTTACGTGAGTACTTAGAATAAATAGTAGAAAAAATCGTTGAAACCCGAGTACACGCAATATTTTTTATATACCGTTTGACACTTCTTCATTTATTTTGAAATTCTTAGTAAATTTTAATTAAAGCGTATCGCCTGTGAGACACCGTGCTTCAAAGGGTTGAAAGTGAACGCTGTTCCCACCTAAAAAATCAATTGAAAGGGGTCTTTGATCGATCCTTCATTATTCCGACGGTTTAAAAATGAAAAGTGAAAAAAATAAATCACTCGAGAAAGGGGGATGAACGTAAGCTCTCGCATCCTGTAGGGGCGGACGGAAGCTAAAGCGCGGAGGCAGCGAAGAGGCCATCCCTTTCGGAGTTATCGATCTACTTCACAGTGCCGTCGTCGCGTCGTCGGGCCTTTTTTCGCGCTTCTGTAATAAAATTGCTTAATGAAATTCGAAATAGGCGGGAGGACGATATAGACGAAGACACAAATATATGTATAGTCAAAGAAATAAGATATAAAATATATATGCCGAGATACATACGGGGGTGAAAAAAATTTCTTGCTTCTCCGCACTTTAAATAACGCAGTCGAGCGTTTGAACCGCCCTCAGGCATTTCCCAACGAATATCAATATATATATATTTTTTCTAGACCTTTCAATATATTCGCAAAATTTCAATCATATCCAGCAACGGTTACGCACTGAACCAAAAAAAAGTATGCGCGCTCCGTTGCCGGAGAAACCACAACGCGGGGCTTCTCTATCTCAATTTTTTTGTAAAGTCGTGTCGTAAAATTATTAAGGTAAAATTGCGAATTAAAATCCGTCAGTTAGATTATTAGTTTTTTTTTTAAATATTCATTATAACGTGAAATCCGTTGATTTCCCTGTTAATGGAATATAAGTTTTTCCTTTAACAAGTAATTATAACCGAGAAAGCCTACAACTCTCGCGGCCCGCATATTCGACTGGCAGGGTTCCGAAATATTTCATTCGGGGATTAAGTTACATTGCCGCGCGGCAATTGCTTTCCACGCAACTGATCAATTATATTTTCGCATGTAAATGATTTCAATGCACATGAGAACTTTGTTTGTACGGGTTCGATTAATGGTTCCAGAAGCGAATACATTTGTAAAAATCAGCACCATAGAACAGAGAAATGACGCACAAAAATAACTCATTTCCCAAGTTCCTCATAAATAAATATTTATTTGGTTGAATTAAAAATCAATGTATATCAATAAAAATATTTGCCTGCAGGTCTTCTTCGAATCAAGCATTTTTCTGGTCAGTCGATCTTCAAGTGCAATATTATTATACCATAAAAAAAAATTTCGAGCGAAATATGCATCAACTTTGGAATCCGGTGTCACAATTTTTACCTACCTTGTTCCAAAAACCCTCGATCAGGACACCGTAAGAAAGTCGATCCGGCCGGATTCCATCGCGCTCGTGTGAACAATCCGAGCGAGGATTTCCGTGACGTTAGGCAAGTCGCGCGGGCGTCAAGTTCGCTAATGGGATTTACATCTCGATGGAGCGAGTGAAACGAGCGGGCATATAGCGAACAAGCTAGCGGGAGATCCGTGACACGGACACCGGTGAGAGATGCTCTTTACCCGCGAGCCTCGATGTCTCACGGCCTCGGCTTGTCGCACGGAACCGTCGGCGGTCTCGCCGGAGCGAACCTGTAGACCATTTGACAAACTGGATAATAATTATTGCACCCGACGTGAACCGGGAGAGCCTGCGAAGGGGCTGCACGCATATACATTGCGGATCCCGACAGCGCCGAGACCGAAGAGAGAAGCAGTCGTCGTCTTCGTCGTTCCCGCGCGGGGAATCTTCGACTACAGAGAGATACGTGAGTTAGGCTCGTTCGTTATTCCAGCGTCATAGAAACACAGTTAGCTCGGAATCTCGGTGCGACGAGGATAAGGAAGAAGGAGGGTGAGTTGTCTGAGCGGGAGAGTGTGCGGAGCTTAAGGGGCGGTGGGGAGGGAGGGGGTGAGAAGAGGGATCGAGGTCGAAACGTCGTCGAGGCGTTTCGAAGGATGCGCGTCGAAGCGGATATTCCTTCGATCGGCATTGCGAAGGAGTACGGTAATTAATTCCGCACCGGCTGACACGAAGCGCGGGCGAGCATATCCTCGTAGTCGGATAGTCGCTGGAAACTCCGGCGGAAAGGGTTGAACATTTCGTGCAACCTCTATATATATATATATATAAATATATATATGTGTATATGTATATATATATATATGTATATATTTATATATAGGTAAATGTGGCTTGTATTAGAAACGCTCCCCGGTGACTTTCTACGGTGCGAGCCGTGTAGTGGTTTGTATGTGTGGCTGTACATAGGGCTGGGTATCAGTCTGTGCTGACTTCCGGTCTACGCACTTTGTCGTTCGTATCCGAACCCCATCGGATTGTACGGCGCTTGAGCGATTTTCAGAGAAATAACGGGACAATTGAAATATCTCGATGTCGCTCACGAGACAGGATTGAAACAGTTGCGCGTGTCGAGTTCGGCAATGCTGGCTGATATGGTCGAGTCTTTTTGGAGAGAAATTGATGAGCGACACTTCCGGTAGAGGCGGAGTGTTGGTCGATAAGATTAATTACTGAGAGATTATTCGAGGAGTCAGTTGTGGTTTATTGTTTGCACAATGATAGGCAAGCTGTGAGGTAATAGTCGGTTGCGATAAGGGTGCGTGTAAAGTGCGCTTTAACGCACTCGTATCGCATAATGTTTTTTCTAGCGAATTCATAAGAATTCGCGCCTGCCACTTTAAGCACGCATCAAGAGTGCCACTTTACATGCATGAGTACATACATAATAGTATTTTACGATTCTAGTGCAATAAAACTTTATTTACGAGTGCGAGATTGCGCCACGACCCAAAGGCGAGTGCGGCGATCGCACGAGTTCTGAAAAAGTTTTTCGCACAAGTTCGTACAACATTTTACTTCACGGCTTGTGAAAATGGGAGTTTCCAACGTGAAACTGCGGGTATTGCACCGGGTGCAATAAATTTACATTTTCCTAAATAAAAAACAAAAAAACGACAACGTTGTGGATAGATTTTTTATTCTTCAGTATTCCAAAAAAAGTATTTTGTTTTCTCGTTGGAGGAAACCAACTTGCCAAGTTTTTTTTGCTTTTTTTTTTTCGTAAAGCATGCACAAAAAATTTTACTTTTCGAGCACGCAACGCGTAGCGGAAGTGGCGTTTTTTACTACGACGAAGGAAATAATATAACGCATGCGCGGATCATACCAGTTGATTTTTTGCACACATTTTTTGAGTCAAACCCCACAAACTTCAACGAGAGACTACGTTTTCACACCGGCCTCGCAAAGTCACTCCTTTTTTATCCTCGTCTATTTCTCTGGGAAAACCACTACGAAACTCTTTGTCTCCGTCGCTTTTGCTCTCCGGACATGGGCAAGTGTAGTCAGGCTGTTAATATCTCACCCACGAGTGACCCGAGTCTTTTATTCTGGACAAAATCCGAAGCACATAGAAGTAAAATCGACAAGCGTCAGCGTCGTTTATAAAAATGTTCTATGCCCGGCCGAAGCACTAAAACCAACTTAAAAAAAGCGTCCCCGGCTAAAAGCCGCGAAACAGACAAGTTCGCCGAGCGAGAGGAGCTTTAATACCAAAACCGGGCCTTTTCGCGTCGGGCAAAGGATTATCTCGCCAGAAGCATCCGCGGATATGTCTCCCGGTCTCGAAGCCGGCGGAGCGCCAAGCGGAGAGCAACGCAGCAACGCTTTGCCGCTGTGGCGAATTTCCCGAGTGAGATAAAGCAGCGAAAAAAAAATTGAAGAGACAGTACAAGGAAAATAAAAAAATCCTTAAAAAAAAAATAATGAAAGTAGCGGTGTGCGCTTTATTCGCGAGAGGGAAGAGAGCTTCAGCGAGTAAAATTTAACGAATTCCAAGTTGTCGGAAGCGCGTTGCCGCGGCAAAGTATTCTGCGGGAGAATCGAGCGAGAGGACGGACGCGTGTTTCCCTCCTGCCGTGGCAACCCCCTTGCATTTCGTCCCTCCGCAGTCCCGTCGCAGTTCCATCCTCCTCGCACTTTCCGCTCTCGTTCTTCCTCCCGCCCTTGTCATTTTCCCATTCTTCACGATACTTCTTTTTTTCTGCAACACATAATTCTCCCTACGCACCCGTACGTCATACACTCACTTATTTTCGCGGTAGAACGAGCCGGGCGCCGCGTTGAAGCGGCAGCCACCCCGCTTTGGCTTTAGTGAGCGGCTACGCACGAGGGTGCCTACCCCAAGCTCGCGAACCTTACTCCCCCAATGCGCGTGCGCTCGCTTCGATAAATTATTATATTATACACTTCGGGTTCTAAGCGAGGAAGCAATATCGTGGCTAATAGGAAATCACGAAGGGTTTCGCGCGCCATGCCTCGCAGCGATACGTTCTATTGTGCATCACGCGTCCGGCTGGAGCGATTTAAAAACAGTCGACAATCTCCAGTCGATTTGTTGAGAATTTTTTTTATTCTAAATAATACGGATTTATAATACGGAAAATAACGCGAATTTATAAAATTTTGCTTGGCAATCGAAAAACGTTGCAAACAATCAGGACGCGATCTAATTGCTCGAGTGGAAAACCCTTCAAGAAAAAAGAACCGATAAGAGTGATTCAGTTCTTTGGCAATATATTTTTCTACTCCCGAAAAATTATTTTTTATTTCAATTTTGTTATTTCCTTGCTACATTCATGAAGAAGACAATTTGGAGATACGGTGGTAAGGTTCGATGGGAGAAATAATTCTGTATCATTCGAGTTTTGTTTAATGGGCCAAATACGCTTCCATTGTGATCTGTAAACCTTCAAGGATGCTTTCCGGTCGGGTTACCGCAAATTCGCTTTGCCCGCATTATTCTCAGGAAAAATGGGTGCACGAATTACGAGGTACAATTTCTTTCCGATCTTTCATTATTATTTCATGGAACGAGAGGGTGAAGAATTACGAAAAATCGGCCGAAGAATGCAAGGGGTAACACGAGCGACCCTTATTGCGGCGGTTTTTTTCCTCTCCACTCGGATCATCTCATACCGCGTTTGCTTCTCCCTCATTCAATTGACCCCCACCGGAGTTTCTGACTGGGGAGCTATGACATTTTGAAACGAGCTTTTTTCTTTATCGTTTCACGCTCATTCGCTGTTTCTCTCACCGGATAAAAGTGCGTTCGTTGGATGGCGGAGATGTTGGGGACGCGTCAAGGGACGCCGGCTGGGGTGAATTTTCAATAAATTCCGTCTCTAAAGTCCATCGACGACGGATAGTCGAAACGTGAATCATCCAATCGTTAATCGAGGCAAGTGTATGCACAAAAAATCTCGTGCCACACACATTTTTGTAGACAAAAAATCTATTCTCTTAAAAAAAAATGTTCAAGCAAACATGTTACAAGAGTAAATAATTTTTTTCGAAAATCAGACCTAAGTAATTGAGGAAGGTCCCAGATGTCCTATGTTTTTCAAATGTAAAACCATTACACTCGTGTTGTAAACTATTTTTTTTAATTAATAGAGCTTTTGAGTGCTACTAATATTATCCTCGTTCACGAGCTGGTTTTCCTTCTCGAGAGTTAAAAATAATCGCTTCGGGAAACGAGAATAGCCGGAGGCCGTAGCTCGTTTACAGGCCAACGTCCAACCAGCGTGCTGCAAGTGCCTTTTATGTTTCTTTCTTTTTTTTAGCACCAAGCAACGAGCCTGTCGCGCGAGAAACGTGAGAGTGTCCGCGTCACTTGCAGCTAGTGGTTAGATGCCGTGTTTGTCAGCCGAGCCCGTTGGGCCTTCAGCCAGGTTGCATTATCCGTAAATGGACTTGAAAAATCCTTAGACTTGAATTTTTTTACACAGTTAAGCATATAAATGATTTTCTTTTAATCTTGATGTTTTGAATTTTTTTTTTTGGCTATTCGGCGTGCGGTGGTGAGTCGTGCAAAGACAAATATTATAAAATTCTCTCGGCAGCAGCAAACCCGACCGTTGGCCTCTGTCAACCCTCATTATTGAGCGTCTTCCCACCGGAGTTCCCTTTAAATATTCCGTCACCAGTTGAGCACACTGAAGCCGTACATATAATTATGTACATCCAACGGTGCTGCCTCGAGCGAGCGAGTGAGCGGAGCTGGTCCTGAGCTCACGAAGACCGTAAAATTAAAAGGGCTTGCCTCACGCCGTAGTTTATAGGCAAAGTTTAAAGGTACCCCGCTCTCTGTTTCGGTGTAACACGTTGTTAACACGCGAATCTTTAAAGGCAGTCCAAAAACGTGATTACACTGTAAACTGTCACCATTTTTTACAAGGTAATAATATTTGTATAATAACCTGATAATAAGGGTCTTAGGAGAGCTTCAAGAAGAACAATATTTTCATAGGCTAAAACTGTCCATGGAAATTGTCATCATTTTCTACAGCTCGACCAAGTATATTAAAGGCTTGGTAAAAAAAAATCGAAATCGGTCCTTTTTCCTCTGCTGTCATCAGAAGTGAAATTGCTCCGACGTATGATCGATGACAACGATGACAATGGAGTCAAGAGGAGGCGATGAGATGGGAAAAGTCCAGAGCGTTTACGAAGTTGCGTGTGCCAGTATTAGACAAGGGGATGAAGAAGAATCGGCATTGAGCCGGTACACTGCGTGCCAGACTTATCGAAATCTATGCGAGGCCAACATAGATGGATCGTGATAAAGGAGGAAACGGTATACGTACATTGCCAAGCGCCCTATGTACGTAGGTGAAAATGGCTTTTTTTATCCTGAGTGAATCTTTATGCTCGTGTATATAAAACCTCGAACAATCACCCGAAAGTGAATTTCGACTGTAGCTTAAAAAATAATTGCATAGTGATTCGTATCATTTTATTTTCAATGCCTTAAACCAGCCGGAAATTGCTAATTTAGTTCTCAAATTGGCAGCAAAACATTAAAAATATTTGGTCGCCACATATAAAAGACTTTACCTGTTCGTCGTTATTTTTTTTCTCATCCCCCAAGCGACGGACAATTTATTTGAATAACAATTGATTTCTTTATTAATTATGAATCAATTTAATTATCTTCGTTAGTAATATATTTTAACGATAAAAAAAAGTTGATTAATTATCGATAAATTATCCAATAACGACTCCCGGCAAAATAGGGTCTCTCTTTCTCGCTCTCTCTCTCTCTCTATCTATCTCAATTTGGCATCTCTAATTAGCGAATAATCTAATATACATTATTTTGTAATTAACGCCGGTCCGTCCGAGTAAAATAATCGATCTAACTGGATGAAGTATTAAAAGTGAAACATTGCAAAAAGAACTTATCACTACGTGAGTACTCCGTTGAATTTCTATCAAATATTTCATATTATAACGAATTTCATATATCCTTTTGGATAGCCGATATACAAGAGAATTTATAGAGGACAGCAGGGCAAAATGAGATGATGAGACAAAACGCAATTTTCCAACAACTATTGAACGACAGCCGTGATGGTAAGTAGGCTAAACCACCGTTGAAAATTTGGATATATCATTAGGACAATATGGGGGGTCGTATAATCATTGGAACACTGAATCTTGCCCCTGATATTCAGGAGTAGCTTGCCCTGAGTAATCCGGCTGATTTTAATATCGAAAATTCGGGGCAATAAGTTAATTTCAATTTTTCTTAAAATTTGAAGGTCCCTTTTAATGTTAAACATCCATGTTTCACAGTTAAAAAATTATCGCGACGGTGCTCTGACTTACCCTACAGTGCGCGACTGTGAAAACAGAGGAGTATAAAGGGCGCCCCGATAAAGAAAAAACTAAGGAAGGCGTATCGCGCGAGGGAAGATTGGATGGAATTGTAGTAATATGACCCTACAAAAGGTGTCGGGGAGCCTAGTGATCGACGGAATGCGAGCGGGTGAATAGGAACTGTGAGATGAAGAGTCGACAAAAGGGTCGGTGAGATGGACGACCACCCTCGGCAAGGACGAGAAACGAACGCATATACATATATATATATATATATATACCATAAATATATTTGTATATACAGCTCGCTATATCTATAGAACAGCAGCAGCAAAAGCAGCAGGTTGGCTTCTGTCCTCCTTCTATGATTGATACGACGTCCTTGTCTCGAAATTGGGATAATTTGCGTAACATCGGAAGAAATGGAAGCGTCAGGGCTCAGATGGTACTAGAAATAGTTTCATCGTCGAATATTTATCACCTGCGAGGACGGTGCGAAAGGAAGGACAAAGAGCAGCGGTGGTTGAGATGAGCTGGTCACGTTAATTGGCTTTCGTTTCCATTTTTTTTCTCGCGGTTTCATCCCTGTCTCTCATATTCTCGGTCTTTCTCACATTCCACGTGAATCTTGCTCAACTGGAGCGCGACGACAAAAAAGCGAATTTCTATAGAATATATTTCACCTCAACGGCGACCAGCGCTTCTCCCTTTCACCATTTTTTTATTCCCCTCCGTGACAAAAATGAACGTTGGCGTATTAATTTTGATTAGGCAAAAGCTTCCGACGATCCTAGAATCTGCCGACGATCCTAGAATCTGCCGACTCCAAGCGACGTCCTCGTGTTTTTAATTGCTACGATTAATTGACACGTCGGAGTCGCCGGTTGGTTTTGTTTCGTAAGAGAAAAATGTATCTTATTTTTTAGAATAAGAAAAGGAGAGGTTGCTCGATTGCTTGAAAGTGAACAATATTTTCGTAACGGATATCGACGAAAATTGCAATCCTCTTACTGTCGTTTATATCCAGTTCCAGGCATTTTTTTGTTGTCAGACTGTTGTGAAAAATCAACCCCTAAGGAATTTCCGGTCCGAAAATTTATTAAAAAAAAAATCTTCCTCGTTCCAGAAAAATATGATTAGCTACCCTCGGATACAACCCTTTCATCTCAAAAAGCTCTCGTAATCTTCGTCCGTAATACCTTAGCTTCCCTCGATCTTCCCTCGGCCCTCAGACGAAGTTTCTCAATAACGAATAGTGCTCATAACGACTTCACAAGTTTACGCTACCGAACACGGCACGTAGCGGCAAACTTTAAAATTTTCCCTCACTTACATGGACCTCCTCATCGACCATCCTGTCGATGGCTGAAATTGTGGAAAACAAAATAAATAAATATGAAAAAAAAAACCTTACATTTTGCAACGAGAAAATTAATTCCATCTCTTGCGCCGGATCGAGTGCGAACGACCTTACCGAAGGCGCTATATATATCGCACTCGTCAAATTACTTTCCTTTGATTAGTAATTTATCATCGACTATACGACGCCCGACGATGGAGACCAAGCTTTCAAGATAATCTCCCCTCCGAGTGACGCAAGAAGTGACATGTAAGCGAAGTGGTTAAATTTAAATTAGTCGCTCCGAACTCATTAAAGTTTTAATTGAGCAATAATTAGACGAAAATAAATAAGTAGTAATAACAAAAAATAACGCAATCTGGTCGAAAAGAATGACGCATTGGTGTATTCAAGAAATGATTCAGCGATCTTGATCATTCATTCAGCGCCAAAATAACCGCAAAATTAATTATATGCTATCTCTTATATTGTACCTGCAAAAAAAAATTATTAATCAAAATCGCGAGTGTTTTGTCCCTGAACTTAGATATTCTTTCAACTTCAATATAATTCCCTATTAATTCAAGAAAATTATAAATATTGTCCACCGCACCATCAATTATTTAATGTGTTGATCAGATTGAAAGTCATGATCTGCTTGGATAACAAATTACCAATTTTCTAACAACGTCCCCTTCTGACGTATCCGCCCACCTTTAGCCCGCAACTATTCCGTCTATCGATTATTAAATTACATTGCATCGCACAAAATTGACTTCTGACTTTGACCAAAGTTTCGGCCATAACAAGCCTTCGCCGTTTTCCATCGCCAAGGATTATTACTCTCCGCTCCGAGCACCGAGCGATGAACTGGCGCGCAAGTTTAAATTGAACGCGAACAGAGGATACGACGTATGAATATAGAACGGATAGGTGTGGACTTTAGGATTCACTAGTTATGCAATTGCAGCAGAGTTCGGTAGTAGGCATTAACCAAGGTACGATAGTATAGCACAAAGATGAGTATGGTCATCGTCGAACGAGACGGAAGATGTTGCAATGACTATTGTAAACCATCGCGTACCAGAATCGTCAATTATAGTTATCGCTTGAGACATTCTACCGCGAATAAGCCCTTTGTCTTCTAAATTACGTCAGTACACATTTTATTAGCCGAATTTTTCTACCCAACTGATTCTCAACTTTTACTCAATATATTCGCAAGTGCATTCAAGTTGTTCTCAACACTACTCAACTTGATCGGAAAGTGTATTTAACTTTTGCTCAACACGTACCTGAATGATATATATATTTATTCTGGACCACCCTATATACATTCATATATACAAATATATATGTGTAATATGCACAGCCAGATTTACTCGCACATGACTGAAACTTCCATCATCCAGAAGCGAGCCAACAGCGAACAGTGGTACGAGAGCTCCGGCAGGAAACGGTGAATTTGCACCCTTTTCGACGATTGTGTAACTGCGGCCACGTGCTGCTAATGTCCCGTCGAACAAATGGGATGCGGTAATGATTTTGCGGCGTTCCACATTATAGAGGTCGCAGAGAAAGCGCAGCACCGAGACGTACAACTCGGAGCATCGTCGAGAGCGAGAATATCCTGAAACGATTTTACACATCCTATATATCGACGGCCCAATACCAAAAGGACAAATACACTGTGTCTATACATAGTCGATGCGCCCTAGCAAAATTAGTCCATCGACATGTAGATATTTTCGATGCGGAACCAAACAGTTGATGGAAAAATTATGGATACAAATAAATATGATAATATTTCGCTTTTCCGGCAGCTCGGAGAACACTTCACCTCGGGTGGTTTCAACATGGCGGGCGCGACGATGCTTCACCCTACCCGCGTTGCACGTTCTTCCGGTGATGTGTGTGAAATTGTGTGGAGTTGCAGTATTTTTAAATAATTATTTTTAAATTATTATTTTGCCGTTACTCTCCCATTAAAAAAATTATTGACAACAAATCGATACGCGAACTATAATACACTATTATTATCAATTTATAGTTTTACTCATCTATCGACACACTTATTCTATAGAAAAAATTTCGAATGGAAAATCCATGGATAATTAAATATGAATTAATAATTAAAAAACAAGATGGTACAATTCATTAGAAGCTTACATTTTTCTGTATGGCTTGAGGTTGAATCGCGTCCAAGTCACGGGCTCGTACCTCGCATAGTAGTGAAAGGTGTTCGGCGCGGACATCCCCAGCTAAACGCGCGGCTATACCAAGGTTGCAGACTGAAGAGCAATAGCGCGCAACGAGCAGTGGTGGATTGAACTCCGTACAACGAAAACGTCGAGGGCGAATGGTAATTTGTGACGCCACAATCGTACTCACAGGAGCTCTCTCGTCGGTAGATTACTATATATATATCTCCCTCTATAACACTCCCCTGCGCGTTGCTCGTCCGCGCCACTCTTCTTCAACCCCTCACGTTGAAAAGCATTGAGTTACAAAAAAAAAAAAAAAATTGCCTCAACCTCGAATGTCTCGTCGATGCGGCGGCACAACCACATTAACGACCCTTCAAGCCTCAGCTATCGATCGACGGAACCAGAAGAATGACCCCCTTTTTATTCCACTGCATCGCCGGAATTAGCGCATAGAGCTGCCAATGTTTCGTTATCCATCTAGCCATATATAACTGTTTTAAAACCATGTCAACCTCGTCGAGCGTCATAATAGTTTCAACGGATTTCAGCTTAAATTAAGAGTGGAATTTTTGTACTTAACATTTTTCTGACATGTTCTAAAATCATTCGCAACTTGGACTCACCTTCCTCTCCATTTGTACTCAAGTTATTCTCAACTTCTTGGCGATTCACACTTGGACCGATAATTTTTTAATATCAAATTTTCAGGTGTAAAAAGAGAAAAAAATGTTGCTTATAAAAAAAATTGACGAAAAATGTATAAGGCTTGAATTTGGTTAGCAGAGCCGGTGTTGATGAGTTAGAACAATGACAACCCTTCTATTACGTCGACATTGCGGGAATTACACGTAAACGCATCGACGCATC
This sequence comes from Listrodromus nycthemerus, assembly GCA_963978505.1. NCBI lineage: Eukaryota > Metazoa > Arthropoda > Insecta > Hymenoptera > Ichneumonidae > Listrodromus > Listrodromus nycthemerus. The sequence goes on from OZ021679.1 coordinate 3,018,128, forward strand.
TTCGCGCACTTGCGCAGTCATGGGCGAAAATCAGTAGCCGCCGCCGCATCGGTGTCGTAACGTGCTAATTGGTACAAACTCTCACGTATCATGCCGACGCGGTCGCATCGAGCTTTTGCCGCTGGACCGGCGAGCGAGAGCGTTTATTAAAATGAAATGTGCCCGAGGCAGCGGACCAAATGTATATTCAGCAACGGAAGGCAGCGCGGGACGATGCACGTTGCAGAATCGCCGAGAGACGAGCGACAACCAACCACAGCACTCCTGTCCTCGTTCATCGCTCATTCCACACTTTTTCATTCCCCGTATTTTTTTTGTACGTCTCTTTACTTTCTCTGTTAGTTAAAAAACACACACACACAAATTCATGTATCAGCTATTTTACCTCAATATTTTTTTCCCAATCCCTGAGTATTCCAAGAGACCTTTACTAATGATAACTGACGTTTTTAAAAGGTATTGCGACGACGCTTCCCTTGGGCAAAATCTATGTCTTCAATAATTGACCTTTTTTTTTTGTTTTCAGCGAAGGCACGAAAATAAAAATCCTTTGTGCTCCGTAAAGAATTGCTCAATTGAGGGAAAAGGTTACGTTTCATAAAAAAAAAATTCTGTTCTCGCAGTTCGTTTTTTATGATATGTTGTTAAGTCTAATAAAAATATCAGTCATTAAATACTCTTAAATGTCATATTCACGTGTAGGCTTCTCTGCAAGAACTATTAAATTACACATCAATCAGGAGTGATATTGAACGGTGAATTCAAACGAAATAAATATATAGAACAAACATCCAAAAGCAATAATATTTGACATAGATAAATTCTTGCCTGGCCGGACTCGGAGGGATTATCGGTTATGCCGATTTTCTTCCAGTATACAAGTCTGGATGTCGGACCTTCCTCGAATGTTGGGATCGAGTGTGGTAACACAAGGACGGCACAGTGCATTGAGGAAACAGCAAACTCGTGCTTACAGCAAAGGTCTTGTTCCCGTTCAGACCGCTGCAGGGCCACAGACGGAATAACGTGATACCTTCTTCCATCTAACGAGTAGAAAAATCGAACACCCGCTTGTTACGCTAAGTAGTACATCCGTTGTAGACAATAATGGCCTCCGGGACGAGCAACGTCCGTAATAGGCCAAACGATATGTTTGTAGAAAGAATAAGGCAAAATAAAAGTCAAGGCACAAAGCCTTTGGCTAATATTTTATAAACTGTTGGATATCATTTCCATGAATAGCATATACGGTAAAAAATATTTGTACATTTAACATTGTTTTTTGTCCACCAATGCCCGCAATTATTTTGATATTCCCCAAAATATATTCGTGAAATTAATATAAAAATATTTGTGCAATTTCATAGATAACGAACTTTGTTACCTATTTTACTGAAAATTTATTACGAGTATTATTTTTCGAAACTCCTTCCGCATCTTCCAAAATGTATCGATAGTAATTCTTCGTAAGATCTCAGTTTTGATGGAACGATCGTCTCTCAAAAAATTCGCACCCTCGCCTCTCTAAAATCTCTGCCAGGGTAACCATGCCAAGGATGAATGTGTTCGCCATCGATTAGCACATAAATGAATCTAACATCGACCCGCCTATATTCACCACTTTCGGCGACATCGCCTCGCATATTCCACCATGTGATGTCCGAGGTTTAACCGCGCTCGCAAGCTCGCCACATTCAAGAACATTGAGGCGGTCAAGCCATAGGCGATACACGGTCTCTCCAGATCTCCTCCGAAAGCCGACGTTTCTGAATAGAGGGGCTTGCTCGCTCTCTCGCCCAACCCCGTCTGCGATCTATACGTTGCACCATTCGCCGGTTCCACACGGCACATCCGACAGCGCTAAAGCTCCGCGCGAGCAGTCGCTCGCGCGCTTCGATGCTACTCGTGTGTGACAATATGACGATGTGACAATAGCGACCGCCGCTCGGTCCACCGTCGATGGACTAATATGAAGGGTCCGGGCTTGTCCGAGGAGAGGCAATCGTGTACGTCCCGATGCTCATCGAGCTATACACGCGAGCGTCTATTACCGGTCGCTTCTCTCTCCCTCTCGCCTGATGCGTCTTATACATTGCTCGCTGACCGACGATGAATCAGCTCGATCACCGAAAGAATATGAATATTGTCTATCATAGCCCGAGAGGGAAGGGGATCGAGAGCTCCGGATAGAGACCGTGCTTCGTCGTTGCGAGATGAGAATCGAAGCATCAAAAGCATCCTCCGTCCCTCCTCTATCCATGTACTCCAGATTTCGTTCCTCGTATTACTCCGCCTTAATCAATGTGACACAAACGGTATCTAGACTGTAAAAATTAATCAATAATCGGATTAAATAGTAAATAAATAATATAAGTAAATAGTGAAATTAAATCTCAAATATAGTGCTATGCAATTTCAAATTTGTTGACATCATTTAATAGACGTCAAACAAGTATACATTACTGACACGACTAACAATAACACAACTTTACATGAAATTTAATATACCAATTTAAAAAAAATTCCCGTCTGGCTCATGAAATTTCACACAATTTTTTTTTTTAATCTGTACATCACAGTACATATCTTTCATGCCGCTTATACACTGCCTGCTGACCAGCGATGAATCAGCTCGGTAACCGAACGAGTATGAATATTGTTTATTACAGCATGAGAGATAGAGTGAGGGAGAAAGAGAGCGAGAGCTTGGAATGAAAACCGTCCTTCGTCGTTGCGACATGAGTATCGGAAAGCATCAACGGGAGAAGCACAGCGTTCCCCTTTCCTCCTCCTGCCGTTATTTACTCCAGATTCCGCTCCCCGTATTACTTTCCCCTAATCAATCCGGGACAACGTCGAACGGCACTGCCTCGCATTCATCGTCGGCGAATGCTGATAATAAGTCCTTCAAGAGTTTCATATATCATGTCCGATATCAACTGCAGCCCACTTTTGCTTTTATATCGTGAATATTGTAAAATGAGCTCGGGGCTTCGACGATCCCTTCAATTACTCTGTTATCTACACTGAGGAAAGGATGTAATAAAAACTACCTGTCATCCAAGAAAAATTACCATAGCTCATGGTAGCGACAGGGACGCTTTCCCTGGAAATAAAATCTGAGCTTTTTCAAGAATTGCAGGTCATGTTGAAAAAGGAAAGAAAAATATTTTTTTGTACAATAGGATTTTATTATGTTAAACATGATATATTTTGGTTCATATCGGTATTATTGCTTGAATTGTAAAAAGTGTAAAAGGGGTTACCACCGATAAAATAAATGAATAATGTTACCTAAGCGCTACGGTAATGTCTCTCGCACGATATACTCATATTTACTAGTTCTTTCTGTCACTCCATGATTAAATAAAGCACGATTTGTTGTATTAAAAATAAACTTCGTACAGTAGTCAGGGTAGATCGAGGAGAACAGGCCTGTCCGAGTGAGACTTGTATTAATTAATATTACAAAAAATAACGCCCGATTATCCTTTTATTTTACGTATTACCGCAATCCCCTCGTCTTCGATTATGACGTACACAAAGCGGATGCTCTCGCACACCAGCCGTGCGACACTCGTGGTTCTCTCCGTTGTCGCGTGTGTGAAGCAAAATCGATTTGTGAATAAAATTGAGTTTTCTCGGACGCTCGCCAACTACCCTATCCACTTCCGCGCCTCACCCTCCCGCAGTCTGTGTGTAAAATTTAAATATATATTTTTTTTCATACATCGTCAGTAGCATATTTATGAATTTTTATTTAATTACACCGTCGAGTTCGATGCAACGAGTCTCGGTCCAACACGAGAAGGCAGGGAGAGAGGACAATGTTTTCAATATTGCATTTATAAAACATTCCAAAATAAACATATACGTGCATATAGTATATTTTTATGAAACAATTGCGGTATAATCGATACAGACCAGCATAGTCAAAACGCCCGGTATTAATATACAATAAATATTCCAACAACAATCGTTCAAGATTTGAGTAAATATATTTTTTAAACTTAAATTTTTCATCAATCGCCAGAGTTTTGTTTATTAATAACAGTAATAAATGTGTAACTTTCAACAATTCATAGGATGCGTTGGAGATCATCACATTGTTTTAAACATTTCTGCATCGATACATCTATGATTCAATCCACAAATTGTCAACCGGCAATTGACCGAAGTCCCTCAGCTTCGTATTTTCTTTTATTTGTATCAAGATGTAACTTCAATTGTATTTTTCGTTTAACATCAGATTTAAAACTCTTCATTATTTTTTCATATTTTCGTGATCATTTTCGTGAACGATTTTTCCCATTCCTATTTCTATCACAATTACCATATCACGAACCAATATATATTTTTATTGCTATAAAATTAACATCGATCAACCCAGTTGAAAATTTCACAAATCGTCCCACAGTCTTTACATAACAGGGCATAACTACTGTGCTGGTTGCCATTAACGTGTATTTTGTCCTCGGTCACTGCAGCGTCGCCATTCTTAGTGCGCAACCAAAGTTTCCCACTTAAAGCGGGAGAAATCGCGAGCAACGCGATAGTATCTACCAGCGATCTGTGTCCGCTGCCCCCGAGATCCTAAACTCCCACAGACCGCACCGGTGGCATTTATACGCGCAAGAATATTTCGAGAAATTAACCGACTCGCCCGTACCGATAACGACGTATCCCGCGCAGTATGCCGGTACCCTTCACCGAGAAACTTTCCGTTTACGGTACTTACTGTACCGCCCAGCGGTAGTTAGAGGGCGCTAAAGATGGACAACCGGAGCGAGAGACGGAGTCTCCGATGCAGCTAGAGGGCATTAAACGGGAGAGCAACGTTCCACAAAGACACCCATCTCAGGTTCAAACTATTCCGATCGTTATGCGGTTTTCGAGAAGCGATAACAACTTCTCCAAGTGAGAAAGCGAACTTCCAACTGCGCCCCGTAGCAAATGCAATAATGTACATCTTGCCATTGAAATTGCCGCATCAATGCGCCAACTTTCGGTATGAATGAGGGTGGAAGATTCACGCGGTAACGTCCTGCGTTTGGCCCTCCGAGTTCCGAGACGCTTTCGTCCGTTGAAAAAATTATAATTTTCTTCGACTGCTCGATACATTTTGTTGCAAGTTAAACTGTTTCCAGTTTAATTAAGATAAAAGTGAGGAATAGGACGCAATCCGATTACCATGCAAATCTATTATGATTGGATCGGACGGGAATTGCCATTTTTACCCTGCATATTTTATCTTAGTAATTAATATTTTTATTGTCTCCGCATCATTAAGATCCAAAAGCTTGTTGGTGAATCAGTGAAATCGGAGTTCACCCTCGATCTACCTGATCGCTGGTTGACCATTTTCCGTCTTCTAACGAGTTAATCAGCTCGATTAAAGTCGGAGATACAACGACGATTCGTATAACGTCGAAAACTTGGTCGGGTGAAGTTTCTTGGTTGCCATTTTGCCGTTATTGGCGAGAAAGTATCCAATGTCACCGAAGCGATGTTTACGATTACGAGGTTAAATCGGACGCTGCAGCTCGGAAGGTGGTTCGGCCAGAGCCGGAGTCGAAAGTTGCTGTCGCTTCGGGGAACGATAATAAAATGTGTGAAACATGGAGAGGGGTGGGAGATGGTTAGAGTTAGATGGAGAGGGGAGAGGGTGAGGAAGGGGTGGAAGCAGCCGAACGGCATCTCCTATGGTATAAGCCCATAAACAAGATGATACGATCTAGGTGTAACGATGTTTCCAACAAAATTAGAGGGAAACTGCAAACAACCCCTCTCGGTTCTCGTTCATCCCCCGTTTAACCTCGCGCTCTCTGCCATCCCGCTGCATTCCCCGGTACACCTACTGTGCTTGCTAACCATCGCCACCCCTTCGCCGCTGAGCATCGCCCAACTATATACATTGCTCGCTCAGTTTCGCCGCGGCGAACGGCAACAACCCTTCATTCGACTCGTTAGGGCGGCTTGTAACGCGATACCAAATAGTAATGAAAGGCCCATGCTGAGTTTCTGCCTCTAACGGATGGGAGCGCCAATGCTGTACGTACGCCATTACAAGTAATTCCCATAACGGCTCCGGTTTTCATAATGCTCATAATGCGTATCACGTTTTGCGACGAGCTGTGAGATGGATGGATGAATATCGAATCTGTGCATATCCGTTTTTCGTTAATTTTGAGGATAATGCGATAGACTGGGTTACATCGAGGAATATAACTGGAATTTCGCAAGAACAGGTTCAAGACAAAACTGGTGAATACGAGGCACTCTAATTACAACTTTACTCAATTATGGAGTGGGAAATATTCATCGCACTTGCCATCTATATAGTCTGTCTCGTTGCGCTATTCCGAGCTGAAGAAATATCGAGTACATGATTTTTTCTAAATTTTCTTCCAAGTGGAAGGTACAGAGTTTGGCATTGGACTAACTCGATCAGGTGTGTTTAGCCCTCGTCTGGAAACTTTGACCGATGTAGCGTCGTTGACCGATTCGCCAATTCAAGATAGACTTACCGCTCCACTACCGAGAAAATTTTCACCTGACGAAAAATTCCACGCGGACGATATATCCACCCAATAACTGTTCCCGACCAATATCCAACTCGATAAATTCCATAACTCGGAGAAAAAAAAGATACATACATATTCACTCACCCCAGCATCGGCAATGACTGATAAATTATGACACATAAATTGTGAACGAAGGGTGTGTTGTTCTTCGATGGAACGGAACCGGAGCGGAGGGCGAACGTTCAAAGGATATTGCCATCGAGATGAAATGGCGACGCAGGGTGCGGCGCTCTCGAGCTTCGGAGTTTTACCATGCACAGTAGTATATTGTATGCGACCCGGGGCTTGCCGATGGTTATTATTAAAAACAAAAGAAAATCGGGCTTTCGCGTCGTCGGTAGAAGGTTCGTCTGGTAGAGCGCGACCGTGCTAGGGCTTTGGGGACAGCGGGTCGGCGGAAGGGTGGCAAATAAAGCAAATTGCCGGTACGCGTCGTTCGTTCGGACGGTACGTTATAACGCGGAACGTTGGGTGGGGAGGGCAGTGGGGTGGGGGATAGGGGTGGAAGGGGAGGTGAAGGGGCACCGTACGCCCGGATTTATTAGTGTTTACGCTTGGTAATATGCAAAGCAGGCCAGTACCACCACCGAGAGCCAGGGAGTTCTTTGCTTCTGGCTAGCCGAAGCCCGGAGAGGGATGAGAACGATGCAAGGACGAGAGCAAGGAAAATTCAAGCTTGGTCGTCGCCCTTGTACACACAGACACGAATACACTCACCGGCTCGTACACGTGCAGGCGAACACATTCTATCCCCGCGGCAGCGACGGCATTCCTCTCTGTAATTAATTCGTTTGATTTATATCGACAAAGGACCCCGAATGCTAATGCGTATTTACTTATTAGCAGTGCATGCGAAGTAGTCTCTATCGTGGCTCTCCTCTCTCGTGTATTGTGTCCCCGAGCCCGAGGAGACGAGCAAACGAGACCGGGACGATGAGACGAGTCGCGCCGCTCCTGTTGGGAATCCTTCAGGGTGCGACGACGCTCTATTCCTCCTCGCAAGCGCAGCCTCACCGGGGGACACTGTCGTTAATTAAAGTGCCTCCCTTTGTCGGACTTAGATCGATAGATTCTTTGACCGGACTTTGTGTACCCTATTGGCCGGAGCATCTTCGTACCGGCTCTTCGGCGCGCGATCCCAAAAGAAGGAAAGGGAATCGAACAGGAGAAAACGAAAGACCGAGACCTCGCGCACCTCCGTGTCATTTGTTTCGCTTCGTTCTCTCAGTGACGGGTTTTCTCTTTGGAGCTTGTTTCTTCAATCGCTCGTCGATGCTTTCGCTCGCATCGGCAGCTATCTCGAAGATTACTTAGTTAAGTAATCTCTGCGAGGATTTTGGCCGGCTTGTCGCTTGCTCGTGAGCTTTATTGAGTCTTTGATGCGCTCCGTGTTTTGCACGTTCAGGAAAATGATATTTCCGAACATTTGTTTTTCGGAGTTTCTTCTTTCATGGGTGGTGCAGTAATGAGAGGCATACGAGCTTTTCTGTCATTCATGCCGAGAACCAACCACCGGGCAGGGTCGCTTGTTCACGCTAGCTCGCTCGACGCATGGAAAATGACTTACGATAGTCATGCCTGCGGGTTTCCAGCGCATGGCTCAAATAGATTAATGTCGCTATGAATTAGTTAATGCCTCGCGCAGAGGGGATGAATGTAGTTTGGGGAGTGTGATTATAAAAGGTACGCGGAGGGTTGGCGTTATATTGACGGCGAACAACGTTGACATTGCAGAATATTCGTGCGCCGATGACTAAAAGACAATTTTAATTTCATCAATGGCATATTTCAATAAATAATCATAAACAAATATACTGAATAGATATTGCAGAATTTTTTTTTTTTACGATACTGGAATATTTTCCGCATAGACATAATTGTTTATATTTTTTATTCTGTTGCTGTACATGACCGACACGATAGTGGAAACGTGGGAAAAATTGATAAGTCATGATCCAGAGAATTTTTCTACTGAAAAAATTGTATAAGCTTTTCTTTTTTTTTTAGTTTTGTCTATAGGCTCTGTCGAATAATATTTTTCTTATCAGTTGGTCGATCAGATTCACCTTACTTATTTTGGCTGAAACGCTCCGATGATAAAAGCAAGAACGACGATGGTAGATACAAAAAGGGTTGTCTAATCTAATAGAATGCTTCCTCGAACATCGAATACAAGCAGCGGCCGCTGAACTGGACAGGGATAACGAAACAATGGGAGCTCGTATCCGGAGCAGCCCAAGTGCGGTGATATTGCTGAATTCGATACAATACAACGACGTTACATGTAGTCTTGTGCACACAGCAGTCTACGGGGTTGTCCGCGTACGCGAGTGTTGGGACCTCGGGTTAATCAAAGTATTCCAACGTGTATTCTCGGGCATCAGCCCTTTGGAGCCCATCGGGCTTTTATCCGAACCGCCCACTTTTAGCGGTCTTGCCTCGGCCGTTGCTGCGTCGAAAGAGCCCAGGGTGGAGAACAACGCTCAGCGATACCGGTCACTGCAAACAAACGCCCAAAGCGACTACATACGTGCTAAACCCCTCGTGGGCGAAATTGTGCCAACTTTGACATTCGACGGAACGAAGACTCGAGATAACGAGTAAATTTTTCGCAGTGATTTTAAATATCAATCCCATCACACCAGGTTGATCAGATCGGTCCAACGAATATTCCCGGTGTAGAAAAGTATTTTGCGGGTTCGATCTGGCCATTGAGCCCTGCACAGTAAGATCGTCAATGTATCGACTGAGTATTCCAAAGATCGCTTCGAAGAACGGTCCGAGAAAAATAAATTTTCGATCTGTCGTCACGAGCGAGGTGAACCGATTTTTTCCCAGGTGATCCGAAGGGAACAACGATAAATCAAACGATCCGTCTTGCCCCGCTCTTTCATCGATCTTCGTAATTGGAATTCATTCGAAATACGTATCACCTGAATGGGACGTATATCGTTTCTCTGTATACCGCTATTACCACAGCCCCCGAATTTTCTTATCTCGCTGCAGCACTTGAAGCACTTGCGATCCTCACTCTCCGTTCCTGACTCGGTATTCAATGCCTCTCTCCTCTTCTCCCCGTCGTACTTCGACTCCGCTGACTCTCTTCTTGCCGACACAGGCGTAAGCATAATTCGTGTATTCCCATGTACGCATTTTGTATATAAATGACGTTGTGTCGGTGATAAAGCGCCCGTGGAACCGTAGGTGAATCTCACCGACGCAACTACGGGCTTGCACAAATTCGCACACGTGGTTTGCATATAGCAGACGAAAATACACGCTCGGGCGCGGTATATACACCGATATAGAGAGCCGAGATAGCTCGGTATATTGGTTCAAACCCTGCGCACTCAGCGCTCATGAATATGCCGGGGCACGGTGTGGTTCAACAGGGCAAACCCATTCCCCATCTTCGCCCCTTCCGACCCCGGTCAATCTCCTCCTGGCTTCTACATTGTATCCGAACGGAGGGAGAGCGAGAGAGTTGGAACGAAAGAGTGTACCTATGCTAGGTAGGGTGTAGCGACGGTTGGTCGAGCCAGATCTGCCGAGAATCCGGAGCAAAGAAACGAAAGCTGGGGGGATTGAAGGGTAAAAGATATTGCGGCTGGAAAGCCTCGAAAGCATGTTTATTATGAAGGATTTTCAACGATCCTCTCTTTTAAACATTCTCTTTTGGTTATTTGCGTTCCCATCGATCCCTTTGATGTGTGTGTGTATGTATGACCTGACCTCATTCCCCAGATTGCTTCCCCAAGTTTGGCTTCCTCGGGCATACCTTGCCGAGAATAAAACGGACTAAAGGTAGGCGAAAATCCGGAATTCGATATCTTTATTCACGACCCGAATTCCAATGGTCCAGAAAAAACTTATACTCGATCGCCGAAACGAAACTACGTTGACCGATTTTAATATCCGATCCCAACGAATTATATTCGTAGTGATATAGGCAAGAAAATGTTGACTATCAATCCGGCAGCCTGATTGTCGCCGAGTTGCCCGATAAGAATCCGCGGGTCTATCGCGAACCGACTCTGGGCAGGTAAAGATCAGGGAACTTTCTTTGCCACGGAATGGGACCATTTCACCTGGCAGACCACATCACCCTGAATCGTCCCATAAAAATTTGATGACAATTTAGTGTCGACTCGAATCTTGCCAATCAGGAAAATGTCTAAAAATTTGTTCAACCCCTTGTCGCGAATAACGCAATTTGCATTATCATCCCGTCAACAAGTCTCCCGCGCTGCCCGTGCGAACAACATTAGCCGGACATTTCCGACACGACGAAAGTTCCGTCGGATCGTCGCCGTCACCGATAGGACAGACTACAGTGGTGTCTCTCGCCGACGATGCAGATGTACGGACAGAGTACGCAGGTGTCCAAAACCTTGTTCGGCATACACGACAGGGAGGCAATAGGCGAGGTCGGTGACGGAGGAGCCGTCACAGCCTGACCAACGACGAAAGTCGGCAGACGCGAGTCAGACTGTTGACGCTTATTACGCGCGTGACTCCGCGTCTCTAATCGAGCTTTCGTGACTGGTGTACTCACTTCGACGAGAGGTGAGCAGAGCCGGGCGAAGGGTTGGCGATGGCTCAACGGGCTACTCTACCTTCGGGGCTTCGTACACGGTGATTAGGAAAGTTACCATGGTTGCCTGAAACCCCGAGGTGGGACGATCTCGGAGAGCGGCGAACGCGCCAACCTCCGTTCCCGGGCAACGCCAGGAGCATCCGCCTTGTACTCGAAGCTCGTCGACCACGTTCAACATGCCAGTTTCCGGGAAGCTCTTCTCGCTCCTCTTGTATTCCGTCCCGGTGTATTGAGACGAGGCGAGAATAGCCTGGCGTATACACTTCTGTAGCTTCCTGGCTTGATCCTCCAGAATCCCATAGAAACCAGCCATATCCAAAGGCATCCCCAAGTCAACCTCAGCATCACCTTGCGGATTCGTTATCCTCAATTAATTCACAATCAATTCTACGGACGTTCGCACTAAATTGAACCACGTTCGACCAGCGAATTCCGACGAGGTCTTCGTTGTTCGTTTCGTTGGATCGCCAACCCTGGAATCCCGGCTGCTCAATTGCGGTCGTTGGTGGACTGAGCTTTGGCGAATCCGAGAGAAATCCCAACATACCCGGTGGAAATTTTGGAGCGTTTGATCGAGACCAGCTTCCGGAAAGTCCTGGCAGGCTCTTGTTGGGCCTCCTTCGAACTCCACCAGGCTTCGACCTAATGCTCCAAATTTTCGATCGGGTATCACGATAGGGATTCTTCGTTGTAACGTGTTCGGCGTACTTTGACGCGTTTCCGTCTTCACCATCCGGAGGGCGATGCGTCAACGGGGCCCTGATTCGACGTAGCGATAAGCGTTATCAAGCGTCTCTCCTGTTGCCGCGTAGGTGACATAGTATCGCGCATCGTCAATGCAGGTATCAGCTATTTTGCCGCCAGCGTCAAGGGTACCGGCATGCTTAGGACAAGTATTCGAATACGTCAGTGAATGCGTGTGAGCCTCCTCTCAGACGTGCTAGATCGATCGGTATTTGGGATGCTGGTAGACCGGTGCATTATACGTTAACTCACACTGTTCCCATCAGCTCGCGTCCCCGACAAATTGCAAATAGCGTATCGACGTCCCGACGGGTGATGGCAGAGGTGAAGGCCGTGATCACCGGACTCTCACTGTCTCTTTCCTTTCGTTACGTCGCCCCGTTCTCGTTCCCGACCGAACGGGGAATCCACCGAGAGTTGCCAACGCGACATCGCCCGCTTCCCGGCGAAATCGAGTGCGGACAACTAACTCGCTGATTAACCAAATACCGCTCGCTGCCGAAACAACAAACGCTCGGACAAACATTGAATAACCGTACGGTACACTCACCATCGTAGGTAGAGGCGACTCTGTGTACGTGTAGCTGGAGTTTTGCTGGCCGCGAGCACCGCCACCTCCCTTGAGGGATGAAAGTTCGAGGCCGAAGTCGCAAAGGAATTATAATTTTTTTTTTTTTTTTTTTTTTGGTTTCTGTTCTCGTGAGAGTATTTCTGAATTCGTATCGATACTCTAGCGGCTTCGGTGAACGTTAGAATGGTGAAACAAAATTTGGAGCAATTGGGCGGTCTTTTGAGACAATTTTTAGAGACGTAATTTATACCTGGTATTTTAATACATACTTCAAATATATTTGTGGGGCTTGTTCACAGTCAAAAATAATTTTCTACAATCTGATTAGAATGTCTTGAAAAAATAGTTTTGTTGAATAAGTGACGAACTCATTTCTATAGGTTTGCATAAGAAAAACCTGAACTTTTGTTTCCTGTGTCATCGGAATTTTTATTTTTGTATTATTGCACAAAGTTTTAGTTTTGTCTGAAACCTGTGTCCATGAATTCACCGAATTTAACTAACGCGATATACGACGTTCGATTCTCGAGAATGCAATCAGTATTAACAAATCATTTGTTCCGGTCAATCGAGCGCGTTTCCTTCACCGCGGCGCTATAATTTCTCGCTCGTATTGATGCTCCGTCGATTATCGCAGCGATCACCATAAACAAATCCATTACATGAATAGTTGATGCCCGCGAAATTGCAACGCACACAGATCGATAGAACGAACGATCCGAATAATTCGCGATGGACTTGATGTCAACCTCGACGAGATGCGTTTGGGGTAATATTGTTTGAATAAACATAAACTCACTTCGGGCATTCATTACCGGTTTCGATCGGATCGCGACAACGTACGAGCATGGCAGAAATTCTTGGGTAGGATTTTTAATAAAGCATTCCTTGTAGACCGGCCAACGACTGGGTCGCTTCTCGATATCGGAAATCTCGGGCTTGCGTATTGCGCGTTCACCGCATACGTGACTCGTACGTGATTGCTATCGCTAATTTTGTCATTAACGAAATTATACGGGCTCCCGGAAGATCCCCCTATCCGACCACCCCAAGTCGCGGTTACGCATAAATGCACTGCCTCTCGCACTCCGACGCGAAACCGCAATATTGGAACGGAAAATGTACGATACCGTAGCGACGTACTCGGAATCACAGGAACAAATTATCGAATCGCACAGAGCACCCCATGTAGGATGATGAGATCGGGGGAATCTCAGGGCGAATGTTGTCGACATTGGCACGCGAGCTTCGCTGATCAAAGACCGAGATTTCTATGACTTAAAACCGAGAATCAAATTTTAATAAATTAGTTCGAACTCAAACGAAATTTTAATGCATTCATTAAAAGTTGCAATTTAATTTTAAATTCAACACCGATTTTCAATTTTAAGCTAGATCTTTAATTCGAAGTCAAAATAGATCGCGATGAAGTTCGGAACAAACATCGATCTTAAGTTCAAACTTGATTGGGGAATTGAATCGCCACACCAACACCTGTCCCGATCATTGCTCCTTTTCCCTTCGATCGCTGATACCCAAATCGAACAGATGGCAGTTTCACGGTGGCCAAATTTTTATATTTCGTCACGATAAAACACATCGCGGTTTTATCGTCCATGCGTATTATAGAGTTTCGATCCTAAACGGGCGTTTTAGCCTTACGCGTGATTGGTGCAGTGCCATCAACCGCGACTCCGGGGATGAATTAGACAAGGGTTGGAGCGGTAACGTGGCGGAGCGGTAGCGAGAGACTAAGCCGACCCATCTGGCTCGCGGTGCTGTGGATAAACGATTGGAATCGAAGGGCGGTTGGGGGGGGTGAGGGAGGGAGTGAGAGAGAGAGAGAGAGTTTTCGGGAACGGATCATCGAGCACAAGGGAGTCGTGGCGTGGAGGGGCGGGGGGGTGCGAAACCACAGTGCACGATGAGCGCCTAAAGGTGCCTAAGGCTACACAGAGAGTAGGAACGTGCATGTCCCGGTGTATGAACGATCAACACGGGCAACGACCGTTTCATCGATGAGACGCGTAGCCTTTCCCCCGCGATTGGATTTGGCTTACGGGCCCCGGTCTCGGTTCGGGATTAGGGATTTCTTCTTCGATGCGATTCCCCGTAGTATATCTCTGAGCATGCGCGCGGATATACGATCCATTAGGATAATGAGAAACCTAGAGGTAAATCATGCACGGTGCATTTATGCAGTGGACAATATTAATATTGGCTTGACCATCATGGTTCCTGTGGCTCGAGCTGAAATCCGAACAGGCAGGAGTGCTCAAAAATGGCTAAGCATATTTGCTTTTATTGGAATTTTCATTCATTTATAATAATTAGGGTCCTAGAGGTAGATTATTTACGATGCATTTATGCAGTGGAAAATATTAATATCAGCTTGAACATTGTGGTTCCTGTGGGTCGAGGTGATTTCCGGACATGCAGGAGTGCTAAAAAATGACCAAGCATATTCGTTCTTATTAGAATTTTTATTTATTTTTAATAATGAGAAACCTACACCTAAATCGTGCCCAGTGCATTTATGCAGTGGGCGATATTATGTCTGAGTGTAAACGGTTGGCAAAATAGTTTCTTTCGTCTGGCTGAGAAAGCTCTAGTTTGCATTGCCTGGAGGAAATAGCAGGAAATCGTCGGAGGGTATTAAAGGATCGGCGATTGCACCGCGGAACCGCGGTGCGTCCGTGTCGGTGAACGGTGCAGCGATGCATCGTTAAAGTCGGCGTTGCATCGTACTCGGTACATCGTCTAGCAGCTTCGGTGGCAATCGTATCGCGTACATGTATGTATGCAGAAGAGTCGCGACGCGCGACTATGTACCTTTCTATTTTCCCCCGGTGCGATTCGCGCGTTAGAATGCACGGTACACCGAAAGAGCGTATGTGTATGACGTTGTCGGGCATCCAACACGCCCCCTCGCGTTTACCGTCCTCAAATATGGTAATTCATTCACGGGAAAACGTTTTCGTACGAGTAACAGTCGCGTGAGACTTCGCGTTGTAGGCTTCCGAGGGGGTTTGTCTTCTCGCTGCGGCAACTCACCCTTTCCCCTCACCTTCTAATCACGTTTCGCTCTGTATTATTCTCACCGCCCCGCTAACGGTTTGCAAACAAAGCCCGCGGCTGGATTAAGAAACGGAGATGAGCTTCGGCTAGGGCGAATACGAGATTTATTTTTTTTGGTTTTCGGAAATAGTATGAAATCAATCAGGTAATCAATAATTTCATTTTATTTTATTTTTTCCAACGCTCTCATCGTTCTCCCAAAGTTTGGTTAGCTCAACGCCGTCGACTACGATAGCATAAATCATACACCTTTTTGGATTTGGAAAAGATAAGTTCATAATTATTCGATGATTTTGAAAATTCAGGCAGGTTAAGAAATATGTAGTGGTGGTAAAAATGAGTTGTGGTAAAAATGAATGACAATGAAGCAGAGAGAAATGTGAATACAAATTAGCTAGTAAAACCAACCCGAGCAACGGTGGAATTTAAAAAATCGTCATGCAATGAGCGGAATAACAGTATCGTATAATTGAATCGTTTATATGCACCTATTTCGTTGTTGAACAATGACAAATTCCGGAAATGCAACGGTGTATCAAAACCGCGGCACTTATTTCTTGTAATGGGTGTTCCGCAGTTACGCTGCGTCTCGTCTCAGCGTCGCCGTAAATAGCGAAATTATATTCGATAAATAATTCATGGATGTACGAGAGAACGAAGAGAGAAGGAGAGAGGATAACTATGGTTGGAGTGACGCGAGAGTCCGCTGCGTTATAAGGATATGACAGATGGTCGGCGCAAACGATCTGTACGGCATGAGCTTTCGCGGTAAGCCTCACGAAATTCGGCGCCCGCTCGGCAAACGTGCTTTCCGACATGGTTCCGACATTTATGTTACACATTACCGTTACAATAACGCATATGACAAATCCTTGGCTCGCCAATTTTTCAACCTATTCACGCACGATTAATCGAAAGACAAATGCACAGAAATGCAAATTATGAATTATCCTGAAGATATCGGCAATTTTAGTCAGTAACGACTTATGGTTTTGGATAGCCAAATTTTGCTGGGGGAACTTAAGGTGGATACATAAAAAAAAAAAATTTTAATTTGAGGTCGAATTACGCGGTTCAGATTTATTTTAATTTTGAACGAAGTCTGAAAAGGCGGCAAACAATTATCCGAAAATAATCTTCTCTCGTCTTCCACGTATCGACGATTCTTTTCGTCTCGCTGTCTTGTATACTAAACCAACAAAAAATCGTAAAGTTATTGTTAATGAACATAGTAATCGAATAAGTAATAATAAGAATCCAGGTCGCGTGATTCTCCGTGATCGAACGAATAGCATCGCCTTGGGGCTCAGAACGCGACCCTTAAATCTATGTTCGTCTGCTTGCGTGAATTTCGATTGGCGCTCAAGCGCCGTACCGGAGCCGATTAGATTCGCGTGCTTGTACGCCTGTAAAACCGCACCAAGTTCAATCAGTGCTAGAACGAGAGGAAAGTTTAACTCCACCGGTTGACTTTACAGCTAACAGAGAGAGATACGATACGAGACACGTTGATGGAGAGCCGGCGTGACGAGCAATTTCTAACATGCCGCGAAGATTAAGAGTGAACGGATTTTCAAGTGCGGAACGGTACCCCAAAACACCCCGATGTTGGCTAAGTGTGTTCGCGCGTTTGTGTCTATGAGCGTCCTCGAGAAGGGGAGAAACTAATTTTCCATTAATTTGCAACGACACGAAATAACGAGAAACGGATATCTTCAGTTAGTTGATTTTTATATATTTTTTTTGGCAATCATAAATTTATTAAAATTTATTTTTTTGAAAAATTTTCGTGGTATTTTTGGAGTTTTGGATGTTCGACATTTGATGCCAATTCCGATAAAAAATATGTGAAATTTCATATGCGTTTTTTTTTCTGTTTCAGGTACGTGTAAAAAAAAAGTTGCATGGTGAAAATTTACGATTATTAGAAGGATAAAACATGTGAGTATTTAACATAAATTCGGTGTCTATGTAACTGTCAGGGGTAGTCGAGAGCTTGAGAAAAATTGGACAGAAACCATAGTTCGAGTGAAAAATCCGAAATCAATATTTTCGCAAATATCATTTTGCCTGTTCTGATAAAGTTCAATTTTAACCGCCGAGTTAAAATGCATGACCATCAGAAAATTAATCCGAAACACATGCGCCGCTAATCTTATCGCATTAATCGATTATCAATTCTATCGATTTTTAATTATTATCATTAGTACCATGTGTCATAAATAATCATTAACGACCATTTTTCTTTGAATTTCATTATTAACCTACAATTAACGGGATTAAATATTTTAAACTCTGTGAACGGATGAACGAACGGTTTTACTTACACTCGATTAAATGTGCGTCAAGAAAAAAAGAAAATCGTCGCTGGGGCGCGTTTAATAAAGCGAATCAATTGATGATTCGCGGTTGGCTACCTCGGGAATGTACGAGGCTTCGCCGTTCGACGAGAGTTACACTGGTCAAACAGAAACAGGGGAGACACGCTTTACGGGTACAACTGCACCCCGAGGCACGTAGCAACAATTTGTAAAGTCGATTGCTGCGGCTACCATGTTGCTGGTCGTTGGAAAGGGGTATACATAGCCAGTGTAACTCACCGTGGAATATTGTTGTGATCGAGTGCAGACCGGCGCCGTCACATACATTGCAAGTCGGCTGGACGATATCGCACTATCTAAAACTTCGACGGTAAAACGTGTGGAAGGGTGGGGCAGGATGGACCACTAAAAAAAAAAAATATATAAAATTGATAGCTGAAAAAAATGCTTATTAAATAAAATTGAGTTTTTCAAAAGGGATATTTTCATAATCCTCAAGCCCAGGGTGTCATTATTGAAAAAAAAAAAATTATGTTAGCTTTTATACGCAAACTTCTGGAAATGTTCGAACAATGTCAATTTTAAAGTACACTGTTTTAAAAAAAATTTTAGACCCTAATAAAAAAAATTACTCCGAAATTATGTTCGAAACATTTTTTTCATGTCTGGTATTCGTCGAATCTTTTGAGCGAACGCGTTGTTTTGACACTTTTATTCAACCGAGACATATTCCTCGGTTGAACGGGACACAAGAATTTTCATGCGATTACCATTTTACGTTCGTGTTCCATTTTGCCCCGGTCACTCCGCCACAAGGTACCCGTTACCGCTATATTTCGCTCTCCTCAATGATGCGCCATACGTAGCCAAGCGGTCTATTGTTGAAATCCATGCAATTCTCGGAAGCTTCGTGCAGCCGCAACCAACGAAGCAGCAGGTTACACAATCGTTAATCAGCGCCAGCATTGACGGATGAAATGATATCTGAATGCCCGAAATTATCGTCACCGAGCTGTGATAATTGGACAGGGTCGACGAAAGCACGCCCGCTTTAGCCTCCGCCATATACGCGTCGGGTTATATGAACTCTGTCCCTCTCCCTCTCTCTTTATCCGTCCCTCGGTGCCAAAATTCGTGACGAGACGAAGCAATGCGCTTCAACGAACGCGCATACGCATTAACTCCGATACACGTTCTGCCACCCAATATATACTGTCGAGGTGGTGAATATGGACTGCTCCGGTTTTAACACCTAAATAGTGATGTATGAACCGGACCATATTTCCATCTTTTACCTTATATATATGCACACTAATCAGATATTTGGTAACTGTTTGGCGAGTATCTCTGAAAATTTGCAGAATATACCAGTGGCTGTGTCCGGACAACATACACACAGCTATATAGTGCGGCACATTTACATATCTACCACTCACGACTGTACCAAATAACAACTCCACCAGAAAACATTACAACCCAAATAACTACCGGACAAACTGTACTACGACAAGGACAGCTCTAACGACTCTACAACGTAACAGCTCTACCACACGCAGTACGAGTCTGCCGTGCCAAAACTCTACTGAAATTCTGTACCACAGTCTGCAATTTTTCATTTGCCCAACTTCCATTCAACAGATTTTACCCAACGACTTTTACCATAGAGACGTCAATATTTTCCAGCCTACTTTATATCTGCACGTTCAAACGTCTTGAAATTCAACTCTCCGTCAATCTTATCTGGTTCTCAAATTAGATTAAGTTTGATGGGTGAGTTCGAAGGATTTGAGAAATTTTCTTGTCAGATCTCAGAGGTAGTACCACTGATTGTTCGTTAGAGTTTGAGTAATCGTCAGTGGCTCTGTCAGTAATACGTACAGACGGGCTGATAGAGCAACTTCAATTTATTTATAGGACAAGCGTGGTGAATATCGTCCGGTTCGTTTGCCATTAATTTACGCGCTAATCGGTGCGGACTATATTAACCACTCTCGACCTAAAGGCATCATCTGTTTCCACCTACGTTCTATTTGTTGGATAGTTTAATGCACGTGCATTTCGACATTGTCGCTCGCCGGAGTTTCCGCTGTAGAATCCTGCTGTTGGACGTTGTCGAAATTCCGTCAGCTTCAACTTGCAGCTCGATTTAGTTGTGTGTATTATAACCGAAACAACGCTCTCTCGACGGATTTTGTGCGCGCATCCGGTAGGTTGACTGTATTGGAAAAAGCACACGAGGCCAGTTGTTCGCTTGGCGGAGTGTCGTTTGTTATATTCATCGTCAAAGGGTTAAATGCGTGTAAATGCTCGTCGGCGTTCAACGTTTATTCGCGATCCAAAAGATTCCACAGCTATCGCTCACTCCCTTTCGCCGTCCCGCTGCCGTTTCACCCTTCGCCCTTGTGTGCACTCTCGCAGCGCTGCATACCTCAGCGACGAACCTGCATCAAAGTCCACCGAACCATCCCCTCCCGCCAAAACCACCCTCGATTCTCCGGCGAATCGCATGCCCGCCGAAAATATATATATACATATATAGGAGAAACTAATGTACGCATGTGTTATGTGTATGTTAAAATACTCGTCGTACACGAGTTATTCAACTCGAGGGTGTCTCTTTTTATACCCTGTAAAAATATTGTCAGCGCACAGAACACTCGTCCCTCAATTATGAGGCAAACGAAAGTGTAACTGACGTTATTGTCACGATGAACAATGAAATGCAGAATTAAATGGATATTTTAATGATTATTGTGATCAAAATAATAATAACAATGAAGTATTATTAAGAATTACAATGGTTCGGTGGGAATCGTGCGAAATTTAATCGGCGCGCAATACTTTTTGTTTGTCGGAACGTATGCGACACTTTGAGTCGATAGCGTGTGCGAGACACCAGCGAAAAATCTAATTACTTGCGTGTCAACGCTTTTCGAATTAGCGTGAAAAAATCGAAAGTCGAAAGCTATCTCTCGGTCATTGTTCGGCGTCAATTTTTTCGTTATGGTCGCGTCGCTTCTGTCATCAGCAGCTAACTGCATCGCAACCCGATATTTTATCCCCATTTATTATTCAACGTGCTCCAATTTATTCCCGGTGACGATGAATCGAAAAGAAAAAAGTTTCCATGGAAAAAAAAAATTTCCCGGTAAGGGAAAAATAGATAAGTAAAAACGGTCCATTTTACCCCGTTTTCAGCTCACATCGTACATGGTAAAAATAATATTGTGAAATGTAATATTGGTGAACGAGAACCGTAAAAAAATTTTCCTCTAATGAGGCATCGACGCAAATTGAAAGATGCTTTGGAACATGGAAAATAATGGGTTGGACATCTCGTGCTGCACTGCAAACGTTGATTTGTCGAAGAATACTGGACGGGCTGCGATTTTGTGATTTCTACTCCTCGCTAATATGCAGCATAGGGTGTTAGTTTGCAGGATACGTATCGATCAATCGCGAAAGGGGTGGCAGACAGCGAGAGAGGGCACGTCAATCAATACGGGCTAGGGGCCGTTTCAAGTCTGGGATCACCCTTATCTGTGGCGAACAAGCGCGAGCGCGAGCGCGCGCGCATACACACACGAACGTTCGAGGGCATAAAATCATCGGCCCATCAATCCCCTCACGATAAAAACTGTACTCCATTCGTTCGATAACTATTTTCGAACTTGATTGTATAATCCCAAAATAACTTTTTTTTTCTGCCATTTTCACACGCCGGCGATCGAGATATCGGCCGAAGCTGGCTTCAGGAACACACAAACTGTCACGAATTGATGGACAATGGTTGGATTTTTTTTGTCATTTATCGACTCCGTGGGCCTTCGATGGAAACACACTCGATCGAAATTTTCTATGAAAGTTTAACTCGTTATTGTTTGTTTTTGAATTGTGTCACTTTTTTTGGATTATTTTTGAATCCTAATGATTTATAAAAAAAAAACAAATTTTGTAATTTGAGTTAGGTTATTAGTTGGAAATTTATCAACGGGATGACTTTGAGGCGTATGTGAGGAGTATCGTGAAGCGAATATGGCGTCGCAACTCCCATTATCCGGCTCCCATCCGCTCGCTCCCACGCACATTTCCTCTCCTCTTAGTCTTTCGTAATTAAGCCACCTGAACAACGTATAAATATCTATCGACGCGGAAGAAACGACGAGCGAGGGTGGGGGAAGGAGGCAAAGTTGCAGTTTAATTGCCGTAAGCTAAGTTCGAGCTTACCAGCATCGTTTTCCCTACCTCGACCGTGCGACTCTCGAGAATCGTAAGCCGACCCTATATAAGCTACCCACTTTCAAGTCAACCGTGCCGCCCCGTTCTCGTGCCAATATATTTTTTTTTGCCGATCGATCGCCGGGGGTTTTAGTTGTAAAACGTGTCTTACACCGCGCGCACACCTCGCCCGTCGATCTTCATCCCCTTGTTCGGATTTTTCCTTACTCCGCCTATTTTTTGTGCCGACTCGCGAGGTAGCTTTTATTTATTTTTTGTCCCTCTTTTCCGCACTCGCTCCCCCTCTCGAAACTTATCCTCAGCCGACCTCAGCCCGTCGCGCTCTTCCGCCTTCTCGCGATCCTATATCGTTCGTTCCATTCGCGACTTAGTCGAGTCGTACACAACACCGTCTAGTGTAATTTCAACGGAGGCGCAGCTGCACAGAGCCGCTTTCTCCGCTCCGCCGCAGTCGATGCACGCTCTTGCCATCGCACCGTAATGAAATTAAACTTGGATCCTATTTGCCGAGCAATATTTATTCAATTATTGTACAAGAAGCGGATATCCGAGAAATGAAGAAGACCGAGGTCTGACACAACTCGCTGATACCAGCGAAACAAAATAGACGAGTGAGGAAGTTGATAAACACCGGCTCTTGACTTGGCTGCAACAAGATTTTCTTTGATGTAAAATGGAAAAATGGCAAAACAGTAAAATTATCAAATTATTCACTGATTATTTCGGTATTTTTTTTTATTCCACAAGACAGTAAATTATAAGAGCTGATTGAATTATTTTTTGACACTATTTTCTTGAGACTTGAAAAAAATTACGCAAACACACTTGACTCACTTGACCCCGGTGAATCGTGGAGTAAAATAAGAAGAGGGGCGAATAAAATTTGTCTATTCCTGAATTGCCTCATTTCGTTATTCGCAAGATTTCTCGGGGAGGAAAATTTTCATATTCGAAGCGACTGCACACCGAAGTAATAATCGAATTGGACATCGACGGAACAGAGTACGAAAAAGAAATATACATAAAAGTAAATAAAAGAAAAACATTCTCGAAGGAAAACGTGTAATCGCAATTTTCTTTTTCCTGAAACGGTTCGACAACTGATTCTCCACTTTCCGCTGAAATAGCCCAAGTGTCTTTATTTACTCCGATAAATTCGCTCCGATGCTTCCGATGCACCGGCAATAAGATTGCGTAATGAAAAATATTGAAAGAACCTCTGTCTCCCTCTTTTTCACCGGAGAAAATAAATACCCTGACTCAAGAGGCGAAAGGAATAAATCGCGAATTATTAACTCCTCGGGCTACGGAAAATATTTCAACGATTTAACTATTCGGTATGTGCCCGAGAGCGGTGAGGCGATGCATAGACGAGGTTAATGCCACTCACGCGCCGCGCCGGCTAATCCGGTATTCACATTGGCTAACCCATTGAGGGCCTCGTCGACTTATCGAGTCGCGAATTTTCGCGATCCTCCAAGCGTATAAAAGCTCTGGAACGCCACCGCTTCGCCCTTTCGAAAAAGTGGCCGCAACGAAAGCTTTCGGTTTTGCCTCGTTCGCAACGGGTGTAATAAAAAAATATATATTTACCTCACGTCCGCTGCGTTTCATCTGGCACGAGGTGTTAAATACCTGCACAGTGCAACGGCGAGTGCCCACGTTGCGCGTTGCCGCAGTTTTCAATGCAAACGCATTCTCTCTGTTCACATATACGTGTATTGAAATATTTTTTTTTGTTCTTCCTTTTTTGGTTTTTTAATTTTAATTATCTGTGGACCATGTCGGATCATAGTTGTCGGCAACGTGGAAAAGAAAAAGCACGCGTACCGGGCACACGTACGAGTCTCCGGGTTCGGACAAATTTTTTGTTCTGATGCAACTCGCTTGACTGTAATGCCGCAGCGGTTTCGCGGTAGAATGCGAGCTATTTTTTAATAGTCCAGCTCGCTATCCTCCGAGATCGCGAGCATTGCGGCTATCCATATATAACAGGGTGCCGAGTGCAGGCTTAATTAAGCAACATTCCCTCTCGGTTTTGTAAACCCTTGCACGGGCCGAATGTTTAATTTGACGTGGTTGAAGCGCACGTTGTACCTGCGTCGCTTTTACTACGGCATTCGCACCGCTGCAATTGACACGTCTCCGAGACGAAGATTTTTCATTTGTCCCTACGTCGAGCCGGACGGTCGGAATTTTTTTTTCGCACAGTGCTTCGAGCTCACGATTAGCTTGGATTTTTTTGAACGAATTTTTCTTTCAAATAATACGATAAAAAAAAACGTGAAAATCGAGATGTCCAATTTTTTTCGGAGCTGAGACACATACCGAGTTCTTTCGGGGAACTGTATACAAAGAATTTTCAAAAGATTAATTCATTGACAGGCTGAGCGCTTTTAGATCCACAATTTTTACCATTGAGATAACAATATGAACCGACACATGGCATGTGTAAATATGATAAGATCGTAAAATATTTGCTGACATTTTTTTTTTAATTTCAGTTAAAAAGGAAATATAAAGAATAGAAAAAAAAATATGTGTGTGTAATTTTGAAGATGGGAAATTAATATTCGAAGTGTGGCCTATTTATCCGATTATTGGACCGACCGAATAAAAACCAACCATCTTTTGACACAAAAATGATGGCACTGGACGAACCAGCTACAATTAATGTGGGACGAAAGTGGATTGGTAACATCCGCTTCGAATAACACATGCAAGGATCGGATCACGTAGGTTCGTCTCTGCGAGGGTAGGATGTGCGAATGAAGAGCTGATTGCCACGCTAGATTTAACTCAGGATATATTCCGACGTGAGGGAAACCTCGCGCGTTTGTTCCTAATACGCCAACCAACAGAGGGAACACACAGTTTCTACGCTTGCGAGATTTCGCGAACCTGTTGGTTACGCCGAATAGTGAAATATCGTTCCTAACCCGCGCTTTCGGCGAATCCATAGAAATTCCTTTACTCCTAGCGGTTCGTACTCCATACGGAAACTCAATCAAATCGGTGCGAAAAGCAAGTCGTTTGGAGTTGCTAACACGATAAGCATTATGTAAAAAAAAAAAAAAAACAAATTATCATGTGAGTGCACGTGTCTGCGAGCAGAAAATTAATTTTGGAGTGCGAAGGCTTTTCAAAGTAAATTGGTAATACGCAGTGTAAACGCAACTCTACTCATTGAGCTTATACTTGTTTCTGTTCTATATAATAGTTTCGACGACGACGAGGAGTATCAACCGTTAACCTCGACCGTCTTTTGTCAAAAATCCGACAAAAAAGTATATCGTGGGTGGTTCCTGTCTCGACTTAAAACCTTCGAGCTCCCTAATTATTTGCATTCAAAACGTGATTCGAGACGTGATCTCGCTCTCTCGCCCTCTCCGGGAGGCTTGCCACATTTTTTTTTAACCCGCCTTTATTTTATTTTATTTTTTCTCTTATCCCTTCTTTATCCTGCATCCACTCAAATGAGTATTCAGAGCTTTCGCCGAGCGAAAGCTCGTGGGCATATCGCGATACGCACACTTAAACATTTATACTCTATATTATCTGCATTGCCGGCGGAGAGTTTTTCTCGGCTATCCATAAATGCGAAATAAATAGACGCTTTTCCATGCCACCCAACTCTTTTTTTTTTTTTTTTTTTTTCATTTTTCCTTTCTCGGTAAGCTCGCTTTCCTTCCTTTCTCTCTCCCTCCTTTTCTCTCTCTCTCTCTCTCTTTCCCCGTCCCTCTTTCACTTTTCTACTCGACGCAAGGCTATTCGACGACACGCGCATTCAGTTTAAATTCTTTTCTCGCTTCTCTATCTCCGACGCCTCTCACTCTCGAACACTTTCCGGATCCCGACGCCCCGTTTCTCGCATATACTGGCTTTTCTGCAACCAAACCCTCCCCCGTCGCGAGGTGGCAACGTCGACTGTCACTGCCTGCGAATCCTTTTACGCTTTTTCCCTTCCACTCCTGTAATTCCTATTTATTTCTCTGTTACGCTTTTATACAAGCACGCTATATATTTTCCCGTCGACACACACACACACACGAATGTTCTCCCTATTTTCGCGCTTATTTATAATATAAGCGGGAGAACCGGAAGGAACCAAAAATTCAAAGAAGGAACACGACCTTCAATATTTAAAAACACAAATATTTAATGTCAACGGTATCGAAGATTCTTTCATCCATCTCTTGTCTCATTGAATCATTGAAAAATTCTTCGGCTGCACGTGCCTCGGACGAAAGAGCTATCAATAACTCGGCTTGATCTGCATAAGTGAAATCAGCCGAAAATCCGTGTAAACGGAGGAGATCCGCGCGAAAGTAACTCTATAAAAAAAGCAATGGAAACATTTCAGTAGGCTCATGAATTGTTTATCGGCAGCGGGAATCGAATAGGATGAAACGGACCAGCTCCGTCTGAGACGGGACTTTTCGTTCCGCAGCTTTGGCGATAAATTCACAAAAATCGTTCGTTTTGTTCCGGGTGTCCCGTTTTGCCCCGCTCGATCCTCGGAGAACGAAATGATACGAGGGGGGAAGATAATACCGAAGGAAAGTGTAGAGCGAGATAGACCGAGAAAAATCGTACGTGCGAGGGTGATGAAGCTTTTATGCCAGGAAGGGTGGGTAAAACGGAGCGAGGGTTGGAAGGGAGAGAAGGAAGGGAAAGCCTCGCGGCCAGAATAATTACCTCGCGAAACTGCACTCAACAATTTCCAATCGAACAAGCCACGCGAGGATAATTCAAAGGTACGTAATCCCTGGGTAACGCCAGGTGGGC
The DNA here is from genome assembly GCA_963978505.1 of Listrodromus nycthemerus. Taxonomy (NCBI): domain Eukaryota; kingdom Metazoa; phylum Arthropoda; class Insecta; order Hymenoptera; family Ichneumonidae; genus Listrodromus; species Listrodromus nycthemerus. The sequence goes on from OZ021679.1 coordinate 3,045,050, forward strand.
GGAAGCTTGCGTGGGTCCGCTATAATGTTGTAGGTAGCCAAATAGTATATACCTATATATAATACACATACTACATATGATACACAGTACGTCCTCTCGTCCCTTCGCGATCTCGTTGTCCACGCTACATTGATCCCCTCGCATAGAGCCCCGAGGATTACGGCATCGTTCGAGCCGAGCGAGATGGAGAGTCTGCCTTTCACTAGGCTTGAGCCAAGCCATTAATAGATCATTTGATTGGTTGATGTAACGATACGTATAGAGACGATAATAATTTATGCACTCGTATACGTAGAGCAGACGTCGCGTACGACCAATACTGTGACTTGGAACAATATTGTGTTCTGTCAATGACGGTGAGTGCCCCTGAGTATTTCGGAGTGTCTCTGGATGACCGAGCTATTTTTTTGTTACCTGCGAATAATATTGAAAAATGTGAAATATGCAAGAAAAAAAAATCGAGCAAAAACACTTCCGGCCGGTAAATATTTGATTTACACATTTTTTTGTACCCTGTAGATTCGCCATTCTGATTTTATCCTGGCGATATGACATGCCAAGCTCTCGAACCCTAATGGAGTCAAAGAGCGAAATAAAAAAATCCAGTCAAATGTCTGTCACCTCCATCATCCGATTAAATCTACTTCTTGTTTATCGTCGAATCTATCGGTCGTTACGACACGGAGGTAAAATATACATATTCCTCCTGACACATATGCGTCACTCGACGACACAGGATATGTCAATGGTTTCTCAGTAGACAGGTGTTTTAATGGGAACCGTACGTGAATGTGTCTGTACGTGGGTGCGTGTGTGCGCGTGCGGTGTAACCCGATCCGTGTCCCATTGTCCGCACCGAGGGTAAGCGAGTATAGCTTTGGATAGCGACAATGTGAGTGGGTCATAGAGAAGCACAGCGGCAAGAGCTCGTTCATCGGGTGTCCACACTCTCCCTTTCCCCATATCAACAATTAAGTTCTCCATCGTCGTTGACAGGACCGTGTGTTCCGGAAAGAGTACCGGGGATCGAACGATGAGACTCCATACGAGCTCGGTATAATGGAGTCGGGCAAGAGAAAAAGGGGAGCGAGTCAGAGAGGCGTTAAATTACGGTGATACTTGAGTCCGAGCCAACATCGTGAGGACCGCTCTCAATTTTCCGATTTTTGTGAACATACTAAATTCAACGGAGGACATCGATGAACAGACACTTTGCAAGAGCATTTATGTCGCACCGAGCTATCGAAAAATCGCCCCTCGGCTTTGTCAATTAAAAATATATTATTTCAAGTGTATCGAATACGCGTCACTGGAAAATTTGGTTCATCGGAATCAACGAAAATTGTGGGACATGTCGAAATTCTCTCAGGATCAACGTTAGGCTGATAAAAAAGGAGCTCTCATCAACCCAAGTCAGAGAAATATTATCTTTTTTGGAATCCACATTTCCGCAGAACTACACTGATTCATCTTACGGTGGGTCGCATTTGCCAAAATTACCCCATCGTATTCCATTGAAAACATTACCAATATTGATTTACGCGCGTTATTATAATATTGTCACTATATGTTTGATAAATTTCGCCCTCCAATGGTATTTTACGCTATGTGTGTAAATCGTTCGACGGCCACATCAAGCTGATGGATTTAAAAATAGTCGTTGGCGATAAAAGCATACCATCGATAATGCTATTGTGTTGTAATTCAGTCGAAAATGTCGATAAATGGCAGGGGTTAGCGGAATACCGCTGTGGAAAATTCATTCACATCAAAATAATATGGAGCGCTTTTATTGTTACACGCAAATGTGTATTAATCGTTGAAACGCTAATTGATAAATGTGGATATAAATTCATTCATTCGTAATTAGACGTGATAATTCCGTAACGGGATGTGAGACGAGGGGTTTGTCGACGGAAAGTGGACCGACTGACAATTAATTAATTTTCTACAAAATTGTATTGGACAGGAACCAATAATATATATTGATAGTACACCGGATAATGACGATGATTGAGGCTGACGAGGGAGGCTGGACCGTTGTTTGCACAAATACCACAAATTAGTAATGAGATGAGTAACTTCGCAAAATGTTCGCTTCAGAGAGGAAGTAATATTTTGGTAAACAAAAAAAAATATTGAGATGTTAATCGAAACGTGCTCACAATGTTCCAAAATATCAGGCGTTTCTTGTTTTCATAGTCCGAATGTATGTATTATTCAGTTACTGTAATTCGATGACATCTAACGTTAAAAAAAATTCGACATTTTTTTAGGCCAATTTTTAAACGGGTACAATACAAAAGTCAGCCAAAAAATGGAGACTTGAGGTGATTTTTTGTTTAATTTTTCTTTCCAGAGCACTAAAACTGAGAACGGTTTCGAAGAACGCCTCAAAGAAATTCAGCACTTTCTAGCGATATAGGATGTGAGATATGTACATTTTTTTTCATTTTTCGCGACTAACTCTGCAAGAGAGAATATTTTTATCAACCCTAAAAAAATGTATTACGCGACGCAAGAATCAAAGACATGCGGAATTTCAGTTTCGAAATTATTCGCGACGAGTTATGTTTACGGCGACCCGGAGTTATGTTTACCGCGGAAACGTTATCGTTTATTCGCAGCCTGGAGCTTTCATTTTCATTTAAAAAATGCCCAATTTCATTAAAAAATAAATTTGCCAAAGTCACAGATATTATTTGCGTATTTGAAACATGACTCCAGCCTCACCGAGTATAGATTCTACCGTGGCAAACAAGTGGAACGGGACGAAAACATTCCGTTCGTGTACCGGATGCAATTACGTTATTCCGAGGACAAAGTTGGTGGACAAAAAACGTGCCAATAAATAAAAAAAAGTGCTCTACGCTAAAGAAATATTTCTCTTGAATTACTGTTGCGTCTGCCAAGATGCGAGCAGTGCTCGCTTTAATTATTGGCATAATCAATAAATTATTGATCAATAAATTATGCAATTATTATTACTTTCCTTGGATAATATAATAAAAATTAAAATATGCAAGAAATTACGACTAAAAATTCGAACGATAATTTCATTTCGAACAGTTTCTCGTCCCAGCAGTTTAAAAAAAAAAACGTAAATATAAAAATAATACTCACTGTAACGATAGAAAGTGAGTTAAAAAGGACGGGGGTGAAAAAAAGGAAGCAGAAGATATCAGGCTCGAGCGCGACAAGCCAGGATTTGCCGGGACGGTTCTTCAAAAGATGACATTCAGAGCGTGTTGTCTCGCCACTCACGAGCTTCCTTTTGCCGCCGTCGCGGGCGCGCGAGGGCGTTTTCCTCCGCGCGAGCCGTCTTTCCGACATTTTGATGAGGTGCGATTTGGCCCGAAGCCAGTACAAATGCCAGACTTTTTCTCTCTTTCTCTTCCTCTCCTCTCGCATTCTTTTCCTCCCTCGTCGCATTTTCTTCCCTCCTCTCGCTTTCGCTACACTTCGTACCTTGCAACCTTGCTTCGTACCTTCTTTTTTTACCATTTCCATCAGTCCCTCGTTCCTCGCACTCGGCTCAACCATTTCCAACTACGCTGCGGAGCTTATATGCGCCCCCTCCCTTCACCCCGGCCGGTATTTTTTCGCCGGTATTATTTCAACACATATTCATGTATTATAGCTGTACCGTGTCCATACACCGACTGTATGTGTAAGGTTTGCAACAGTAGTACATCTCTTGACGCACTCGCGTCGTTCTTTTGTCCCTGCCTACTCTACTCATCGGATATCACGACTCTACACGGCTCGTTTTTAATATTTACGCGTTCCCTCTCGGCGGAGAAGTGGTATAGGCGGAGGGGCACGAAGGAAGGGGGGAGGGGGGGGGGGGGGGAGAGATGAAAGAGAGAAAACGCAAAGGTTTCAAGCTCGACGCTCTTGAAAAAATATTAAATTCGTCGTTTCTACGTTGGAAAGTTGGAGAGTCCTTCGTAGATGTATGTACGCTTAATCTATGAAAATAATCCGGTCAATAAAATTTTTTCGGTAAAAATGATATTTTTACTCCAATCGCTTTGAAAAAATATATATCTCGAGATGCCGCTTTGCCGTTACCTCCGTTCGTGCTGCGATTAACTCTGAGAATTATTTATAATAAATGTTGAATTTAGGTCGATTAAAAAATCTTCCGCATCGTTTTTTTTTTTTTTTTTTTCGCATGTGCAATCGATAACACGCTCCGTGAGAAATGGTTTGGCTTTGGGGGTAAGATACAGACTGAAAGGACACTATGAGGTATTCCGTATAGTGCGAGGGAGATTTATTTCGCTTATGTTGAATGAAAACAGCGCACGTGATCGAGCGGTATCGCAGAGCCGACTGTTTTATTGCGGCTTGATCTCGCGTACAAAGTTGCCCGATGGGGGGTTCGACGACCTCCGGGAAGGGACTCCCCGCCGGTGTAACCCTAATGATCCCCAATGATCGTTGATCTCTCGACTAAACCGAGAATAACCACACGACCGACGTATCGCACGGACTTCGATATAATATTAAATGATAATTTTTCAAACCGCATTAGCGCCTCGTATTTGACACATCGAACGGATTCGCATGCGTTATTCCCCGACAATATTTCACCCTAATTTTTCAGGCCCCCTCCTAGGAATTCCACGCCAGGAGCTGATGGAAAATAATTTTTCAAAGTACGCATTATGATATCGGACGGGTGTCCGGGACGGAGGCACGTGGCTGCTCGAACCATAATCCACATTCGTGTTTTGTCCAACGTCTTTATTTCCCGTTACCCACAGAACAGCCCTACATCGTTTAGGGATTGAGTCGCGAGTCGCGTATTGTGTACGCAACGAAGCGCCCTCGTGGGTTCGCTGACGCGTGAAATAAAAAAAAAAAAAAAAAACCAAGACTCTTGTTGCCTGGTGACGGTACATAACATTTTGTTGATAAAAAAAAATAACAATTTGGTTGAAGACATGGAGAAACCTACCGAAAAATTGTCAGGCTGGAATTGCGATAAATGAATTTCTGTCGGGGTGTGAAAAATAATCAGAAGCTTAAACACTCCTTCTCGACATTAATTTTAATATTAATATTTTTATTTTATTATTATTATTTATTGATAGCTCATGTTATATATGTAATTGTTCATAATTTGTTGCAGTTGTTCGCTACACAGTTGGGACTTTCGCCCCGGGATACGAAATAGATTATTATATTATATTCCATTTTATTAATTTCGGCCGATCATTAAAGCGGACAACGGGCAGGTTCGATGCTCGCGGCTCCGTTCGCAGGCATTGGCCGTCGAAAGCTCCGCCGATAGCTGCGTATCGAGAATACATAAACGAGCGTACCGTTCGCAGAAGCACATGTCCGCGTACGTGATACGCGGCGTACGGGTCACGTGTAGCGCGTCCCGGTCTCAGCGAACCAGCCGAAACCACCCCGAACCACCCCTCGACCCCCTTGATCATATAACCAGGTCATAACGCCGGAGGAAAATTTATTAATACTCATAATCCAGCGGTGGTCTGGTACAACGCATTTCACGAATATTCGAACGTACGCTGCGAAAGCGTGAACGCCCCGTGAGCTCGCGCGCGGGTTCTCGTAATGTAATTTTAATATAGCGAGGCGGCTGCATGGAGCAGCTAAAGGCAGTACATTACGGCGCAGTCTAGCCCTGCGGTTCGTGCAGCAGTTACCTAAACCTTTCGGGCAACTTTCTTTCCGCCACTCTTTTTCTGAAAAAAAAAACTATCGAATTTTCCATCGCTTCGTTACGTTTTAATATATTTTATTCCATAAAACGAGCCACACATTAAAAGATGGTACTTTGGCAGTGCTTCCAGTTGCGACCGCGCAGATACTGCGAGGAAGAGCAAGCACGACAATTATTGCAATTAAATTATGTAAATTTAATTAATTAAATTTATCTTTGGCCATCGGCACGTCAGCCTCTCCGAGTGTGCGGCAACGTGCCGACTCAAACGGCGTACACGCATGAATTTTAATTTTTTCATTTTAATCCCGCAACCCCCTTCTGAGACCAGGTTTGATATTTTGCGGCGGTTGCAAATCTGTTAAGCGAGCATTCGTCAAGGGTACATTTTTTTCGTTGCGTACTGCGGAAAAAAATAAGTCCTCGTAACACAACTTTTCAAAAAAAAAAAAAAAAAAAATTCCTTCAACTTTTCACCGTAAAACAGCGTTAATTTTAACCCCAGTTTTTTTCGCAGATTTCTCACAGTTCATTGGGAATTAAATTGCAATAAATGATTCAACCTCGAGCTCGACAATAATCCCGAATAATTTGCGAATGTCGATGCAAGGAAACCGCCGGCAAATGTTCGAGTCCCTCCCGAAGCAGGATTCCTTCCAATCTCCCTGTCGTTAAAATATTCATAAGAAGGATCCGCGACACGCTCGCATTAAGGGGTTCAGCGTGCGCTCCAGGCTCACCGAATGCCTCCAACCCCACCGATCCGTATCCCTGCACTTTTACGT